>JACRUU010000028.1:13499263-13699263 GCA_030449085.1 Kryptopterus vitreolus
TGGGGAATTCCCTTGCTGGCGGCGCTTTGCGTCGGTTAAAATGTCTATCACAAGTGTAGCAAACTCGTGAGCGTTGAACCTCGCCAGCTTCTGCCGGCCCTGCATTACAAACATTACGGATGTGGGATAGTAAATACCAGCATGGTCAAAGAAAGTGATAAAGGAAAAACAATTGGGTTCAGATTAACACAAATTGGAATAGTATGCGGTATTTGAATTTGCATTTACAGCATTCGGCAGACGCTCTTTTCCAGGGCGAATTACAACTGAGCAATTGAAGGTTAAGGGCCTTGCTCAAGGGCCCACTAGTGGCAGCTTGTTGGTGGAGGGACTTGAACCTACGAGCTCCCAGAGGTCCAGAGCCCAATGCCTTAACCACAGAGCTCCCACCTCCCTAATTGGTAATTGGGCATACGGATTTCTACTCCAGCAGCTCAGACAGTACATTGGTGAATCCTATACTTACATCAATATCCGCATTTTATAATGTTATGCTTTCCCTTAACTTTTTCCCTTAACTAGGAATATATTCATGTGTGTGCGGGTTGAGGGAGAATACTATTATTTGCAAAACTATTATTCACAAAATTGTCTTAAAAGTTCTCCCTCTCTCGTGTGATATATATATATATATATATATATATATATATATATATATATATATATATATATATATATATATATATATATATATACACACATACACACACCCACACACTATATATATATACTATATATATATATATATATACACTATACTATATATATACTATATATATATATATATAGATATATATAGAGAGAGAGAGAGAGGATTAGAGAGAGAGAGAAGAGATGGAAGAGAAGATAGAGAGAAGGAGAGAGGAGAGAGAGATGAGAGACGGAGAGAGATAAGACAACACTATCAATAAATATAAACATATATACACACATCAGGACACTATATATCCCACGGGAGAAAAGAACAATTTATGCATGAACGGGAGCGGGCGGGACACAAATGTATATACAGTTGGGAGAGGGACACATTTTTTTGCACACAGCCTGCAGGATACACGGAATAAACATCACACACAGGTCTCAGGAGGATCTAGAGCCCCCTGCTGTCTGCCAGACAAATTACTGCATCTTCAATTGCAGTAAAAAAAACAACAAAAAAAGCAGAAAAAACAGAAGCCACTCAAAAACCACTTCTCCTGGCATTAAAAGAAAAGGAAAAGTACAGGTGTAATGGTCTACCTGGTTCCTTGTAGAGGAGTATTCAGGGTTGACTGGGAGAAAAGGAACCACTGTGGTTTCAGTCACCAGCGTGCTGTGGTTCTGAGTCGTGAGCCACACTGTAATCACGAATCAAGCCGACAAATTATCACATCAGGAAGGTTTGATGGAACTGGAAACCGCATATCACTATAGTGCAGCTTATACATTTGGCATTATGTACTTTTTTTGTCAAGTATGAAAGCTGTAAAATACAAATACACTAATAAAGAGATCATTTTTAGCACATAATCAGAAATTTAAACCAACCTGCATCGGTTTCCCTTCGGTCCACCTCATCGTAAACATCCATGGCCAGCTCTTCAAACTGATGATTACTGAGCTAAAAAATGAAATCAAAATGGAATCTATTGTGATCTATTGTGCTAACAGTTTTTATGTGACACACACACACACACACACACACACACACGGCTAGAAAAGTCCTAACTCTTTTGTTCATACTGTGTCTCTTAAAGGGAGTATAAAAGTATTTCCTTAAATATTTTGCTTAAAACCAACATAAATTAAAAAACAAATGCTTAAAACTTACTGATTGGAGTTTCTTTTTAGCAGCTTTCGCTAATTCGGTTAAATCCAAAGTGCTGCATCCAAACAGACAAAAAATAATTAGAAACTGTAAATAAATAAATAAATAACCAAAAAGCAAATCATCTCCATGTTTCATACTTACACATTCCTTATCCGTTCAAAGAGAGCAATAAGGAAAAACTCAAAGTTACACTAAATAGCTTTTTTTCCCCCATTATAACCATCACATTTTTTTATATATAAAACAGTTCAAATCTTACCTGTCTGCTATCTGTGGAATTATAAAATGCTGTCCATTTTTGTGATCTAAAAAACCAAAATACCACATGTATTAGTACAGTTCAGTTGCTCAATAGGTTGCTCAATCACATGATGCTCATTACAGGATATGAAGGACATACAGGCAGAAGTTGTTTTATTTTAGGTGTCACATCGACAAAGAAAAAAACAGAAATGTTGGATGGAACTCAAGGTTTATGTCATTTCAGCATGCAGTAAGTTTCACCTGGTTTTCTTCCACACAGGTAGAAGGCTAATCTGTCCGTCAGTTCATACTGGATCTCCACCAACCTATCAGCGAGCTCCTGATGTCCTGCTTGTCTGACGACACCAAAGACACAACTTTTACATAGGATTTTTTTTTTCATTTTTTCTTTTCTCCCCCAAACAAAGAAACAAATAAGAAGCACCAAATAAATGAATAAAGAAAAAAAAAACAAGGAAAGAGATACAAGAGTTACAAGTGCTATGTATTTAGCAAATACAATATGCAATACAATGCATTTGTATAGTTAATACTCCTGTCTTCATTGTACACCAATGGTGATGGAAAAAAAAAAGTTTTTTTTCCATGACTATTTACATTGTAATTTCTCACCGAAGGCATCAAAACTATGAACACACATGGAATTAATCAGTAAACAGGAAGCTCAGCGTCACATGACCTGGCCTCCACAGTCACCTGACCTAAACCCAGTCGAGATGGAGCACAGAGTGAATGCCACAAGTGCTTCAAGACTGCTGGAAAAACAGTAACAAAAAAAAAAGCAGTAATCAAAGCAAAAGATGAAGATGAAGAATCTAAAATATGAATGAGTTTCTTCACACTTTTTTTTGTTTACCACATAATTCCATGTGTGTTCATTCATAGTTTTGATGCCTTCATTGAGAACCTACGATGTAAATAGTCATGAAATAAAGAAAACCATTAAATGCTAAGATCTGTCCAACTCTAGATTGGTAACGTACATCAGTTATAAACCTCACATCTGCCCATAACCCAAAACACAGTACATTTAGATCACTGCCTGCAGTATATTAAATTCAGAACCAAATCTCTTTCTCAATACACTTTAAATATTTTAAATCATAAAATCAATTTGGTATGACCCACAATAAATCTAGTACATTTTATATGTAAACATGACTTTTGAAAAATATTGTCTATACGCCATTACTTATAGCCTTGTTACATATAACTAAATAAAAGCCGTCTTTAAACGAATAGGCTCAGAAAAACGTCATACTTTAATTTATTACATCACTCCATTTATAACAGAAACAGTCGGAGAACTGCTGACCTTGCGTAATCCACAGGCGTGTTCCCGCTGCTGTCGGGAGCGCCAGGGTCTGCGCCGTACACCGTCAGGAGCTCGGCTTGGAGGAGCTGGCCTGCTTTAGCCGCCACGTGTAATGGAGTGTTCCCTTTCTCCTACAGAAAACAAGAGTGTTATTAACGGTAGTGACTGTGCTGACCGACAACTGCGCTTTAGCTTGCTAGGTAAAACAGAGCAAAAAAACTAAATGTTAACTCTGAGATTCTGCAGATTTTAGACGGCTCTGTTTCGAAAACCTAATGCGTGTCATACTGTGGTGTGTGTGTGTGTGTGTGTGTGTGTGGGTGACTCGGCACGCGTGCAAGTGGCGGGGGAAGAAAAAAAAAACCCAGCTCGGGCTGCACGCAACTGATTGAAAATGTGGTGCATGCATAGTCTTATTTTGTCACCCGAAATAGAGATGCAAAGTGTATAAGGGTGAAGGAGAGACTAAACAGATTGCACTGATGCTGCAAAATCTGGCGTTGTTGCTGTAAAAAAAACAAACAAAAGAAACCAATTGTTAGCAGGTTTCTGTTTTGTTCGAGCGGTTGCCGAGGAACTTTAGAACCGCAAGAGAAAGATCATCTGAAAGATCTTCTAATGATGCAATCCTGAAAGACTTCCTTCCTCGTCCCGTTTCTTGAGAAACCGTAATATTTCGCAACTTCTTGACATTACTTATATGAAACAGGATGCTTCCGAAGAAAATCTTGCGCTGATCAGTACAGTCACTTTAAAAGTTATGTCTATTACATGGTCGCTTGCTGTGCGGCGGCCCACCCCCCCCCCCCCCCCCCACCCCCCCCCCCCCCACCCACACCACACACCCACACACACACACACACAACGGTACACAAGTGTGCAGAGTTGCTTTTCTGCTCATCACCGCTGTAAAGAGTAATTAAGATATTTTTCTGATCTGATCTCACTTAACAATGCTTATAAAACTGCCAGGGATTGGTTGATATCGGCTTGAAAATAGCTCAAATAAATTCATCAATAAAAAATAAAAAAAAATTTTGTATCTAATCCTGCAGATAAAGGTATTATTATTATCGTTATTATTATTATTATTATTTAGAGAAAGATTTACCGGATGGAAAAAGTTTGCCTGTGCTCCCAAAGACAACAGCCTGAGACATGTCTCCAAATTACCGGTTCGCACGCTCGAGTGGAGTTGCTACAAAGAAGAGAGAGAGAGAGATAGAGGGAGGAAAAAAGAAAAGACAAAATCAGCCTTATTTTGGAACACTTCGTATGTACGAGAGGAGGAAACGGAGAAAGGAGGGTTTCGGTTTTTCTTACTTTACTCAGATCCTTCGCCGTCACGCTGTCATCTTCGCGGCACGGCATTCGATGAACAAACGCTAACATCTGGTACTTGGCCTTGATGAACTCTGTCTTGTTGGGGCTGAACAGACACGGAGGGAGAGCACGTGAGAAATGAGCGTACATTACGGAGAATTCTTGATTCTTTTGAGGCATTTGTGTTTATTTTTGGGAAACTTTTTTTCATGTCTGCAAACCTTGTGGCTTTTTAAATACATGACAAATTTGTTTGTCAGTGTGACTTCAAGAGAAAGTTGGAGAATGGTGGGGGCGTGATGATGCAATGAGTGTTTACAGCTGCTGTAACAAGTGTTTGGAGGAACTTGCTTTTGTATTGCATAATTATAAATCTACCAAAAATGTAAGTTCCTTTAAAAAACACACACACACACACACACACACACACAATTTTACCATCAGCCAACTATAGGCAGGACCAACTACTGACTAAAGGTAGGACTTGACAGGGAAACCCATTGTTATGTACATACACACATAAATAAATAAATACACACACAAATAAGACCATTTGTGGTAGAAAATATAGAAAAATAACCAAAATCGGGATGGTAACATTATTTCGAGAATGCCACCAAGTGTTTCAGACCTTACACAAAACAGGTCAAAGATTACCACTATAATACCCATAATCACACTTACCCATTCTTTATAAACTTTCATTTATTAAACATTATATCGCTTCCAATTTCAACAAACTGAAGCACTTACTGCACTCTGTCCTGCGGATTGGCCTTGCGTTTTCCACTCATTATTGAGGAAGGGTCGAGAAGGCTGTGCTCCCAAATGGAATTCGCCCCATTGTTATATAAAGTCTGGACCATCTGCAGATCAAAACAAGAGATCGTCCGTTAGATTTAACGACCCACAGATTCCTATTTAAATCATCTGACATCCACAAACTGTAACGTTAAACCAACGCAGCCTGCAAGGAAGCATGAGCTCAGCCACAAGCCCCGAACCGCACAGCTTTATTCTATTTTTATTTGAGGAACTGCAACACAATGCTTCATTTCCTGATAACGACCACAGTGTGCAAAGGGAAGCGTCGTGCCAAACTAGAGAAACAAACAAACAAAAAAAAGGGCGTCCGAGAAATAAAAAGCACCTATAAATACCTGTAGCTGTGAGGCAGGCCACGCGGTGTGAGTCAGGTGACGGACCTGCGAGCTGTGACGACCCAGACCTCGGTGTATGCTGCAGCATTCGTCACAGATAAGCACTCCTCTATTGATGGAGGCCCACCGAGGCTCTAAAAGAGGAGGAAAGCGTTCACAAGAGGAAAATGCATCAATCAACCATACAAGAGATTTTTTTTGTTTGCATGCATCAATCCAACAATGACCTCAACATCCAGTCAGATGTTGATCTCATCCCCTTGTGTGCATTTACCACAAATATGAAGGTTATACCTTAAGTTTCTCCAATTATCTTATTGTTATATTCTTTGTTTTACGTTGTCACATATTAACTGTTGCACTAACATATATCACTGTGATTCCGTGATCAGCTTCAAAAACAAAATTGATTGTTTTATATATTAAAAGACAAAGGACCGCTTGGACTTTTCTCTCCCTTCCTGATCATAGTTAACACAGTATATACACCGCAGCCAAACGAACGCCCGTTTTCCGACAAGATCCCGCCTCCTTCACTGTAATTGGCTACGAGCTTCGACTCGCTCCATTTCTATTCGTTTGTTTTATAGATGGACACTTAAACGAGCTAATCCCAGCCAAGAGGAGGGCGGGGTAACTCAAAAACGGATAGGAAAATGAAAAAGGACGTCGGATTCAAACTAAACACGTCGGTAGAAAAAAAATATACCAACTCACATAGACATGATTCGAATGTTTATTTATCCTTACGATTACAGAGAATATTACAAGTCAGGGAGTGTACTGGGTCTCGTTTAAGCCAGTTAGCTCAACTGCGAGCGAGCAAATAAAATATATAGTCATTAGTAATAGTGACATGTGAGCATTGAAATTTACACCGAGTTCATTTAGAGTCAGTTGTGAAATAAAATAGGTTTTATTATTAAATCCGAGACGACCTCGGGCTGGAGCGCAGCGAAGCTCTCACTTACCAGGGGCGCTGCAATCAGCGCAGATTTCCCTGTTGCGAGGCCTCATTGACATCCTTTTACTGGAAAAACTCCACGAAGTGCTCTCCTTCTTTCACATTCGCCAGACCCGATACTTGTTATTATATTTAAAAAAGATAGTGAGTGCTGAAAATCGAACAGTACGGTCTTTAAAACCCGCCTGTGTAATCAATAGACACAGTTCCGCCCTTGTTCTCTGCTCCTCACTACAGCCTTTTTTTTCTCCAACTTCCGGAATGTAGAGGTGACGTCAAAAGTGGGCGGGGCTATCGACAATCAATCAAGCCAAATAATGCAATAATTTCAATTATTAATTAATTCATTCATTCATTCATCTTCTACCGATCTTCACTCTGGTCACGGCTAATTCATCGGACAAAATGTTTCCAACCAATATATGGTTCTTCCTCAAAACTATTTACACAAATTTACAGTTATACACTATGTGCTTGGATGTGACTTCAACCCAAATGAACACCTTTGGAATGAATAGGGAACACTGCCTGCACCCCAGACATCCTCATCCTACACACAGTTCCTGAATTTACACTCCAAAATCAAAAAAAGCTCCCATGAAGGGTGGAATGTATTATAACAGCAAACGGGGACTAAATGTGGAATAGGTTGTTTTCCGAAAGTGCTTATTACATTTTACATATTACATTTTTCTCCGGAGGCAAAAACACTGTGATTTTATGATACTTACCTACTAAAGAGCAGCTCTACAGGATGTACAATTGAAATAGAATGTATTTTGTTTGTTATATTGAGGATTTATTGTGATGTAGTGATACTAACTATTTATAGGTACTATTTAACAATTTAAACATTACTACATAATACACACACACATATATATATATATGGTATATACAGATACAATATACAAACACATACACGTGCATGCATACATAAATACATACATATACATATATAGATTTTGCCAATCTTAAACATACCTATATTTTTTTTACTAAGTGCTTTTTCCAAATGAAACCATTTGTTTTGTTAATTGTGCATTCATGCATTGATTACAGTAATTCTAATTTGCAAAGGTACTCAACCATGTTCTGTCTTCAGTCTATCTACTGGTGATGGAGTAAACGCAGCTGCCTGGCTCTTGACCGGCCTCTTGAAATAGTGTACAGAACTTAAACCAAGTGTGCTCTATAAATAAAGGTGACATGACTAATAAAGAGACCAGGACACACAGTGATTCTATAAAAGTCTAAGATAAATGTACCAAATATTGTGGCAACTTATTGCATGTTCTATTAGTTCCTCCCATTGACATTTAATTCCTCATTTTGTTCTGAGCATTATTCCTTTGCAGAGAAGTTAGACATACTTTAAATAAATAAAGTTCATATTGTGTGTAATTTCCTTCTTACAGCTTGGAGATACCAGCTCATAGTATACATTTTAACTATTGTTGCTACGACTCTAGAAGCTTTTACCACTGCAAATGTATGTATTGACTATTGCACAAATTGAAATGATGGAGATAATTATTTACAGTCGATTTGAGACTAATTCACCCATAAGTATATTTACATGTTAAGAACTGTATCACTTTTTTACCTATAACTTGTAAATGTGTTAAACATTTTTCCAATAGTACTGTATAAGCTTCTAAACAAATCTGAGGCTTTAAAGATGGATTTGGGAAAAATTTTGAACACAGACATGTTGACGTTAAGGGGGCACGGTGGCTTAGTGGTTAGTACGTTTGCCGCACACCGCCAGGGTCCGAGTTTGATTCCCGTCTCGGCCATGTGTGTGTGGAGTTTGCTTGTTCTCCCCAGGGGTTTTTTCTCCGGGTTCTCCGGTTTCCCCCGGGTCCAAAAACATGCACGGTAGGTTGATTGGCACCTTGTAAAATTGTCTCTAGTATATGAATGTGTGTGTGAATGTGAGTATGTGTGTGCCCTGCCATGGGTTGGCATTCCATCCAGGGGCTGCTATCCTGCCTTAATGCCCATAGACGCCTGAGGCTCCCCGTGACCCGAGGGAAGATCTGATATAGCGGTAGAAGATGAATGAATGAATGATTGTTGACGTTATGTCTGAGCTAAGCGGAAGATTAGTGTGACAACAGCGCCCCACATTTCCCCCCAATGTAAATCTGTGGTGTAAAGTGGAACTGCAGCACGACGTATTTGAGAGCCACTAGGACAGCCGTTATACTTCCCCAATTGCGTATATGTTACTTAAACCGTAGATTTCAGGGGGAAAATAGCAAAATAATATAAAAAAAGAACAACAACAAAATAGCAGGTGTCACATTTCACAAGTAACGGATTTGTACAGAATTATATAGAGATTTGTCAATTAAATTGCTATTAAAAGAGTAGGCTCTGACAACCCAAAAAAAGAAACCCGAAGGAAAATCGTACATTGTGTGTGTGTGTGTGTGTGTGTGTGTGTGTGTGTGTGTGTGTGTGTGTGTGTGTGTGTGTGTGTGTGTGTGTCTATTCTGATAATCAACATCACAGAGCCACCTTCGGGCTGAATTATGCAAGCACACTAGAACTTTGGCAGAACTTTGGCAACCAATCACAATGTGGTCATGTACCCAAGAATAAAACCCAGAATGTAGTACACCTATATTTACCCTGTACCTGTGTATGCCTTATACATAACCTTTTTCAACTCCACACAACATTGTTAACCAAAACTGCCAGGCACAGGAACACTTTCTTTCCTCAGGCAGTCACTGTCATGAATAATTCACTTACCATCACATATGATGAACAATATCGCTATTTGTACTACCATGCACTCTCACACAATGTACATTACTGATCTGCCATAAACTGTATATTATGAGCATATAGTCTATATTGTATTACACAGTCTGAGTTGTCGGGTAGAAATCGGTGTTGCCGTGTTGTCTTGTGTAGTTTGTATTGTCTTGTAAGCTAAATGTATAGCGTTATTCTTGTCTGTACTTTTGAGGGTCATCAACCAGCTGGAAACAAATTCCTTGTGTGTGTCAATACACTTGGGTTATAAACCTGATTCTGATTCTGATTCAGCAGCTATTGCTCAGTTGTGATTTGAAAATGTGTTCAGTCATCAAGCACATTAAAATGAAATATTATGTAAAAATAGTTCAAATGCATTACTTTGCAATAAATCCTAGTTTTTGCGTTGGGCAGTATGCTGGTGTAATTAATGACTTGGGGAAATGGCACACCCGGTTATTCTTGTGGACGATTCATAATCAGTTATTAGATACCAAATTTCATAACTGATCTTTCAAAATTTAACAATACATACATTTCCAGTTTTTCATCATCTGTCTCTGGAAACCATTTGTCGAAGACCCCTTGTATCCAACCCTGGTAGAAATAACAAGAAGAGGTTGAAAGTTGAATTTTTATTGTAAATGTATGTTATCATGGAGAAATCATCATATAACAGGTCACAGAGCTTTGCATCCAGGATTGAAAAGACAACTTAAAATATCAAATGTAGGCACTGGTGTTTAAAGTAGTCACATTCATTAATATAAGTTTAGATACAAAGGTTTAAAAAGACTCCTGTAGAAGTGGAAGTATCAACTCGAGCTTTTTACTCAAGTAAAAGCCCTGGTTTCAAAACTACTTAAATAATAAACATAATGTTTCGTAACGTAAACGTTCTTTTTGTAAGAACATAAAAAGCTTACAGGTGTGTGTGATTCAACAACTTATCTTTTTGTTGTAGCTCTGCTATTCAATGCAGAATTGTTCAAATTCAATATAACAGCACGTCATTGCAAAAAAAAAGAAAGAAAGAAAGATAAAAAAAATTGCTGGTACATGCTTTTTGTGCTTTGTTTTTATTATTCCCTGCGCATACTCCGAGACTGAGAGCGCTTCCGCCACCCGCTGTACTGTATGTGCAATTATAACTGTAATTTTAATTACACATTTTTCCTCAGTAACTGTAACGTATTACTGTTACATTCATTTTGTAATTAACCTACGTAACACCGTTACATGTCCCTGAGCAAGGTCGTTAACCTTCCGTGCTGCCGGGGTTACTGCATCATAGCTGGCTGCGCTCTGACCCCAACTGGGATATGCAAAGAAAGAATGTCATAGTTTTGTAAAGTATATGTGACAAATAAAGGCTCTTCTATTAACCAACACTGATGACACCATCTACATTAACCGGTGTTCGGATTTGTCCTTGATACGAAACCATAGATTGGCAAAACAAATGTTGTGCCATACTGTTTAGAGTCTAAACAGTATGGCACAACATTTGTTTTGCCAATCTATGGTCTAAATCTGAATCTAAACTTTAGACTCACGATCAACCATTGCACTGTTCGTTTATTTTTGACTTGGTTGCTGTCCGTGGTGCTGGTTGGTGCTCAGGTCTCATAACACCTGTAATCACGTGACGCACGCTCTTTACGTCTCCATCAATCGGCACAGTAACTCGGTTTACGGAAAATGGGGGGCGGGGCCAAAACGTTCCCTAAGATTCGGTTGGCTTTAGTGTGCCCAATGAAACCAGAGAGTGTGTGTATGTGTGTGTGTGTGTGTGTGTGTGTGTGTGTGTGTGTGTGTGTGCGCGAGTAGGAGATTGCGAGTGTTCGTGTGTGTGAGTGTGTGTGTATGTGTGTGTGATCTGCAGACCTGCTATCAACATGACACGGTGGTAGATGCGTTCCCAAGCTTGGGCGAATACACCGAACTGTTGAGTTGAACGGAAATGAGATTGCGTGTGCGTAAATTTTAGTGTTTCCCGTAACCGGACTGCGTCGGTGCCACACCCCGCGCGCTCTCGCGGCACTGACTCACGCACGCACCGTGACCGTCTCACGGTGACCGAAAGGATCCTGCGCATTACTGCCGTACATCCGTGATCTCAAGCAGAGTAAGAAGAAGAGGAGGAGGAGGAGGAAGAGGAGGCTGCTGATAACAAAAACCTAATCCCGTGTATATATTTATAACAACGGAATAAGCCAAAATGGGAGGTAAGAAAAGATATGCATGCGCGAATGTCCAGTGATGTGACGGCCTCGGATGCATTTTGTGTGTGTGTGTGTGCGCGCGCGCTCGCGCGTGTGTGTTGTGGGTAAATATGGTTTTGTTTACCTTGCAGAGGCGGAGACGCGTCAGCGATTACTGCGCAACGTGAAAAAGGAGGTAAGTGACGGAGCTACCGAGCCACTGCATCGCCACCGACACATTTATATACCGCATCCTTATTTTATTTTTGCATCCTTTATACGTCAGCTATCTGTCGGCCCTGTTCTTCTCCTGACTGCAAGTCCCTCCTCGCTTTGGTTCAGAAAACAAGGTCTCACCGTGTATCATCACTCGATCCTGTGATCCTGGACTTGATAAAACCACCTCGCTTTATTCATTCATTTAATTTCCCGATACAGTGCACACACTGTGCTTCATCAGAATCCAAAAAAAAGATTTCATAATAGTCCGTAGTAGTGTAAGACATCTCAGGAACATCGTTTTGGGACATGCTGTTACAGCCTGCGTCCATGCTGTTTGTGCTTGTTACAGCCTGCGTTCTTTTTTTTTGTTTGTTTTTGTTGTAAATAAGATGCATCAAAAACAATGCCCGCCAGAACCAGTTTACAGATCTTAGCTAAAAATTTTAAAAGATAATTTTTTTGTATATATATATATCTATATATATATATCTATATATATATATATATATATATATATATATATATATATATGACCGAGTCAACAGAATTAACAAGTTTATAAACATCTGCTACAGTACTAGAATATGGCAAGGTAAATTAATGGCTGTATTAAAAGTGGGAATGAAGTTTTTTTTTCGCTGTACATATTAACATGCTGTTACAGATTAATAATAGATGCCTGCATTGATGCTTCTCGTGCGTCCTGGTTTTGGTTGGTTACCTTTCAAAAGCAGGATCCTTCTCTATGTACTCGATATAGTACTAAGATCACCATCAATTGTTTTCTAGAGTCTTGTATGCAGTAGTAAACAACAAGAAAAAAAAATCTGAAAACTTTAACAGGCGAAAGTGGCAAGTATTTAGTATGAGGGTTATTTACCTGACTTTTAGAATCCTAAATGGACTTGAACCTTGATTAATGTCGTTACCATGGTCTATATATATATATATATATATATATATCTATATATATATATATATATATATATATATATATATATAATAAGGGTTATAAGGGTATTTGACAGGGACAGTGCCTACTGATGCATATGTGTATATTAATTGTAAGTATATGTTTTATATCTCCTGTATTGTAATATTCTCTCGATATCTATCTATCTGTCGGTCTGTCTGTCTGTCTGTCTGCCTGTCTATCTATCTATCTATCTATCTATCTGTCTGTCTGTCTGTCTGTCTGTCGGTCTGTCTACCTATCTATCTATCCATACATCCATCCATCCATCATGCTTCAATGTTGCCTATACAGAAACCATTTATTGTACCTCTTTCCAAACCCCCGGCCAAGAACTTGTTTCACATTTTGCCACATCAGTCCAGAGCACCTGTTTCTATTTTTCTGCCTCCCAGTTCCTCTATTTTCATTCATAGCTGAGTAGCTTAGCCTTGTTTCCACATTGGAGCTGTACCTTTTTCGCCAATATTCTTTCACGAAGGGCGCTTCTGACCAGAGAAATTGGTATACTTAAGTCCCACTGGTTTCCACAAGATCTTTGATAATGGGACGACTGGACATCTGATGTTGATGGAAAGTACAAATAATGTGTCTTTCATGAGCTGCATTAAGTTCCTTTAGCTTACCACTGCATCTTCTTTCCTCAAAATTGCCTCTTTTCTTGTGCTTTTACAAAAATAGCTTGAACAGCACATCTCGAAACCCCATTCTGCTTTTAAATCTTCGCCTGGCAGAGACTTTTCTGATGCATTAGAACTACATTGTGTCCTGATGCTGTCATTCATCTTGCCTATCTCACTCTTAGCAGAGTTTTGCTGTTCCTCAACCAGTTTTAAGCCTTCTACACAGCTGTTTCTGTTTCAGTTAATAACTGTGTTTCGACCTCCATATGATATTAATGATGTTAAGCTCATGCTTGGTATTTAATCATACACCTGATTCTGGTCCTACAAAATACATTAAATTGTGCAAAGTGTACAAACTGTACAAAAGTAAGAATTAAAAGCCAAACAATATTAACGCTATTTTGTTAATTGATGAAAACACTTTATTTACACTTTCACTTTTGAAACATTCTTGCTTGACTTCTTTTTTTTCACAACTGCCTTAAACTGTTGTACAGTACTGTATATGTACAACACACATACTATTGGAATACAGTGTGTACTCCGCATGGTCTTAGATGCTCATTTTATTATATTCCTGCAAATGAACACATCTTCCTGTAAAGAAATCTACTGGTGTTACAATAATCATGTATAATTTCTATCTACAGGATGTCAAGCCTTGGCCTCTTTAGTAGAAGCAAATGACCTATAAAATCCTATCAAACACATAAACACATTTACAGCTATGGATATTTAAGAAAGCAAAAACTGCATTATAATTCAAATATGATGCGCAGCTTGAGTCGAGGAGACTTGTCTAACAGGAATTGAGGTACAAGAGGAAATTACCTACCTAAAAGAATATATATATATATATATATATATATATATATATATATATATATATATATATATATACAACTTGTCTAACATGAATTGAGGTACAAGAGGAAATTACCTACCTATATATATATATATATATATATATATATTTTTTTTTTTTTTTGCGAAAGGATTTTTCACATTGGCTATGTAATAAGCCCGATGCAGTGTAGATGTGGGAAGTTGTGCCTATTATTCATAAAAGGCTTTATTTTTGTCTAGAAATGTGCCACTTTTCATTGCGTCCAAAAGTCTTCCCAATCTCTACTGTCATATCAACCACTTTTTGCAATCCTAAGTCCATTGTGGTATTGCATTATGGCTTGTCAATAGCAGAGCTTTGCTAATGTACTGTAACTAAATAGCACTTCATGTTCAAATATAGTTCAGTGGTGGTGGCAACGAAATATCATTCACAAGAAGAGGATAATTTAACGTGGGAGAGCCTCACGCTGCAAATGGTGTAAAGGCCTAGCACTTTTTTTTACACCAGTAATGCAAAAAGCAGAAACATGTCGCATCAAGTACGGGCCTGCCCATAAGACTGTTGGGAAACGAGGCAGGGACAGAAATGCATATGGAGAGATCTGTCGCTTATATAACATGTAGAATTATATCACGGCATATCGTTAGGTTTATTTTAATGGTCATGTTGCAATAAAATTTACTATTGGAACAACTTGCTTAAATGGCAAACACTCCACATACATAGATTTTAACCCCAAATTAATTAAAAACAATTGGGATGTCATATAAATTGTAAATTAAAGCAATGCATTGTTGTTAAAAAAAATTGAATTTACAATATCTACAATTGAATTAAAACATAGCAGACTGGGCCATTATAGCGTCTCAAAAAAGGGGTTCGGACACGGCCATATTTACCACTGTGTGGCATTTCTTTCAAAATCCCTTATAAGTCTGGGAACTGAGGAGACCGGTTGCTGGAGTTTTAGAAGAGGAATGCCGTCCTATTCATTCTCTGAAACACTATTCTAGTTGCTCAGCAGTACTGGGTCTTTTTTATCATATTTTTGATTTCATGTTTTGCCAAAGGATATAATGGACTGTAGGCTCTACTAATCAATTCATTTTTATGTGTATAGCACTTTTAACATTGTCCCAAAGCAGCTTTACACAGATAATACTGTAAAAATGAAAAAAAGATTCTTATTTATAGTTTGTCCCTCGGGGGAAGCATATGCTATGCTATGCTGTATTTGTCTTTCTGCATTGATGGTGCCTTTCCAGATTTGAAAGCTGCATATTCCATAGGCACTAATGATTCTTCATACCATCAGAGATGCAGGCTTTTGAACTGAATGTTGATCACCACCTGGAGGGTCCCTCTCCTATTTAACCCAAAGGATATGGTGTCTATGGTGTCACAGTTTTCCACTTTTGCCTCTAAATGAGCTCAAGCCCATTGCTGTTTTTCAGGATCATGTTCACACACAACGTCTTTATGAATGTCTTCCTTAATGACACAACGTTAATCAATATGTGCATGACACCACGTGTTTACAGACATTGATTTCCAGAGGTGTTTCTGAGTCCGTGCAGTGATTTCCATGAGAGAAAACAAGGTTTTCTTTTTTGTAAGCAGTGTCACCAAATGGCCAAGCATCCACTAATGAGATACTAGTTTTTATACCCAATCATTATACCATTCTATTGCCTGTTAACATAATTCATTCCATAATGTTCCTCTAGCTATGACTTTTTACTCACACTTAACACTTTCGTTGCCTGACCCAACTATTTAGAGATGTGTTGCAGCCATCAAATTCCAAATTCCAGCCATCAAATGACCTTATTTTTTCCATAAAATGGTCGGTTTAAACCTTGGTATTTCTTTGAAAATGTCAAAGGGGAAAGTTGTACATTTTTTCCTGAAACCAAGAGTGTTTAAAATGGAGGAGCTTGTGTGTGTGTGTGTGTGTGTGTGTGTGTGTGAGAGAGAGAGAGAGAGATAGTGGCTGGCAAAGAAACACCTTGTTATAGCTGTTATAAAGAAATGGATGAAAAGAACAAACTCAGAGACATCGACAACATTTTTCAGTAAATACAACCTTTTGTTTTTGTTGTTGGCAAATTGCTGCACTATATTACAAATGTGGCTCACTGTCACTTTGTTTTCCTGTTTTAGAATGTGTTTGATTCCTTTCTGAAGCTATAATAGCCCTTAGCTGTTATTCTTAACCTACATACAGTACTGTGTGCAAACGTTTTAGGCAGGTGTGAAAAAAATGCTGTAAACAAAAAATGCTTTCAGAAATATAAATGATGATTTTTAAACATTTCTGACAATTTACAAAATGCAAAGTGAGCAAACAAAAGAAAAATGGAAATGAAATCAATATTTGGTGTTAGTAGCTTGTGAAGAACTAGAAGTTAGTGGAAGTGATGCACGACCCCCCACAGAACCCTGATCTCTATATCATGGAGTGTGTGTGGGATTCCATGAAGAGACAGAAGGGTGTGAGAACGTCGACATCCACAGAAGATCTGTGTTTACTTCTCCAAGATGGAACAACCAACCAGCCGAGTTCCTTCATAAACACTGTGTGTAAATAGAAGTATTACTGCTGTTTTGAAGGTAAAGTGTGTTCACACCAAATATTGCTTTCATTTCCATTTCTCTTTTCTTCATTCGCTGCATTTTATTCAAGGATGAAAGTAAATAATGAACACTTCCATTTTGGAACGCATTCTTTGTTTACAACATTTTTTCACACCTGCCTAAAACGTTTGCACAGTACTGTATATAGATGAGAAATGGCAACAACAAAAATGCAAGACCATTGAATAGTTTATTAAGTTAATAAAAGCAGTAAAATGGACTTTTTAAAAAAAAATCATCCTTGAAATCAAACACAAGCTTGAGATTTGAATCCCAACCTCTTCCAGGTGTTTATCATATATGATACACAGACAACACGGCCTTTAGCATGCACAACTTGTGATGAAAATATTGCCCGTATACGCCTACCTGTCCACCTCACAGTATGTGTTTCCGCGTCTCGCTTCTTTTTCACACATGCAAGTGGCAACACGTAATTATGCCTCCCAACAAAAAAAAAACAAAACATTTTTAACTCAGGAAAAAACAACAACAAACAACAAGCGATGTCTGTGTGTGCAAAATGTGTGAAATGTTTACTTCGAAATCAATTTTCCTCCTCATGTGGCCTTTTAGGTGAAGCAAATTATGGAGGAGGCTGTTACTCGGAAGTTTGTGCACGAGGAAAGCAGCCACATCATTTCGTTCTGTGGTAAGTTTTCTCACCCCTCGACTTTCCATCCTGCTGTGTGCGATAGGACCTTGAATAAATGTCGACACCCACATGGCTAAACGTGGCGAGTTATAAAGGACATGTTGTGAGTCATGACTGGTGTGTATTTTCATACAGTGTTGAATCGTTCACTGCTTATACACTGAGATGCTTATAAAAGCCCTCTTCCTTTAGTGGAAATGTTATAATTTGTGGGATTCTTTGTAGCTGTAGTTAGTGGATGGCGTAGGGATGCTTCACCAGTCTAATGGCTGATAATGACTGTTGACATTCACAGTTGCGCCGAAGGCAGAGATCATATCTGTGCGTGTCAACAGTCCTAAATGTCAAAATGCACCACCTCCACCTACCAATCCGCGTATGACATGATCAGAGAGCGATGGCAAGAGAAAATTGTAGAGAAGACACGGTCTGTACTGCGCCTTGCGGTCAATAAGTAATTAATACCGAGCATTGCTCTTGGCATTCGACTTGATAGGCGCCAAAAATATCATTTAAAAACAATCAATACCATGACCTTTCCTGCGCTTGTTGCCCTGGCACACCCACCACCATTTACACTATAATGTCATTTTATCAGCTGTTGTGGAAGCGTGCGTGTTGCATGGGCTGAAGAGGCGTGCTGCCGGCTTCCTGCGCAGTAACAAGTTGGCAGCGCTCTTCCTGAAGGTGGGGAAAATCTTTACGCCAGCTGAGGATCTGTGCAAGAAGGTGCAAGAGCTGGAACAGCTTATCGAAAACAAGTGAGACTTGCTCCAATATGTTCTTTCCATTTCAGGAAACTCCTTTCATCTGCATCTTACCTTGACAGAGTCGGCTTAGTCACTCCGCCTTGCTATGTTATGGTGTCTTATTCCTACAGCTCCAGACAGATCCAGTCTCAGACGAGTCAAGACGGTATCCGAAAACAGTCCCGGCATCCCAACCTGTCTCCCCAAGCCATCAAACATCTGTGGATCCGCACGGCGCTGACGGAGAAAGTGCTCGACAAGATTGTTCTGTACTTGGTGGAGAACAGCAGGTTGAGAACATCGTTTCGCTCACAGTCCAGTACACAACTCTGTATTCCTGTGCTGCGTTGCTTTAGAGATTTGATTTTGCGTGTTGCAGTAAATTCTATGAGAGGGAAGCTTTGCTGAGGGATCCTGTTGATGGACCGATCCTTGCATCACTACTGGGTATCAAGCTGATTATTGTTCTCCATGCTTAATGTGATCAGCCAATGATGTTGCATGCTAGCGAAGGGAAACAATGCTCAAAACAGCACATGCTCAAGCGTTATAGGAAAAAAAACATGTTTGATTGTTAGATGTTCTTGGTATTTTAGTTCTTGGAAATCCTGTCCTGCATGGACATTCAAGCTAACTTTTTAGGTTTGTAGATGAAACCATTATAGTATAGCGGATACAGTAGAGTTTCTTGCTGGATTACATATCAGACGTGCCACATAAACATTCACCTTGTGATTCTTTAATGCTACAAGAAAGCTGACAGATCTTTGACATAATGCTATGATCATTTGGAGCTTTCATTCATTTCGACGGCCCAAATGATTTTTCACTCTTTGACTCTTCTAGTTGGTCCCTGCGCTCTGGAGTACACTAAAGCGAAGACAGCGAACCACTTTTGGACGGATCCTTCGGCCGACGAGCTGGTGCAGAGACACCGCATTCACAGTGGTCACTGCCGCCAGGACTCACCCACTAAACGACCTGCGCTTGTTAGTACTGCCGCTTTGTGTTTCAACACAATTTGATTTTCAGATCAATTCATCACGCTAATCCACGTTTACTCGATTGAGTAGATCCAGAAAAGGCAGTCAAGTGGTAGTATGGATGACCGGCCTTCCCTCTGGGCTCGGGACTATGTGGAATCTCTACATCAGAACTCCAGAGCTACACTGCTGTTTGGCAAGAACAATGTCCTTGTCCAGCCAGTATGTAAATTACTCCAAGAGTATTATTTTGAATGTACTGTGTTGACTGATTCAACACTCATAGTGTTATTATTGTTGTCTATATACCTATAGACAGATGACATGGAAGCCATCCCAGGATACTTGTCTCTCCACCAGACTGCAGAGCTAATGACGTTGAAGTGGACACCAAACCAGTTGATGAATGGCAACATGGGAGAATTGGATTATGAAAAAAGGTACCTGCATGCTAGTAAAATACAGGCAGATTATTATTATTATTATTATTATTATTATTATTATTATTATTATTGTGTAGGCTGGTTGGGCTAATCAAGCACTTATTCGTCGTTTAACAGTGTGTATTGGGATTACGCAATGACCATTCGTCTAGAGGAAATTGTCTATTTGCACTGCCATCAACAAGGTAAAATCACCCATGAGAAGTCAACAACCTTTTGCAATCCACCATCTGAGCAATACAACATCGTGAACGAAATATTCCTCTCGTCTTCAGTTGACAGTGGTGGCACGGTGGTTTTGGTGAGCCAAGATGGGATCCAACGGCCTCCATTCCGTTTTCCCAAAGGAGGCCATTTGCTGCAGTTCCTCACGTGTCTGGAGACAGGACTCCTTCCACATGGCCAGCTTGATCCTCCCCTCTGGTCTCAGCGTGGAAAAGTAGGCATGAATATCAACAAATATGTCCGCATTTAGCTGCTAAGAAAATTCTCCGTTTATCTCTATAGAATGCATTCAACTTGTGTTATTTAACAGGGAAAGGTTTTCCCCAAATTACGCAAAAGAAGCCCACACAGCTCCTGTGAGTCATTTTCTGACAAGGATGAAGACGAAGCGACGGATTATGTGTTTCGGATAATATATCCAGGCAGTCAGGAGTTTGGTATGTGGACCAGTTCGAACAGGACGTGCTTCTATTGTGTGTTGTCACATATTGGTCTGTCATTGTTTATTTCATCTTATATATTAGTCAACCACTCATACTTTAGCCCAGAGGTTTCCTGTATAGTTAATAAAGAACTATAGTGGCTTTAGGTATTTATTCCAGAAAAACACATTTATTTAATAAAAATATAATATGTAGAATAATAACGTGGGGGCACGGTGGCTTAGTGATAAGCACGTTCGCCTCACACCTCCAGGGTCGGGGTTTGATTCCCGCCATATGTGTGTGTGTAGAGTTTGCATGTTCTCCCCGTGCCTCTGGAATTTTTTCTACGGGTTTTCCGGTTTCCCCCGGTCCAAAAACATGCACGGTAGGTTGATTGGCACCTTGGAAAATTATCCCTAGTGTGTGAATGTGTGAGTGTGTGTGCCCTGCGATGGGTTGGCAACCCGTACAGGGTGTATCCTGCCTTGATGCCCCAAGACGCCTGAGATAGGCACAGGCTTCCCGTGACCCGAGGGAAGCTCGGATAAAAAGTGGTAGAAGATGAATGAATGAATTAATGAATGAATAATCATATCTGCCTCTTGATTTCTGGGAATTCATTCCTTTAATGTGGAAAAGACCAAAGAACAATGAGCAAACTGAGCATGATGATGATTAAAATGCAACAAGTACATTTTGAACGCTCTCATAATGATGCAGTTGGCCCAGAGCTGATGGACCCGAGCATGACCATGTGGCAGCCTGCTCCAAGGAAATCTTCCTGTTCTTCTTGCTCTCAGAACGGGTCTACTGAAGGTGGACTGCCCAACGGATGCAATCATGACAGGCAAGTATGAAACCCTGTACTACTGTTCATATTTAAAACACTCAGAGACATACAAATACAAATCTTTGTAAAATTGCAATTTTTGCCTTTTCCATCTGTGCTCAGGGCTCCGCTGAAATTACTTTGTGAGACCATGAAGTACCAGATCATTTCTCGTGCCTTCTATGGCTGTATGTACCATCTGACACAATTGCCTTGAATACGCTGTAGCGCTTTTGTAAAATGCATGACTTTATCATAACTTTGCCATTTAGGGCTTGCCTACTGCCGGCACCTGTCCACAGTCCGCACACATTTGTCAGCTCTTGTCAATCCTGTTATTATTGAGCCTGACATTCCCTATGATTCCAAAGGAGGGCTCTCTGCAGAAGTGTGGAAGACATTTCTACAAGATTGTTCTGTAAGGAGAAATACAAAATACTTACGTACCTCTTTCCAAGGGGAGTATATAATAATGCAGTGCAGCCTACTGGGCCCATGCATGCACCTGTTGCTTTCATCATTTGCTTTCTCCCTGCCAGGCTTATGAAGAGGCAGAACTTCTCCGGCTCGTGTACTACGGTGGCGTAGACCCCACCTTACGTAAGGAGGTTTGGCCTTTCCTGTTAGGTCACTACCACTTCACGATGACCCCCGAGGAGAGAAAGGAGGTGTGGTGCGAGACCCTGCAAGTGCAAGTGATGGTAATGATTAGATACGTTCATGTATCAGAAATGAGTCTGCTGTGTTTCTCAGGTGGATGACCAGGTTCGGGCTTGTTATGAGCAAACAATGAGTGAGTGGCTGGGCTGCGAGGCCATTGTGAGGCAGCGTGAGAAGGAGCAACATGCGGCTGCGCTCGCCAAGTGCGCCTCTGGAGCGAGTGCAGATCTGCGACAGGACTCCACTATCAGCACAGATGTAAGATGTGGACAAGGCCAACCCTGACAAATGTTGATTCGTCAATTAAATAAGAGCTGTATTATGTTATATTCCAGAGCAACTGTTAATTGTGGTCTGTACTGGAAGAAATTGGAAGTATGCAGAACTCTGGCTACATCAAATATAATTCAACATAAATATTAACCACATATTAGAGCTTTGCGGGAGAAATATCTGGCTAGAGAGAATAATGAATAGATCAATGAATGAATTATATTTCTGTTCAGTCATCCCAGAGCTGCAGCTCAGAGAAACAAGGCAATGCCTGTTCCCAGTGTGACTCCAACAGTAGCACTCAGGTCTGACCCAACAGACACACTTAAAGCCTCGATCCTTTTATACCAAAGTTTCATTCGCTTTTGTCTAACTAGTGGTTGTCCTGACTATCTGCAGGTGTTTGGTTCTGTCGATGAGGTCGACCCAATCGAATCCGAACCTAAACCGAAAGATGAGAAACCCCAGCCCAAAATTCCAAACGGGACACTTCCTAACTGCACTAGTTCTCCAGACTCTGGCCATCCGTCCTCTCGTAACTTTTCGGTTACATCTGGACTCTCAGATTGCTCCCCAAGCACAGAGGACGCTTCGACTCAAGAGAACGGAACCAAAAGCAAAACGGAGCCGACGGCGGCGACCTCTGAGGTTACCGTAGGCCTTTCAGCCAACTCGAGCCTTGAAGACAATCTCAAACAAGAAAAAGTAAAACAGAGCTCAGGGTCTCTAGGTACAGGGAAAGGGAATGTAATCAAGTCATCTGCAGGAGTCGTCTCTCCAGAAGATAAAACAATAAAACCTGAAGAAAACGGGAAGGTAGGAAATTGTGATGCCAAAGAAGTTCACAGGACTGACACAGTAAACACCATAGACTCACAAAGGGATTCAAATGAAAAATTGGATGATTCGAAAACAGTAGAAAGCACAATTTCTGATCATCCTGTAGACATTGTAAAACCAGATATCAAGGAGAATAGCAAACAAATAGAGGAATCATCTACTTCTGAGGAGATTACTCACTCCTTAAAAGGAATTGGGGGCTCACAAATGGTTGAAACTCAGGAAAACATGGGGTCTAATGATGATAAAGACAAAACGGAGAAAAATGTTGCTTTGGAAATGCCAGCTCTGACTAAAGAGGCTTCTCCAAAAGACGCAAAAACAACAGATCCAAGTTCATCTGCAAAAGATGAAGAACTGACAAAGTCAGAGATCACCAGCGTGCCTCAAAAAGAGAATGCGGAAAATGAAACACGGCCTCCTGAGGCTCTTTCTGAATCAAAGATGACAAGCGATCCTCACACGGATCCTCCAGGCAAAGAAACAAAGTCTCCTCAGCTTCCCTCTGAAACAGGGATGACCTGTGCGCCTCAGAGGGAGTCTTTGGAAGAAGAAATAAAGTCTCCACAACAAATCCCTGAAGCAGAGAAGGCCGGTGTCTCTGACTTTAATCCTACAGAAGGAGATATTAAGCTTATTCAACCTTATTCTGAGTCTTTGGAAAAAGAAACAAAGCTTCCTCAACTTCTTTCTGAATCAGAGATAAACAGGGCACCTGAGATTGAGTCTGTGAAAAAAGAAGTCAATCCACCTCAACCTCTCGGTGAATTACAGATGACCCGTGTCCCTGAGAAGGAGCCTATGGAAATAGAAATGAAAGGGTCTCCATCTCTTTCTGCATCCGAGATGACCAATTATTTCAACTCGGAGTCTTTGGAGAAGGAAACAAAGCCTCCTAAACCTCATTCTGAATCAGACATGGCCAGAGCCCCTCATATAGAGCCTTCAGGGAAAACCGAAATAAAGTCTCCTCAACACCTTTCTGAAACAGAAGCAACCAGCATCGCTTACAACAAACCTCCTCAATCTCTCTCCGAATCGCAAGGCATAATCCAGAGCGGTCCGTCTAACAGTGACAAGTCAGACATGACAAGTATTTTGAACTGGCCTTATGATTCCACAAGGACCAAGGTATTGATGAAACAAATGAATGACCCTGTGCTTGAAAGCTGTAGTTCCATTTTATCGTTATCGAAACAATCTCCAGATACATCGGACGACTCTCCATCCGCCCTGGAGATGGAGGAAATCCCAGGTGCGTTGGTTTATATGCCTTCAGAGGATATCTTGGCCAATGTTCCTGTTGCCCTGGGTCCTCCTCTGGCTCTGATGATGCCACCAGAGAAACCTGTTGTAGGTATGCCTGCTCTGGAGCTGTGCATGGAGGCAGGTCAAAACACCAGCCCAGAGGTGACCGAATCAGCCCTGTCTGAGGAAGAGCCAGAAATGGAAAGTCTGTTCCCCAAACCAGATTCTCTAGCTGTAGGAGACCATAAAAATGACGTCGCATCTCCAGTGTCCTCCATTGGAACGACTTACTCTGTAAGTTAGTCCATCAAACATTTTTACAAGGCCTTCCTGATGTAATGTCTCGATGCGTCTTAGGCTTATCAATCATTGCTGTCCTTCTCTGTAGCAAGAGCTGCTCGACTTGTACACCCTGAATCTTCACCGTATTGACAAAGACGTCCAAAGATGCGATAGGAACTACTGGTATTTTACCACTGCCAACCTGGAGAAGCTACGCAACATCATGTGCAGGTAAATCCACCCTTGTTTTTTTTTTACTCCTTTGAAAATCTGTGCTATAAATCTGTTTACCAATGTGAATAAACCAATTTTGCTTCTTTTCCTTAAAGCTATGTTTGGCAGCATCTAGATATTGGCTACGTGCAGGGAATGTGCGACTTACTTGCGCCTCTGCTGGTTATTCTTGATGACGGTAAGTGCTTAGACGTAAAAGTGCATCAGTGATTAGCCATTTCCTCCTGGTTTTGACTTACAGTTTGCGAACCATCTCTACCCCTAACAGAGGCCATGGCATTTAGTTGCTTTACCGAGTTAATGAAAAGAATGAATCAGAACTTTCCTCATGGTGGAGCAATGGACACCCACTTTGCCAACATGCGTTCTCTTATACAGGTATGACTACACTTTCAGCTATAACGTGAAACTTTTTCCAGTACTAGAAAAGTACTAGTTCTTTTCTGTCCGTCTAGATTCTCGACTCAGAGCTTTTTGAGCTCATGCAACAGAATGGAGACTACACCCACTTCTACTTCTGTTACCGGTGGTTCCTCTTAGACTTTAAAAGAGGTAAGATCGCTTAGAAATGCTTAGAAGTGTCTTTAAGGCTAAATAATACAAACTAACAATACTGCTTTAAACAACAACATAAGTCATTCTTATTTGTATCTCTCAAGAAATGGTGTACGATGACGTGTTCTCTGTTTGGGAGACCATCTGGGCAGCACGTACCGTCTCCTCCGGCCATTTTGTGCTGTTTATTGCCTTGGCACTGGTCGAGTTATATAGGGACATCATTTTGGAAAACAACATGGACTTCACTGACATCATCAAGTTCTTCAATGGTAAGATGCATGAAGGCATCTTTCAGGTTTACTGAAAATGGCCACACTATGCTTTAGCAACCTTACAAATACAGGGTCCAGAGTCAGAGGGACTGAACTCAAGTCTGCCATGTACAATCACTCTGACATTTACCTTAAGATGAGAGTCATTCTGCAGAAATGATGACAGCTTTAGCTACCATCCTCCTTTCCCCCACCTCCTGTACTGTGGACAGAGGCATTCCCAGGTCTGAGCTGTCTTTTCTGCTCAATCTGTCCAATCTCCTCCTGTCTGCAGTAGAGATGCTGTTGCAACAGCCTGAGGCCAGCTCAGTAGTGCTCCCTGCAAACAAGATTCACATATATCTAAAACTAAAATGTATTAAAATCAAGCAAAAAAATCTGCCAGTGGGGGGGATTGACTTAGTAGGAATTCTTGAAAGTAGCATTAACATCAAATCATAAAAGGAAATGATGCCCTCAAATGATGCTGGATAGCGACTGCCATTGTTGGATTGTTCTTTAACACTTTTTGACTATTTTAGTTAATTGCAAAAAAATTAAAGAGACATCCACTAGATTTAGGGATTAAGAAATGTTTTTTTCTTGCCTGAAGTCTATTTGAACGAGTTTCCCAGACTGAACAATTTTCTTACTTGTGGGTACAGTGGTTATTTTTTTAAAGACTTTTTATCTTTCATAGGAAAAAAAACAATACACATTTTCTAAAAACAAGCTTTTATTTTTTTTCTCTTAGATTTCAGTTTTTGCGGTGCACATCCAAAAGACCTTAGTGTTCACAGTACAAAGACTGTCCTTTCTAGTCTTTTTTTTTTTTGTATTAGCTGTCGAGTCTCATTTGGTGTAAGAGTTCTCAATGTCTCTCACGATACGGGTGACAAAGAGAAAGCACGGAAGACAAAATAATAACCCGGTCGTTTACCTAATTATGTTTCAGAAATGGCTGAGCGGCACAACGTTCCACAGCTTCTAGTGATGGCCAGAGACTTGGTCCACAAGGTCCAGATCCTCATAGAGAACAAGTGATCACCTTTTACTGCTTGTTTTCCATCATCTTATCAAAAAAACACTCATGTTTGATTTTGTATTATTTTTTTTTTTTACCTTTCTCTGAATTTCCCAGGACATGGGTTCCTCAAAAATCTGGCTTGAGAGCAATAAAACCCAATGACAAAGTTTTTAATGGAAAAGACCCCTACTATACAGAAATACACTGCATCGTCATGGGGTTCCCCCGGGGTTTCCCCACTTATCTTTCCCCTCCCATACTGCATCACCTTATTATTTGTATTTGGTTCATGCAGACACCCCTGGAAGAATCAAAGGTACCTATAAACAATGTTATGCCAGTGATCAGAAGACTGAAATTACAGATATCGTAGCGTTATTATTTGGCCCTTGAGCAAGGCTCCTAACCCAGGACGTCTCTTGCTCTTTATTGAAACACACCTTTTTAAATTCAATATATATTAATGATGGAGTGGTGGGGAAATAAATAAATAAATAAACGGTGGCATTACCAATAGAGATTCCTTGAAAAGCACAAGTTATTTAAATTTTTGTCTGCACTTAAGAAACACATCTATCAAGAGGGGTGCTCGCTGGGAACAGCACTTTGCCAGAATTGTTGCGTATTTCTTGTCTGTTAATGACCACTGATTGTGTCAGCACACCCTTCTGTTTTCAGGTATTACCAAATTTGTATTATAGATGAGAACAAAGTCATTATTATTATTATTATTATTATTATTATTTTGTAATTATCAGTTAAGCTTTCTAGGGTGACTTTGTTGCTCTGTGACATGTTGAGCTGCTACACAATTACGTACCTCACCTGGATTGACCTTACTCGGAAAAAAGAAAAAAAAAAACAACAAAAAACAATCATAAATATACTATAATCTTGGAGATGTGTTTATTATTGAGCAGTATTTTTGCCTTAAGTTCCTTCGTTTAGGGACGCATTCAGTGAATTCGTTTATGCTCAGTGAGTGAGTGCAGAAAAAAAAAGAGATCTATTACGTCTATACATCACAACATGGTCTCATTTACTAGAGTAGTGGGCATATATAACATTCAAAAAGCAAGTGTGTGCATGTGTGTGTGTGAGAGAATGTGTGTGTGTGTGTGTGTGTGTGTGTGTATAATCTGAACTACCAGCAACCAAACATTTGTCTCATCATTCTAGCCAATGGAATTCATTGTGGTTGTAGGACTTCAGCTAAAACCTTGTAATTCACACCAGTTGTTTCAAGTGCCAGTGTTAATAACACTAACCTTCACTCACATGTCATTTCCATTGATATATGTGTATTGCAATTTCTTAATAAGCTCTGTATACATTAGAAATTATGAAACGATAAAATCGCACTATAAAACAGAAACACTATACGAAAAAGAACTTATTTGTCAATTGTATAAAATAAAAATAAAAAAAGTGCTGTATTCAAACTCATGAAACTGATCGATTATTTAACAGACAAAGACTATATGTTAAAAAAATATATAATATATGCTTATATATTTTTATTGTAATCAGTGTGACTCTATAGTATATTGTTCGGTGCTGTATTGTAAAAATGGAATAAATGTGAACCGTCTTGAAACGCTTTGGTTTCGATTCTTTGCGGGTTTATCGAATTGCTATACATAAAGACGGATTATTTATGTTCTAAGACACTTTATTAATATCCCCAGCCTCTGTAATATTAATGTGTTTATAAATGTTCATCTCCAAAGAATTATGCACGCAGTGGGCTTTTTCTCACGCTTGCACAGAACAAGTTGCAATTGTAATTAATCACTGTCAACAACAAAAAAACCCACTGAGAACAAATTCTGTTTACTGTTACAGCCTACAAACAAAAGAACAATTGTAATAGTGTTTTCCTAGGGACTAATTATGTCCAGAAGAAAAAGAGCATAGAAGTTATTGGATAAATAGACAGTACTCAGACACACACTGGAGCACGTGGGTAACTTTTTATCATTCATGGCAAAGAACAAGATGTATTTTCTAGAAATAAGTTTCTAGAAATTTCCTTTCTTAGATTTCAGTTTTTGCAGTGCACACAAAAAGACCTTAGCTGGTGTGACCAGGGGGCACGGTGGCGTAGTGGTTAGCACGTTCGCCTCACACCGCCAGGATCCGGGTTCGATTCCCGTCTCGGTCATGTGTGTGTGGAGTTTGCATGTTCTCCCTGTGCCTCAGGGGTTTTTTCTCCGGGTTCTCCGGTTTCCCCCGGTCCATGCATGGTAGGTTGATTGGCACCTTGGAAAATTGTCCCTAGTGTGTGAATGTGTGTGAATGTGTGTGTGTGCCCTGCGATGGGTTGGCATTCCATCCAGGGTGTATCCTGCCTTAATGCCCATAGATGCCTGAGATAGCACAGGATCCCCGTGACCCGAGGGAAGATCGGATAAAGCGGTAGAAAATGAATGAATGAATGGTGTGACCAGACAACTCAGGGTTTTTCCTGGACAGTTTGTGAAGGTCACTTGTACAATTCTAAAGATGAATACATTTTTATTGTGAATTACTTGCTTTTCATTTATACCAGGCATGTCCAACAAATGTTACATTTGCCCTCAGCCTTCGTCATAAAATCAATAAAATGCGGCAAAATACTGTTGATTGTATAAAACACCGTGATATTGTCTGTCCTGTTCACGAACGAATAGATTAAATATCGTGACTATATATACATGAGACCGGGTTGAAAATAGACCCGTACTTAAAAACCCAGCTATTTTATATCTCACCAGTAGATGGCAGTAGACCTGTGGCCACACTCTCGCCTTCACGGCACATCAGCGGATTTGCGCAGGAGCACCGTGAGTCAAATGAAGAATGCCACAAAGGCGAGCTACGCGGTGGCAATGGTGATTACTAAACACTGCAAACATTTTACTGACTTTATTAAAGACTGCGCGATGAAAATGTTTGAGAAAATTTCTCCTGAGAACAAGCAAAGAGTTTGCCAAAATGTTTTTCAGCAGAATTGTAATTAGTGAATCCCAACACTGCGTCCATCCAGAATAAAATGCTGTAAAAATGCTTAATAATATCACCTTTTTAAATAATAACTTGCAGGATAACATTATGAATTGTCTTTAACATTAAGAAATAACATTAATGAAAAAAAATATATAACATTATGAAATAAAAAAAGGCATGTGGAAGCATCCATACATTTTTCCAGGAGATATTTCCTCCTTATTTATTTTTAAAGCGAATGCTTAAACAACAAATATACAGCACAAATGCCAAGGGAAAGGCGAAAAATACGAATAAATAAATACATTTAAAATAAAAAATAAAAGGCCTTGCTAAGTCATAATAGGACGAATCTATCAAACAGAAACACGGTTTTAATGCGACTTTTTGTTTGTACTCTCCTTAATAGTGGTTATATATCCATATCTATCTATCTATATATATATATATATATATATATATATATATATATATATATATATACATATATATATATATACATACACTTTGCTGTTTATGAAACTGTTTTTTTATTAATACTTTCAATTACCAATTGACACAGTACAAATAGGGAACACAATTTGCATATAAAAAGAAAAAAACATTTCAAACAAACAAACAAATAATACACAACCTACAAACCTCCCACCGTAACTTCTTATGTTGACAGTGGCTACTTATGCGTTAAAAAAAAAAAACAACAACAAACGACGTCATCATCCCGCGCCGCGTATGGATCACGTGGTATCTGGACGCGAAGTCAAAGCGGAAAGGCTCTTCAGGGTGATGAGTATTAGAGAGGTTTAGGTCGCTTTACTGCAGTAAACTCATCATATCCACGGTGTTATTTCATTCCCTTTGTTCGAAATGAACAGCGTGGGTGAAGGCTGCACTGAACTGAAGCGGGAATATGACCAGTGTTTTAACCGCTGGTTCGCCGAGAAATTCCTGAAAGGAGACCGGGGCGATGATCCGTGTACAGAACTGTTCAAGAAATATCAGTCCTGTGTCAAGGTAAACACGACTCATGATCGGCTCGGTCTCTCTCTGCTTTTATCTGTTCATAGCGACTTCATCAATTATAATCCTCTGTTGTGTACATCTTTAGGATTCTAATCCACACCTGACATTTTGATTCGGTGAGCCGGTGTTCGAACGATTTCTCCCACCTCATCAGATTTCCCCCACCGGTTCACACATATTTACATTTAACTATACGTTTGGCAAAAAACAACAGCAAAAAGAATAACCACGTTGTAAATGTGAAGAGGATTCTGCTGTCAATTATGCAATGCTTGAACAATCTAAAGGAACCAAAAAAAGAAGAAGACAAATACAGTGATGATAATAATAATAATAGCCTCCATTTTATATTTTTTAAATTGTGTTCTTTGTACGTGTGACTAAACTAAATAATAGTTATAACTATCGGTTATTCCTACTCTATCAGAAAATCCTACTCATATAAACGGGTTGTTTTTAATTGAACTGCATTACATGGAAAAAAAATCCTACCCCACGTCAGGCAGCACAGTTTGATGGGGTGGAGAGAGTCATGGGGGGAAAAAATCCTCCCTCATGTCCGAACAGCACAAAAAAAAACCCACACATGATGAAACGCAACATGTCTAATGATTAGGACACGCTAAATGGTCCGCTAGAATAAACATATACAGCACGTGTGCTGGTAATGCATTCTATAGTGAAATATACGTATGTATTCCTAGATTCTTAAAGTAACGTTATTTGCACAACTGAAGTAAACATATAATAACACAAACACGGCAAAAAGCATCCTAATCTAAGATTAGATTCGCACATCGCAGCATGTGTTTATGGGCGTTCCCCGCAATATATCAGAAATGTTTGTTTGCGCTTGCGCAGTGGGCGTGTGTAGGAAGGATTCATTTGTATGATGAACTACAGTTGATGTACATTTTACATTTAAGTTATTTACACCAATTATTGTAGGCAGGATTCCATTCCACTGCGTTTGATGGAGCTGAATACGGAATTTCATTTTAGAGTACTTGAATTTGCTTTCTAATTCAGTAATAAACAAAGTTGAAGGAAGAAAACCGCACTATTTGGGCACAGGAATGATTTTTTTTAACTCATTGCAATTGTCAAGGGGTAAACAGCCAGTGTGTTACAAAGTGTAAGGATGTGAGTAGTGTCGTTGACTTGGACATTAAATTAAATGCTACGAAATAATGTCCAAAAAGCAGATGATTTGAACAACTACTTATTAATGCAACTATTATTTATTTATACCACTTCTCGACCCTTGTGCAAGGCCTTTATTTAAGCCTTAATAGATCAGTTATAAGTCGCTCAGGATAAGAGTGTCTGCCAAATGCTATAAATATAAATGCCACGAGTCCTTTGGATTAAAGTCATTTGTCTTTGTGTCACAACACCTGTATACGATATATAGCTGATTAAATGAACAAAATGACTCGTATTCTGATGAAAAAAAAAAAAAACAATTCACTAAAATGATCCGATCTCCCCTTCATTCGTTTACATCAGAGAAAAAGCAATTGGTGATGCATTTTCAATGTGCCGAGCGCATCACACTGCCCCCTAGTGTCGACCAGTACAACTGCAGTTCTCACTCAAAGTACCAACACTTCAGGAATCGTGTATAGTTTTTAATATAAAAGTACCTCACGATAACGTGCTAGTAGCCGTGGATCTTATGGACTGTGTCTAAATTGTAATGGCTATTATCGTGTCGGATGTTGGTGCTTGAATTCAGACCTGGCTGGGACTTGTGTTTATTGTTGTGCTCAATGTTTAGTCAGATTCATAGTGATGTTCTTTTGCTTTACAGAAAGCGATCAAAGAAAAGGAAATCCCTATCGATGGTGTGGAGTTCATGGGTCCAAACAAAGAGAAACCGGCAAGCTGACGCAGCCCTGAACCACCGTTCTTCTAAATTCCTTTGAAAGAAATCATCCTGGATCGCGGTGATGACGGTCACATCACACGCGATGTCAAAGATACAATGACTTGTGCTCGGGATCTTTCGGGTGCAGAGCAAAGATGTTTAACACAGAACTCGGCAGGTCCATACGCAGTTGATACTAAAGAAGTGCTAATGATAACATTACAATGCCGAATAAGTGGAATACTAACAAACTGCTGTTATATTTATCTGCAATTTGACTAATACATTTGAAACAGAACTTCCAGTACATTGTATGTGTTTCTTTCCTTGTGTCCACTAGATTGCTATGCTTAGGAAATACTGTTGCAGAGATTCAGAAAAGAGGACATGGCCATACTTTGGGAGAATACCACCAGGATTCAAATCTTTAATTGAGAGAAAAGAAAAGGAAAAAAAAAGCACACTCATACATATCTAAGATGATACAAAAAAATGAAGGGGTACATTAAAAAAAAATTCTTTAAAAGAAAAGATTGAGAACAGCCGTTTTTGCCACAATAATAAAGGTGGACAAATGTGTTTTTTTAATGACGTCTGCTCTAAATGATAAGATAAAATCTCTCTTTCTGGCAGTTATAAATGATCCAGTTATTATTGGCCAGAAGAGGAACGTTTATCTTCCGAGACCATTTTGACACCTGTGAACAGAGACTAAGGCTTTTAATTGTGGAATGTTATTCAGAAAAAAAAAGAAACAAAAAGGTAGGCCATGGGGAGAATGAGGGGTGGGTTTTAAACGGGCTTGAATTCATTTGGCTGTTTACCGATAGTGGCGTGGAGGTGGGCTGTGGTGCTGAGGCGGCGGTCTTCGTGAGGGAGGGCTTAGGCGAGCCATATGGCGTGGTGGCGAGCGGTAGCGAGGGGGAGAGCCTCGGCTCTGGTAGGGAGGAGTGTACCGCCCACGAGACCTGGAGCGGGAACGGGAACGACCCCAGCTTGTGCCGCGCTCCTCCAGTACTCTGATGTAGGCCGTCTCCCCCTGGAGGAGGAAAAGGAGACGCAGATGAAGCCCCTGTTCATTCTACTAATAACTGACAATCATAATGTATTAAACCATGTTATACAGATTGGTGACAGACAGAAGGCCGGCATGAAGCAAATGTAAGTATTAGCTGTAACGGTTCCGTCAGGGAAGATAACCCATGCCAGTTAAATAAACTCCTCTATCAGCTTAAGAGAGCAGCGACTATCTTTCAGCCATTTATCTCGCTAACATTTTTCTCAATCATTTCCATGTAAACGAGTTTACTTAGTAATTGCAATATTGAGAGTTTAACCTGGTGGGATCTGAACTCCGTTCCATCCAGTCGACGCAGGGCATACTCCATGTCTTCCCGTCTTAGAAACTCCACCACTCCCTCGCCGTCGCGCTGCACATCAGCAAAGCAAACGTCTCCTGCCTCCCTCATGTGGTCTTTAAGGTCTTGCCAACTTCCAGTGGGAGGAAGGCCTGAAAAAACATGAACGGGACTCATGGATACAAACGCCGGCCGAACAGGGTTGTGCTTTCATGCTAAATTACCCCACAGTAAAGTACGCGAGCCCCGGTTGCCATGTAAACGTACACGGCACGCTGAAATCGCAGATCAATTTGACCAACCTGTAACTATTACCCGGAACTCGGATCTGCGTGACGGAGGTCCGAACCTTCCTCTTGGTCCTCCGCCTGATCCTCCAAATTTGGATCCTGAGGAGCGAGGATATTCCACACGCAGCTTACAGTCTCCAAATCCATATCCGTTCCTTCCATAGACAGCGTCCTCCGCATCCCTATGGGAAAAGAGTACAGTGCTCCTAACTTTCTTGCAACTGAGAGACTTTTGAGAAATGGCTCCTCCATGTTCCCTGTCTTCAGTCAGTGATGGTGAAAATGACAACATCAGCCCTGGAACTCACCGTGGGTCCTCAAAACGAACAAAGGCAAAAGGGATGGTGCCGCGGTTGTTCTTCAGCTCGATGTCCCGAATTTTGCCATATTTGAAGAAGAGATCCTCAATGTCCCTCTCCTGCACGTCCATGGGAAGGTTCCCCACATAGATCCTTCCGTCTGCCATGATTAAAATAACGGTATGCTCGGTCGACTGGCAGCCTTCGAGGGGACACGGGGATCCACAAAACGGCGGTGAACAACAATCCCGATTCTAGTCCGTCCTCCTAAAAATGGCTTTATTTAAAAATGTGATCTTTGGGCTGAGCAGGTGTAGAAGAACATGTTGAGCTCAACAGACCATAGAACCTCTCCAAGACTTCAGAGTCTGAAACCTTAAAAACACAAGATAATCAATGAGTAGATAAATCACAGCTTTAGGACAAGCAAGTGAAAGACATCATTCCTAATACTGTTCGAAGCCTTGGTTACTGCTGTATCTCTTTTAGGCTTCTAGTTAGTAGATTTGCATAAAGCCCCAGAGCAATTTGCATCCGCTGCAGTGACATGTTGATTTTCAGAGCAGGTGTTCAAACTCTTCTTAAAATACAAACAAACAAACAAACAACAACGGAAATCACTCGCTACACATTTCGCGTTCAGGTGAAATAAAGCTTCAATTCAATGGGTTTGAATCCTAATCTGTCTGGAAGTGTCTCTCCAAAAGCGTTTACAATCTGATCTATCCAGATTTCCATAAGAACAAGGAAAGACCGGCAAAACCCAGGTGAACATGTGAGAATATCAGAAAGAGAAACGTAATGCTTTGAACAGTAATAGGTCAACTTCTACATATGACCACGCACATGCTGTCGTCGTGCTCACATCGAGGCTGTGTGAACTTTATGATGACAGCTGGATGAGGACAGCACACCGCTTTTCCCAGTGCTGAAATGAAAAATGTCCTGTGTGGTGAAACGACGCACCAATTTCATTCAAACCCTGACTAAAAACGAACAGAAATTCTGTGGGTGTTTTTTCTACACAATATATATATATATAACGCTCGTTTATCAACCAGGCTCTCTGCAAAACGCTAGATTGAGTCTTGTGAGGTAGATTTCAGTCCATCAGCAAATCTTTCTTGTCCTTCATTGATACCAGCCGCGGCTACATGCTAGCACAGCTGCGTCAGCTAGTCCGAGCTAGCACGAGTGGTAATAAACACGGCGCGTGTTAGGAAGCGAATAGTGTATTCGATTCCGTGTAATGTTCAACGTATTTATCCACCAAACGTACTCGCAGAATGTTTGTCTCTCAGCACCGTGTTAAAGTGACTAGCTCCCAGCTCCGCCCCCCCTCCTCCTCTCCTCGCTACAGCGGCTAGCGCGTCTCTTTGTTGGGACAAAAAACTGCTAGCTTAGCCGACTAGCACACAGCCAGCGACCTGCTCCATTATAAAGAGCTCGAACACGAGGCGACGGAAGGCCGCGGTAGTGCATATGGTGTGTGGGAGTGTGCTAGAATTGTCCGCACGTGGTGAGAAATAGATTAGCTTACCTTTTATAAACAGGAGATAAACTAAAGCTAGCCGAGATAAACAACCTTAACTGACGCTTCCTCTGGAGCAGGAAGTGTCTGATGACTAAATGTGTGGCCACGCCCACTTTCACCGCTTCCCTTGGGTTCAAATCGTGAAGTCCCGCCCACCCCGGAGCCTTGCCACCGAAGGCTTCTTAAAATTCCAGCTGCATTCGCTAGGGGACGCCACAGCGGATCATCCGTCGCCGTACTACACTATCCCGCTACATCTCCCCTCATCACATCCTCCTTCTTGGCCTTCCTCTTTTCCTCCTGATTCTCCTCCTGCCTTCCTCTTTTCCTCCTGCCTGCCACCTCCATCTTCAGCATTCTTCTACCGATTTTGTCCCTCCTCTGCACATGCCCAAAAATCTACCTTGTCTCCTACATGCGCCGTCCGTCTAATGAACTCTAATCCTGTCCATCCTCGTCGCTCCCGATGAAAATCTCAACATCTCCGCCTCCTGTTTTTTTGGACTACACCACAGTCTCTAAACCGTACAACATGGCAGCTCTCACCACAACATTCCCTTTCACTCTTACAGACTATCTATCCATCCATCTATCCCTAATCACTCCACCTTCCTGTAACTCTGCTTCTCTCCATTATTTAGAGGCTCTCCATTACTTTGCACTGCTGACCCGCAGGCACATCCACTTTCACCACTTGTCCATCCTGCAACCTCGCCACTCCACCGTCTCTCATTTACTACTGACTTTCTCTCTACTGACCCTTCTCTCCATCATGTGCCTCCACCTCTCCAGACTGTTCCCAACCTGCGCTCTACTCTCATCACAATATCAGCAACTGAAGTAGATCAAGTCATGAAAATGTTTACAGTAAAAGCTTTATTAAACAGAATGATTAATCTGTGGGTTTAATTAAGACATTATTGAGTGTTTATATATATATATATATATATATATATATATATATATATATATAAAAAATATATATATATATATATATTATATATATATATATATATATATATATATATATATAAGATATATATGAAAGACTATATATCTGTATATATATATATAGAATATATCTATATATATATATATATATATATATAGTATTTATATATATATATATATATATATCTATATATATATATCATATACATGTATACATACATAGATTAACATTTTAGATATATCTACACTTAGACTAGAAAAGACTAGAAAAAAAGGAAGGAACCAACGGTTATTTGTGTAATTATTACATTTATTAGTTTTTAGCTGAGACTTTAAATCATACTTCTTTAGGATATCAACCATTTATTCCCTTTACCTGTAAATAGTCACTACATGAGGGTTTCTGAAATGTGTCAGGTGTTGATTCAGAATTTGAGCATTTGTATATTTGTAAATAAGGATCGTATGGGTCTACTGCTCAACACCTGGTGGTAACAGCTGCCCAAACCATTCCTCCTAAAACCATAGCAACAGGCCAGAGTCATTAGTAGCATAATCAAGGTCAGACCCAGCACAGCCTTTTTACACTCCTACCAGTAGGGAAACCCATAGTTTTTACCCACCGGCTACCAGAATTGTAAACAGATTCGACACCCACCTTTTCCCCGTGGCCGCATACACAGATTCTCCCCTGACCCTTTTGTTAGTATGTAGAAAGAATGGAACTAGTCTACTAGTCTACACACAATCACACAAATGCAAATAACAACACAGGCTACAGACTATTTCTACATATTTTGCATACACACAAATGTGATTAACAGCCTGGTCACCATTTGCTTCTGCGCAGGCATTTAAAAATATATATATATTATTACTATGTAACATTGTAGTTGATGTCTTTTTAGACTTATGCTTGTATAATAATTCATATCAGGGGGGGGGGGGGGGGGGGGGGGGGGGGGGGGGGGGGGGGTCAATGTCCCCTAATCATGCTTAGGGGACATTGTACTAATTTCATTGTAGTTAGTAACTGATTCCTGACCAGATGACAACATTCTAAAAACTGTCCCAATACTTCTGAATATCAGCTATGGGAAACGGGTCAAGCAGGGACAAGACATATTTCACAGCAATATATATATAAATATATTTGTGGAACAGCTCGACGTAAATAATGACGTATCCACACACACATTAAGACTGTAGAGTCAACAACGCAAGTTGGTCCAGCAAACAGACTACCAGCTTGTTTACAATGGTTTGATTAACCTTATAAAAGCAGCTATTCTCGCCGAGCCTCTGCAATGATTCAGAGCATTGAGTACTTTCAGTAAATAAGAGCATGTTTATAAAAGCCTTTGTTTTACACTTGAGAAAAAGTGTACACGCAATACGCCTAGTCGCCTAGACAGACACAAATCGTTGTTAATAAAGGAACACGATTCTTCAGGAGCGTAACGTTGGTTATGTGAGTGTCGAGTCAATTTTCATGTTAGCACCACGTTCATAAGCTCCTTTTGTTGTCATTTGAAACCATTCACGTCTCTTATATTCCAGAGTAACAGCATGAACTTCCGTGACCCTGAGGCTCCTAATAGTGATTTAGAAGGTGAAATTCTGCCCTCTATAGGTTCTCTAACACACGAACGTCAATCTTTTTTTTTTTTTACAGCCTGAAGATAGAAATTTCTTGTGTGATTTTAGTTTACAGAAACTGACTTACAATGCTTACTGTACAGTACTTTTTTTTTTTGCTTTCCAGTTATTATGAGAAACCCAAATCAGCAACCATTTCTGTCCCATTATTACTAGTAAAGTTTGCCTGCACCTTTACTTAACATGTATCATTTCCTGGCTTTCAGAAATTCAACAGTGATTTATTATAATGTATTAATTTTCCCTGTATTACATCTTACATGTTGTTTTTGTCGAATACTCAATTGAAATGAACATGGTTCAACCTAAATCTCTGTGTGAGCAAATAACTTGCTCTGTGGGATTAAATGCATCTAATTCATGACCAGAACACAAGCCATAATTACAGCCCAAGACAAACTGTCTGATTGGTTCGCTGGGCGTGAGCTCTGCCCACACAAAAGACAACACTGTCACAAACATTTTCACAACACGCATACTCGCACACACACACACACACACACATACACGCCCTTTGTCACAGAGGCAGAGAGGTGAAAAGTAAGAAGCAAAGCAGAACAGGTTCTTTGAGCTGAGTAAGCCTGGCATAAACAATGTCGGAATGTCTCAGGTTCTCAAACTTATCTTCAGGACCGAGTCTCTCCTGACCCTCCTGGGTCTGAATCAGGAATTACATCTATAAGGTAGGACGAATGAAAAATTCATAAAATAGCACCTTATGATGTATAGTAGCCTATTTAGGTAGCATTCAACAGTTGTACTAACCTAGAAGTCAAGATGGAAGTGTCACAAATAATTATGCTGTGCTTTATATGACTACAAATATTTTCATAATGACAGGCTTGAAATTTGATAAACCGTCATGGTTTTTTAGTTCACATTCGGCATTTAATAATACGAAGGATAACTGGATTATAATTCTATTGCTAGGCCACTAAGAATTTTATGCTGGGCACAAAACTCATAACATATCTCTTCATTCTCTTCATATTTATTTATTCCCATCATGATATTTTTCCTTCCTCATAATAAACTGTTTAGGATTTGCGATTCGGGCATCTCAGGTCAGAGCTCCGACCTCCGGTTCAGATGTCAGGTCAGAGATGTTGAATCCGTAACGCACTTCGAAAACGAATAGTGTACGAGCGCTAGCTAGGTTTTCTTTTGCGATATGTTGGTTAACCAAAGACATCACAAAAACATCTTTTGTTCTTAATAAAAGACCACACTTTTTTGCATGTCTTATGTTGCAAATGAAAAAAATGCATTAAGCATGTCAAAAATGGGCCTTTCCTGTTTTGAATAGGTTGTTAGGCAAATACACACACACACACACACACAAAAATATGTATCATGTCAAAAAAAAATATATATATATATATATATATATATATATATATATATATATATATATACATATATTCATGTTTTGCAGAACTTGTTTTCTTCAATTTTCTTTAATTTCCAATGTTAAATCAAGCTTTGTAGAAAAAAAAAAATTATTTATTTTATATATATATATATATATATATATATATATATATATATATATATATATGTCTAGAAATGTCTACACTTGTATGTAGTTGTGCACAGTGACTTCACGTATGCAGACAGCAGATTTAATATCCATTACAACCCAAAGCGACATCTAATACTGTAATCAATACCAGACGATTATTTAATTTGATGATTTCCCTACAGATCATAAACAAAGACAAATCTCTGTGAACACACATTACACACCTGACGATGATGCTCACATCACATGATCACATTGTGTTTATAGAGCGTCTGTATTTAAGTGACGCCTTGCACAAAAGACATTGTCTAGCTTTTCCTCTTTCATTCTCGTTTGTTGTTGGTACCCTCTAATCTTTATATTGTTGCCACGAGCTCATTTATTATGTTTCTAAGCTTTCCATTTTTCGCATTGTTCATTGTCTTTTGTCTAAAAATAACTCGCCATTGCCTTCACTTCCAATACCTGACAGAAAGCCACTGCCTGATATGGGAAGTACAGAGGAAGCGAAGTTTGGTCAGAGTCACTCAGGAATGGCTTGACGCTATGCTCTTCCACTCTAGCTGTACCAGTACCGCCTCGCTCTACAGAGAACAGAGATCTCGTCCCCCTCTGATCCCCCCCCCCCCCCCCCCCCCCCCACGGAGGATTACATCACCTTACCGTGAGTCTCATTCCATCCCCTTTCACCTACCACGGATATCTCTATGTATTACTGACTCCACCTTCCTAATCCACTGAGGATGTCGCTCCACTTCCTTCCTCTGCTAAAAACATCACTCTGCCTCTCTTCTCTGTCGTGAAGATTGCAACCTCCTCCATTTAGCCTGTTGTACGTTGCGCTCCCATCTAAATTCACAATGAATGTTCCTCCCTCCTGTATATAGAGTAAAACTAGTTCATTTCTTAGTTATTTTAAGACTTTACGGCTTCGTTTTGTAGGGGATGATCACATGGTAATCTGGTGAGATTGCCTAAAGTATTGTCTTAAGGGTGAAACTTGGACATATATTGTGTCTTTGTTGTATCATCACCTGCATTCTTTCAACATATTTCGAAATAGACTGATTTACATTTCCAAACAAAGCACCAGCTATTAATGGAAAACATGAAAAGAAAACAAATTCAGATAATTTCATGTAACATGTCACAGTAAACTCCCAGTGAGCTTCAGTTGAGCAAGATGGCTTAACTTGTTTTTTTTGGGTGAGATTTGGATGTGCTACGTAACCCGAATGAATGAACGAAAAGCGTAAACCACAAGTATGAGGCAACAGAACTACATGTCTCCTTTCTCTTTGCTTACGCTGTCTATATATTTCACCAAAGTACACGTGTGTAATGATTGTAATGTGCCCGAGTGGTTTTGTGCAGTATTCGAGTAACAAGCAGCAAATCCTGCCTTAACAAAATACCACAACCATGAGCTTATTGTTATTATTATTATTTCTGTTACATAATTAGGTGCCTGTAATAATGGCTGACATTTAGGAGCGGAAATCACCACCAGTTGAATTAACTTTATAAAATCTTTCCTATTTTATTCGTATGTGTTTACTAATATACTGTACACCATAGACTGTGTACATTTCTACTACTACTAACATTAATAATCAAAATAATATTAATATAATCAATATAAATCTTTATTTTGCTGATATAATGTGGACCTCAAAATTTGTTGCCTTGAGGCAGGAACATTTACACTAAAGGGCAAGTAAAATGCTTTTAAAGGGAAAAATGCTACTTATTTGTCACATGTACATGACAGCACGGTAAAAAAAAAAAACATGTTTCCTTCGCATATCCTAGAGCTCAGAATCAGAGTGTAGGTTTAGCCATGGAACAAAGAGGGTCAAGGGCACCAAGAGTGGTTTGTATGTACAAAGAAAGAGAGAGAGAGAGAGAGAGAGAGAGAGAGAGAGAGAGAGAGAGAGAGAGAGAGAGAAAGAGAGAGACAAAGACAGATAGAGACATGTTTTATCCATTAGGACAGAAGTATGCTCCGTCATGTACAGAATAACCAGAAGGTCCTGTATTTCTTGTGCCATTATTAAACAAACAGAGAGTGGGCATGTCAGGAGAACAGGTTCTTTATGCTTTGCGTTCACACACAGAAACCCCCTCCCCACAAAAAAAACTGATTTTGATGAATGCATGCTAGTTCTAAAACAAGCTTATATGAATGTATAGCTACATCCTGTTTGGTAGAATTGCTATTATACCAATGCAATGACGTACTATGGAACATATTTGCTGAGTGCACTGGTCTGAAAAAGTAAACACATCAATGGTTTCTCCTCATTTATGAGTTTATAATATTTAGAAATAGAATAGAGGGTTCTCCTTTACCAGAATAAATGCTGAATATAGAACTGTACAACTGAAATTGTCATGGGTTTAATTCGCCAGATTTCTAAGCATTCGAATGGGCTCAATATACAGTGTGTAATATACACACTAAAAGAACACAAATAATTGCAAAGAAATACGTAACGGTCTACACTATAAACGCATAGCATTGTACTCACTCCACACACTTCTCTTAAGTACTGTATATGTAAAAATAGTTAAAAGGTTGTTTCTGTTTCGCCAGTATAAACTAATCTTAGGATTAACCGTGGAAGCCATTCATTTGACTGCAATGTCTGCAACATGACAAATACATTCTTGCCATATTTATGAAACAAAGAGCTAAGCTGGGGACAAGGCAACTTAGCACAAAGGTGTTGAAAACAAAGTACTTTACAACAGCATTCTATAGGCCTTGAAGACATACTATTATAAAGTGCTGACTTTCGGAAACATGACCCTGCAGGAGGTAAAAAAAAAAAAAAAAAAAAAGCAATACTTTTTCCGTATACATTTTTTTTCCGTTTGTCTCTGTCAATGAGTTACTTTTCTGATCTTTTGTTCCACACAGCCTACCTTTTGCTTCTGCATCAACAGGTTTTTGGGAGTCAAATCCAGAGGGTGTGTAGAAAATGTCCAGGTCTGGAATTCACAAGCTTATGTTGGGGTTCCTGTTCACCTGCATCACGATGATTCTGTACTGCTTTTCGACGCCAACTTTCCAAGCCAACGCGCCCGGGTTTGTTGATCATGTTCTTGGGATGCACACTGCAAAAAAAAAAATTATATATATATATATACCGTATATATATATATATATATATATATATATATATATATATATATATATATATATATATAAACACAAGATTTTCAGGGTAGTATTAGTCTTAAAATAGCACAACATGCCATTTGAACATTCAATGTATTCTTAAATCAGTCACTCAAAGTCAAGGTTCTTATTGTCATTTTAACTATATATAGCTGTCACACTAACTAGTGAAATGAAGTTTTTCCAGTATTTTTGTGCTACATAAAACAACATATAACACATACAGATACAGAATGCAGAGCTGAGCTGTTAGTCCGAGCCACATAAAGTGCATCATTTGTAACCTGGTGCAAACAGCGCAAAACAAATGCGTGTGAAATAGACAGCACGAGACAGTGCAGGACAAATACACAATACCAAATAACGACGTCCCTTTGATTTGAAATGAAGGCCACAATGCGAGTACAATTTTACAATGATTACAATGACTTGCATAATATTTTTTCATTCATTCATTCATCTTCTACCGCTTCATCCGATCTTCCCTCGGGTCACGGGGAGTCTGTGCCTATCTCAGGCGTCTATGGGCATTAAGGCAGGAAACACCCTGGATGGAATGCCAACCCGTTGCAGGGCACATACACACACACATTCACATACTAGAGACAATTTTCCAAGGTGCCAATCAACCTACCGTGCATGTTTTTGGACCGAGAGGAAACCGGAGAACCCGGAGAAAAACCCCCTGAGGCACGGGGAGAACATGCAAACTCCACACACACATGGCCGAGACGGGAATCGAACCCGGACCCTGGAGGTGTGAGGCGAACGTGCGAACCATTAAGCCACCATGCCCCTTAATATTTTTTCAGCATTTTTATTATTATTTTAGTATAGCATTTTTATTATTAGCATACGTAAGCTCACTGCTACTCTTAATTAACCATGATCTGCAATTGTTTTACAGATTTCTCGTGCCAGCTCCGTGTGCAAATAAAACCGTACGATGGCAAATGAAGAAAGCGTCTTTCTCTACAAGTAAAGAGTATCACTGTGTGCCAAAACTGAACCTAATGTTCTTGAAGACCCACAAAGCAGCAAGCAGCACAATTCTCAATATTCTCCTGCGATATGGGGAAAAGAACGGGCTGAAATTCGCTCTTCCCAATGGTCGTAACGATTTCTCTTATCCCACTATTTTTACACGGATGCACGTGAAGGATTACAGGCCGGGCGAATGCTTCAACATTATCTGCAACCACATGCGTTTCAATGCTCCCGAGGTGGAAGCGCTTTTCCCGGGCGACGCGTTCTTCTTCACCATACTCAGAGACCCGGCTCTGGTGTTCGAGTCCTCATTCCATTACTACAAATCGGTGGTGCCCTTGACGTGGAGGATCCATGGTGAGAATAAACTGGAGGCGTTTCTAAGCGACCCGCAAACCCATTTTGATTCGGAAGGTTACAACTCTTTTTATCTGAAGAACCTGCATTTTTTCGACCTGGGCTTTGACAACACCTTGGAGCCAGAGGATCCAATAGTGAAGAGCGCCATTCGCGCAATCGGCGAACGCTTCCAACTCGTCCTGATCGCGGAGCATTTCGAGGAGTCACTCATTCTGCTCAAGGATGCTCTCTGCTGGCAGACGGATGACTTGCTGTTCTTTAACATGAACACGCGCCGCCCCACAAGCGTGTCCCAGCTCAAACCAGAGCTGAGGGACAAAGCTCGTGAGTGGAACGGGGTGGACTGGAAAGTCTACCGTTACTTCAATGCCACGCTCTGGGCCAAAGTCGACGCCTACGGGAGGAAGCGCATGGAGAAAGAGGTGCGAGAGTTGCGCCAGAGGAACAGCGAGATGGCAGCGATCTGTATTAGCGGCGGGATGGCTGTAGAGGCTCAGGACATAAGGGACCAAAGCATGAGGCCATGGCAGCCTGTTGGCGAGAGCTCTATTTTGGGATACAACATGAGGAGCGACATTGCACAGCAATACAGGGAGCTCTGCCGAAAGATGCTAACGCCCGAAATTCAGTACTTAACAGACCTGGGAGTAAACCTGTGGGTGACCAGACTGTGGGGCTGGTTCAAAACTTTTTTAACATTACTATAATAGAAATCATGCCATCTGGTCTGCCCTCACAATTAGGAAAAAAAATGGCACTATTTTTTAATAACAATATTTATTTTATTATTTTAGCACATTTCATGACACGATGGTGTAAAATAATAACTTGGAAAATGTTTAGGTAGATATTTTGTTATGAATTGTACTATAATCCTATTTATTTGTAAAGAAAAATACACACACACACACACACACACACACACACACACACACACACACACACACACACACACACACACACACACACACACACAAACAAAAGCAGAACATTGTTCTTTTCCCCTCTCTGACTGCTTTCACACCTTCTCTGTTAAGATCCCATTTGCCAAAAGCTTTCAGTTCCCCGCTTCATTATTCCTCTCCCCATTCCTACACAGCACAATCTGTTTCCGCAATCTGTTTCTCCGTCCTTTCTCCCTAACCGGATTTTCTCCCCGTTCTACAGAAGCTTCTTTTCTCTATCGACTCTACCACTTGCTAACAGATCTTTCCACAGCTGGATCCGGCAAAGCCCTCTTCTCCCTCATCACCTGACCTTTGTAAACATGTAGTCAGGTCTTGACCGGCTTGAACGACAGCACATTGATTCTTACATGGATTGTGAAAAAACGCCTGTGCTGGGCATCTTAGAATTGAACGACTGACAGCAATCACTCCTCTGTGAACTTTCTTCTCAAGATCCTAACCAATCTGACCTTAAAGCGTTTACACTTCACTGAGAAGCTGCACTCCAGTGGATCAGACAAACATATCAGCGATCCTTACCTGAACTGAACTCGCTGCACGGGTGGCAGTAACATGTTTTGGAATCGATTACAAAGCATGACAGAGGCAGGGGCAGTATGACGGTGATATCAAGTGTTATGGAAAGGATACCTATCCGTTTTATGCAGACGTGATGTTCTACAGGACTTGGTGCTCGGATATCTCCTATTTATTGTCTACGCCTGTTCCAGTCGTGTAGTCATATCATCACTGCTAAACTGATGACGGATTGGTAGGATATTGTTTAATTATTATTTTTTGATTCGTTCAGATCACACTATTGGACGAATCAACCCTTCAGCCCATTATACTTCAAGTCATCATATCGATAACCTGATTCAATCATTCAAGGTCGAATTTTCTACATGATCTCCACTCATATGCTCGTTCAGAACCCTAATCTAGCGTTTCCCCTCCATGTCTGAACAACTGAGTCACCATCTGTCTTCACACATAGTCTTTAGTCTACCTCTTTGTTATGGCACTAGTAAGAAAACCCCTGACTTGCACTGTTGTTGTTGTTGTTGTTTTTTTGGGTTTTTGTTTTTGTTGCTAGCAACTTGTTGTGCTAACACCTCATGTCCACTGAAGCAGGGAACGACTTTGTGATCAGCAATCCTGAGCCTCTAAGGAGTTATCGCTAATTAAAGAAAACTTGACTGTACTGTTTTTGTTGCTGTATAACTTGTTATGTTGATGCTTCAGGGGCAGTTTTGCTTCAGTGTTTAGAATCCTTATATAACTGATCAAACGTTTCCAGTGGCGCTCAATCACAACAGGTGCCATGCCCCGATACTAGCTCTCGAACAAGTTAAAGGAAAGATTTAAGTGCACTTGTACGTGTGACAATAAAATCTTTCATTGCTTTCTATTTTTGTTTTGTTTGCTTTCTCGCCACATTGAGTAAGAACCTTGCCAAAAACGAGGAACACACGGAAGTGTTTTTGATGTAGACTACAAAGCAAGCCGTGCCGGATAAGGGCGTCAACACATGATCGGCGCAAACAGAGATAAGAAGAGGCCAATTAGTGCCTTGCATCATAAGATTTTCCTAAACACGATTTGGAAATTGTACGTCCCGCATCTACATTGTGTATACTGTTCTCGGAATGTACACAATGTTTCGGACCGTAATACTTTCGATATTGCACAGTGGTGGACTCTAGACATTGAGTGAATGTAAATATTTAACAGGGTTTCATTCTTAGTTTCGGTAAACTATTCATTATCCACAGATCCAGATGGAAATCATGTTAGGATAGACAACAGGGAGGAAATGTGGATCAAATTGACTGTGTTGCGTTATCATTTAAAATGATTTCATGTAACAAATAGGGTTACATCTGAACAATCTCATGTGAAATTTCAGTGCTTTAGAATACTGTGGTGGTTTTCGAATAGTGGGGCAAAGCGTGGTACGATGCCGAGGGTGGGGGGAGGGTGACCCCAGGGAATATGTTGTTTTCTGCCGTACTAGAATAAACTGTAATCGGACATCGAACACAGTGGTTGGCAGTGGCGCTCTCAGTCTCGGAGCATGCGCAGGGAGTAACATGGCGATAAAAATACAGCAATATGTAACAAACATGTACCACAATCACCCCCACCAGCCACACCCTCATCAACAATCTGATTCTGGTGCAGTTTTACTTTGAAAAATATAACCTATTTATGCCGAGGGTTGGAAAATTTTCTCCTGAGAATATTAACTTAAAGCGCCACCTAGTGGACAAATGAAAGTAATCAAAAAGTAATCAGTTACTTTTCGAAAGCCATTGCAAAGTTACACTACTTGAATTTGTGGTCTGTAATCTATTACACTTCCAAAGTAACCTTCCCAACACTGCGTGTGTGGTGCGTCTTAGATTGCGCAATTTGTCATCGTTTTGATGGTACAATCAGTTGCGGTTTAAGGCTTTCGTTTCGCAACAAAAGATCTCTGAATGCCCCGATGAACTGACCGCACAGACTTAGATTTATTAATCTGTAATCTCAAACATTAAGCCACCACTGATGCCCTGTTTTGTCAATGTGTTCACATAATCTATGGCATTCATAAGCATTCATTAGCATAAAAGCATTTGTGCATTTCATAGACAAGAGCAACCATGTGAGAATGAGCAATACTCTGAGAATCATCTCCATTTTACAGGAAGATCTGATTAAGTGAGCATTTTGTTTATTATTTCACAAAAACATTACACAAACTATGATCCTGTGTACGTAAAACCACATAATCTTGTTATTGGTGTGAGTCTGTAATGAGCTGATAGATAGTCAAATTCCACACACACACACACACACACACACACACACACACACACACACACACACATATATATATAATAGATTCAATTTAAATTGCTATTAATCGAATGAGTGACATGAGTTAAATTGTGATTAATCGCACAATTTTTCTGTTCTCAGTGTACAATAAATGAACGAAAGTTTCTAATAATCTCATGAATTGCATATAAAATGTATATAAAATGCGTATGAGTTTTTATGCATATAAAAATTTCACTCAATTTCACTCTCCCTTCATTAAAATTGTTCATTTTTTTTTGTTACTTATTTCAAACTGGGAATTATTATTTCAATATTAATTCCTTGTTCATTTCACTGTTCATTTTTTTCTTTTAGTGTTTATTTGAATTGTTAAATATGGTAAGTGGCTCCTTTAAGAATTACGTCCCGGGTTTATGCTATATAAACTGGTGATACGTTTAGGTATCTATCGATCAGAGGTGGAAAGAGTAATAAACATTTGTAGTCAAATAAAAGTACTGTTACTTCTGTGAGGGTTGAGTTTAGCGTGATTGATTTCCCGCCCATCAATCAATTATTGCGGTGGTTTCCGGGGATGTGATATTTATTTATTTTTTTAATTTATACTCACTAACGAATATGATTTCAAATACAAGTACAATATTTAAAAATAACATACTTAAGTGAAAGCAAAAGTACATATTTTAAAATGTACTTTAAAAAGTAAAAGTACACCAAAAAAAACTAGTCAATTACAGTAACATGAGTAAATGTCATTTGTTACTTTACACCTCTGCTATCGACACTACTACTTGTAATAGATCTTTCCACAGCTGGATCCGACAAAGCCCTCTTCTCCCTCATCACCTGACCTTTGTAAACATGTAGTCAGGTCTTGACCGGCTTGAACGACAGCACATTGATTCTTACATGGATTGTGAAAAAAACGCCTGTGCTGGGCATCTTAGAATTGAACGACTGACAGCAATCACTCCTCTGTGAACTTTCTTCTCAAGATCCTAACCAATCTGACCTTAAAGCGTTTACACTTCTCTGAGAAGCTTCACTCCAGTGGATCAGACAAACATATCAGCGATCCTTACCTGAACTGAACTCGCTACACAGGTGGCAGTAACATGTTTTGGAATCGATTACAAAGAATGACAGAGGCAGGGGCAGTATGACAGTGATATCAAGTGTTATGGAAAGGATACCTATCCGTTTTATGCAGACGTGGTGTTCTACAGGGCTAAGTGCTCGGATATCTCCTATTTGTTGTCTACACCTGTTTCAGTGGTGTAGTCATCAACTTCACTCGTATGCTCGTTTAGAACCCTAATCTAGCTTTTCCCCTCCACGTCTGAACAACTGAGTCACCATCTGTCCTCACACAGAGTCTTAAGTCTACCTCTTCATTATGGCACTAGTAAGAAAACCCCTGACTTGCACTGTTGTTGTTGTTTTTTGATTTGTTTTGTTTTTTCCTTTTTTTGTTGCTAGCAACTTGTTGTGCTAACACCTCATGTCCATTAGAGCAGGAAATAACCTTTTATGTAATTTGAATTACATAAAATTCAAAATGTTCTTTGTCACATACACATATATACATAGTACAACATGTAGTGAAATGCATACGGTAATATAGTGAGGAACTCCTACCTGTCGTGAATTCACAGCTAGTAGGATTAATTGGGGGAAATTTAGGGAGCGCGGGTGGATGAAGGTTCTTGGGTGTTTTTTTGCTAATAAAACACATCTATCACCTCTTTTATATTCCATCCTAACATCAGGAGTGGTAAGCGCGGCTGAGGAAAGGTCAATGCTGAAATTATCTGGGAAGGTCACGGATTGAAGTTTCTTCTCTAGAGTGTATGTTGAGTGTATGTCCGAGACCCGGAATCTTGGAAGACTTCTCTGGGCACTTTACATTCTAGGGAAATAAAAAAAAAATTAATAAAGAAACTTTAGACTTAATTTGATAGTCTCAATATACATTTATATTTACAGAACCTGGCATTTAGATTTACCATGTCCATGTTTACCATATATAATTCCCATTATATATATATATATATATATATATATATATATATATATATATATATATATATATATATATATATATATATATATATACACATTCATATACATATCATTCATTCATTCATCTTCTGCCGCTTTATCCGATCTTCCCTCGGGTCACGGGGAGTCTGTGCCTATCTCAGGCGTCTATGGGCATTAAGGACAGGATACACCCTGGATGGGAATACCAACCCATCACAGGGCACACACTCACAATCACACACACACATTCATACACTAGGGACAATTTTTCCAAGGTGCCAATCAATGTGCTATGTGGACCGGGGGGAAACCGGAGAACCCAGAGAAAAAACCCCCTGAGGAACGGGGGAGAACATGCAAACTCCACACACACATGGCCGAGACGGGAATCAAACCCGGATCCTGGACGTGTGGACGGGTGTGAGGCGAACGTGCTAAGCACTAAGCCACCATGCCCCTTATATATATATAGGGGGGTGGAATGAACTTCCCACCCCTGGATGTCCGAACAACAGAGTCACTGGTTATCTTCAAACGACGACTGAAGATCTATCTCTTCCAATAACACCTATCCTAACATTTCTTTCCTCACTGTTCAGGAAACCATAAAAAATTAATAAAACAAAGAAAATAAATCCCTCTGTGTCTATGCTTATTTTGTAATCAATCATACCTGAACAAATTTATTCTGAGATGTATATATATATATATATATATATATATATATATATATATATATATATATATATATATACTACATGTATATACATGTATATATATATATATATATATATATATAGATATATATATATATACATACACATTATGTATATATATATATATATATATATATGTATATATGTATGTATGTATGTATAGATAGATAGATAGATAGATAGATAGATAGATAGATAGATAGATATTCCTCCATGATTGTGAAATTACTCATTTGTGAAATTACACATTTTGTCTCATGAGGCTACAGAAATACACACACAAGAAATCCATTCAAAATGCACGATTCAGAAGCATAAATCATTTGGTAAATGGAAGTGATATTTTTGCTAGAAAAACCCATGTCTTACATGAAGCAATAAATCGCACTACCAGCTGGGTGCTGAGGATGGCACTGACGAGTCAAAAGATTGCATCTTCACGTACTGTTTTGATTTGCACAAAAATTATTTCTTTATTTGCATGTAATATGGTAACGAATTGGTGTACAATGTTCTACTACGTGTTGCAAACAAACTAATTTTAACAAAAAAAGTTATTCTTAATAATAATACTATTATTGTTGTTAGACCTTGTTAACTTTCATAAATAAACACTACAATTTTAATTATACAATAAATATTCCTCCTACATATATGTATGTATCGTTTTTATACAGTGTATCGTTTTTATACAGCTGTACATATAATGTACATATTTCATACTGTAAATGTATATCATTCATTCATTCATCTTCTACCGCTTTATTCCGATCTTCCCTCGGGTCACGGGGAGTCTGTGCCTCTCTCAGGCGTCTATGGGCATTAATGCAGGATACACCCTGGATGGAATGCCAACCAATCGCAGGGCACACACACACACACACACACACGCATTCACATATATATTCATACACTAGGGACAATTTTCCAAGGTGCAAATCAACCTACCGTGCATGTTTTTGGACCGGGGGAGGAAACCGGAGAAAAAAACCCGAGGCACGGGGAGAACACGCAAACTCCGTAAATGTATATCTCCTTTATATTTTTCGTGTCACACATTTTACACACATTTTGCTTTTAATTATCTACATTCTTCTATTAGATTTTGGAGGGGGGATATATATATATATATATATATATATTATATATATATATATATATATATATATATATATATATATATATATATATATATATATATATATATATATATATATATTACTTATTGAAAAACATATTTACTAATCCATGTCTCTTTAAAGCACAAAGGCCTTTTCTGTTCTAACAAATAGAAGTGAAGCGCAGCCTAATCTCCGTGTTCTTATTGGCTAACGAAAGCCAAAGCTTTGTCGAATCAGCGACGGTTCCCGACCGGAACCAAATCGTTGGCTTGTGAGCGCGTTTTTTGGCCGTGCTCGCCGATTGGATGAATTTCAAACTAGCTCGCTCCTTCCTGTATATGGCTACTACATAGGGTGTAAAATAACAAAACACACCCTCCTCTATAGTGCACTTTGTGGGGAAACATGACGTTATTTGAGATCGAGCAATTTTCTCGTCAGACCTAGGGGAGCCTGGAGGATTCGGAGTGCTTGCCTTGCCGAGTAAGCAGTCTGGCTGAGGCTGCAGTGCAGCCCGTGTGGGGCTCCTGGCCCCGCGCCATTACCTTCAGCACTCCGAATTCAACCATTGTGGACTCCCAGCAGGAAGCACTGAATACGGAGTTGCTGACGACCTCTCGGTAAATAATTTTATTTAGTTATTTTTAAATAAATTTGTTTTCATTTACAACACACAAGACTTTCTGAATCAGTTTGGAGGGCCGGGTCAGTGTTGGAAACTTGCGTTGAAAACCGGGACGAGATCCAGATTTTATCTATAAATTTGCCTTCAGGTTAAAATCCTAATCTGCAAGATGTTCGTGCTCATTTCGGTGTGAGATGCGGATCAGTATTTTGACAGAGAAAGTTGTTTTGGCCGTGTTTTATATCGGTGAAGCCGGAATGACAAGATCACTTTGGGTCAAATAAGGACTTCAGAACTCGGGTGACTTTTTCTCAATAGCACAACTGGCGACTGAATTCCTTTTCAAATGTGTTTAGGTAAACACCAAAGACTGATTATGGATCCCATTGGACAATAAGGGGGGAAAATATGTCATTAATGAACCAAATCTCAGACTTTGAGTGTATTTAAGATGTGTGTTAGCTCAGGACTTAGCTCAGTGCTAGCTAGCTGCTTCTTTGTTCGGGGAACATCGCTCCAGAGCATAAAACCTGGGCTTCGGAGCAGGACTACACGAAATTGGGTATATTTGCCTGGTATTAAGTATACTGGGTTATTTTGTTCAGGGTGTCACTAAAAAAAAACAGACTTTATTTATAATAAAGTTTTTTTGCGTATTGTGGGTCGCGCGTGCTAGCGTTAGCAGCCCGACTAGCCTCTGTGCTTTAATCTGCTTTCTTTATTTCTGTCATTCTTTTTTTATTTTATTTATTTTCTGCTAAAGACGCTTTTTTTTTGTTTGGTAAACGTCGGTCCGAGGATTCTGCCAAATCTTTCTATCTGTAATGCAAAAATGTGCCAGACAAATGTTCTAAATTTGTCCCCCCGGACACGCACGCGCTTGCGCGCGCCCGAGCTTCCTTTCGAAGGCGGAATTTATTTAACTAGCGACTCTTTTGAACGAACGGAATTTCCTCTAAACTTTAAAGGATTTTGCTTTGTCCAAGACCGGGTTATTTTGTCTCATATGGTGTGGTGGTGTTTTTTCCACCAGAGCTATAGACTGTTCCAACACAGTTCTACATTTAGCCAGCTGCAGGGGCTGATGAGGTCATGCAGGCTGGCTGCGACATGCCAGTGTGTCTCCCATCTTAAAATGCTCCATCCGTAGACACACACACACACCAAGGGCAATGCATAGTCTGCTCCACCACTAAAGCTGCAACCCCTTTCTTTTTTTTCCGCCTTTCAGAAATCTCCAAGCCTCTGCAGTGCAAGAGACTCTCTCCTGCAGACTGACAATCATGGTGAGCTCATGCATCCTTAAAAAATATCATTTCATCATGCATGCCTTTGCACTATCCCCCCCCCCCATTGTAATCATTTGTCTCCTGTTTGATTCTTTTGAATGCACTTAAGTCCCCCTTGTATTTTTTTTCCTCCACATTTAAATTTTTTTTGAGACTCCTCATGCTGCAGTACCAAGCTGTCAGGCATTGCCTTGTGTGCTGGAAGTTTGCGTTTTCCTGACTCTGTGTGTGTGTGTGTGTGTGTGTGTGTGTGTGTGTGTGTGTGTGTGTGTGTGTGCTGCAGCAATGTAGGTTCATCAGGTTCACAGTGGCGGGTTGAGACAGGACGGGAGGGAGGGGGTAAGGGAGAAAGGGAGGGGGGGAGTGACCTCTTTTCACTTGGCTTGGATGCGCTCCAGAGCTGCAGTCAGGGACACGGAATAGAAGGGATTTGAACAGGTGCCGGGCTGCTGTTGCCGACACGCGTGTGCTTTTGCTTTAAAGATGATCGGTTACTTTACGATTTGGTACTCGGGATGGATTTTTATGCGGTTGTTTCCTTAGATTCGTTAAAAATAAATAAAGAATCGGGATCAATTGCAATCTATTGCATGTTCCTTATTTGGGAAAAGTCTGTGGTCTTGTGTATTAGCCAAAAAAAGATCAGGTTACGGTCTAACCTTCATCGAAAAGGAACTAAATAGCAACCATCCCTAAGGGGCACTGGTTTTGATCGGTGCTTCTTTTATTTTCCGCTGCTACTTTGCGCATGATTCAGATGTGCATAGCTGTGGGGCAGGTGTTATGTCATTAGCATGTTTAGTGGTTTCCGGTATCAATCTCTGCAGTAGTTATCACCCCCCTTTACTTTGACCTGCCTTAACGATATACCAAGTTAATTATACCATGATTTATTTTATTTTTTCTTTCCTCAGTTTTTCTTCAGGCTTCCTGCTGCAGATTTGATCTGACAGGAGCAATGGCGGATCCCCAGAGGTATGATCCAGTATTCCACATTCAAAAACAATGTGCACGAAATGAAGTTCACACAGGCTCTATGTGCTGCATACGTGCTCTCTTTCCACCTTCCTATCTCCTCTGTGTCTCAGGGTTAACATCTGGGCCCCTGCGCAGGCCAGGGCGATGGGGAGCCACAGCAAAAATTCCACATTCCCTCCGCCTGATGTAGGATAGAAGTGGTTTATTAACATGGAGTCTCCTTTAACAAAAGGAGTCCAGCGAGCCTCTTGTATATATTTTTTTTATTTTTATTTTTCGTTTTCTAAATTGTGTATATTCTCTCTCTTTTTTTAAAAAATTTTTTTTAATGGTATGTGGTGAAGATGAATTATGACTATGGGGCTGTATGCCTCCCCGTCTTTTTTTTTTTTTAAATACTATGATAGAAACGCTCGGGACTCTAAGCCTTGATGATAAGTTCACGCTCCCGGGAGGAAACGAAGTTAACGCCAAACGCCACAAAGCACCTTGTGACAGAGCTGACAGTTTTGGAGCCGTACAGACCCGCACGTCTGCATCGTTTACAACCTCCACAGGGCCAAGAAAACCTGCAGCAGCATGTCATCCACTTGTCCACTACCTACAGAAGCCAGGATCCTTTTTTTTTTTCTTTTCTTCCCCACCTTCCCTCTCTTCCTATCTGGTGTCCGTACTGTTGTGTTTCTCTACAGACTCTCCGAAACTTCAGTATTGAACATGTTCCAATATAATGTCTTACAGTCACAATGCTTACGGGAAATGCATCAAGATGGTGAAATAAAGGGTGAAATCTGTATACCAACAAGCCAGGTATACACTTTTCCAGCACACACCCTGATGCTAAACTCTTACAGAATTCATCAGTTTGTTTGTCCTGTGTTTTTTTTTTTTTTGTTTTTTTTTTTTTGTGTTTTTTGTTTGTCCCCCCCCCACCCTTAATCTACACAACTGATCTTCACACACTAAACTACTGAAACCTATCTTCTCAAACTCAACAGTATTTACTGAGGCTAAGAGTCCCCAATTTCCACGCAGTTACTAGATGCTTTGTAGTACACAGTAACTAAAACCTTTTTAACCTTGCTTTAATTAAAGAAAAAAAAATTTGGCTTCTTTTAATTTTTATTTTCTTTTGCTTTGCCAGTATATTAAAGTGTAATCATGTGCGTTGTGATATAGAAGTAGCTGTAGAAACCGCATTGTTTCCTTGTGGTAAGTGATTGAGATGCTGCCACGGATTTGAGACACTGATGAATGGTGCTATTTTGGACTTTAATCTGCTCCTTGGTGAGGTAGCCAAGATGGTTTTTATTTCATATCTCTTCACGTCTGGAGAAGGTGTTTGGTTCTTTGTTGTATGGTTGTTGTAACTTGGTCTGGATCGACCCCCCCCCCCCACCTTTTCATCCTTCCTCTTTCCTCTCTCTTTATATCTCTCTCTCTTTCTCTCTCCTCCCACTGTCGTTTCTGTGCGGCTTTCTCTTTGGGGAAAAAATAATAAAGGATGCACAAAGACCCATGAAGATTCTTTGAGAAGATGTTGTCTTTCTCAAAGTGGTCGCACAAAAAAAAAAAAAAACAGCGGGAGCAATCACAAAACTGCAGTTATTAATGTTTTCCCTTAAAGGTTGAGGGCCGATCTGTTGGATTAGTCGCACTTACTGGCACTAGATAATTTGGCAGTGGCAAAATAGCATATCATCTTTGATTTTTTTTTTTTATATATATATTTTTCCTCTCCCTTGATTGTACTATCAAGGATCTGTCTCTAGGAATGTATTTAGCACTTAAATTATGCAAAGCGGTGGAACAATGGGCAGAGAGTTGGCTTCCTTTGAGGTGTCTGTTTGCTTAATATGTAAATACATGTTCACCCAGGTAAAGGTGCCACTGACAGCCTTTATTTTAGGACAACTGTCTATGGTTTAGGCTGGCCCACGGATACCAGTCAGCTAAAATAGCGTTCACCAGCTGAAAATCAGATGATGCTTCTTGCAGCCAAAAACCCCCCTCCCATCTCACAGCACACGATCGGATCACCTGCTATCCTAAATTGAAAATGTAGCACGGATGAATTAGTGTTCATCTATCTTCCCCCAAGACAAACGGATTTGTGAATGATTTGTGGCTCCTTTCGGGGGGTGTCAAAAAAATAAAAATAAAATACATCGTATTTGTTTTGAGTAATTCAGTACTCGCAGTTTTGTCTTTGCTTCCAGTTTAGCATATACTTTGAAAAAAATCCAGATTCAACGGCCAACTTGAAAGCCCACTTTAGTTTCTTTGTCTTTTTTTTTCCTGTTTGTTTTTTTTTTTTTTTTTTTTAATGATTAAATTTCCCCTCCGCTATAGTTGGAACCTTCCCAGCTTGCTCTAGATCTTCCCTAGTGCATCAGCTGCATGTTTTCTGCTTTGATTCATTTCCATCTTTGCATTTTTCTCTCATAGGCTAGGTATTCTAGCTTCTGTAAATAGCTTTCGATTTAGATAGGGTCTGATGTACTATGTTGAAAAACTATAACTTGGTGTAAAAAGCAAAAAAAAAAGAAAAGAAAAAAGTTTGTGATCAATAATGAAGCGTTCAGTATTGTACAAGTAATTTTGACAATTTACGCAGTAGATCAATAAACATGCAAGCTCTCAAGGGGTTTGTTGCGTGAGTGTTGTTTCTTTCTATGAGATGTACTCGTTTGCTCTGTAGAAGAAAATGATCAATAAAATGATTAAATTAGAAGGAATGTATATCGCAGGTTTGCTTTTCTTTCCAAATGATGAAAGTCAGATGGAATTGGAATCCCCAATTAGCTTTGTGTTACATGTCGTCATCCCAGTTTAACCATTATTAAGCACTGGGCAGTGTCTTTATTACAACTGGTGTCAGATATCACATCTGTTCAGGTACATACTAAGGTCTAACTTGGGGACGTTCAAGCCTACAGCTCAGAGGATTCAGACACGAACCTCATCCTCCATGAGTAAATTCTTGGTTTCACCAGTTTATTTCCAACTGGTGCGCTGGAGAATCGACTCCACAATAACAGGTTTTATTAGAAAACCCTCCTCTGTGCTGGTGATCTAGCGGAAAAGAAACATTTCTCTCAGTTTCAATCAGATGGAAACTGCTGCGAGGAAACTAGGAGCCGCAGAAACAGCCCAGTTTTTCCATGTGCACTTTTTTTTTATCACACTGGAAAAAGCCAGAATTGCACCCATGTCCTCCTTTAATTATGCACCCGTTTATAAAGGCTTTCCTCTTGGAGCTTTTGGGCTTGTTAAATAATGGCGCTCGGGTCCAAAAAAAAAAAATCGGTTATGAAATATAAAAGGGTGAGTTTTACTCTATAGTCGAAGTGCAGCGATACATTTCCTCCGGCGGATCAAATCCGATTCGTATCAACTCCCAGCACAAGAAGACCATTCACCGCCAACGTGTTACCTGTAGTGTGTGTTACGCTCTCGTATAACGTTAATGCTTTTAACCATTCACCAATCGCTGAGGACCGTGTCGGTTAATTAAGGTGTCCGTTTCTCAGTTAATGTGTGTGCATGAGCTACTGCCAGGAGCGAAGGGTTTAAAAAAAAAAAAAAAAAGCAGTGCCCTGATTAAAGCACATCAGATAAGAAACTACAGAACGTTTTTTTTTTTTTTGATTTTAGTCAGAGAGGAAAATTCTAGCTCGCCTCCGCCTTTGCACACTTTCACATCGGTACATCTTCAGGTGCTTATCTCTTAGGCTCGCCGTCTCCATTTCCAGACAGACAGATATCACAAAACATTCATCAATATCTCCGAGGGCCCAGCTGTCTGGCAAAAAAACAAAACAAATCATGGCCTTTCCTTTCCTACAAATTTTCTCCATACCTATTCATGCCGAAGGTGCGATCTTGGCTGTGCTCAGAAGGTGGTCTGACACTCTCTGACTCGTTCTCAAGACTGACTGTGTTTCTTGCCCAGGCACGGTTGACTGGAAGAGAAGACATCAAGAGCTTTAGGATAACGAACGATTATAAGGGTGTAGATAGACTGAAGACCCCTATTTCTTCCAACAACACCTATCCTAACACTTCTCCCTTCTCACTGTCCAGGAAACCATTAAAAAATCGCTCAACTGTGTCGATGCTTATTTTGTACCTTAAATTTGTAATCAATCATACCTGAATGAATTTATTCTTACATGGAGACCTAAAGCACTATTTGTACGGACGTCTGCTAAATGCTGTAAATGTACAAAAGTGTGTGTGTGTGTGTGTGTAAGGAGCAGCCATAATCTTAACCATCCAGAAAACAAAACAAAACACAAGGTGTCGTTGTTAATATACGGTCTATAACTAGTGAATGCAAACAGGCCAAAAGCAAGAGGCTCCTTTAACAACAATGCAAGGATTTTCAAGCCAAGCTTTTAATGGCTGCAAAACCCAGTAACGTGAATGATGGGTCTTCGCACCGCTAATTTGATAATAGGACTCCACACAGGAAAGGGTGAAATCCTGTTTACGTGAGGCCCTGGGCAGAATCCAGTTGTCCTCAAGCACCCACAGGATGCTTTCAGGTTTGCCAGATGCAGATCCATTTGGGATTGAAAATAAACTCGCAGAAATGGTGTATTGAAAGACGTAGGGGTTAAACGGCATTGTGACAGGGCCATCGGCAAACCGTTTTTTAAGGGTTTTTAAGGTTTAGGACTTTTGAGAAAAAACAAAACACAAACAGGTCTATACTCATGAAAGGCTGCGTCCAATCCAATGCAAACTTCATTGTGGAAAACCAGGTTTTCCAATGTTACAAAAAAAAAAAACATGTCCAAGATCACAAAGCAAATCCAGAATCTCCAGCTCCCTCAGAATCTCGCCCCTCCCTTCCACTTTTTCCCAATCCGAGAACGAGGTGAACGAGTGCATTTGGAATACATTTGTTGGCGCTCCGCCACGATGCACAGAACTCCTGCTGCAGATGTAAAACAGTGGACACGGATGAAAACAAAAAGAGGCTTTTGCGTTATTTTTTCTTCCCTTCGCCAAAAACTACAAATGCTCATAAATGTTTGCTTTTTGCCAGGTGAAACACGTTCCTACTGTAAACCCAACGCAAGCAAAGTACATTTGCGCTAGAAGTTGAGTTGAGGACAACGCTCAGCAAAAAAGTAAACATCAAACCCAGATGCCTCACAGAAACAAACATGCCTACCAGGAAAGAAGACAGGAATTGATCCCAATTCCATTCCGCTGTGATACGACTGATATGAATGTATTTGGCTTATTGTTACGAAGTTCACTCGGTGTTATTATTTAACGATAACCTTACAGGGTTATGATTATTAGTAGAATATTTCCACCTCCCGGCTTAAAACAACATCGAAGTATTATTCCATTACAGGCTGCACATGCCGGCCGTTTAACAAGCTTATGCTATGGAAAATGCTTTCATGACACATGAAATCATTTGGCTGTCATCCAAAAGCTCTTAGGTTCATTCAGGGTCTGGAAGAGAAGAGCAACGAGTTCAGCTCTTTAAATCCAAGACATGTACAAATTTCAGTGTCCATCCATCCATCCATCCATCTTCCTCCGCTTATCCGGGACCGGGTCGCGGGGGCAGCAGTCTAAGCAGAGATGCCCAGACTTCCCTCTCTCCAGCCACTTCCTCTAGCTCCCCCGGGGGGGACACCGAGGCGTTCCCAGGACAGTCGAGAGACATAGTCCGTCCAACGTGTTCTGGGTCTTCCCCAAGGCCTTTTCCCGGAGGGACATGCCCGAAACACCTCCCCTGGAAGGCGCCCAGGAGGCATCCGAAATAGATGCCCGAGCCACGCCAGTTGGCCCCTCTCGATGTGGAGGAGCAGCGGATCTACTCTGAGCTCCTCTCGAGTGACTGAACTTCTCACCCTATCTCTAAGTGAGCGCCCAGTCACCCTGCGAAGGAAGCTCATTTCGGCCTCCTGTATCCGGGATCTTGTCCTTTCGGTCATGACCCAAAGCTCATGGCCATAGGTGAGAGTAGGAACGTAGATCGACCAGTAAATTAAGAGCTTTAGTGTGTGAAATCAAATTTCTAGCTTTAGGATTTTAGGAAAGGTCAAAAAAAGGGGGCTTTTCTCTTTCACAAGCAAATGATTTCATTCAAAATGTGATTATAGTCGCGGTGTTCTTGTAATAAGAAAATGTTTTTCCCTGCACTTTACATTTTGGTTGTGGAAGAAAAAAAAGCCAAGCATACCATAATATGTTGTGAGATCGGTGTTCAGCTTTTTTACTGGTCAAAAAAAAAAAAAAAAAAGGGAATATTTGATTTGAGCTAATCTGTATCACGTTGTTAACGTCGATTTAAGCTTATTTCATATATATACAAGTTAGTTTTGTTCAAATAGTTTGTCCTTTTTTTTATTTGTATTTTTATTAGAACTTGTATTTTGGACTTACAATATGATAGAAATCTCATCAGAAACAGAGCCTTTCAGAAGACTGTATAGGCCAGAAAATGCCCAAACTATGACTCATGGGCTAAAGTTGGTCTGTGGTGGCTTTTGATTTGGCCTGCCATACATGTGTAGAAGGAAAAAGAAAAAGACTTTCGGAAAAAGTTTAGAAAAATAAGGACGGGTATCATGTCTCTCGTTTAGAGGTCACTGAATATGTACTGTTTCTGAGTGTCACTGACTAAGACATTTTCAAAATAAAACTGCATTGGTTAGACATAGTAATGTTTTCTATTTGATTATTTTATGTTTAGATATTATGAAACCATACACGAGAGAAAACATGGCCATTTTAATTGGAATATTATTTTTGGTACATTTCAGCCTGCGAAGCCTCAAACCCAGTTTGGTTTTTTGGCCCTTTAAAGGAAGCTCTGGTATAGACCGATATGTTTCTTTGGTATCCATTTGTGCTAACAAAGAGAAAATAAACAGAACATACTGTGGGTGCAATAATATTAGTTCATTCTTGCTTCTTGTTTATAGGACAGCAGTGTAAAAGCGATATCACAATAATGTGGTTATAAGTAATATCGCACAGGGACACAGCTACGACTTTCCGATATTCAGAATAACCGCAGTAATGTTTACTGTTATGGGTAAAGTACTCCGTTTCAGCTTTACAAAACAATAGGGTTTATGTTCAAGTCCTCCGGTTCCATCCAGGGTGTATATGTATATGTAATTGTGCCCACTGTTCCTGCAGTAGGTTTGGAACCAACTACAACCTTAAGCAGGATTAGGCAATTTAATTCATTAAATATGATGAAAAAAATAAACATAAAAAGGAGTATTATCCAATATAGACTTGGCCTTAAAAAGGGAGAAAAAGCACCCAATATTTGGATCTGAATTCTTGAGGCATTAGGACATGTGGAGTGACTCCCCCTAGTGGAAGCAAAATGTACACAGCGGTGAAAAGCCTCTCTGATATTGTGAGGCCGTTCAAGAACATTCGTGAAAGAATCATTTCGAATATTTCATCCACCCAAAATATTGGATGTTTCATAATTCAAATTATGAAGATTATGGCGGCACAGTGGCTTAGTGGTTAGCAAGTTCGCCTCATACCGCCAGGGTCTTGGTTCGATTTCCGTCTCGGCCATGTGTGTGGAGTTTGCATGTTCTCCCCGTGCCTCAGGGGTTTTTCTCTGGTTTCCCCCGGTCCAAAAAACATGCACGGTAGGTTGATTGGCACCTTGGAAATTGTCCCTAATGTATGAATGTGTGAATGAATGAATGAATGAACAATGCGAATGAATGAATGAAGATTACGCATCCACAACGTTTTAATTTAGCATTAATGTACAACACAACAAATTACTCACGGTTACTTTCCTTTAAATGATGGCTTTCCACAACATGTTTTCCCATTCCAGATATTGAATTTTCCAGACTTGGATGTGTCATCTGTAGCGACGGCGAACAAAAAAAATACCTCCGAAGATTTTCGTAAAGAACAAACACCACATGTAAAAGTAAAGATTACAGATAAACTATGACTATTATATCGCCAAGATATTTTGTTTATTGAGTCTCCAGCTCAGCTACAGGTAACCGTGTACAGTGTATTTCGTAACAGCAGAGAAAAAACACGATCCGAAGAGTAACAGCAGCAACAATTTCCTACAGAATTTAATCCATCATTGGAGGACACGAATACAAATATTAATTTTTTCCCATGATAAGATCCACATGTATACGATAACGAGTTCAAGAATATTTAATACTGTATAAAATGTCACAATCAACGTTCGCTGTAACACCTTTAAGACTGTGCAGTGTTTGCTGTGTATTAATGGTTCATTATCCTTCACTTGATTGTCGGGAATAGAACGAGTAGTTTTACAACACCTGTGTGATGACGTTTGCTCAGATAATTAATAAGTACAAGAAAAATGCCTTTGTTTTAAATGAACACTCTCCAGACAAGCTCATGGCCACGGAAACAGCCGTCTCTATTTCGTTTAGTTAAGAACGTCGTCGTGAAAATTAGTGTCGGATGCATCCGGGTGTCAGTAGAATGTCCTTGACCTCTCCTAACCTCGTGGTGAGAACGTGGTCACGTTTCGTTTTTGGTCCGAGTGCTGTGTGAGGATTTCGCCGCCCTGATGCTGCTTTTTGTCTCCTGTCCAGAGCTCTCCGACAGGTTGTCTTTGGACCCGTTCTTCTTCTGCGCAAAGGAAAACACAGACATTTCTGAGCGAGACTGTAAAAACACCTCGGAGCAGACCTGTCATTTCCGAGCATACTCATGCAAACCAAAAACTCTCTAGGCCTCCTGGAAAGGAAGCGCAGCATCTGGTCGCGCTTGTGTGCTGATATCCGAAATGCATGTTCTGTGTTTCGTAAGGTTTCGCCGACCCTGGCGATCTTTTATAACCCTGTCGCAGGTTCACCACTGGACCTTCCTTGGACCACTTCAGATAGATATGCCTATGTACAGACCGGGGACATTCCCATCACACAACAGCTATCAAGTGGTGTGGCCATGCTTCTTTCTAGACATGAAAACCCAACCGACCACATCTTTTAGAATTGTTTAACATTTACATTTACATTTATGGCATTTGGCAGACGCCCTTATCCAGAGCGACGTACAACTGAGCAATTGATGGTTAAAGGCCTTGCTTAGGGATGGAACCTCTCTACACACTCTGTACATCTCCCAGATTGTCACTCTGACTGAATGGAAAGTAACTTCATCTCAGACCACTATGCAATTTGACATCCTTTGTCATGGTCGTCATTAAGTACGTTTAAAAATTTGACTTTGGACATGAGACAGTAACAGTCACAAAAAAACAAAAACCAACCTGTGAGTTGGCAGTACTGGACACTGTCATGTCTACAGCGCGAGTAACAGGAAGTGGAGGCACCAGATCGGTCCGAGAGCTAAAAAGAAACAGAGTCAATGGTCAAAAAAAAAATTCATGAACCTGAGCGCAGCAATTAACTTGGATGGGTTTGACACTGGGATGGGTTTCTTGTCGCTTGGGAATGATCTACAGAGAGGAAATGTGAATCTTTGAATTGACCCAAACTATTCCTGGACTCACTTGACCTCTGAGAGGACAGACCTCTCTCCATCGGAGCAGTGTGAACGTCGGTACTGGCGGTAGCTCCGGGGAGAGTGAGAGTGCCTGATACGGATCGGGTCACCTTGAGTTCTGAAATGAAATATAGTAGTCATTATGAAAAGTCAGGAATTGTTTTATGATGTAACCGGCCACCTCACATCGTTTACACCCTCTCAATCGTTTAACCCAATCTATCCAATGAAAGTAAACTCTCAATGCCATTTTTTCCTGACAAAGTTTGTATTATTTTGGCCAGTAATTGTACATCCTTGGATAGCAAAGGTTTTGTGAAAGGTCACTGTATCTTCTAATGAATTATTAAATGTGGAGTAATAAACTGAAAGAGCTTCCTTGAGAAGAGTTTCTTCCCTCCATCTGAATCTTTGCTATTTCCCATTAGGGAAACATATTTAGTGATATAAAAATAACAGAATCCATTCACATAGATCCTTGTTCATAGCATTACATGGGACTGGGACTTCCTGAATAAGAAGACTGGTTAGTCACTGCAGTATTTTTGGATACAGTTGGTGTGGACCTTAAAGCTATATTCCACCATGCTTTCAAATTTTTTTTCTTTTTTTTTTCTTCATATATTTTGGAATTTGTTCAGCATTACAGCATTAACTGAGACACAGTTAGCTTATTTTCAGTAACGCACTATATTGATTAGCAAACACAGGAGACATTTATTTACTCACTCTACTTTCTTATATGGAATCTCTTTCAGCTGTTCCTCTGTCAGACCGGATGGATCCACCAACTCCTTTCTGCACACACACACACTGTCATTACAACTCTGAACAAGTGAATCATCCAAACCACAGCATTGGCCTGCGACGAGCAAGTAAAGAAAGTTTATATAGGCTTTCACAGAACGACTCATGACTACTTACTGTATATGCTTCCAGAGCTGCTCTTTAGCTTGAACATCTGGGCTTCTCCTACAAAAAGAAAAATAACTTCCTGACAGCTTCCAAGTCAAAGAAAACTAACAGTACAAAACATGACTGAGCTGCTGTGCAGTTTAATTTTCACACGGTATTTCTTTTTCGGACATAAAATGTTCCTGTAGTGCAATATTCTTCTTCAAATCCCTGGTTTCAAGTTTGTCAGCAGCCACCCCCCCTTGTTGCATCTTCTCCTGAAGAGAATAACAGCAGGATCCACATGATCTTATGAGCTTCTTTATAGTCTTAACCCTCTTTAACTTAGGCCACAGTTTTTATGTGCTCTTTTGTGTATTTAATCTATTGTGCCATTTGCCCGAAGGAAAACAACAAAAAGGCTTTTGAGATGGATTTAAAATGAAATCTCATGAGAACGTTTTTGTGGCACTGCATCAGCAAAGTTGATACTGGACGATAACCACAAACAAGTGCTTACAGAAACATCTGTTTTGCTTCACAGTGGGAAAGCAGAAGTGCAATCAGAAATACTAACGATCTAGAGCGATGGCGCGAGCGGCGATGGTTTGGATCGCTCGGGTTTTTCTCCTTTTGTCGGCGTAGCACGGCCTCCCACTGTGGTCCAGAATCTACCATCTCGTTCTCCTGCCGCGATCTACAGCAAGCGTGCAGAAGTTAGCGGATCAAGATCTGCTTTATTACACGATAAATTAGAATAAGTGTGTGGATGGAAAAAGTGTACAATTAAATGATATATCTTCTTTACTAGCAGTTACAGAAGTAGATCAGAATTAGTGCACTCAATTTAAACACTGTGAAGAAAACCACCAAAACTGGTTTGCTCTCCTGTTGGCTTTAGTGCAAAGTAAAGCTTCTGTACCGGTTCCTCTTTTTACGATGCTCTCTGTTGGAATTTTCCGTCTCACTGCCGCTGCTCGTGTTGCCACGGGAACGTGACCTAAGGGGACAAACAAGAGGGGTTAAAAGTTGACAATAAGGATAAACATAAATCTCAAAAGATTGTAGGCTAATGTGAGTGCATCTGAAAAATATTTCTATTAAGCAGGTGAAAATGTATTGTTCGAATAATTACAGTCATTATAATAAACATGTACATCACATGTATTTTTTCAAATACAGCTTATAGCCCATCATTAGAAAACATACCTTCTTTTTGTTAAGATAAAAAAAAACATAATATACAATCATTCATTCATCTTCTACCGCTTTATCCAATCGTCCCTCGGGTCACGGGGAGCCTGTGCCTATCTCAGGCGTCTATGGGCATTAAGGCAGGATACACCCTGGATGGAATGCCAACCCATTACAGGGCACACACACACACACACCCACATTCATACACTAGGGACAATTTTCCAAGGTGCCAATCAACCTACAGTGCATGTTTTTGGACAGGGAGGAAACCGGAGAACCCGGAGAAAAAAACCCTGAGGCACGGGGAGAACATGCAAACTCCACACACACATGGCCGAGACGGGAATCGAACCCGGACCCTGGCGTTGTGAGGCGAACTTGCTAACCACTAAACCACCGTGCCCCTAATATACAATCATTCTGTCATAAATATACCAAACCGCCCACCTTCTCCGATGCTGTTTGCTGGCTGGATCTTCACTGCTCTGGTCTTTTCTGCAAAAGCACACATCTTAGTATTTGGCCTTTTCTATAATATGTCTCTACAAAATATAAGAAAAACTCTCTATACCTATTCAAGATTTATTACTTATTTATTCTGATCTTCTTCTTTCAGCTGCTCCCATTAGGGGTCGACCTCTACATTTGCCTCTTTCACCCCAATATCTGTACGTCTTTCCTCACCACATCCATAAACCTCCTTCCTGGCCTTCATCTTCTCTTCCTGCCTGGCCCTACCATTCTCAGCATTTTATCACTTATTTATTCTGATGATTTATTTTAATGGTCTTTTTAATGGTTTCCTTTTCTTAATTGGTTTCCAACCAAGGGAGGATTTATTCAGCTCTCTCTAAGATGTTTATAAACTAAATCTCTTTATTGCCATTAAAAACCTAAGAGCCGAAGGCAACTGTGTGGCATTAAGTGCCAGACATTATGTTTTGTAAATATGAAGAGGTAAAATATCTTACTATTGTTTTTTTTTAGCACTTCAAGTATGCGTAAATATTGCACATACATGCAAAATGATTTATAGTTACAGACTGTTGTTTGAGTCAAGTGCACTGTATATACTGATCTATCACTAGAGGGAGTCCAAGTTCCACATTGAGCAAATTTCTACACCCGCAAAGAAAGAAAAGAAAGACAGACAAATGTCATTCTAGTTTGTTATATAGTGTGTATAGTGGTATATAGTGTTTGCTATAATGTGGCACAGGGAACGTTAAAACTATTGATCAAGCTGTGGGATTGAATCTTGTGACCTTAGGACCAGTAGGCTATAACTTGAACCAGTGAGCTCTCAGGAAAAGGGCATGAACATGTTTTGCCTTTAAAAGAAAGAAAGAAAGCATTTGCAGTTTGTGGGGAATTTGTAAGAAGCAGAGTCAGAATCATTCATTTCAGCTGTGTTTAGACTGTTTAATTGAATCCCGATTCAAGCTTTCCAGGACGAAAAAAACGAAGAAGAATTCTTTGGTCATTAGCGGAGATCTTTTAAAAAAAAAAAGTCCCCAGACATTTGAAAGTCAATACATAGCTACGAATTGCTACGAATACATGTTCTAATACACTTATATCACAGCAATGTTTCAACGGCAGCGCGCATTTTAACAAATTTACAGTTATATTCACTATTGCGGAACGTCTCGGAGACAAGTTAGTTCATGTAATCACTTCTTTTATAGCTGTGATAAATTGTCATTCCTTCACCGGCATCTCCATTCTATCTCTCTCTCTCAAAATATATAACTTTGTCATTTTACAGAGAATATGTAAAAGCTCTTGGAAACTTTGAAAGCGACGGAATGATAAAAAATGCACACTACTGGATTCTTTTTTGAAACACACCTGACTCATACTAACAAACACATAGGTGTACTAATGCTAGAAAAGTGGAAGAACTCTGCTTTGTACTTTGCCTTATCTCGTTAAAAAGGAAAAAGATTTCCTGAATACCTTGGAATAATGATCCCCCCCCCTTCTATTAGTCTTTAAAATGATTAAATGCTGATGAAGTTCCTGGTAGGAAGTGTGTGTCTCAAACAGGTATACACATGTGAATATATTACAAACACGAGTGTGCTGTACCTGTGCCTGGAAGAGTTCATAACCTCGTTCTCGCTGCCTCCTGAGGGCGAACGTCTACGCGCGTTGGGGAATTTGGGAGATTTGTTTCGCTCACTGGCCGAGTTGTACAGTCCGCTGAGGAAAAACAAAGAATGATAGACTTTCATGCAGAAACTGTGGCATGGAATAAAAGCGAAAATGGTAAATCCAAAGCTGTTGGCATTTCCTTCAGGAAGCTTAACTCGTGTCCTCAAGTAAAATGAGACACATTTGGCAACTAAAACCTTTGCAGTGATTTGAGATTTGTTTTCAAAGGGTTTGGAAGGGAAACCGACTTAATCCACTACTTGATCTTTATCTTGCTATAAACATGAGACTGGTGCGTGTGTGTATTTGTGCATGTTCTCAAGGCAGGATTAGCTGAACCTTGAGCCGTGACCTCTGTCGCAGCTGTACCTCTGCGGTGCATTCTCGTCCCAGGGGGCCGTGCGCTTGCTCGGCTGGTCCTCTAAAATGCTCTCCGTCTTGGACACTTTGGGGCTGGGACAAAATGAAACGAGTATTAAAATCTTAAACTGAAACGCTAATACGGCTGCTGCAATGCAGTCTTTATCAAACAAGTGTGCGTGAGGTCAGTACCTCTTAGCTGGTGGGAGTGTGCTGACTTTAGCCTGGATGTCGCCCAGGGAATTTCCTGCCTTTGTGACTGATCGGCTCCCATTGTTCAAGCCTTGAAGATACAGTGGTAAAAAAAAAAGAAGAAAAAAAGCTGAAACTACTGACCAACTTTGTGTAACGTACGCACTAATAATGTTATCATCCGGATGTCCATTTAATTCTTGGAATGAATCTGGATTGGGATGCTCAGCATGTACGTATGGGTTTGATAATCGGACGTCGAAAAACATGTTCTAAGTATACTTGAATTAATCAAGTGGTGTGGTACTGATTAATAATTTGGGACTTAAACAATGTTGAAAGAAACTTTTCTTTATGATGTACGCAACATTGCCAAAAGGGACACCTTGTGCTTTTTGAGCATTGCATCCTACATTTAGTCTGAAGTTACTGTTATAATTCCCTCCAGTCTTTTGGGAGGACGTATCTATTTGGCTTAGTGGTTAAGGTGTTGGCCTCTGGACCAGATGATCGCAGGTTCAAATCCCACAACCACCAAGCTACCACTAGTGGGCCCTTGAGCAAGGCCCTTAACCCTCAATTGCTCAGTTGTAACTAACTCTGGATAAGGGCGTATGCCAAATGTCATAAATGTAAATGTAAATGTAACAGGGTCGTATGTGTTCAAGCATTAAGCAGTACATACACTAAACTTGCAAAATTCCCCCCCCCATAAAATGTATATGTGCTCTTTGATCATCCAATTCCACATTTAGTCCACATTTGCTGCTATAATAACCGCCACTCTTCTAGGAAAATGTTCCACTAGATTGTGGAGCGTAATTGTGGTGATTTGTGCTCATTCCACCCCAGGAGCTTTAATAAAGGCACTGATGAACGGTGAGGAGGTCTGGGGTGCAGTCAGGTTTCATCTCATTGGTGTTCAGTAGACTTCAATCAGAGCTCTATAGCAGGCGCCCCAATGTCTTCCACTCCAAACCATGTAAATCATATCTTCATGGAGCTGGACTCGTTTCTAACTGTGTCCAAAAAAAAAAAAAAGACTTTTCTCACACTTGATGTGCATCTGTTCATTTCTTTGCAGTCTTTCTTGGAACGGTATTTTCTTGTATTGCAATCACCTGAATCTAATCAACACTTCTTCTTTCCCATGAAAGCCTTCGTCTTACAAAAAAACCCCCTCCAGATTTGGCATGAAATAGAAGTTGATTTTGTTTGTCGAGACGATTATTGGCATACGACTTTGTAGAACCTACAGATCCTGTAATCATGCTATTATTTACAATGTGCTACGAAATACTGCAATATTCCTGCAAATACTGCTATATTTCAGGAAAAAAAAGAGAGAGAGAGAGAGAGAGATAGAAAGAATGAGAGAGTGCATATTTGTGTGATATGGCACCAAGCGCATTTTGACAGATGACTATATGAAAGCTGTTAGGGATTGAACTTGTTTGCGTCCCCACACCTGTGATGGTCTTGAAGTGAACCTGATCTCACAATTGCAATAATGAACACGGAGAGTGGTAGGACTCGCACATCCAGAATAACAGGATTAGTGCACGACCGTGCAGCACATACATGATAAATGCTAATTCATATGGGCTTAGGGTTAATAATTACATGCACACAACTATGCGGAAAGTTACATTTAGCCTATGGCTATGGTGTGAGGGCGTACATGGAGTTTCTGACAGCTGGGAAATGTGCTATAATGTGCTATACAACATCCTAAATTTGTTATGTTCACTTTCCAAATAACAGCAAGTGTTTTATTCAGCAATTCGCCAGTACTTACAATTTGCTAAAAGAGTATTGCAATAAAGTATTTTCATTACTTTTTAGCTGAATGTTGCAAAACTGACATTTTGAATCCATCTTATGTTATATGTGTGTCTGCCTTATAAGTCCATGTGAATGAACTGTTACTTTAGCATGTTGCTGACATCATATGGATGGAAAGATTCTCACTGATGGGCTGAGTGCTCCTCTTTGGGTAAGTCTTGCTGCGTGTGCGCACCACCTCCAGATTTTGCCTGGGCAAAACCACACACTGATCCTTTCCCATCTGGATGGCGGTCTTCCCGCTATGAAAAAATGACATTAAATACAATCATTTAATGTTACATTTGCTTTTTGCCATAACACGTTCTTTACACACACACACACACACACACACACACACACACACACACACACACACACACACACACACACACACACACATATATATACTGTAATATATATATTACAGTAACATTACAGCTGATCTATCTTGTGCATTTCTATGCATGTTTTTATTCCTTTTCAGACTTAATTCTACAGCTGGGACATGTGTAATACTTATTAAGTCTCCTTACTGCAATTCTAGGACCTATGTGTTAGTCTGTTTACAATGTATTTCATGTTTACTGTAATGTTAGTATATCTTTAAGCATATTTAGTGCTAGTCTGTTTCAAATAAGCTCATATGGCTCTATTTACTGTAATTCTGTTTCATGTTTTAGTATTTTTCATGCTATGTCATGTGTTTGTCTGTTTACTATGATTTGAGTACATGTTTCAGCTTGTTTACTGTAATTATTGTGCAGGCTTTTACGTGTATGCTTGGAATATCAGTACAATAAATAACACACATGTACAAAGTTCACAGATGGCTCGGCCTGGCGCACACAGAGCCATGATAGTAATAAACCATGTTGTCATCAAAGATCCCAAAGTTAAAATTCAAAATGAGTTGAACGGTTTAATCTCATATCAATCAGGTCGAATAATAATGTCAACTTAAAGGACAAATGTGTTCTGTATGTGGAAAATTGCAGTGGATGCTGTAAAAACTAAATTTTATTCACAATTGAATACTGAAATCATATCAAATATCTAATTAGAGATAATGTAGTATTTTAAGGGGGAAAAAATGCGGTCAGTTTTAATCACGTCCCAAAGCTGGGAAAGTGTGGCTACCAGCTGGAGAATCATTTACCAACTAATTACTTTGATTGGCAGCAGGTCAGTAACCAAATCTGTGAAAAAGTGCAGAATCATGTTCCATAACAAATTGCAAAGACTTAATATATCTCGTCATCTACAGTACATAATGAAACGATTCGGAGAATCTCTGTACACAAGAGACAAGAGCCAAAATCAGTATTGGATGCTTGTGATCTTCGGGCCCTCGGGCAGCACTGCATTAAAATCTAACATGGTTCTGTAATGGAAATCAGTGTTTCACCTTGCCATCCACAAAACTCTTAGCATGCAAAGAAGAAGCCTAGAAATGCTGCAGTTGTTTCTGGGCAAAAGCTCATTCACAATGGACTGAGGCGAAGTGAAAAACTGTTCTGTGGTCAGACAAAACAAATTTTTTTAAAGCATGCATGCCTCATCATCTAGACTAAAGAACTGACGAAGCATCTGGCTTGTTATCGGTGCTCTTTCCAAAGGCGGTAATTTTCGATGGCGTTCGGAGTGCATTAGTGCCTATGGATTTCAGTGTTGAAATGTATATACAGGTTTTAAGAATCAAAGGAATATGAAACAGTCCTTTCAGTCTCTGATGTTTACAGACTGTTATTAAAAGCAGAGGGGATACAGTGGTAAATATGTACCTATACCCACATTTTTAAAAACACGTTAGAGTCAACAAAATTAAATTGCCAGCAAAAAATTACTGTTTTCCCCCCAAAATGGTACACTTCCTCAGTTAAAACAATTTGATATATTTTCTTATTTCTAATTACAACAAACTACAGTTTTACACAGATTTGCAGATCACTGTGTTGTTAACTGTTTTGCAATTGGGGGTTATATGAATGCATGAAATATATGAGAGCATGAAATAAAATCTCATTAAACATATGTGGGGCACGGTGGCGTAGTGGTTAGCACGTTCGCCTCACACCGCCAGGATCCGGGTTCAATTCCCGTCTCGGTCATGTGTGTGTGGAGTTTGCATGTTCTCCCCGTGCCTCAGGGGATTTTTCTCCGTGTTCTCCGGTTTCCCCCCGGTCCAAAAACATGCACGGTAGATTGATTGGCACCTTGGAAAATTGTCCCTAGTGTATGAATGTGTGTGTGTGCCCTGCGATGGGTTGGCATTCCATCCAGGGTGTATCCTGCCTTAATGCCCATAGACTCCTGAGATAGTCACAGGCTCCCCGTGACCCGAGGGAAGATCGGATAAAGCGGTAGAAAATGAATGAATAAACAACATATTTAATAAACTTTATCCTTTCCTCCTCCCCATAATTTTTCACTTATCACACACACACACACACACACACACACACACACACACACACACACACACAACTTACTAACCGGTAACGATGTTTAGAGCCCAGAGAGCTGAATTTGGACAGCTTGCTTGACAGTGTGTTGACTTCATTTTCCGGCATTCTATAAAATATATTTAAATATCACAGTAAAAGAAGAGTAGAGAATATTTATCCTGACAAGATAAAAAAAATGAAACATTAATCCATTTAAAAAAGCTGGCAAGCATTAAAAAAAAAAAAAGAAGTTAAAATATGCAGTCAAAGCATTGATACACTTTTTGAACAAATGTTCCTGGACACCTGACCATAAGATTGGAATGTATTTCCAAACCTCCATTCCATATTCAGTCCCTATTTGCCTCGTAATCATCAGTTGCGGCTGAAATGCGCATCCTTGAAAATGATATGTACCTTTAAGAATTCTTCACAGTCTCACTGTACATTTCCGAGACAGACTATGGCTGTTTTAATGAGGTGAATTAAAGCTGGAAAACACTAACGGGAGCTTTTGGCTTGAATTAACATTCATGGCTTTGAAGTGCACCTCTGAGAAAAAAAAAAATAAAGAATAAATGGCACGGCTTAAAGGCTTCAGAAAAGTCCACATAATGAGAACAGCTTAAAACTATAAACCTATTTTGTATTCATTAATAATAATGGCACTTTTATACATTTTATAATCTTACCGTGCCTGTTTAATGGAAATGTCAATAAATAAATAAATAAATAACTGGAACGTGTTAATTGGTGGCCGGTTGCATTTTTTTTTCTCTATAATTGTTACCATTGTTACTGATGAATATACAGGAATTATCATTCACACATTTATAGTGTCATTAGCACATACTGGAATGGATTCTTAGCTATCATATTTAACACAGTTACGGAACTGAGCCTCAATCTTAGCTATATTACCATATATAGTGGTACTATTTGTCTGAATAGTAATTAAAATTAAACAATCTTTATGGTAATGAGATTGTAATGACAATCAGGTAGCTTATGATTTTGTAATTAAATTAGCATATATCGGGTAACAATATTCAATCAGATATTGATCTGCTGGATGAAATTAGAATTGTGTTAATGAAAGCGCATTAATTAATGGTCGCTAAACAAAATGTAAATTATGCTTACATATTTAGGGTAAATATTTCTTTATGCCTGGTGTTTTCTGGTTTTATGTTTACAAGGTTTTTGGACATGACAATGAAACTTTTATTTGAATGATAAGCTGTGCATGGGTGTGATGTGCATCCTTGTTTTGTTGCCAAATCACAATCGGCGATACACTTTTAACATATAAATAAAGCGAAACAAATCTGAAATCCTTAAAAAAAACAACGACAAAAAGAAGTTAACTTCATTAAACCCGATGTGTTTTCACAATGGTACAATTTCGCACACGGATTACCAGCAACACTGGGTTCGGGTGTTTATATTATTTAAGGCTGATCTGCAGAGCCACGACTGATTATGCAAACAACAGTAACCACTCCGGGGAGAAGGACTGTGGTGAGCCAAATTTCAGTCGATGAAGTGGTCTTAAGGAAAAGAAAAAGGATCTAGAGAAGACAAGGACTTATTAAAAAAAAAAAAAAAACATGGAAGCTAGCAATCACTTACCAAAACCAGAAACTTACTTGAGAGAGAGAGAGGGAGAGAAAGAGAGAGAGATGACAGAGAAAGTAGATTTAATATATTTAGAGATTAATACAGCTCATGCTGGGCTTTTTAGGATCTCTGGCTTGACACAAGTGTGATGAAAGGCAAACAGAGAATAGTGAAACTGGTGCTTGCTGTTAAATGAATGATGGGAAAGGACCTCTCCTAATGCGTTTAAATACAAAATCCCGCATAATTAGTCCAGACACGACAATACAATGTAACTGTGAAAAAAGATATGCTGTAAAATGGTTTTGAAGTCATTTTTGAACTTAATGAATGCCACAATACAACTGTAAATAGTATATTATAAAGAAAAAGTGATTTGCCAGTTAATTGGATAAAATATGGCTAAACGATGAAGGAACAAACCAACAAACGCACACTAATTCTGAGACAAAAGTCACAGGTGCAGATCTATGCGTACTATGGGAATGCAGTGTCTTTTATCAATGTAATCCATGACATCTGAAAAAAAAAAGAAACTCCCTGTACAGCTTGCATTTTCTTTAGAGGAGAGAAAGCTACGATCTTCGCTCAAGGGAAATACTGAGTCTTTAAGTCCCGACTTTCGGATCAGTAGCCCAGAGCTACATTCACTAAACCACTGACATTTCCATTCTCTTATGTGAGAACAAAAACAACTGACTAAAACCAATGACTGAAATGAGATAATATTCACAATATTCTCCATGTTTACACTTCTGATATAAAAATCAATTTCAAATCATTTTGGGTATTAATATATCATGCGTTTAAATTCTTGTCAGTGAAAATGATGTGAAATGAATTATTGATGATCTCCAAAAAGTCTCTTTCCCCAGAGGTGGTTCCATTCATCTTGGCAACGCAACACCTGGAATCCAGAGACTGCTCCAAGAATGACCCAAGTCTAAAAGTAAGCTGCGGTTTTCTTTTATTGCTGCTATTTTAAAGCTTCTGTACTTTAACCCCCCCCCCCCCCCCCCCCCCAAAAAAAACGTGTCATGGCCCCTGATTTGTGCTTAAAGAGGTCAAAGTGCAAACTGCTAATCGTACCTGAAGAAGGTGTGGTGCTCCACACAACACTTCCAAAGGTTTTTACATGATGCCTTACTGGGGGCTTCGAAGAAGAAGGATGTCTCATTGCACTGCAGTCAGAAAAACGTCAGTTTAGAATAGAATAATAATAATAATAATAATAATAATAATAATAATAATATTAATATGCTTGAACTTGGACGGCAATTATAAGATAAAACGATAACAAATTTGAACAAGCACTCAAGGTGGGTTGTGCATGAAAGGACCTGGTTAGGCTGCATAGCGTCATTGATTTAATGAAGAACCAGTGGGTGTTTGATTACAACCTGGTTACATCTGGCAATATGTTATCATCCAAACTTATAAAAGGTCCAAATACAACAGAATCAAGCACGGTCAAAATTCCTGATCATCTAAACAATAGAATCTGTTGCCTAGTGGGCCTCGTGCGGAAAAACAATACAGGGGTGCCAATAATGGTGAGATCATTTACTCGGTAACGATTAAATTTCTACAATATCATCGCTATGAGATAAAACCACAAGGATAACTTTCCCCCTCCACTTATCCTCTCCATGGACGGCAATAATCCCAGAGCTGATTGTGCATGGTTGAGATTCTTTACTCAATAAAAGTAATTGAAAAGAAATGGTGAATCCTTATTAGCATATTTCCACTAGATTGGATGTTCTCTGCAGGGAAGCACCTCTTTCATTTGAAGAGTAAATTGGCCTGTAGGAGAATAAGCATACAGGAACTTTGTACAATCTCATTTGATGCCTGGAGGGTAGTTCTACTCCCAGGTCAATAATTGCTTCTTTTTTTTTTTAGCTCTGCATTTTGAACATTCTTTCGTTGTTCTTCCAGAGATATAAAGAGAATTCTTTGTATTCGCAAGGAAGCTGCGAGTGAAATTAGCAAAACTTGCAATGACATAACCCCCCCCCCCAAAAAAAAAAACAGCAATAGGGTTTTATGATATACACAATTCAAATATGTGCAGATGTTTCCATGGGAACCAGAGAACTTTCATTAGAATGGCAATACAACATACAAATGAGAAGTTATGAAATAAGGAATACACATCTATTGTAATAATGTTGATTTTTGTCTGTATATGTTGATTTGAAGTCGTTCTTTCGGCTGTCCTCTAGTTTCCATGGTAATGTACACGATAGTTTAACGCAGGGGTATCGTTGAAAATAATGAGACTTACATCTTTCCCTACAACGCGCAGCTCAAACTGGGTTTCTTTGAAAAAAACTTTTGTGATTCTTGGCCTGGAATATCAAACAACACATGTAAATGCTTTCATTGAACAAACAAGCTTTGACTTCCTCTTTAGAATTAAAAAGAAAACAAAAAAAAACATTTCTTCCACAGAGAGCTGAACACGAGTTTGATGCCAGTTTGAAAGTAAAGTTGCCATCAGTTTATATTTCACAAAATGCTCAGGGACCAAAGAGACTTCCTAACTAACCCCCCCCCAAAAAAACGATTCCTATCTATAACATGCAATGCAATCTTACATTCATTCATTCATCTTCTACGCTTTATCCGATCTTCCCTCGGGTCATGGGTTTATCCGATCTTCCCTCGGGTCATGGGGAGTCTGTGCCTATCTCAGGCGTCTATGGGCATTAAGGCAGGATACACCCTGGATGGAATGCCAACCCATCGCAGGACTCACACACACACACACACATTCATACACATAGACACACACACACACACTCATTCAGGGACAAACACTAGGGACAATTTTCCAAGGTGCCAATCACCCAACCGTACATGTTTTTTGGACCAGGGGGGAGGAACCGGAGACCGAACGGAGAAACCCGGAGAGGAAAACCTCTGAAAGGCTCCTAGAACCCGGGAGGCACGGGGGGAGAACATGCAAACTCCACACACACATGGCCGAGACGGGAATTGAACCCGGACCCTGGCGGTGTGAGGCGAACGTGACCCGATCGTGCTAACCACTAAACCACGTACCCCTTGCAATCTTACAGTGTTTCACAAATATATATAAACAAATCTAAAATATCCAAATATACATTTCACTAGTAGCTTTACCTACCAGAAATACTTCCCGACTTGGGTTTTATTTTTGTAAACTACAACTCCAAGTGGTGTCAAGCCGAGGAAATATTCGGACTGCTTTTCACCCTGAAATGAAACCAGTGAGGTTATTTAAAAAAATGCACAAATAAATGACAATACGCACATTAGATGTTTGTATATTAATATTCCTCCTTACAAACACAGGATGAAGGTCCACCCCATACATCTCCAGTGTTTTGGCCATGCTTAAATAATTCAGCTCGGCCTCGGAAGGCGTCTGACTCCTGCACAGAGAAAACTCTCCTGTTACTAAGAAGAAACATTTTTTTACACACGGATCACAGACATCATTACATCATTTCATTATCAGGAAAAAAAAAATCACACGTTTGTCTCATTGTGTTTGATTTAATGCTTTGGGACACATTTTACACATGATATTATATTATATTCTTCATTGCTGCATTAAAAAATTTCAATCAGGGAAGAAATGAAAATAAAGCGAATGTTAAACAATAACATCACCACTGAGCAATGGTCAAGCGTAACATTACTTATGCTGTAAATTATTAACACCTCCAATGCCCCATCTAAATATACCGCCTAGATTTATTTTTCAACATTCCTTCAAAAGTATTTCCTAACCAGCAGGTTGCGGATGCGTGGCTCTCTATTACTGATTAACAGACGTGCAAACATTTTCCATTGTTAAAATCTCTTGCTCCAAATAATGCTGCCGGACACAAACGCGTCAGACCAGGGGCTTCGAGGACCACTTGAATACTACGTTTACACAATCCTGCTGTGAGGATGATGTTTTGCTTGGGTTGGTGGAAACTGCGGTGATGTGAAGAATCCAGACCAAATGTATATTGATGGTTCGATATTTACCCACAACATATCTTGACATAAATCATTACTGAATATGAATTAATTTCCTGCTATCCAAGCGATTCTACACACAAACATCCTTTTGCTGTCTAAGCTTAAATTAAAATGACAGTGCTGTAGCATAATGATAATTTGATTGTATTAAAGAGTGCCTTTAAAGCCATGGGTTTCACATCCTACACATTTAGTGTCAGATCAGTATTACACATTAGCTACTCTACAGCTAATACGACTGTACAAGGTTAACCGTATATATGGACACTTGACCATTACACCCATATGTGACTTTGTGTGCCTGAGTTGTCGTTTTCTCAAATAACGGTTTGCTAAAGGTGGAATGGAAGTGTCCTTCAAAGAGCTCTACCCTCGACCCCTCTAAATACCTTGGGGATAACCCGACATGCACTCTACCTGATGTCGCATAACATCAGCGCCTTCTGTCACTTCTGCTCTTATGGCGGAATGAATATTAACTGCCACGTTCAGACTGCAAAATCTAGTGGAAATGCATATGCACTCTCAATATCATTCATTCATTCATTCATATTCTACCGCTATATCCGATCTTCCCTCGGGTCACGAGGAGCTTGTGCCTATCTCAGGCGTCTATGGGCATTAAGGCAGGATAGACCCTGGATGGAATGCCAACCCATCACAGGACACACACACTCACATTCACACACACATTCAAACACTAGGGACAATTTTCCAAGGTTCCAATCAACCTACCGTGCATGTTTTTGGACCGGGAGGAAAAACACTGAGGCACGGGGAGAACATGTGGGAGAACTCCACACACATGGCCGAGACGGGAATCGAACCAGGACCCTGGCGGTGTGAGGTGAACGTACTAACCACTAAGCCACTGTGTCTCTACTCTCAATATCAAATTACCAATTAATTTCCTGTTCACAGTGGCGCTAAATCCACATGGCCACATGTTAAAAGTATTATATAGAAATATTGGCTTTAGATCGGATTAGGATTAGAAGAAATTCATAACATATCTGCACTATCTCAATGTTTTTTGCTTTTATTAGCAACAGAACCAGTATTGTAAGGGTAAAAGGACACAGTAGTGTCCAAAGAAATCTCTTGTGTAATCCGTATGTATATATTCACCCTCATCTCTTTTGCCTTATTCAGACCATATGCAGGAAAAATGACATCCTTTTGCCTTAAAGTGGCGTGTGGTTGATTGCAGTGAGAATTTCCCCTCTGTGAGCGGGCTGCTGGAGGCTTTGCGGGGCTGGGTGGAGCAGCAGATGATTGCAGATCCCCTGTTGTAAGAGCCCTGTTATTTATTGTTGCTGCAGGGATTCCGCTTTGCTTGTCCCTTTCATTAGGCTTTCATTTAACTTTGCGAAACAAGGCTAGGGAGATATTCGCTGCTGGAAAAAAAACGAAGACGAAAATGAAATGGCATAAACTGTGTCTCAATTACTACAGCTACTGCGAATGGGTGTCAAACAGGGGCAGAACCTGCTGCTTTTCTTTTTTTTTTATTCCTTCACTCGTTGCCTTTTAATCTCACAATATCGTCTCTTATTCTTCCTCCATGTCTCTGTTTTTTTTTCACGCTTTCCTATAAAAGGAGCTCGTGTCGTGTCGGTTCATCTATCACCGAGATGCTGAACGAAGAGAAATCAATCCCTTCTGACCGATTTCCCATCGTGTGCAGCAGATTAACTCCTCGCGGCATGCCCAAGAAGGAGCAGCGTGCCGGTAATGATTCAAAACTGAAGGCAATTTACAGAGCTGGAGAGTAAACTCGAGTACTGGCAGCTACAGCAATGTGACCGTCATGAATCACACACAAACACACAGTGACTCATATCAGTGCTCTGGGGAAGACAAAGATGACTCAAACCATGACCGGGTCCCTGCATGTATGCATTCGTCACATGATTCGGCACGTGATAACATTTACGACTCGCAGAACACACGCCTTATGAAATATAAACATCTCCCAAGCACAGTCATGCACTTGCTAATAAGATTTCATACAGCAACGTTAATCACTGTCTAGTTTCGTTTCTTAATATTCTACACGTGGTATTGTATCTTCTGTAGTAACATATTTAAAGCAGTAACTATTACGTATTGATCAAATCTCTCGCGTATAAAAAGTGATTTAAACTCTCTAACATTTAAGGCACTCATCCAAAGTTTATTCATTCATTCATTCATCTTCTACCGCTATATCAGATCTTCCCTCGGGTCACGGGGAGCCTGTGCCTATCTCAGGCGTCTATGGGCATTAAGTCAGGATACACCCTGATTGGAATGCCAACCCATCGCAGGGCACACACATTCATACACACGGGACAATTTTCCAAGGTGCCAATCAACCTACCGTGTATGTTGGTTGGACCGGGGGGAAACCGGAGAACACGGAGAAAAATCCCCTGAGGCACGGGGAGAACATGCAAACTCCACAGACACATGGCCGAGACGGGAATCGAACCCGGACCCGAACCCGATCGTGCTAACCACTAAGCCACCGTCCCCCCCTCATCCAAAGTTATCTATATTTATATTGTTAAGCAGGTAAGTGTTACATTTCTTGCTCATAGAACCAGCAGGTAGGTTGGTCTGGGATTTGAACTCAAAAGCCTTAACCTGAATTTATGCAGATTTAATACTTCACTTCAAAGTTAATTTTTCTCACACAAAAATTGGATTAACAGCTCTCATGCACAAATATTCAGCATCTCTGGAACAAACATTTAAGCGTGCTTAAACAACAAAGACGGAAAAAAACGTTCTACAATTCTTCTCATACACGTACAAATGTTCCGACACACGAAACGTTCTGTAGCAGCACAGTTCTGCACAGATCTCTTAGATTGTAGGTCATTTCGTTTCTATTCTTGTCAATAATTTCTGATCTCTTTTCTAATAACACGAAGGCGTGCACTAAGACGAGCTCTGGGGCTCACTCTGAGTCACTCTCCTTTATAATTTTTTTTAACACACTTTCTCCCTGTGTCAATGCTGGGATTCATCAAGCCCAATCCATGTTCTTAACACTTAAGCTGTGCGTATGTGAATCGCAGCCCTGTGAGTGCACTGCTGAATAACAGGCCTCTAATGGGAGATTCAAACGAACTGCAGTCCTCCAGCACAGATACATGTTCTTCCTGATCAAAATAACCAAGAAAATCAATGTGCTGTGCTGATGTTGGGTACTCCTGCATTAGAAGGTTAACAAGACCAAACAATCGCACACAATCATGTGACAGCTCTTGTATTTGTTGTACTCTGGACTCGCAGGTTCGGGTCAATACTGCTTTTTTTCTTTTTACCACCCACCAACCAAGTCTCTCTTATTATACTAATACTAAATTCAGAGTGAAGGATCAATAAAGCAGTCAACAGCTATTATTTTAGACTAATGCCCATACTGACACACAGGGTCATGTGGAAAAGTGCTACTTTCTCTATTTGAAATAAATGAGCCCATGATAGGGTGACTGACAGAGGAGAGAGAATTGTTCACTATATCTTATGTTTCAGGTTCATTAGAGAGTGACACTTTACAGTTTTATATCTATAAAACCAAAAATCTTACAATGAAAATACAAGCTTTCCATGTGTCGTGATCTTTGATGCTGCATGAATCATCGTTGCCACTGAAAGGTCCACCCACATATTCACAACCCTCTCCTCAGTTTCCTGAAAATTATAACATACATTTAGCAACGGAGTCTGAGTTCTAGCTCTCATTAGAACCGTGTGAAGAAGGACCTGGAGGGAGGAACCCCCGATTCAGCTTCAAACAACATTCCTGCGGCAATTATGTTGTGCTTTGCTAACAATGTGAACACTGTAAACACATGTTCTTGATAACAGAGTGAATGTGAGAAACCGGGAACTCTATGGTATGATTTTTTTCCCCCAGGTCCAAAAATATGCACATGTAGGTTTATGTTGTGTGAATGTGAATGTGAGTGTGTGTGTGTGTGTGTGTGTGTGTGTGTGTGTGTGTGTGTGTGACCTGCGATGGGTTGGCATTCCATACAGGGTGTATCCTGCCTTAATGCCCCAAGACGCCTGAGAGAGACACAGGCTCCCTGTGACCCGTAAGGGTAGATAGTGTATATATATATATATATATATATATATATATATATATATATATATATATATATATTACATGCTATTTGAGACTAACAATCCTCTAAACATTTGGCGTGTGGCTGCAGATTCTTACATTAGTGTTTTGTGAATCTGCTCAATGGTGTCCTCCATGTCCTCCTTCTGGTCTGGAACAAAGCGATATTCTGACACGTAGCCCGGCATGTGCTTGTACGGGTCATAATCGCCAAGCTCAGCTGGAAACGGCAAAAATCAATATTGTTGATTAGGGGCTCTGAAATAACAGAGTCATCTATTAATCAGTAATAAGTATAGATATAAGAGCACATGAAGGTACGAATGAGTTTTAGAACATCTGATTTAGCATCCAGCTACAGAATTGTGTTTTGATGGAGAAGAAAAAAAAATTAAAAACGAAGGGGGTACAAAACCTAATATTTATACATACACTGTATGGCCAGAGCTGCCATCTGCGCACTGACATTGAAAGGACATGGAAGTCTTCCTTGCAGCACGTCCTGCTTTATCTGCAGGAAGAACTGATACCTGACACGAGACAATAAACCCACATGAAACGCACATGCTGCAATGCACAAAAGCCAATTCTGTATTTAACTGTCATTTTCATATTTCTCCCCCTGAGCTACTGTGCTATCGTATATTACACAGAAACACACCTTGTAATTTCCTCCTTCAGTTTGCAGGGATCCTCGGCATAAAATTTCACGCCGAAGTAGAGCGTGTATGGCGGGCCGGCTGCAAAAATGAGACATTAGATACCACTTTCTAAAGTCTGTGCTAACAAAAGCAATCGGATTAAGCTAATGAACAGTGTGTATTCTTTGTACAAGTGACAATTCTAATTTCCAGAAGCCACTTTATTGCATCTATAATAAAGTTCAACTTACTTGCTATAAGGTCTTTATGTTCTGCCAGGGTTTTTGTCGGATCTAGCCAATACTGCAAAAAAGAAAAGAGAGAGAGAGAGAGAGAGAGAGAGAGAGAGATTAGAAATGACTAAATATACAATATAATATTCATTACATGTATTCCTTCAGCACACAGGATACTGACCCAGGTCCTGAAGTACCACCTGCACTGCATATTAAGGGCTTAAGCACTGTTGCCATACTGTTCATGGGTACTGTATAAAAAACGAAAGTTTTAACTAAGGTAATAATAAAGCCTGAGTTATATCCCAAATTTTAAATTCTAAAATGTTAAATAAGACTCGCTTAGTCAATCGAACCCTGAATGCTAATGATATTACAAGGAAGAACTCAAGAGTGCTGTGTATACAAGCTGTTGTAATTGGTGCTACGCCTGTCTGAGGGGTGTTTTTTTTTTTTGCTCATGGAATGAAGAGAGACAGTGTATTAAACTCGCAAGTGCAAGTGCTAAGCTGACTCTGAGCTCCTAGAGATGTTCAGTCATGCAAGCAGTGGCATAATACGAAGCCTATTAATACAGGACTGTAAAACAGGCTTGCTAAAAATTCTGTATAAGAGTCATTACTGACTGCATAAATAAAAGATGAAGGAGTGGCAGGTCACGGCATGCCGCTTAGAGGTTAGAGAATGCTCATGATGTGTCTTAAATGCTTATAAGGGCGCCTTTTGCCGATGCTGGTCTATTAGAAGTGTCCAGAATTCCATGTATTACATGTTAAACGGATACACACTGTCACATCGGAGCAGCTGAGCAACTGCTTTTTATACAATGGGCTCGGGGCTTTCCAGGCCGAACGTGTCATGGCGAAACGTCTGGTTTCGTTCGGTCCGATGGGAAGCTCAAATAATGGCCACACTCATTAACATGCCGTTAACATCCGTAATCAGTTCATCATCAGGTTGAAATTTGACTATTTAAAAAAAAAAAATCCCCAGGGTTTAAGCCACGCCCTTTTTGGTCTCAATTCAAATACAGCTATGAATAATAAGAACACTATCAAGATTGGGATTCTGTCTTACACGTCTAGTCGAGAAGAGTGACTTTGTTATGTGCAGGCGAATGAACGTGCCTGAAATATTTAAAGCCTTCATTACACACAGGGGATTCCATAAAAAAAAAAAAAAAGCTCCCCCTATCCTTTACATGAGCATCCTGCATGCAGAGGGAGGTCAATTACTGCTAGGCATGATGAAATTAGAATAAGTTAATTGAATTGGCCGATGTTATCTAATAATCGTGCTGCTACAGCTGGTGTCTCCCGGTGCACTCTGATTTATGCAAATGGGAAAACAAAATGGCAGCAACGCATTTTATGAAAAGGAGAGGAAAAAAAATAGCAGAAGACATTTTATGCGGCCCTGTGTCTGGAAAAAAAACCCTCCTTCCCGTGTCTGCATAGGTAATTATCAAGAATTGGTACATAATTATGGAATAATGGCATCATTAGAAGATTTTTTTTCAGCCCTCCTCCTTTTTTGGTACTTCTTTTTCGCTAGATAGAGGTGTCATGAAGTCAGGGTAAACCGCATGAGCCAAATATCAACGCATGACGACACGTGCACCCTGTTATCACGTCTGGTTTCGTTAATTACTATTTTTTTCCCATCGTCGATACTGTGTCAGCGATAATTGTAATAAATCTCGGAAGGCAGTAAAAATGACGGTCGGGAAGACGAGCCCTTAACCTCTGGCTCTGCACGAAGGAACAATTCACATCTGCATTGGAAGGCGGTTATGGAAAAATGACTGTCGTGTTTTTCTTTTACGACTCTTTCATCACCACGCCCGGATTTAGACCCTCCCGGGCAAACACCATCACTCTTCACTTCTTAAAACACCCTTTGTGCACACTTTTTTTATTTTTTTCTTACATGAAGTCTATGTAAGTTTCAGGAAGAAAAAAAGGTGTTGTGGGATGTCTATATCTTACTGTCTGATGGCTGCAGTCGCAGTAGCGCAGGCCGAAGAAGTCGCTCTCTAAAAGGTTGACGTTGCCGAACACATAATCCAGCACCGCAGAGGCCTTGGTGGATTTCTGTTGAGGAAGAGGTTCAAGTCAAATCTCGTGTCTTTAAGGGCAAAAATAATATCAGAAATAAAATGCCGAGCTCCACCTATATATATTATATATCGTTAGAAGGAGTCTCCAGTGTCACAAGAGATCATTGTGCTTTTTCTGAGAACTCGTCAACAAATGGAGGTTGTTTTATTATTTAAATAAGCATGTCAAAGTGCAATAAACACTACACACTCAGTGAAGTACATTTAGTTTTTTAATTCCCCGTAAAGATTTGTTCTCTCTGACAAGCTGCATTTGTCATCGCATGACGTCATCTTATCTCTGACAGATATCTGGGAGAGGCGTCGTGTTTAGCTTTGACACTCAGCAAGGCCACAAACCACACGTATGATAAATGCGACGTGCTTATGGTTTGGAGTGGATGAACAAAAAGAACAAACACCTACGCCCCCCCCCCCCCCCCCCCCCCCACCCCACACACACACACCCCCCCACCGCAAACGATAGTGAAGTGTGTTGCGAGAGTTGTCTGGATGATGAAACGAGATGTAAAGACGGCATGGAGTTCTGCGTGTGTTAGCTAAACTGTCGGTTTTGTGTAAACAATTGATATTTCATTTCAGTTTTCCGTTTTTCAGTCTTCGGTGGTCCGCGTGCTTAATTCATGTTGCACTTCTTTTCAAGTGTTGAATCAAATGTGTGTGTTATTCACTGACATTTCCTACTATTTGATTTTTTCCTCTGCCTAATATTAAATACAAAGGGGCACGGCGGCTTAGTGGTTAGCAGGTTCTCCTCACAACTCTAGGGTCCGGGTTCGATTCCCGTATCCGTCATGTGTGTGTGGAGTTTGCATGTTCTCCCCGTTCCTCGGGGGGTTTTTCTCCGGGTTCTCCGGTTTCCCCCCGATCCAAAAACATGCACGGTAGGTTGATTGGCACCTTGGAAAATTGTCCCTAGTGTATGAATGTGTGTGTGTGTGTGTGTGTGTGTGTGTGTGTGTGTGTGTCCTGCAATGGGTTTGCATTCCATCCAGGGTGTATCCTGCCTTAATGCCCATAGACGCCTGAGATAGGCACAGACTCCCCGTGACCCGAGGGAAGATCAGATACAGCGGTAGAAGATGAATGAATGAATATTAAATACAATGCAACAGATGTAGACTAATAATCACAGGTGACTGTTTTCTCTACATTATTCATCGACCTTGGTGAGAACTATATAACAAATCAAATGACTAAATATTACATCGCCGAACTCATTTTAGTAAACAGAAACTTTACGGCATGAAGCATTAAAGCTAAATAATAAAGGGGAAAAAAAAACCCGACAGAATTCTCTCAAAAGAGAATGTTGCAGTGTAACAGTAATTTGGCTAATAACAGAGGTGAACATCTGCACCCATGAACATGTTTTCTACTGGTGTTCCTTAGCTCCAATTATTGGATTAAATCCCATGATAACGCAAAGCTTCTAATGCGTTTTTGATCCCAACATGGCAACCCGTGTGTCTCTCAGTCTCAGTAAAAGCAGTGTAGTGTGAACATGACACAGAAAGGCACTTGGCACTTTTCCTAATCGCAATGGGAACAAAGACAGCTGTCATCGTTACCTATGATGTGCCTGAAAGCTTAATGGCCCATAAATCCTTCGACAATGCATACGTTATATACAATGATGATTTTTGTTTTTACTGTATTTATGGACAATATTGAGTGATTTTTTATGGCTTAATTGAAAACACTTCAGAAACATTCATCACTGATTCATGCAGCCGTGACTCACTCGCCCAATCCATTCATTTTACACATTTTCTGTGTATAGGAATTGCTTCATTGATTGCTTCATTTACAATGTATAATTAACTACTTGTTATATTGTTTTTTTTTACTTTAAACTTTTTAAAAAACGTGTTTTCAAACATGTCATATATGTCAATGATATCATACGGCAAGACATCTTTTTCATGCGATACCGCTGTTATTTTGTAATACAGCGGCCACTTTTGACACATGTTGGCTTCGATAACACCGTCTGAAACTTGAACGGTAACTGGGATCTTCCCCTGAGGTTGTTCTTATACTACTCGCACACTCTTTCTCTTGTTCTCTCGTTCTCTGTGCCACACAATGCGTCACTCTGGCTTACATTACTTAGTAAAGCCCAGAGCGGTAAACTCCAGGTGATCAGGTAAATGACTCAAGACATCGAGGGCATCGGTGTCAATCCTGTCTTGCAGGTTCAGCTATTTTACTGTTGGCTTGAGTCTCTGGTACTTCACTACAACTGTTGCCCGCAAAGATTCAAGCGTTTTTTTTTTTTAATGACTTCCCTCGAATCCGGAGCATAGAAATGGTTACACACGCAAGTGCGGTAAGTGTATCCGATTACATGTCTACCAAAGATACCGAGGCGAAGACTCCGAACCCAAAGCCAAACTAGCCATGTGGCCTTGAAGTAGCACTGATGTGCAGCGCTGTAACCCGAGTTGCTGTCGGCCGTGTAACTCAAGCCTCTAAGACCAGCGGGGCTCTGGGCTGAAAGTGAGACGTTTCTAATCCATTGGCTAGTCAGTGAGGATCCAGACTGACACTGGCAACCTGCTCCCTACATTCCTGCCATATCTCTCTCTCTCTCCCCCTGATAAAGACAATGCAGATGGTCGAAATGGGGTGGGGCTGCAAAAACAACACTGGGAAGAGAATCATTTCTGAGGAAATGTGCTTGCGAGTGTTTAGCCTTGCGTTTCTCTTGTGACAGATGAGTGTGAGAGATACCTGTCGTAGAACGGATCGGTATTAAAATGCATTTTAATAAACATGTGCAATTGAAAAATAATACTTTTTAGGAAGTGGAGAAAAAAAATGCAATTAAAGAGACCGCAGGAGTGGACAGGCAAGTGAAGAAAAAAATATTTACATATAACAGAGTAAAGTATAGTGAAAAGAAAACGCAATAATAATCAGTCGTTAAGAGTTTTGTAAGGAAGCTCATCATTCACGAGTGTAGTTGGACATCTGAGCCTGGCAGGGCAGCTTAGCTCCACTTTATAGTGTTGTAAATTCACTTTCATAATCATTACTGTCTTTACTGCTAGTAATGTAATATAAAAGCAATAAGAAATGCTAAATCAAACTGTACAGCAACCCATTTTAAATCATTATCAAGCGTAATCAACATTAGATTAGTCTAATTAATCTGATAGTGGTGCTCTATATTTATTGTTGTTTTCGTTGATGTTGTTGTTGTGGAAATTCAAAGTCACAAATATGTTGGAATGGCCAGAGTTAAACCAGAATAGTTTGTGTGTGTGTGTACACACATACACCTATTCTGGTTTAACTCTGGCCATGACAACACATTTGAATTTCCACAACAACAACATCAACGAAAACAACAATAAATACAGAGCACTTTAAATAAACAAAAAAACAAAAATGAATAAAAAGTAAAAATAATATCCAGGTTTAAAGCATCTAAAATGCTGTACACAACATGAAATTTGCATTGCACATTTGGTTTTAATAATTACTTTCCAGAAAATGACAGAAAACGTAATTGCACAAACGTAATTAAGGTAAGCGACAATTTAAGACTGAAGTGAGATGGATCTTCACTGCTCAATTACCAAGATCTAGAAGAGAAATTAGTGAAAAGGCCTGGCCAAGAAAATGACTACATTTTGTGAAAGTGTTGATCCTTTTAAAAGGATAAAATCAAAAGCTAAGTGAACATAAACCCAGACTGTGGTGTTACGTCCCAAAGAGGATTAATTACCTACCACCATCTTCCTTCTGTTAAAGCAACGTGTGCGCTCGGAGAATTAGCAGATGGGATTATCTGGTAGAATACACCACGTGTGAACTTAATCATTTCTATGATTAGCTAATTATCAACTGAACCATTTCTGGATTATAGATTTAGCTCAGTTAAGTGATGTTCCTCTTAAGGATATTTGCATCATAAGGATAACAAAAAAAAACATTTTGATAAATATAACTCCATAAACGGGGACACGGGGGCTTAGTGGTTAGCACGTTCGCCTCACACTACCAGGGTCCGGGTTCGATTCCCGTCTCGGCCATGTGTGTGTGGAGTTTGCATGTTCTCCCCGTGTTCAGGGGTTTTTTCTCTGGGTTCTCCAAAACATGTACGGTAGGTTGATTGGCACCTTGGAAAATTGTCCACAGTGTATGAATGTGTGTGTGATTGTGTGTGTGTGTCCTGTGTTGGGTTGGCATTCCATTCAGGGTGTATCCTGCCAGACGCCTGAAGGCACAGACTCCCCGTGCCCCGAGGGAAGATCGGATAAAGCGGTAGAAGATGAATGAATGAATGAATGACTCCATAAACAATGAACAAACAGCAACAGCCTACAAACACATTGTACATTGTACATCTTAACCCATGCAGTCTCGGTCTGTAAATGCTCAATTATATTGTTGATATTGAAGGTCTTGCTGAATTTGTCTCATTTTGAAACAATTTCATGTCAAAGAGTGATATTTACTGCTCCTCGTTGCGAGCGTGAAATGACACGTTGCACAATTATGTGATTTATGAAGTAGCACGTGAGTCGAATGTTGCATCATGGTACAGGTTTGTTCCAGTGGAGTGCTATTCACTGCAGATTCGTTATTGGCGGGTGAGTGTGATGAGTACGCTGAGAGAAAGGGTGTGGGGATATTGAGATGTTTCAGAATAAATTTGTCCATTGTTGTCTAAGCAAGTCCAGTGAAACATGACGAGTCAATAATCAAAAATGAGGGGAGTGGTAGCTCAGTGATTAAGGTGCTAGGATACTGAAGGTCGGGGTTTAAGCTGTGCTATGGGCAAGCTGCCATTCTTGGGCCACTCTGCGCTCCGGGGGTGTGTTTAGGATATGCAAAGAAAAGAATTTCACTGTGCTGTAATATAATAATATATATGTGACAAATAAAGCCTAATGATGAACAGATCATTTCCAACATGCAATAAAGGACAAACTAAACGTAATTAAGGTGCAACAGAAACACAGATGTCTGTAGAACATCAATTCCTGAAAAACACCACCATCTATCCTGACTCACTGTGTCACTAACTGACGCCATCCATTTCTTGCAACTTCTATTGTTTTGTGCGTATCAACGCACGCAATGACGCAAACTTAAGCGTAAGAAGCATAGCTGTAACGCTTCTTAAAGTAAAGAACATCATGACTAGCTACAATTGGTCACTTGAACATTAGCAATTGTTTCAGATGGAGTACTTTTTTTTTAATCTTTTGAACCGTGATATAAACAGGATGACAAACAGAGCTGAAAAGGCTGGTCATTGTGTTTGTTTTTGTTCTTATCAGTCATTAATGAGATTTTAACAAGCTGTATATGTGTGTGTGTGTGTGTGTGTGTGTGAGCATGAAGAGATTCATTCATAATGTACTTGAAACATTTAACTTCCCATGACATGCCCCTCTGTCCCTATAGCAACAGGGTCATTACAGGAGGGGACTAGACCATCTGCTGCTGTTGGCTGCAGGGGTGTGGTAATGGCCCTTGCTGTGTGTGTGTGTGTGTGTGTGTGTGTGTGAGATTCTCGTCAGCAGATGTTCCACACACCATATTCGGGAACAATGACTGGAAAATGGTGCCACCCCCAAGTCAGGAATAAAACACTTTGGGACGTTCTGTTAGAGGAAATTAATCTACAATGAGGTAATTGTGACATGGCCTGATCCAAAACAGATGTGTTGTTATTGATGCATGTCCTGAAACTGTTCCATGAGTTTTCGCTTGCGAGTACACACAGTGACTGATAAATTTCAAATGTAAAAGCAAAGTCTATTTGCCACTGTATTTCCCGTGTCTTACAAATTACGACCATGCCATATCTAAATAACAATATGAATTACCACATCTGCTGTTGAACTTTCTCTGTGTCGTGTATGTAGCCTGCCAAAACTCAAAATACTTTCGCATTTGCATTTCCGATCCCTTGCAGGGAAAGCTGTCAGTCAAGTGTCAGGGGTTGTTTGTATTGGGATCTGACATCACTCACAAACTCCTTTAACATATCCGAAATTGGCCAAAATGGCTTCGGAGTAAGAGGAAATCTGAACTGTGAGTATGAGTATGAACTGTCATCAACTTGATGCGTAAGCACCAGTAAACTCATCATTTTTGCTCTTGGACGTCGGCTGTGAGTGACATCACTTCCCATTATAAACACACCCCATGATACAGTGCCGCCCCTGATACTGGATTGACAGCTTTCTATGGAAGGCATAGGAAATGCAAATGCAAAGGGAATTTTGTTTCCATTCCAGTTTTGGCACGCTACCATGCACAGAAAGTGTAAAAGCAGACAGTTATTAATATCTAAATATGATATGGTCATAACTCATAATACATGAGAAATACAGGTACAAGTGGACTTTTTTTTCTATTTAAAATGTGTTTGGCTTATGTCTAAATTTCCATACAATATCAGTGATGCTGTATAAAATGTAAATAAAAACAGGATGCATTAATTTACGAATCTTATAAATTTGTGAGTCTTCGCCTCTCTAAGAACTTATTCGCATACAAAATCAAAATGACCTTATTTTCATTAAAATGGTACGTTTTCACACTTAAAAACATTTGATATATTTTCTATGTTCAATTATGAATAAAATATGGGCAAATGAGATTTTCAAATCATTGTATTCTTATCTTATTCACTGTACACCGCCCCGACTTTTTGGAATTGGCATTATATATACTTAAAATTCATTCATTCATTCATCTTCTACCGCTTTATCCGATCTTCCCTCGGGTCACAGGGAGTCTGTGGCTATCTCAGGCGTCTATGGGCATTAAGGCAGGATACACCCTGGATGGAATGCCAACCCATCGCAGGAAAAACACAGGGGACACATTCACACACACATTCAAACACTAGGGACAATTTTCCAAGGTGCTAATCAACCTACCGTGCATGTTTTTGGACTGGGGAGGAAACCGGAGAACCCGGAGAAAAACCCCCTGAGGCACGGGGACAACATGCACAAACTCCACACACACACATGGCCGAGATGGGAATCGAACCCGGTCCCTGGCGGTGTGAGGCGAACGTGCTAACCATTAAGCCACCGTGCCCCTAACATACTTAAAATTAATATACATAATAACATATTTAAAATAGACCTTCTAACTGATCAACTGTCTCACAGGTATTAATTAACTATCAATGGAAAATTTATGCAATAGTTTAACTTGCAGAAATGCTCTAAAAAGGCCACTTCGCATGCCGTACAAGCAACAGTACCACCTTGGCTGTATATTGGTATAAAAACCGGTATAAACCGCACAAACATTCGGCAATTCATCCCTGTAAACAAATATAAACAAATAAATGCATTCCAAAAACACTGCTGACAAGAACAGGCAAACAATTCAGGGCAGTGAAAAAGACCAGCGTACCACAGTGCACATTACACACAGCCATGGGGAGAACAGAAATATAACCTGTATGTAAAAACACTTGCACTTAATTGCTAAGTGGACTGCCACCCACACACGTCTGCAATTAATGGTGGTGGTGGAAGATGCAACATTCCCTGTGGATCAACAACACAACACACACACACACACACACCACACACACACACACACACACACACACACACACACACACACACACCAAAGGATAACATTAACTATCAAGTCGTCGGTAAACACATTAAGCCAAATCAAACGAATGTGTAACCGAATATCATTCCGAGTCTGTTTGTCTAGAACAAAGATAATGTGTTTTATCAACAAACACATGAATAAACAGAGGTGTGTGAGCTTCCAGAAAGGTTTGTGTGTGTGTGTGTGTGAACTGTTCATTCATTCATTCATGCTTATTAACTCCATTGTCACAGTCACGGTGGTTTCATTTGGGTGTTGGGTTTATTATATTTAGTGATAATGAAATTTGTAGGGCGGGTACAGACAAGAGGTTTACTAGATCTAGTGTACGTAAACAAACAAATAAATAAATAAAGCAACATAAATAAAGTGACAATTTACGTAAAAAAGGTCAGGACTGGGTCATGTTAGACAAAAGCGCTATAAAGTGGACAGAATCGTCGTGTGGGTAAGCAAGCGGCTAGCTAAATGAAAAAGTAATTCATAGTTTCCTGTCTGTCTGACAGGAACATAAAACATGTCTGTATAATTGTTGACTTATTGTTGCTCTAAAATTATATTATATTAAATTATATAATTTGTGGGGGAACTCATTGTTTATTCATGTTGAATTGCTGAACTTGTAATTTAGAACACTATTTATGCATATACACATAAACACATAAACACACACACACACACACACAGTGATAAGTCACTCAGTTGCAGAAAGATATCTGAATAGTGCAAACATTAGTACGCCGAATATAAACAAACGATTGTAAATTAAATTTGCGTTTCGTTTACACTACGCCTGCCATTGACCGCCATCCTGGGTGTGGTGGTAACAAGCTTCCTATAAACATTCCTATAAACATTCACAGGCGCACGGAACGCCTGATCCAGGATAATTGACGCGTAACCTGTCGTGAAATTGTACACGAGATGCATCTAACTGTGGGAATGGTGAATGGCTTTGCTATGATGGTTCAGGCGTACTGACAAATCGTGCTATAAAGACTTGTTGCAGGCATTGTTTAAATAATGTAACAAGTGTACAAATATAGCAGGGGAGTATTTGCAGTTTCTACTCCGTGAAATGAAATTTTTTTATAAACTCAAAAGTCCGGAGTTGAAAAAAACACCCCTTTGTGTGTATTTGTATTATGTATATATATCTATATATATATATATATATATATATATATATATATATATATATATATATATATATATATATATATATATATATATATATATATATATATACTATATATACTCTATATGTGTGTTTGTGTGGAGAGTTTGCATGTTCTCCCCGTGCCTCAGTGGGTTTTTCTCTTTCTCCGGGTTCTCCGGTTTCCCCCGTCGGTCCAAAAACATGCACGGTAGATTGATTGGCACCTTGGAAAATTGTCCCTAGTGTATGAATGTGTGTGTGATTGTGTGTGAATTGTGTGTGTGTCCTGTGATGGGTTGGGCATTCCATCCAGGGTGTATCCTGCCTTAATGCCCATAGACGCCTGAGATAGACACAGACTCCCCGTGACCCGAGGGAAGATCGGATATAGCAGTAGAAGAATGAATGAATGATATATAATGATATATATATATATATATATATATATATATATATATATATATAGTATATATATATATATATATATATATATATATATATATATAAGTAAAATATCAAACTACTCATTTTCTGTAGTCACACAGCCAATAGATATTTTTCAGAGGATGCTTTGAGGCATGTTTAATTCTCTGTGGGAGCAAAGTCTTGCCAAGTTTCTGGTTGTTCTTGTTTTAACACACTTTATTGACCTCAGTGATGAGCTGAGGGACTGAATCAGGTGTGTTGGCAGAAGGAACGCATACCTGGTCTATCTACTGGGATTTTTTTTGCTCTCTTTTAACTAGAACGTCATGTGTAATGTCATTCTGAGGTTCTTTAAAATGTGTTTTGCCTCAGGAATAATTTGGATTTAAAAGCTGCTTGGCACTGCATGAGAGGAGAAGATAGAGAGGTGCCGGTGATTTTGTAAAATTCGTTTATAAAAAAGAACATGGTTTATAAATACAGGGGACAAAATATCTACTTTGAAAGATGTTATGAATGGGCTGATGTGTGTCTTTAATAAGGACATGGTGCAAACGCACATAATAATCATAGTCTTCAATACCTTCGGAATGGATAAGCTTTCACAAGGGGAAATTTGTTTCGCGTGAGTGCTTTGTACCAGTCAGCACTTTTATATTTTCCAGCATGAGAAAGTACATTTTTAGTGATAACGCATGGGAGCACGCTGTAAGGATGCTAATAGAAACAGTGCTATCTGTGTTAATGTCTGCGTCCAAAGAGAGATCTAACACTCGGCAGTGCAGAGATTACTCTCACCGAGTGCTTGTATTCACACAGCAGTCCATTTAATTAATGCCTCCCGCACAAACGCTTGTTAGTCAGCACAATATCTGCATCCCTAATAGGCCAGTGTGGTGGGCTTTTATATGCAGCTATTACGTAGATTAACATGGCATTACAATATCATACAGCTCATTAAGTGGTCTTTGTGTAGCTCAACAAACAAACGCATGCCTTTTAAAAGAACACGTACAGTCTTTACACTATTTAAACAGAGGGCATTAAAACGATTTAAAGCTCTTAGCTTTTATGTTTATCTTTTTTCTACGTAATCTACACTTTGTAGTTTGCATTTCCAGTATTTGTTTTATGATCCTTGTCAGATCACGATTCCAGCCTTTTAGCAAATTGCTCGTGTACAACGTCCTTTCCTTAATGCAAGCTGGAAACGCGATGTTTTTCCTTCGACAGGAATAACACATCAGAACCCCAAAAGGTTTCCAGCCTGTTTGGAAAGAAGCACATTCCAGGCTTTGTAACGCATAAATGTTTTATTTAAGGGCAAAGATTCTTTTGTTTCCCCACCCCTCTGCCCAGCCTGCGTATTTCCTGGTTTGACCTTAATTGTCTGGAATGACAGCTCCGAGCTGTAAGACTACATGTCAGGAGAATGGGGTGGAACGGGATTAAGGAGCAGCATGCTGAGTGATGTGACAATCACTTTCATTAGTTTCTCCTTCTCCATTTTAATATGGATGTTTCTGAAAAACTGAATGGGTGAGAAAGGATGATGTATATTTCCTGGCAGGGGCGTCGGATAAGATCTTTCTTTTTTTTTTTTTTAAGTGCAGGCCTGGAGAATGCCTGTGCCTGTCTCTGGCTGGGCCATAAACCTGGGGCACTAAATCACACACATGCACACACACACACACACACACACACACACTTATTATGGGAAACACTGCATGTGCTCCATATCTACTTCAATATTAGCATTGTTTGACATTATGAATAAATATAAAACCGAAGACACATTCAGTGGGTTCTCTCTCTCTCTCTCTCTCCCTGACTGCATTCAATATTAATCTCAAAATAATGTAGGAATGAGACAGGATATCCAAAGTCAGTCAGGTGCATCCCTTCTGTGCAGTGATGCATCTGCAAATGGATTTATGTCAGCAGGATGAAGACCTACAGCACACCCGCAAAATCAAATAGGTATAATACATAACACAATGTTATTCCGCAAGAACAGTAGCGGCGGTTGATGTGCCGCCACTGAAGCCCCCAGAAAGCGCTGTTACTTTATTACATTTTGGAGAATATCGTAAGAGTGTGTTTTTGCCGCTGTAGAACAGCGTCGTGGCGATGTCCCTATTGTCTTTATGGGGACTGCAAATCTGTGGCACTGTTCTTGCAATCCATTCAGCAGATGGCTTCTACGTAAACAGTCATTTTTGTTTGCACCATATTTATTGTCAGAAGATATGTGGGGGATGGAGACGAGTGAAATCGACGGCTGTAATTACAACACAGCATGATAAAAAAAAAGGAGATACAGTACAATGTGGAACAGAGAAAACATGTGCTTCTTTGTTCTGAGGTTCTATTGAACACATCGCTATGCAGGTACGAGTCTGCAAGATAGAAAGTGTGATTTCCCTGGAGTTTACATTTCACTCTTGCAAGTCAATGAAAAATAAAATGATGTATAAAAAAAAGCATGCTGAAAAGCATGTACTTGCTAACTGATATATCTGCACACTAACTTACTATGTTACTGGCACATATAAAGCGTTTTCCCGCTACTAAGTAGCATATTGGCACCTATGCAGGGTGACTTTTCAGAAAATACTGACCATATGGCAGTGTGTGAAATGGAGCTGCTGTAGTAGGAGAGAAAGGAGTCCCATTAGAAATCTCATTAAACACGCCGTTAAGGTCCTGTGATCCAAGCAATTAGATTAGTCCACTTTCGGTTCAGTCGATGCAAATCTGTTCCGTCTCATCACGTGCACAGACGGATTCCCGTGTCCGTTGTGTTAGGGCGATGGGTGCCGACCACCAGGAGCAATCCCAAATAAAACGCTGATCCCCACCAACCCCACAATGGCAACGGTTCAGTTGATGCTTTGATACTGTTGTGCATCAATTGTAATCCATATGTCTGATGCTTTGATCTACGCTATGAAAGGTTAATAAACCACACAGTGATTTATAATGACAGGGAACTCAATTGGCTTCCTTTCTGGACACCGGACCTTTAATACTTGTGCCATGTAATGCTGATTATTAATTTTTTTTTTTTTGGCTCAACAACTATTGTGTCAGACAAACCAAAGATGATTTAAATCACACCCCTGAGTCTGGGTCATAAAGCTAAAATGACCGTTTTTTGTTAAAATATTACCAAATGTCAAAAGGCCAGGCCTAAGAAAACAAACTGCTCCTTGCTGGTCTTTCTTTTGTGCCAGTGCTCCGTTTCTCGCATTAAATCCCACACACCCTGTGGGCAAACTCAATGGACTCTTTGTGCAGAGGGCGCATGTGAGTGTGTGTGAATGAGAGAGTGTGTACCTAACAACGGAGAGGGGACGCCGTGACGATGTGAGAAAAGCTTTGCGAGGTCCTGAGACCACGGTGAGGAAACGCAGTTCATTCATGGGTTACTGATAAGAAGCAACATGATGGGGTTGGTGATAGGAGAACGTCGGTAATGATCAGCTGTTTGAATACTGAGTACTAACTATTTAAACCAATGTAACAGAAACATCTGTACACAGCATGGAATATGTAAAAATGCTATCTTCAAAAAGAAATGATTGGCTGATACCATGTAACGTGTGCTTATCTATAAAGGGTATATTTATTATTTGCAAATAATACAAATTGGTATATGTTGAGATAATTTCAGAAAATGTTTTTCCAGAATGCCTAATTAGTATTTTGTTTTGCGTTTTCTGCCAGAAATATGTACATAAAATGCACAGCATAGCCATAACAATCCATTTATCAAAACGAACTAGTATCCATTAACTACTTAGTCCCGGCGTATCCAATCGTTTACACAAAGGGCTGGTGTGGGCCAGACCTGACCACACCTTTCACCTGAAAATGAAAATCATTATATTTTAGAAGGTACAATTTGGTGGGAACATGGCTTGGAATCAAAACCAGATCTTTGTGCAAAAGATTGGACACCCTTGACCTATTCTACATACTATTGGATTATATTTAGTGTTGCCAATTATGCCGAGAAATGCTTGTTTTCCTTTGCTGTAGCTGTACTGAGGAAGGCGCCAATTGCTCAGGTGGACATTTATTCTATACATTAAAATGCATTTCACCTGCTTGTCCTTCTTTATTGTAGCAAGAAACATTTCTAATGGGAGTGGCCTCTCCCAGGATGACCCGCCCATTTACACTACAAGGTTCAGTGAATGGTTTAAAGAGTATGCAGTATTGCAGATATCAAATTCTCGGGCAATTAAATTCTGGAGCAACATTTTATGATGCTCTGTCCAACATCATCATCATAATATTAACATGTTGAAATATGTTTTGGCTGCATGCTTCATACTGGTTCTTTTGGACCAAAAATGGTAATTCTGTTACATTTTTTCTTTTGCTTTCATTCATCACTTGATTTTGTGTGTCTGTGTGTGTGTGTGTGTGTGTGTGTGCCCTCACATTTTAAAAACTGTTTCCCAAAGCAATAACTGAATGAGCACCAGAGGAGATATGGTAATTTAAAAATCGTATTAAAACACTAAAAAATCTTCTTGACCCTTAGGGATGTAATGCTGAACTCGATGATCTGTAATCATTTATAACGGATAACTAATAATATTGATGTGTAATGTATAATTATAATAACAATGGGACATTTTTTATCATGCTATGGTACACTGTCCAAAATCGTCACTGTAACGTCACTATTTTTGCACATTGTATTGTTTAACTTATTATACAGCAGGATTACTGGTCGACACTATTTTGTCTTACACAGTTTGCACTAGGTTGCACTACATGTGGTTAAAACAACTTACTAGTCTTTAGCTCTGTGTTCTGTTATGTGACTCTATGTTGTGTGATGCAACTCAATAAAAGCTTCCTGACTTGATAAAATCGTGATCATTTTGAAATGCGTTAAATAGTAATAGGTAAAGTACCTATAATAGTCATTAATGCACAAATCGATATATTTTCCTAATACTGTATAAATCGAACTTGATTACATACATTTCTGCACCGAAGGAGGAAGACACCAATGTTACCATCATAAATAAAAGTTTTTAACACAGCAAAAAACTTTGTGGGATTCTCTGTAACACCTGGTAACTGGTAAAGAATCAAACACTATGCTGTTCAGTGGCATGAATCAACTTTGGTTGTTGATCATTTTCCAATAACGAAAGGACCTGAAAACATTTTATTCCGTAAGTATTATCCTGTCTCGCTGTTTCACCTTCCTGGCTTCCTGTCAGTGAGCAAATCATGAATTAATTATCTGCTCGACAAACAACATACATTTGAGCACATTTCCACAGTTTACAGTAAACGTGTTAATGCTAAAAAGGGAAAGTAAGCACAATTCAGCTGTACACTGCCTTGCTGTGTACCATAAATAACCTGGTAACATTTTCCATTTAATTTCCGGTCAATATGTAATATATTGTAGGTTTAATAAATAATCACTGCATGCGCAAAGAATGAACATACAGTGAGTGAATAATAGTGATTAACAAGGCAGTGGAATACACAAATGGACATGGACAATAGAGAAACAGGCTTTATGGAATGTACAATTGCATTACAACTGCAGCCAAACACAGCAGGGATGAAATGCACTAGGAAATCACACAGGAAATGAGTAAACAACCAATAATAAATAAATAAATAAATAAATAAATAAATAAATAAATAAATAAATAAAACAACACAAATAAGACCTGAGACCAGACCAGTATAAAGAGAGTGAGGGGCAGAGTTGAAAGCTAGAAATTAATGTATACAAAAAACAATTTTTTTAAATCTATAAATCCATAAAAATCAATACAATAAATCAAACTGCAAAAGTCTATAGCTGTATTTCTTACATCAAGACTGAAAATGAATGAATGAATGAATAACAGAATATCAGACTCACATACTGTATGTAACACTATGGAATGGTGATATGATGATGACAATAGTAATAATAATAATAATAGTTGCATATAGTAGTTTTGTATAGATTAAGTCACAATCTACAAAATATTACATCACATAATATCACATAATCATTTATTTCTGAAGATGATATTTATACATAATTGTTTTCAACTATTAAAATAAAAGTTTAGTGTATGTAAGTTAAATGCAATTATTTACAAATGTCATCAAACCATATTTTATTATTAAAGGAATTATGAAACATTTAAAAAAATTCATAAGGAAATGTATAATTTTAATGAAAAATGTTATATTTAATATCTGCAAGATGCCTCAAATAAGTTAGGACCTGGCAGAAAATGCTGTAAAAATAATAAATGCTAAAACAACAGCTGGTAAAAAGTAATTTTAAACTCATATTGCAACATACTAGGTTAATTAGCAGCAGGCCAGTAACATGACAGGGTACATAAAGAGGATCATAGAGAGGCAAAGTCTCTCAGAACTAAAGGTGGGCAGAGGCACTGCAAATTTGCAAAAACTATGCCCACAAATTGTGGAACAGTTTCAGAATAACTACCCTCAACATAAAAATTGTGCTTTTGAAAATCTGATAATCTACAGTACATACTATAATCCAAAGATTATTCATTTGAAAAAACATTTTCATTGTATAAACCAGGCATGATTCTGTAAAGGAATCATCGGCTCAGAAACTCCTCCAGAAATACAGTTATCTCATGCCAATAAAACGTTATATGTGAACATATTTGTGTCCTCCATACTAAAGAGGAGATGGACCATAAGGCTTATTTGGTTGCGTTTAAAAACCTGCATCTCTGCATTAGTGCCTATGGAAGAAGGAGCAGCTTTCACATCTGGAAAGGTACAATCAGTGCATCTAGGAACATCTTTTTCAGGAAAGGCCTTGCATATTTCAGCAAAACAATCCTAAACTGCATACTGCATGTATTACAACAGCATGGCTTCGGAGTAGAAGAATCCTAGTGATGAACTGGCCTGTATGCAGTCCAGACCTTTCACCAACTCAAAAATGTTTGTGGGTCATGAAACAAAACAAAACAAAAAACGCAACAAAGAACACCCAGGACTGCTGGGCAGCTACAATCCTGTATCAGACACGAACGGAAAAACATTCCTCTGTCGAAACTCAGTAACCGGTCTCCTCGGATATTTGACTGTCAGTAAACAAGGGGTGCTACACATTGGTAAACATAGTGGTAACTCTTTTGAGATGCGTTACAGCCACTAAATTTGAAAGAAATCATTATTTTGTCCATAAAACTATACATTTGATATATGTTCTATGTTTTACTGTGATGATATTTGCAAATCATTGCAGTATATTTTTGTTTAGATTTTTTTTCACATTGTTCTGATATTAGGTATGCATTACACATTTGGGTAGTCCTCACACAAAAACAAACAACGGTTATATTTTATCATATCTAATATTCAAATTATTACTTCCATAATATCCCTTGATTGTGAGATCAGGTCAGCACCTTCAATGAACTTTCCATGTTCTCCAGGGTTCTCTAGTTTCCTTTACTTCCCAAACGCTTATAGGTGGATTGGCAGACTTGCCATGAGGCAATAATGTGTGTGTATATGTGTGTGTGTGTGTGTGTGTGTGTGTGTGTGTGTGTGTGTGTGTGTGTGTGTGTGTGTGTGTGCACGAGTACTAAGCTCTGGCATGCCATTCCCTCAGGGTGTGTTACCTGCCTCATACCCAGTGCCCACCTAACCAAGATAATGCAAGTGAAGATGGACAAATCCAAGAATTAAAAGTCATCAAAAAGACAAGAAGAGGATGACAGGAGAAATATTTCTGCAACACGCTCCAAAACAAATTGAGCAGGAGAACGGAAATTGTTTATGCACATATATCGCAACGACAATAATAAATATAATATCGCGATATATCGGTTCAGATGAGATCGCTGCACCCCTGGGGCACAGTGAATGGTGGAAGGCTGCTCACTTGATGGAATGGTGGCTTACCTTAATGCCCTGATGCTGGCTGGTTAAAATGAGCTTCGTCTCATCCAGAAGCAACACCTCGCAGTAGAATTCCTCTTGGGTGGAGCAGAAACAGCTCATGTTTGCACTGAAAACTCAACAAATGGTCCCCTTTAAATATTGATTTATATTTAAATCGTATTTGAGCCGCCCGTCATAATGTTTCCGAGTCCGGAGAGAAATAAACCGACCGGAGTTACTTTGTTCATGCGACGCTTTTGTTCAGAATAACCCCGGAAATATTATTAGAAATATTATACCGTTTTAAATTAAGCTTCTTTTTTTTTTTATCGTAAAAGGATAAATTAGCGTTTCCTCAGCATCTTGTCTATTCCCAAACACTTCACGAGACCCAATGTGTGCGCGAGAGAGCGCGCGAGCGCTCAGGTGAATTTCAGCTCGTGAGTCCCAAAAGTAATTCCGTATTATAATTTCGTCATTTTAAGTATTACAATTATTAATAATTTCCAGCTGCTTTTTTTTAAATATTGTAATAATATATCCCCGCGATAAACGCTCCGCGCCGACTTGAAGCAAGTGAACGCACCGTAAATTCACTCCTTTCCAGCGCCCCGTTGCCAAGGAGCTCCGCGACCGCGGCCGAATTCAGAACCGGTTACTACCCGGGCGCGCTACATAGGGAATGCAAATGAATGGCTGTCTATGCCCTACGTAGTGCACTTGTGCAGCGAGGTAAAGTAGAATTGTTTGAGATTCAGTCTTTAGGGCTAACACAATTGTTCGGGGTCTCCGCCCTCCTCCATGCTGGTAGGACAGAAGGTGCGGTGAAATAAAAGAAGCATGTATTTGCTGCTATCTGCCGGAAAGATGGATAATAACAACACATAACTTATTCACATCCTTCACATTAATGCCAACAACTACGACTGTTGTTAACATTACTCCTGCACCTTTGGATTTACATGGAAAACATTATTTGACCTGCCTCACTTTTACATACCTTGAATTAATTGTAAAGATCTATTTATCTATCTATCTATCTGTCTGTCAGATAGGGTTTTTTTTCCTATCTATCTGCCTGTCCGTCTATCTATCTATCTATATCTATCTATCTATCTATCTATCTATCTATCTATCTATCTATCTATCTATCTATCTATCTATCTGTCTGTCAGATAGGGTTTTTTCTCCTATCTATCTGCCTGTCCGTCTATCTATCTATCTATCTATCTATCTATCTATCTATCTATCTATCTATATCTATCTATCTATCTATCTATCTATCTGTCTGTCAGATAGGGTTTTTTCTCCTATCTATCTGCCTGTCCGATCTATCTATCTATCTATCTCTATCTATCTATCGATATATCTATCTATCTATCTATCTATCTATCGATCGTCCTATCTATCTATCTATCTATCTATCTATCTATCTATCTCTATCTATCTGTCTATCTATCTATCTATCTATCTATCTATCTATCTATCTATCTATCTATCTATCTATCTCTCTGTCTGTCTGTCAGATAGGGTTTTTTCTCCTGTCTATCTGTCTGTCTGTCTGTCTGTCTGTCTGTCTATCTATCTATCTATCTATCTATCTATCTATCTATCTATCTATCTATCTATCTATCTATCTATCTATCTATCTATCTATCTATCTATCTATCTATCTATATCTATCTATCTATCTATCTATCTATCTATCTATCTATCTATCTATCTATCTATCTATCTATCTATCTATCTATCTATCTATCTATCTATCTATCTATCTATCTATCTATCTTTTTTTTTTGACAAAATCCAACTGCCAAAAAATCAATGTAGTAAATGCTGTAAACGTTCTCAAATTTTAGAAAGCTGAAACATGCAATGTTGGATTATAATAATAATAATAATAATAATAATAATAATAACAACAATAATAATAATAATAACATAAAAAAACTGTTTCCTTTTGTCAGGGGCGACAGACTTGATTTCTCCACAATGAGCTGTTTTCTTGACTGTCACAAAGAATGCTATAAGTGCACCTTGAAGTAAACATGTACATTTAAAATCCATTAATATTCATTTCACTTCACACTTCTCATATATGGCACGTCTGTCCAAAACAAAGGTCCCCACAGTCCTGCTTGCCACAGACTGTAGAATATCTGATAGAGACACCATTGTGTTTGGAAGTGCCTGCATATGTTTCAGTAAGAGATGAAACACTACCGCCGTGTCTTAAATCGCATACTAATCTAGTATTCAGAGCATGTTGAATAGCTGTCAGAAATGATCCACACAAACATCCCATCATGGAAACCTGCCTAATGTATGTTTCATAGATGATGTCATAGTCACAAACCGGCATGTAAAGACCTTGCTGTTTCATAGTCACCATGAAAATCACAAGAAGCATAAAACAAATCTAAACCTTGGAAATATTTACAAAAAACAAAGAATGAAATTATTTGTCAAAGGAATAAATGACATTTAGGGAAGAATTAAGTGCAAACAAGTAAACAAAAACAGAGCCAAAATGGAATATCCAAATAAAGCTAATTGTTAAAGTAAATTCAACTAACAGGAGAGTAAATAGTTTGCATCCTGGTTTCTGTAAAGCGTATGAATTAAGTCAAACTGCATTCACTTGAAGTGCAGGAATCTCTATCCATTCATTTTTTTAATACAGCTTGTCCTACAAAGGGTTACAGGGGGGGCCTGGATCCAGTCCCGGGGATTAGTCCTAGGACACAGAAGCGTGGATGGGGTGCCAATCCCATTACAGTGTATATTCACATACTCCCCCCCCCACACACACACAAGATGATTTGGAAATGCCAATCAGCTATGCCAATACAACACGAGTCTTTAGACTGGGGAGGAAACCAGAGTACCTGGTGGGAAACCCCCATGGCAAAGGGAGAACACACATGATGAAAGTGAGCTTCAAAACCCACAACCCTGGAGATGCAGTGGTGGTGCAAGGCAAAAATCCCAACCACAGCTGTTTGATGGTCTAGTCTGTCCGACCTGAAAGTGAAACTTTGGAGGATTTGCAACGTATTTACAAATTAAATACTAAAACACTATAACTGTGCTGGCTAAGAAAACCACTATTTAGCGTTTCATTAGTCCCAAAACCTTTATTTTTTTTGTCTAATTATGTATCTATTTTTTTCGGCTGTTGTAAACATAATAAAACTAGATCAAATAAATTTGTATAGTGTACTTGTGTCATTCTTCAAAAGTATACACTAGTTATACATTTTTCTGTGTGGGTCATGCCTACAAATAAATATTCTTATTGTACCATAGAACATGATCCACATATATTGATATTTAAAGTATATTGAAGTTATTCTACTGTCCTTTTTCCATTATGGATGGGTTCAAGCCCCACTGGGCACGGTTAGCACGTTCGCCTCACACCTCCAGGGTTGGGGGTTCGATTCTCCCCATGCCTCAAGGGGTTTTTCTCCATTGAAATTGTCCCTAATGTGTGAATGTGTGTGTGTGTGTGTGTGTGAGTGCGCCCTGCGATGGATTGGCACCCCATACCGGGTGTAACTGTATCTTGATGCCCCAAGACGCCTGAGATCCCCGCGACCTGAAGGAAGATCGGATGAAGCAGTAGAAGATGAATGAATGAATGAAGCCCCACCTCCAAGATACCAGTTTGACCCTTGAGCACTTAACCCTATCTGCTCCGGGGTTCATAAACGTTCATAACCCTTCAGTGGTAGCTCTGGGTTACCGATTGGAAGGAATGTATCATGGCTAGCATCACTGGGATACGCCATGATATTCCTGGCCACTGTTACCACAGATTTGATCGTTAGGAATACATTTATAGAGACTTTACAAATAAGTTATAAATCTATTTCCATTTTTAAAAAACGTATCAATTTAAACTGAAAAAGAACGAGATGTCATATGCGGGGATAAAATGGAATAGGGTGTAATAATCACTGGAATAAGAAGGAATAAACAGGAATGACAGACGATCACATGAATATCGTCAATTGCTTTTGCTCACCGTTAGATGGCAGATTTGAGTTCAGCGCCGTGGGCCAGTGGGCGCATGCGCACGATTTAGCCTCCTGCTTCACAATATGGCGTAACACTCGGACTAAACGGTGATAAAGGAGGAGAATTCAGACACAAAAGAAAGGGGGAAAAAAGTTTGGTTCGAAACCCAAGAAGCGAATTGGTGCCTGAATTTCAGCGCGACCCGGCTTGTTTGTGAGCGAGCAGCATGGTTTTTAAGGATAATCTCAATCCGGGGCGTTAGAGTCGCGCAAATTGGGGAAGTGGACGAATGTTTGTGCAGGTAAGAAGATTTAACGATACCTTTAATGGATCTAAGAACAAAAAAAAAACATCCGATCACAGCTGAATCTTTGCATTTCCGCCAGTGCATGTATGATAGAATATCTGTGTAAAGTATGCGAGAGAAGATTTGATCTCTTTGGGGAAGTGTAGAAGCTCCTTTCCCGAAAGTTAGTTGTTTGGTATAGGGATGAACGCCAAATCGATCCTGGCTTCCCGTGAGTGCACTTAATCGGATGCGGGATAATGGCTTTTACAGCGTAGTGCACTAGACGTGGTGCACGGCTGTATTTGGGATACAGCTTCAATCTGGCCCTGGTGTGAATGCACGAGGTAATGGAAAGCCGAATAGTCAACACAAATCAACTGCATCCTTAAACAATCTGGATTTGGGACCATGTGCAGATTATTGTTTTTGTTTCCCCACACTTTCCAGAAAGTGCTTCTAAAATGTTTTTAAATGGCATAAATCTGCAGTGTTTATCAATAATGCATTATTCATAAACTAATAGAAAAAGGTACAGTCCCTGTATCACGGTTATTCCTGCACATGTGATATGTTACAGTATAGCCATTTAACAAACTAAAATACAACCCCCAGCACCATAATGCTTACACAATACAACAGACTTGAACTCAGGATTACACAAAACTGTACCCAGCACTACACGAACCCTAAGAAACAGGGCTGCATGGTAAACTAATCAAGGACAATGTGGCCTGATGTGAACCTGAATTTTATATTCTTGTTGTTTGTAGATTCCTTCCAAAAAAAGTTAAATATCCACCTTCTCCAACAATGCAAATATCTCCTATCAAACAAAAAGCAGAATGACATCCCCACCCTGCATCACACCTCTTTTTTTTTGCTTTCTGGCTCTTTGAGCAAACACAAGAGACGATCCATAACTGCCTCGTAAGAGCTCAGATTTCCTCCGGCACCGGAAAAGTTTTCGAAAGCTCGTAATGGACTCAGGCTGGAGGAAATTACAGATCGTCTTTCACGATCTATTCTAAGCCGCGCTTTTTAAATCCATGCCAACAGCCTGTTGTGTGTCCCATGGCATTCTTTTCAAGTGTTTGCGAAACAATATGATTTCTCCGTACGCATGCCGAAACATCATTTGTGTTTCTGTGGTTGTATGTAGAGCCGGGCGATTAATCGCCATTATCGATTAAACCGAGTTTATGCTGATCTGAAAATCTATTTTTTTTAAATGACTTCGCCTTGGTTTGACACGGCGAGCTTCCGTAGTTCTCGTCTCCCGTCCTGTACCTTCGAAATGCCAAATACAACATGACGGAGCGCCCTGACGAATCCAAAGAGCTCGTTTAAAAGACGGGTTTCATCTGTCAACTGGAAATGGTTCGGGTTTACAACTTCAGAAAAGCCCCGCTGTAAAATATGTCTAAAGTTTGTGGCAACTAAAGGTACAACTACAGCATGATTAATTTATTGGAGCACCTCAAACAAACCCCGATGTTGCATGGGGAGATGTGTGTGTGTGTGTGTGTGTGTGTGTGTGTGTGTGTGTGTGGGGCGCTACGGGATAAACATGACAGTGGCAAACCCCAAAAACACCGTCTAAAAACAGGTAAAAATAGCGGACACATTTATCCCTGTATCCAAAATCATATATATCTATATATATATATATATATATATATATATATATATATATATATATATATATATATATATATATATATATATAAATATAAAAGATTTGCTAGCTGTAGTTGTATGTGGAATAAAGTAGACCTTTATCATCCTATATGTATGTGTACATATACCCCTGTTTTCATCATGTTGGGACATGCATGACTCTCGGAATCCATGAAGCCGTACATACACTGCACACGATGTGATGAAAGCAATGTTATTAAAAAAAAAACCCTAAAAATGGAAATTCCAAATTTTACTCCTTCCACTCTCAGGTACACTTGGTGCTGTATGCCTCACCCTAACACATCTTTATTTGTCATTAATTTCTGGTAAATAATTTCATCCTTTTCTTTCTGATTTAATGATTTTACTTTTTCCCCCCTCCCAATACTTCATTTATGACTCTGCAAACACAAACACACACCTTGTACCTTTTGTGCATCTGAAGGATTACAAATGATGTGCACCGGATGCACCACACATGGCCCATCGCACATGTTCAGACATTAACTTCCACACACACAACACTGTCTGTACTAGTAACAACAACTTGGGTCTGTAGGCCCACGTTTGGCTCATTGGTGACCTTTGATTTGGTCTGTCCTATTTATCTATCTGGGTTCATTTAGTTTTATTATAATGTTGGTTAAAATGCAACATTTCATTTTGGCCCTCAATCTGGTCTTATTTTTGGCTCTTCAAAGGAAAAAGTTTGGACCCCTAATACTCGTCATAGCACGATGAATGAGAGTTAAGTGTTGAAATGCCTTCGTGAGGAAAGATGAAATGCATTTCGTCTCACCGGCGAACACAAGGAGTAGTTATTGAATTACTGTCGGCTTGAACAGTCATGCTGGGCATTTGGATATATTTCTCTGATCTCTAGCATGTGGAGAACCTTGCTTTACTACAATCATTTCTCCGCGGCATGTTTTAAGCTATTGTAAGACTCGGAGCTATGTGAAGAATAATGAGGATAAAAATGTGCATATACGAATACTCGTCCAATAATCCTCATTATTCCTTCCTAATTATTGTGAACAAAATGCAGAATACCACCGTTCTGCTTTATTAGAACAATGGGCAAATTAATTTTTTTATTTTTTTTTACTTGGGTTTAAACTTAAACGTGTAGCATAAACGCGTCAGTTCTTTGCAAAGGCCTCATTTTCCCACAATTCAGCTCTTTGGTGAGCATCTCTGAGAGGGAAAGACTGTTGAACAAGAGTCTCTGTCAGTGTTCATTTTAAGCTTTTCAGAGCCTCGCACCTAATTTACATGAAAAGAAGCAAAATCCCCACCAGAGTACATCCTCCTCCTTCCAGGAGTTCCATTCATTTACTCAGTTAAGGAAAAAAAAAAAAGAAACCGAAGGCCATTGAATTTGCTTTAGCTTAATGTTGACAAGGGCTTATTCAGAGGACACCATTCCTAAGTGGCTGGTTCTGCTACAGTAACACAAGCTCTGCATGGTGCTAATAGTGTAAAAAAAATGTGTGTGATGTCGAGGCTGTGGTTTGATGTGGGATAAAACTGACTGACCCACCAGCACAGTGCTAAGATGCTAACAATAGTTTTCTGGTACTGTGTGATTGTTGGTGATCGAAATTTGAGATGAAAATATGTAATCCTTTGTGTGGTTTTATTAAGCAGCAAACCACAAACCAAATTGAATTCACTGATTGAACAACTGCTCTGGTTTGCTAATCTCGTTTGCTGTCTTTTAACCTCCACTCGGTCAGAGCCGGGACTGTTCAATTCTCTGTGCATTCAAGAACCTACATTAGATTTAAGGTTCACTAAGGGTGTAACGATACATGTATTTGTACAGAAATGATTACAGGACTTTTTATGTGCAGATTAACGTTTGAGTTTCCTCAGGAACATCAAGTTTGAGTTTATTTTTATTCTTATTCCTAAACTTAAAAACAATGGCAGGGTTATAAAAAGAAAGCGTAATGACACTGTGGCTAATTTGCACCATACAGGAAATAAGATATGCTTTACGCACATGAAAATCCTAACGATTCCATAACGCTAGTGTTAGCCGCTAACCGGGAGGTGGCTAGCAGCTAAGGCTAGCAATATGGACTCTTTTGTTTTCCGTTTTCTGACTCAAGAATGAATGAATGATTGAAATATGAAAGTAATGAAAACATTTGTTAAAGTATTTTGAAGGAGATCAGTTAAATAGAATGTATCTAAAAAACATTTTGTTTTAAATGTAAAACATGCATGATTGTATTACATCTGTATGTAAATGTTTCATTTTTTTTCAGTCCATAAAATTTTTTTTTTGTATTTTATCGTTTAATTTGATTTAATCAAATTGGTTTTTGTATCAATTAAATCGATTCTTCCATTGAATCATAATAATATAGTGTATTAATTTGATTTATTAAATTTTTAGAAAACACAATATAAGTGTATTTTATGTATTATCAGTAGTTTACAAGCAGGCATGTCAACTGTTGAAATGTTGAGAAACTTTAATAATAAACTGTATTAATATAAAACGACAAGCAATTTAATATTTTTTCATATAACAATACTGAAAGTAAACCGATCCGGGGCTTAAAAGCCGGAGTATCGAACCATAAATTTTGTGTACCATTAAACCCCTAATATTGACTATTTCTATCTAGTTTCTGTGCGTGCTGGAATCACAACTCCATAGTGTGTTCAAGCGGCCATTCTGGCAGAACATCCGCTTTCAACTTTATGATTGGTGAAGGAAATGAACAGGGGAGTTTCCTGTCCTTAAGGCTCGTCTCTGGTTTGAGAGCGTATAATTTACATTACTGCAGCTATTGATTATTTTAGTAACCGAGTATTATCTATTCTCAATCATTCCATCCATTAATCAAGTAGTCAGATAAAAAGTACTTTTTCTTTAATAAGTCTCTTGAAATTTTAAATGAGAAAAGTGTACATGTTTATTGCTGAAATTGCATACAAGATTATCTGAAAGCTAAACTGTTAGGTGTGTAGCCCAGTAATTAAGGTGTTGGACTCTGGACCGGAAGATCACAGGTTCAAACCCCACCACCACCAAGCTGCCACTAGTGGGCCCTTGAGCAAGGCCCTTAATCCTCAATTGCGCAGGTGTAAGTCGCTCTGGATAAGGGCGTCTGCCAAATGCTGTAAATGTAATGTAAATCTTAGTGCATTTAATTGCAATATTACATCAAAATGCATAAAAAATAAACAAAATATGAAAATTAATTTCTAATTACTCTTAAAAAATCAAATACACTGTTATCTTTTATTTACACTGTTTTGACATTGTATATTAATGTTTATATATTCAGCCGAATTTTTTTTCTTTTGTTTGTGATGGCCAGATAATTTATGCTAATAATGGAAACTGTTTCATATGAAATAGACGGCCTTTCTTCAGTTATAGTCCCACTTTTGCAATTATAAAGCCCCTGAATGAGATTACCCTGATTAAGCCTCTGACTGAAGGAAGACATGCAGCTCTTGGAGATTTATTTGGTGATTATAACCAGTTTGCTATCTTGTTGTGTGTGTGTGTGTGTGTGTGTTTATAGTGATAAAAGAAATGAACCGCTAATAGCTCAGTAAAGATTAAACATTGACAGGCTAATTGGGTATTTAAGCGATTTTATTTTGCTTGTAAGTAAAATCAGCTTTGGCATTATTACGTTTACCCTGATAACTATCACATTTATGGATTAATTGATGGCATTTCTTTACGCGAGTAAATGTTTACTGCTAATCATTAAAACGAGTTGTGACGCTCATACCAATTAGACAACCAAGGCATCATGCCGCGTTTTATTTGGTTCTGTTTATGTTGGTTGCAGTTAGACATTTAATAGTTTAGAACTGGCTGGGAAAAAAAGGCTGGTAAAACTGTTGTAAGTAGATATACACTGAAATATTACTCCAGTAAAAACTATAAACTTTCACTTCAGTAAAAGTATAAAAGTGTTTGCCTTCAAATGTACTTAAGTATCAAAAGTGATTTTATTATGGCTATAATGTTCCTATTATCATTTTACATAATCAACTCCAATTCAATATCTATCTATCTAGCTAGCTAGCAAGCATTATTAGTGATATTAATGACTCAAACACTTGATTGTTTAAAAAAATGATCATGAACCCAAACCCTTATTGGGTGGAGTTGTAACTAGAGTCAAGAGTTTCTTCCATTATTTATTACTCTTAACATGTTTATTGTTGTTGACTTGCACTAAACTGTATGTTTTTGCTAAGAATATACCACCAAGCAGCAATCTAAACAAGCCTGATTTAGAGTTGGAATATTAATTGTCATTATCGATTAATTTGACTGCTTTATGTCAATGTTGAAAAAACGTAAATCAATTTTACCATTTCACCTTGGTTTGGCACACCGAGCTTCCGTAGTTCTCCACCTCCTGCCCCGCATTACACTTGCAGAAAATGAAATACGACATGGCATCCGCTCTGACGTCTCCGAAGAGCTTGTTTCCAAGATGGGCGCGGTTTCATCAGTTGTATGGAAATTACGACGTTCAACAGGCCAAAGTCCCACTGTGAAATTTGTCTACCGTTTGTAGCAGCAGCACGACTAATTTATTCCAGCACCTCAAACAGGACTGTTATTGAATGGGGACACACTTATTCACTGTATCCAAAATCGCAAATCAAATTTTATTAAAAAAAAAAAAAACAAATCAGAGATTCAGTTTATATGACACATCCCTCATCTGTGCTAGCAGGTTACAGTGTTTTGTTGCCTTGATATAAAATGCTCCCATGCCTTGGATGCCTTGGATGACCTGGATGACGTTCTTCCCTGCTGCCGGCTGAAACTTTACCACCTGAAATTTTCCTATCTTGCAGTCACGCTAACCCGGAACTTGAGCAGCCCAACTAATCGATAATGGATTTAATCATCCTCAAATTTCATTATTGATTATTAGCAATTAGTTGTTGCAGTTCTCCATAAAATCGCTTCCTTTCGAATGATCCTTTACGCTGTTTCTGAAATATCAGCTTCGTTTGGAGCGTATGAGCTGGTGGTTGAGGGAGCAGAATTTCAAACGGTGTTGAAAGTCGAGACGAATGGGAAGTGTAACGAGTAAACACACTTTTTGGAGTTAAAGCAATCCACTCTTTGTTTACAGAATCTGAGTACCCAGACTTTTTCAAAATCAATAAATTTCTTCACTTTAACAGGAAACGCTTCAATTCAGTGTCGTGGAAACCGGACTTAAGTCAGCAAATCTAAAATAAATGGACAAAAGTGGAACAACCAGGTCAAATAAACGAATGATTCTGGGGGAAAAAAAGAAATCCGACATTGACTTTTGTCAATTTCCTTTTCACTTAATAATAAAAAAATATTTTAAAAAGTAACTAAATCAATAGATAACAGTGTGAAAGGAAACTGACTGTGGTGCTTCATTGGGATTTCCTATTAGGATATTTTTCGGGTGATTTACTTGAAATGTTGACAGTTCAAATAATCCCACGAAGTCATATGTACACAATAAGACATGGCGTTATTGAGCTGTTCGCTTCAAGCCACAACCTTTAGGCACCATGACCTCCCACTTCATCCCTCTTACAACCTTCCTCCTCCTCCTTCACTCCACTCCCCTTCGCCATTAGAGCTTTAAATGAGCCGAAGGATGTAGCTGCAATTGGGAAGCGAGCCAGCCACCAGTCGGCCACTGCAGCCCCGTCTCTGAGCACGTGAGCCTTTTGATTGGCTCCCTCAGCACCCATGTGACCGTGCTGGCTGGATGCTGTCGTGCGGAGAAAAAAAAAAAAAAAGGCAGCTCGAAGGGGAGATGGGATGGAGGCTGTCACTGGTATCGCAATGGGGTAGGTTTGTGCTTTTCTATCTTTACGGGATGTGCAGCTGGGTTTTTTTTTATCCCCTCTTATTTATCCTTCCATCTTTTCAGCAGGAATTGTAACAGCGTCAATGGTGAATGAGCAGCATTTGGGTGTGTGTGTGTGTGTGTGTGTGTGGTTGAATAGTGAGGCGGTTCCTCTAAGCCTTTTGTTTTGATGCTTGTTGAGAGGCAGACTGGGTGGGTGTTGGGGGATGTGCACAGATTCTCCACTTCTTGCATTATCAAAAAAACCCACAAAAAAAACCCGAAAGCGTCTTCTGGTGAAGAACAGTGGAGAAAGGCAAAGTGTAATAAGGTGCTTTGGCAACAAAATAACGCGCGGCAGGAGGGGCTGGTCGTTTTCGCGGCGATGCTCAAACAAAGCAGATGTGTCATGGTGGGTTTTTCGGGACCGGTTTCAGAACGGCGTCTTGCTCTTTTCGATGCTGATATTTCACGAGGGCGGTTTTGCACGGATCGACGCTCAAGGTGTGTGCAAATGGACGGTCGCGGCTGCCCCACTGTGTCTTTGTGGAATGAAGGGAAGGACATTCACACTTTTGCAGCTTGACTGCAGGTTTTTTTTTTTTTTCTCCTCCCCCCTCTCCTAAACCTGCATGCCGTGAGGTGGGGTACGCATCCCACATCCACTAAGCTGCACCGGACATGTAAAAAAAAAAAAAAAAAAAGAAGAAAATCCTATTAGTGTATTTTTTTTTTTTTTTTTTTTTTTTTTTTTTTTTTTTTTTTTTTAATATAAATATAAATCCTTTGGCAGCTGTGACACAATGTCAATGTCATATTGTCATGCATATATATATATATATATATATATATATATATATATATATATATATATATATATATATATATATATATATATATATATAGCCTTCATTGGTGGGAAATGAATTTGCACCATGAATTCTTCTTCACATGGTGAAGATTTTACCTCATGTTGCGTTATTCCTTATGCACCTCTAAAGCCTTTGTCGCAATGTCGACCATTTTAGTCTTCTTACCTTTTGCTTTCGTATCTCTAAAACAGCTGACAGGTGGCTGTGTGAATCAAATACACCCCAAATGAAACGACTCTGGTGCAAGATTTTACCTGAAACTTGTTTGTCTTTTGAGCTATACCAAAATTATTACCTCAGGATTTCTTCACCAAAATGTGTGTCAGCAAATGTGTGTCAGCAGAATATCTGTGGCAGTCGGGCCGCCTCCCCCAACTCTGTCTATTTGCGCTATTCTACCTCTTTTTTTTGTTTCCCCTCAAAATAGACCGAATGCTGATTCGGTTACCTCATAGACGGAAACCTGCGTCCACATTTTTTCGAATGGTTTTCATTTGGTGAAATTACATTTCTTTTTCCACGCCGGCAAGTTGGAAGAAGCCATTTTAATCCTCCAACCATCAGCCTAAAAGTGCAGCACACGCATCCTTATCTTCTTCTCAAAAAGGCTGAGCAACATGGATGCCAGGTTGGATGTTGGTGCAAAGACCAAAACCAAAATTCTTACTTAAGACAAGCAAATGTTAAGTCGTTTGATTTAAACGACAGTAGTTTTGGCTAAATATGAAATTGCAAATTTGTGTTAAAATCCGAAACATTACAATTTGCATTGCCCTAATGAATACACACTGATGTCTAATACCCAAATATGGATGCTATATGACACACATGCTAATATTATAATCTGTATTATAATATAGTTTCTGTATTGAGACTTTTATTCATGTAAGGAGTCTCCAGTCTGACAGTTTTTCTGCTTTGTCACAAAAGAAGAGTTTCTTTTACAACAAAGTTTAACATGTTTAACAGATGATATTTGAATATAAATGTAAATATAAACAATAAAAATAATGGGGGAAAATTGGCTTGTTGGAAGCCTAATCTCTGTGGTATTATGTGTCAGGTTGACATCACACCAATCCATTTGGTGTAATGCATTATTTATTTATTTATTTATTCCACTTACTCATCAGGTCCTCTTAGAAATGGTTGCCTGGCAACTCTGATGTAATTTTTTTAGCAGGTCGGGGGATGTATTTGATTAATGGTTGGTTGATTGATTGTCTTCTCTGATCATCCCTTGATCACCAATCAAAACATTGGGATCTATAGCTCTTCTGGTTTAAATTGTGAAGGTCTGAGCTTAGGGTTCTCCTAGTTTCTTATTGTGTGTGTGTATGGGGTTCCTCTGGGTATCTGGTTTTCTTGCAAAAAGTGAGGTAGGTGGTAGAGCTTGGTGATTATAAATTGTATCTCCGATTTTTATTTTATTTAATTTTTTTTAGACAAAAATCGATTTTGAACAGAGTGGGAAAATGTGTCCAATCTTTACCTCTTTTTAGCCGGTGTTTTGGGGCTGCCGCTGTTTCACTGTCAAGGCGTCATCAGGAATGAGACGTAGCTCGATGGATTTGATGGATTGCTACACTATATAGTGATGGGTGGTAACTCGGTGATTAAGGTTCGAATCATTCCATCACTAAGGTTCTGCTAGTGGGCTCTAGAGTAAGACCCTTAATCCTCAAGTGCTCAGTTGTAAGTAGCGCTGGGGAAGGGCGCCTTCCAAATGCCGTAAATGTAAATAGTATATTATGAGTCTATTGTGTTTTAAGCCTCGCGTGCACTTCTCTATTCATACACACAATGAATCTATACTTTAAGAGGAGCTAGACGGGCCTTTCCTAAAAAAAAATTTTGTGTTAAAACTATTATTAGTTTTTAGTAATGCATTTAACTAGCTAACTAGCATTCTGTAATTATGCTTCCTTTCCTCATTTAGCCTTGTTAATTAAGTTCTCATAGACCAGAATACTGGACCGGGAAGATTTAAATGAGTGAGATTTAAGATTGTCCAAACCTGTATAAACCAAATCTCTTAAACGTGCCTAAAACGTTCCAGACTATTCTCTCTTGATCAAGTAGAAACCAAGCAAGCGTGTGTATCTCTGTTAATTAGTTTAAGTCTGAAATTATTCTTTCAGCAAAAGTCTGGTCAAATTATTTCTCTCTCTCTCTCTGTGTGTGTGTGTTGTGTGTGTGTGTGTGTGTGTGTGAGACTAATCAGCTGAAAATGCTTCATTTTTGTTGTTCAAGCAGAGATGTCCTCACGTTTCCACTATTTATTACCGTCTGTGACGTGATCTAGATTTTTATCTAGACAAATATGGGTCACGCCAAGGCACAAACGTCACTCAAGATGGCCAGTCCGTAACCGGATAATGAGTTTTTAATCATTTCTATCTGTTTGATGTCGTCTTTGCTTCCAGAATTCTTGACGAGCATTGATTTCAACATTAGATCTAGTTAGGCGTTTTGCGAATCTCAGCGGTCTCTATAGAAACGTAAAGATGTAACCAGACAGCTGTAACAATGTATTGATTCACTAATACATAATTTATTCCCTTTAATACTCATGCTGCTTTTTTTTTTTCTTTTTTTCCCCCCCCCTCCCTTTGTAGGTCAAAAGGTAGTCCAAGATGGCTGCAGCATCATATGATCAGCTGCTAAAGCAAGTGGAGGCCCTGAAGATGGAGAACTCCAACCTGAGACAAGAGCTCGAGGACAACTCGAACCACCTCACCAAACTGGAGACCGAGGCCTCTAACATGAAGGTACGTCAAGCTGTCGGCTCGATTTCTATTCGGGCTGCTTGAAAGCGAATTGCAGCAATTATCACCGTAATTAAAACGCACGTCCATTCGGGTTTTATTTAAATCCTCAGTCAAGGATGTTGGTCTTTTATTCATGGTAATTGTAATCCGCCGCCTTTGAACTGGATTAGGATGCGCTCGATGGGAACTATCCACCAGTTGTTCGTGAACACTGAATTTGCACATAAGAAAACATAAATGGCTGCTGGTTCAAAGATTAATATTTGAAAAGCGTGCAAGTTTTCGTTGCGCACATTCTGGTATGGTGTTTAAATGTAGGAATATAACGGCAGGAATAAAAGATGACTCTGTGTAAAGCCTCACTAGAACAACGGTCGCTTTACTCTCTCTCTCTCTCTCTCTCTGTATGTATGTATGTATGTATGTATGTATGTATGTGTGTGTGTGTATATATTTTTATATATATATATATATATATATATATATATATATATATATATATATATAATATAATGTATATGTATGTATTCAAGATCCATGAAGATATGGATTATGAGTTGAATGGATGGTCGTAAGTGGTCTGGTTAAAAGCTTTGACCACAATGTTATTAGGGCTGAATTGAAACACTGACGGCACCCCAGGGTTCCTCACTGGACATTACCCGACTTTGCTCCCAACCTTAAAGCTGAGTCATCTTAAATCTCCACAAGAACCCTCAGAATCTCGTGGCACATTTTCCTTATTATAACAGCAGAAGTGATAATGGGGTTTTCATAAAATGTATATGAATCTTTGTAGTCTGATGTATTCATAGTTTTTTTTTAACTTGGTGTGTATATAAGTACAACGAGATTTCTTTCGAAAGCTACTCACTCGTATAATATCAGTGATAACTTATTTTATGTTGACATAAAAGCTGTATAAACAAAAAATAAATAATAAACTAATAAATAATAATATTAAATTATAAAATATTATTCAAAGTCCAGTCGATTTTCGGTTTTCAACATCGACATAAAGCCGAATGAACCGATAATAACGAATAATTGCCCGACTCTACCTCCATGGTGCTATATTTTTATTTATTTAATTTGGAATATGTGCTTATAATTTGCGAAACATTTGACTGGGAATAAACCTCTCATTATGTAGCCTATTGATATACAATCACAAACGCAAAATATGAGGGAGAGTTTCGACTATATATATGTGTGTGTGTGTGTGTGTGTGTGTGTGTGTGGAAGGGAAATTTGAGCCTGGCTTCTGAAAGCATCCCATCACTCATCCTGGCCGACGAGTTTCTTACTATTTTCTTGGTACACTTAGTTAATTCTTCCTCACTTCTTCCATCCCTGCTGTAACATCACCATCGATCCATCATTTCCACCTGAATGACTTTATTTTTTATAAAACTGCAGGAATTCTTTAGCTCTTGGCTGACTTTGCTGCACCACAATCTCGCGTGCTCAGTGAGCGACGAGTCATTCAGATCTGACCTGGCAGATTTTGTCAGAGGGGAGGAGATGGCATCAGAGGGAACGTGCTTTTCGAAACGCCTTTATGAATGTCCCCAAGTGTTTTTATTTGGACAGCATATTCATCCCTGTTAAACCACAGTTTTTGTTATTGATTTATTTATTTATTTAAATACATCTTTACCGTCGTATGATGGTGCTGTATTTGAACAGCTTCCTTCAATAATGACGTCTGAGCCTTTGTGCCATGTTCTTGAAGCACGTTGGGTGTTGCCGGGGGAAACGGAAGCAGATTTTCGCACACTCATGTTCATTCGTTGTTGGAGCCTTAAAGTGAAATGAAGTTATTTTGATTGGTTCACTGTGAGCGTGTTAGAGAATTTGCATCTAAATGAACAGATTAGAAACATACAAATGTTAAAATAAAGAGTACGAATAATTGATTTGCAAACAAATAATTTTGTATATATAGTTAGCATCATCCTTTCTGACAAATCTGAATACTCAGTAGATTGTAATCCAAATAATTTCCTTTTTTTTGTGTGTATTTTTTTTGCTGCTGTCGCCCGATTTTTCCCTTTATACAAGAGAAAGGGCTTTCATTAGACAGAAGAAATGCCAGCCAGTGATTCTGCAGTTGCCAGAAGCAAATGCAGTGCCTTTCTACTCACTCCCGTCCTCCCTTGCTTGCTAATGGACACGAAGAGAGAAGTGTTTGCTTCGAACTGTGAGGCCTCCTTAAATTCACATTTAGATCTGTAACGATTCCTCGAGTAATTCTATTACAAAAATGAATCGAGACAAATTAATGTGACACAATGGTTTCATTTAGTCCATTTAACAAAACACGGAGGACCATGTTTCCCACGGACCATTATTACTGCTGCATCACCCGCTAAACTTGGAGTGTTAACGGTGGAGGCTGCAGAAGGAAAAAGTGGAGGAATGTTTTGGGATCATTTTAGACTTAAACATAGAGAAAACACCTTATTGTGCGGTTAACGATTACGGGGAGTCTTCTGGTTACACCGGGTTCGACTTGCTCTGTTTTGTGGTTACGAACGCGCCCCTATAAAAATATTTAAAAAATAACATTACGCGTCATAAGAATACGATTTGCTGTGGTTGTAGGGCGAACAACAAAGCGTATTCTTCCACCGTGCGCCCGAAACTAGTTCTCTCTCTTTTATGTATTTATTTAATTTATTTATTGATTGATTATTAATATTTACTTTACTTCATGTGGTAAGGAATTGTTTTCTCTTTTTTTAATACTTTGTCATTAACTGTTACATTTTATTATAGCACTGTACATACAGTACTTTACAGTATATTTTATTTTTTATGTTCCGACTTGCACTCAAAATCAATTGTAAAAATCAATTAGAAATGACTTTATACAGCGGGTCCTCGGGTTACGACATTGATCCGTTCTTAAGACGCGTCGTAACCCGAGGACCCGCTGTGTAAAGTATTTTCTAATTGATTTTTACATTTTTATTTGTCAGTGGCGCAACGTATCACAGAATGAACAGTACCCGTTTTGTGCCACGGAATGGATAATTTTTCCGATCTGCAAAAACGGGAGGAGAGAAATCTTATTTTCTTTCCGTTTATAACAGGAAAAGTTACAGTAAGGAAATTGTCCCATATGAACGATGCTTTTCTTGTTCGAGTTCTTGTACTCCTCCATGAGCCCCTGTTGTTGACTGATTAGCATGTCTGCTTTGTTTAGTTAAGAAATGACTTAAAAAGCAATATCTGCAGGAATATAACCTGTCATTCTGCGATATATATATATATATATATATATATATATATATAATATATATATATATATTTTTTTTTTTTTTTTTCTTTTCTATTCCTTGTAAAAAAAAAATTTCTCCTTTTATTTATTTATTTTTTATAATGAATGCGTATCAAACAAAGAGTCGCGATCCGTACGGATCAGGGATCAACGGTCAGCCGTTACCCCTCTATTATTTATATACATTGCGTTCAAAATGTCCCTCCGCAGTGTCGTGTAGGACAAGCAGTGGAGTACTTTTTTTATGATGTTGATAAATTTCAAGCAGCTCTGATGGAGACAGGAAAACCACATCACTATACCGTGCAAACAGATTTAATAAATAAATACATGAGTGCGAATAATGAGTTTTAGTAAACAAGTAGTTTCCCATGACTTCCTCTACACGGCTACTGCGGAGGAGATTTTTGCCCTTGCTATATTTCTAAACAAAAATAAACAAAAAAAATAAATCACTTGTTCATTTTAAGAGACCCTGATTATTTTCTCTCACTTTAGTTTCATAAAGAAAAAGTACGTCTCATGCGATTGATCGATCGCAACAGCCTTTATTTTACCGTGTTATGTTTGGGTTATGTAGAGGCCTTGGACAAAAGGAAAAAAGGGGAAAAAAAATCCCAACATGGGAACATCCAGCTGTCTTGCATGTCAGTATGTATTCCAGCTGTAGGAATAATCACAGACTTTTGGACACTAATGAGACATTGCTTTTGCCCCATGCTGTTTGGGCTGACATGAATGTGGGCAGTGCATGTCTTCCTTCCAATCTTGAGATTGGACCAGTGAAGTGCACCAGAACTTTTTTGCTCTCCAGTTGTCTGGATGGCTCTTCTTTTATTCCTCTTTTCTTCAGACAAGTTATATTTCTGACTTGGATAAAAAAAAAAGCCAAAATGTCTACATTGCCACATCTCTTCCCTTTATTTATTTATTTATAAACCTGATTGTTCTGTGATACAGACTAGCGTCAGACATCTTCCACAGTCACCTCTGTATTTCGTTTTGCAACGCTCCCTTCCTGGCTTTGTCTCACTGATGAATGTGACCCGTTTCTGTCCCATGGCCATTTCCTCATTTCCCCTTTTCCCAGGCTTCCGGAGACAAGCATCTGCAGGCAGACAGTAAACACCTCACATTCATTAACATGTAGACTTCCTCCAAGCCCTGGTAGACTGTATATCCAGAGCAAAGACCATTGTTCCAAAATGGACACATGCCCGTCTGTAAGGCAAGAGTTGTACTTGGTTGTATGAGTACTTGTTTATAAGACAGCAGCTGCAAATTTGTGGCATTTTCAGCATGTTGGTGAACATTTTGTGTGTGTGTGTGTGTGTGTGTGTGTGTGTGTGGTGTGTTGTGTGTTGTGTGTGTGTGTTGTGTATTTTTGTGTGTGTGTGTGTGTTTGTGTGTGAGCACAGATTGGATAAAAATCAGTATTAAGTATTTTTTTGTCATGAAACCTTTTCAATTAATATAAACTTGTAATCAAATGTAATCAGTTACTTTACTTTTATAAAGAAATTGAAGTTACACTACCTATTAAATTTTGAATAGGGTCATTTTTTTAATCTGTAAACTATTACATTTCCAAAGTAACCTTCCCAAAACACTATGTATATATGTATGTTTGTATATATGTGTGTGTGTGTGTGTCTGTATGTGTATATATATGTATTTTAATTTTTTCTTTTTGCTGCTATGTAAGAGACTAAAAAGGGATTCTTCCAAGCCATATCCTTGGATTAACAGTGTTTAAAAAGCTGTTCAAAATATATCAGGATTGATTTTTATATATATATATATATATATATATATATATATATATATATATATATATATATATATATATATATATATATATATATATATATATATATATAGATATAGAGAGAGAGATAGAGAGAGAGAGATAGAGAGATAGAGAGATAGAGAGATAGAGAGATAGAGAGATAGAGAGATCGATCTATCTATACATCCTGACTGCATTTAGTAAAGTTGTGGTCCCACAGCTAGCAAAATGTATTTATTTGCTATTTTGAACATCTTTTTAAACACTGTTAATTCAAGGATATGGCTTGGAGGAATCCCTTTTTAGTCTCTTACATAGCAGTGAATTTCGTTAGTCATACTTACTGCCTTCCCCAGTGACTCAATGTTGTAATCATCTGGGCCCAGTGACTCAAAGCGTAGTTGTACAGAGCTTCACTTAGCGAGACATGAATGTGAAGCCCAGTTAGTCATCAGATTAGAATAGACAAAAAGCTCTGTACTATACAGGTCTAAACTACATCCTGACATGTTGGCTATTAAAGTGGGAAATGATTGATTCCCTATAATGCCTGATAGTGCTTTGTTGGATAATTGTGGTAATGACAACGAAGCCAGTGTACTTTAGTCTGACCATAGCAGACTGTAAAGCACATTTCAATACGTATCGGTGGATTGCATTTAATATTAAATTCCGGTTGATTTCATCACTGACTGTCGCAAAGGAAGCACCACGATTACATGGCGTTAAATATTTTTGTCTGGTTTGGGAGAATTCAGGATCTTGAGGCCAGAGAAACGAGATGTCTTGCACTAATTGGTAGGATTGTCTGACAATTATCAAAACTCATTGATTAATGAGTGCTGTGTTTATCGTATTCCTTTTGCCACATGCTAATTTCTTTTATTTCTCAGGGCTCTAGGTCCTTCCTTAAGTAATATCTTAATAAATATGGCTGAAAAACTTAAGATACATCAATTCTGCTTTCGCAAACATTTCACTTATGCCTTGTACTTCTAATTCTTGGAAGTCTTATCTCTTTTCTTGATTTGTCAAAGTGGCATCCTATCTATCCAGTTTTTCTATTCATGGCTCAAGGATGTATATCAACAGGAAAGAACAGAAGGAGGCTCTTCCCTATACACCCCCCCCCCTCCGACCCCTGCCTTCCCCTTATGACCCGTTTTTATAACCCTATGGAATACTTTGGCGTCCCCAGTATACCAAACTCAGTCCCTATAGATGTGAACCACATTGATTTCCATTACCAGGAGGATAGAGTAACGTTTTTTTATAAAGTGTGAGTGGTGGGTTTGTACACATCACTGCTTCTATGTGACAGAATTTCAAGGGCATCTGCTGTCCCTTCTGGATCCATGCAAGCCGACACCACGCCTGACTTTGAACAGGCCGAGCTAAAGCTAAATTACACCCATGAGCTGCGACTTGTCAGGCTGAAATGTGCCTGTTGTGGATTTGGCCATGTGAACGCTGTAATTAAGTGTTCTCCGGGATACACTGCGGTTAAAATTGCAAAGCGGGGCAGAGACAAAGTGAAACCAAGAGAGGTTGTTGTTGTCATCTGTTCTATATATTTCCCTGACTAAGAGCGTAGAGAGAGGTCCCCGATCATATGACTCCCTCTTCTCCAATAATGAAGCTGTTGTTTCCAAAGTCTACTCGGAGACATCTCATTTTGTTTGGTGTGTGTGTGGGGGGTGGGGGGGGTAGTGACGGGACGTCAGCATCACAGACGAGCAGTCATTTTTGTTTGTGTGGTTTTTGGCTGTGGGTGAAAAGAGCCGGCGATGTGTGTCAGCTAGGGGGTCAGAGGGCCATGGGCCATGTATCTGAATGGGAAGTGGCTGTTTTCCACAAGGCTGCATGGGATGGGAGGAAAGAGCTGCTTCCTGAGAGGCACTCACAATGCTGGAGGGATTATTTTCCTGATGCTGCTCCGTGGATTAGCTGAAGGACTGGATGTTTAACGAGGGTTTTTTCATTTCTGGAGCCTATATAGAAATCGCTTTAATGCAAGATGGAATAAGCGCAGTGGGCTGTGGTAAGTAGACGGCCATTTTACCTTTGGTGTTAAGGACCGGTGTTGTATTCGCTGGCAGGTTGTATTTTTGTGACAGTTACTTGATGGCGGTTTGACAGAGGTTACCGATGAAGGGATCTTAAACTCAACCTGCTTTGTTCAGACACACTTTGGAATGGATTTCTATGACCAAAGTGATATGTGGTTGTTGCTTAGAGATCTTTATTATAAACTACATCTTCAATACCTTTAGAAGCAACTATGCGAACGGCATACAAGCACCTGTGCGAACTATTACACATTGGCTTCCAGGCTTATCAACTTTGGTTCTTGTACAAGGACCTTTAGTCTCTAAAGTGCATCTTTGAAGATAGAATTGTATATGTGTAGTGTATGTATTCTGTATTTGCCAGATATCAGTAAGTTGGTTTAGCAAGTTACACCTAGACATGCACACAATACAATCACTTTTCTGACGACTTTTGTTTTATCATATTACTCCTTATTAAATCCAATAGCATGTGATAGGATGTAAACGAAGCTTAGCTACTATTAGAACTATTGCACAGAAGAATAATAGCAAGCAGTACCACATTGTCCTACGGTACAGGGCAATTTTAATATAAATACAGAGAGAATTAGTAGCCAGTTGCTTCCAAGTAAAGTAATTGCCAGCCATTATTCAGCATTGATAAGTTGGGTTGGAATGAGTTAATTAGTAAATACTAATAGCTGTACAGGGAGTTTGCATGTTCTCACCGTGCCTCAGGGGTTTTTTCTCTGGGTTCTCCGGTTTCCCCCCGGTCCAAAAACATGCACGGTAGGTACCTTGGAAAATTGTTCCTAGTGTGTGAATGTGAGTGTGTGTGCCCTGTGATGAGTTGGCATTCCATCCAGGGTGTATCCTGCCCTAATGCCCATAGATGCCTGAGATAGGCACATACTCACCGTGACCCGAGGGAAGATCGGATGAATGAATGAATGAATGAATTAATAGCTGTACAGGTATGGAAAACCAATTCTAATTGTAATTCATGTTAGTGCAGCTAGAAGATGCTCCTGTTTAAGAATGGATGACGTGCCCTTGACATTGTAGTGAAATTAATAGTTTGGGTAAATACACAAGTATTGGTGACACTTAACACAGCTGTATTTTTAAAATGTGTTTTTTTTTCTTACTCCCTACAATGCATGCCACGAGCCGTGTAGCCATGGGATTTTAATATAACGGCGTGTTGTGGGTAACGAGAGCTAACATTTCCTGTCTGTTCAAATGTAGAGATGCAGAATCGAACCCAGAATCACAAAGAATTAGCAAGTTCACATCTGCAGCGACTTCAAAGCACTTCTGGGCTTCTGACAAGAGAAACTGTTTGATGAGACTTCAAAGCTCTTTGATGTTCACGTTCTCTTCTCTTTATCATAACCACTTTAACCTACAGGCAACAAAAAAAAAAGAAAAAGAAAAAAAGAGGTACTTTTTGCGTGATCTTCAGGATCTGAAGATCTCAAGGTGCCTGCTTGAATGAGGTTTGGTGCTGGTCGGATAATAAGACATGGTTTCTGTTTGCCCGATGCAGGAGGTGCTGAAGCAGCTCCAAGGAAGTATCGAAGAAGACTCGAAAGATCCCCAAGGCCAGGTTGACTTTTTGGAGAGGCTTAAAGGTAGGCGCGTTCGGCGACTCGGATGGATTTGTTTGCTTGCAGATGCATGACTGACATACAGCAGTTTGTCTAGAATTATTTTGTAGAATATCACTAGAACTAAAAACCAGTTCCAGCTTCTGTTAGCATAGTTTTTTTGTGTTTTCAATTAAATAAAATCAAATATCCAACATCACACGAGCCATTATTATTATTATTCACAATATAAATAAGAATAGAATAGCCTTTATTTGTCACATGTGCATTACAACACAGTGAAATTCTTTCTTCGCATATCCCAGCTTGTTGTTGGTAGCTGGGGTCAGAGCGCATGGTCAGCCATGATACGTCGCCCCCGGAGTACAGAGGGTTAAGGGTCTTGCTCAAGGACCCAAGGGCGGCAGCTTTGCCATACTGGAGCTCGAACCTGGATCTTTCGATCAGCAACCCAGCACCTTAAACCACTGAGCCATACCCCTCCCCCTATAGAACATGGAGAACAAAAGAAATGTTAAAATTGACCCTTTTATGCCCAAAATGAGCTCGTTTCATATTCAATACCCTTTACAGGTCTCCAAAAAAGTTGGCACGGAGGCTTGTTTACCATCGTGCAGAGTTTCTTCTTTTCAAAGCGGTTTGAAGACAACCGTGCCATCGAAGGTTATGGGTTTCTGGAGTTTTTCCTGTTGGTCTCGTTCTTGCTTGGTCCAGGTTCCTAGCGGCTGAAGAGTTTGTGGTCGTGTATATATTTCGTTGAATGATGTGCCAAATGTTCTCCATATAAGATCCGGACATGCCAGTTCAGCTCCCGGACACGTGCGGTTTGTAAGTAGATGCAGTATGTGGTTTTTGCATTGTCCTGCTGAAATACACAAGGCTTTCCCTGAAATAGATGCCATCTGAAGGAGAGCGTATAGTGCTATAAATCCTTTTCTGCACATTTTAGCATTTATAAGTGGCTTCCAAAACATGCAAAGCTGCCCAAACCGTATGCACTACAATACCATCATGGGTGCTGGCTTGTGAACCGAAAGCAACTCTGGAAGGTCTCTCGCCTCTTTAACCCGGAGGACACGATTTCCAACCTGGCCATAGAACACTTTTGAACATGGAGAGAGGGAGGGAGTAGCTCAGGGCTAAAGGCTACTGATCGATCGGAGCCCTGGTATAACCAAGCTGCCACTCAACCCCCCCCCTCTGTGCTCAAGGGGTGCCATATCATGCTTGACCCTGCGCTGTGACCCCCAGCTTCCAAACAAGCTGAAATATTCAAAGAAAGAATTTCACTGTGCATCAAATAAAGGTTATTCTATAATTCTATTCTTTTCCAATTTGAAATTCCATTTTAAACGAGCCTTGGCCCAGAGGACACGATGGTGCTTCTGGACCCTGTTCACATATGGCTCCTGTTTGGATAGATAGAGCTTTAGTTGGCCTTTGCAGATGGCACTGCGGCCCATTTAGTAATGCCAATGACACTGATGAGTGATTCAGTGTCGTCCGAGGGCCCGAAAACCACAGGCATCTAACAAAGTCCTTTCTCCCGCACACATCGATATTTCTTGTCTGTCTGAATCTTTTGATGGTAGATCGAGATCTTTTTGCGCACTCTTTCGCAGATTGGAGAGCCTCTGCCCCATCTTTACTTCTGACAGATTGATATCAATTAACCTGATTAGTTAATAATGTTCTTCCAGCTGAATATTTTCAAGTTTCTTGCATTTTCTTTTCTATCTATTTATTTATTTATTTACTCTCGTTTTTCCCAGACCTGACGCACACATTAAGTTTAAAATGAGTGCTTTTTGTGCATAAAGGGTACAATTTCTCACTTATTTGTTCTCTGTGTTCTATCACAAGTAAAATATTGGCTCATGGGATTAGAAAGTCTTAGTTCTCAATTTGTTAATATTTAAGTAACTCCAACATTTCCGGAATTCAGGTTGTACTTGTACGCCTTGGAGAAGCTTGTTTTATTCTGTTGACACGCTTGAAAGTTTTTTTTTTTTTTTTAAATAACAAAACCTAGTGTTTTCCATTAAAATAACGTCATAGAAGCTTGCAAGGTGAAAAGAAGAACAAATGATGGAAAAATGAGATAAAAGCAAACCATGAATAAATATGTATGAGATGTTCAGGCAGTTGTTGTGTGTCTGCGTATATAGTATTTTGATCATACAGTGTAAATGTATACAGGATCTTTATCATTCTCAACAGTCCATAAATTGTTAATTTTGTTAATTATTTAAATTTTATCTTTAGGTTTTTTTTTTCCAAAATCTTTCAAGTAAATAGAAAACACATCACACTTTTTCTTGTTCTCTTGTCCAGAGATAAATCTAGAGCCTAGCAGTTTCTCCGGGGTGAAGCTGAGACCGAAAGCGCCCATGCCAGGCTCAAGTTCAGGCCTCTCCGCTGACAGCAGCCCCATGAGCTCCTTTCCCAGGAGAGGCGTCGCTAATGGAGGCAGAGATGGCCCTGCATACCTGGAAGAGTTGGAAAAGGAGAGGTGAGCCTCCATCTACTGAAATTGGTTTATTTTCATTGATTTCAAGGATCAAACTTTCTTCAACCGGATTGTTCGGCATGAGCCAGAATAAATATGTGCTAATTTTCTGCTTAACCCTGGGGTTATTTCCCAAATGGCACCGTTTTTTAAAATGTACATCTGTCTTATGCCATATTTAACGGCATTGTTTATCTGGATTGCTTCATTTTATGTCTGTTTAGGTCTTTGTTAATGGCCGAGCTTCAGAAAGAGGAGCAGGAGAAGGACTGGTACTACACCCAGTTGCAAAACCTCACCAAACGGATCGACAGCCTGCCACTGACTGAAAATGTACATAGATTCCCTCATAGATTATCTTTATTTTATCATTGACCAGATGTTTAATCAGAAATTACTCTCTAAAGTTATATAGTTCCCGTGTCTGTGTTTTTTTTTTTTTTTTTTTTTTTCCCTTCCCACCATAAAAAAAAAAAAGACTAGTAATGACTTTTGCTGTATAGTTCTCACTACAGACGGACATGACTCGCAGGCAGCTGGATTACGAGGCTCGGCAGATCCGGGCAGCGATGGAGGAGCAGCTGGGTACATGCCAGGACATGGAAAAGAGAGCACAGGTGAGGGGGCAATTAATAAGATGCCCATCATATACATTAAATTTACATCATTTACATTTTGTTAGGCATTACAGTTGCTTAAAATTATTTTACTTTATTTTATTTTATTTATATTTGTATACACACACACACACACACACACACACACACACACAGGAATGTGTGTATATGTGCATATACATATATATATGTATGCATGTATGTAAAAGCTAACTCTGGCTGTTAATGTGCTTGCCCATGTTCTCAGGTGCGGTTGGCGCGTATCCAACAGATCGAGAAGGACATGCTGAGGTTGCGCCAGCATTTACAATCCCAGCCTTCAGAACCCGAGGTTGGTCTGCCGAACCTTGCGAAGATTCAGCCGAAGCAAATAAACACATGCGTATGGGTCGTCTTATTTAGCTGCATTTAGTAAGAATCCCTGCACATCTGGGGTATTTCAATGTCGTGCATATCAAAGTATCTCAGCGATCAAAAAGGCTCTATTGGAATGCTTTATTGTGGTATCGATAAAAACAACCAGACTGCGTTATTGCCCGTTTCGGCGGTTTTTCTTATCTCGCAACTGACAGCGGGTTTGATGATCTAGGTCACGCGAATATGTATATCACCTTTTCTGAGATGACAGGATGTCTCGATTTCTGCCTGTTTTGTTTCCTTTATTTCTTTTCTCACCTGTTTTTATTTAGAATTTATTATTAGCCATATGAAAATGTCTAATTTGTAAAATACAAGAGTAACCTTTTTTTAATTTGTATTTTTATTATTATTAATAAGGTTGATAATTGGTCTGTTTATATGAATGCTTTGTCAATAGCTTACGAAAAGAAAATATCAAAAGATCATTTCTGTACTGTGCTTTTGATTCTAAATGAACCTTTCTGCGATCACATTGCATCGGTACACCACAGATGTGAATGTGACCTGGTTTTCCGATGTACACATCAGTGTTCATAAGACTTGATCTTGTGAGTGGAAGATTCAGTCCCAGTTGATATGTGGGCAGTTTAGAGTCTGGTGGTTTATGGTAAGACATGGGTACAAGTATAAGTATGTCTGTGCCATATTCTGATTATGTAGGCCAGGAAGAAAACCTCTTGGTGGATAAAAACTGACTAACGGGTGCTAAATGACTCTGTTGTGCCATCCCTCTTCACCCTTGTAAATTAAAATAGAGTGGCATTTAGAAATGGACAGGGTCATGTTTTTTGGGGGAGCGGGGTAGGAAACTAGCACAAATTTTCAAAGGAAATATATATAATACATATAATGTAGAATTTAAGAGATATCTAATATAAAAAAAAAAACATTTAAGTCTTGTTTAAGGCCAGTTGTGTTTATGGTGTATAGTATATAATGTGAAGGGTGTATAGGGTTTTTGATCTAAAAAAGTCTTAAAACACAAATGATTATATTAGTCTTAATACATTATATAATATAAGCCATATAGACACTCTATTGTGTTTTTATTCTTCATCAACTCCTTTACAGCACTCTAATTCTCCCCAGGTAAAGCATGATCTCATACCCCAGGTTGAGGGGGCACAGGCATCGGGAGACTCCGTCATTGGGAATGGAGCTTGCTCTCAGGTAATGAAAGACACACTTGCATTTGTTCTTGCACTTCTCGGTGAATTTGTTCACTCATTGTGGCATTCGGAACCAACTTTAAAAGCCATTTTAAGGCCAAGCGACGAGCTGTATTTTAAAAAGAAAAGTGCCTGTTTGAGGTAAAGGGAAATCTAAACAATTCTGCAGAGAGATGGCGCCATAGATGTGTCAGTGAAAACAATGTCATTGTAATTGACCTTTATAATGTAAATGGATGTTCTGCTGTGTTAAAACGCCTCTCTCTTATTTTTTTTAATGATTATTATTATCATCTTTTGCCAGGGCTCAAGCTCTCGTGTGGATCACGACACAGCCAATGAGATGGGTAGCGGAGGAAGCTACTCGGTACCACGCAGACTTACCAGTCATTTGGGCACCAAGGTGATTTTAATATACCCGAGTAAACACACGAAAGACATATTTGTTCTCCGATCCATATCGACGTGCCGTATTCATTCGCTTTCTAATTTTTCTTCCGTAAACGTTTCTCACTTTTCTCCCATCTCTGCAGGTCGAAATGGTGTACTCTCTACTCTCCATGCTGGGCACTCACGACAAGGATGACATGTCTCGCACTCTCCTGGCCATGTCGAGTTCTCAGGACAGCTGCATAGCCATGCGTCAATCAGGCTGCCTGCCTCTGCTTATCCAGCTCCTACATGGCAACGACAAAGACTCAGTTCTGCTGGGCAACTCTCGAGGCAGCAAGGAAGCGCGAGCCAGGGCCAGCGCCGCGCTCCATAACATCATCCACTCGCAGCCTGACGACAAGCGTGGCCGGAGAGAGATTCGAGTGCTCCACTTGCTGGAACAAATCAGGGCTTACTGTGAGACCTGCTGGGAATGGCAGGAAAGCCACGAGCGTGGAGTAGACCAAGACAAAAATCCAAGTAAGCCTGGATTTCGTATTTCTCTTGTCCTTTAGGCACGGATCTTTCCTAGTAAGTGACCATAGACATTTGCAAATGTACGTTTCTTTTGAATTTTAGTGCCTTCTCCTATGGAGCACCAGATCTGCCCTGCCGTTTGTGTTCTCATGAAGCTGTCGTTTGACGAGGAACATAGACATGCAATGAATGAGCTTGGTAAGATTCATTTCCTTTGAAAGTTCTCGGCGAGCGATTTGTTCAGGTGATATTTCCTAACCAACTGCTTATGTTTTTTAGGTGGACTGCAGGCTATAGGTGAACTGTTGCAGGTGGACTGTGAAATCTATGGCCTTACAAGCGACCACTACAGTGTTACACTAAGAAGATATGCTGGCATGGCTTTAACTAACTTAACTTTTGGAGATGTAGCCAACAAGGTAAGGATAGAGTGAGGCTTATTATTATTATTATTATTATTATTATTATTATTATTGTCATTCTTATTTTTTTTCTTCTTCTTTCTTTGAACAGGCTACACTTTGTTCCATGAAGGGCTGCATGAGGGCCATGGTAGCGCAGTTGAAATCAGAGAGTGAAGATTTGCAACAGGTAAATTTATCATCCTATAGTGTAAATAAAGTAGAGAAAACAATCCATCTGACCTGAACTGTTGTTTATATATATATATATATATATAGTGAGAGAGAGTGAGAAAGAAAGAGAGAGATATTATAGACAGATATATATATATATATATATATATATATATATATATATATATATATATATATAGATAGATAGATAGATAGATAGATAGATAGATAGATGGATATAGATATTATCCATTTTATATTATATATTTTATATTATAAACTTTATAATATAAAGTTTTTTTTGTAAAGTTATTTTAGTGTAAAGTTTGATTTGCTTTTTCCATTTTGTAAATATCTGCATTTAAATAAATGCATTCCTGCATTTTATTTTTATTTAATTTTTTTTAAAATCTTTTATTTATTCAGGTAATTGCAAGTGTGTTGAGAAACTTGTCTTGGCGTGCTGACGTCAATAGTAAAAAGACATTGCGCGAGGTTGGCAGTGTCCGAGCTCTAATGGAGTGTGCCCTTGAGGTTCAGAAGGTAGGTATTTTTTGTTTTTTTTAGGTACAGAATGTATTTTGTTTGTTTGTTTTTTATCATGGCGTCTTATAAACCTTTGTATATATATTTTTTCCTTAGGAATCGACACTAAAAAGTGTTCTTAGTGCCCTTTGGAACTTATCTGCTCATTGCACGGAAAACAAGGCTGATATCTGTTCTGTTGCTGGTGCTTTGGCATTTTTAGTCAGCACTCTAACCTACAGAAGCCAAACCAACACCCTTGCCATTATAGAAAGTGGTGGAGGCATCTTGAGGAATGTTTCGAGTCTCATAGCAACAAATGAAGAACACAGGTGAAATGCTTTCCTCATATGAGGTTTGTATTGTGATCCCAATGTTGCAAATACCAATTCTTGTCTTTCTTTTCTTTTTTTTGTGTAGGCAAATTCTGCGTGAGAGCAGCTGTCTGCAGACCCTTCTTCAGCATCTGAAATCTCACAGTTTAACAATAGTGAGCAACGCCTGCGGAACTTTGTGGAATCTCTCGGCTCGAAACGCAAAAGATCAGGAGGCATTGTGGGATATGGGCGCTGTTAGTATGCTAAAAAATCTGATCCACTCCAAGCACAAAATGATTGCTATGGGTAGTGCTGCAGCCTTGAGAAACCTCATGGCCAATCGGCCTGCCAAATACAAGGACGCGAACATTATGTCGCCTGGATCTAGCCTGCCTTCACTACATGTAAGAAAACAGAAAGCACTAATCGAAGAACTGGATGCGCAGCACCTTTCTGAAACGTTTGATAACATAGACAATTTGAGTCCGAAAGCCTCTCACCGGAGCAAACCTCGGCATAAGCACAGTGTTTATGGCGATTATGAGGGGGTTTGCAGGTCGGACGGTTTTAACACTAGCGGTGTTGGTGTTCGCTCCCCTTACATGAACACACCAGTGCTGTCCAGTCCATCTTCTCGGGAGAATAGGGGAAATACAGACATTGTCAGGGCTGAAAGAGACAAGAGTCTAGATCGGGAGAGAAGAGCTGTCCACCCAGATCCTGACTCCGGGAAAAGAATAGGAATGCAAATTCCCACCACTGCAGCACAAATAGCAATGGTCATGGAAGAAGTACAAAACATGCACTTGGGCCTAGATGACCGAAATGCTGGATCTACACCTGACCCTCATGCGGTCCAGGATGACCTCATGAGACGTCAGACTGGGGTTCACGGCCATCAAAACATGTACAACTATAGTAAACCCGAAGCATCGAGTAGACCTTGCCCGATGCCCAAGCTGGAATACAGAGCTTCTAATGACAGCCTTAATAGTGTCAGTAGTTCTGACGGGTATGGAAAAAGGGGTCAAATGAAACCGTCTGTAGATTCCTACTCTGAAGATGATGAAGGAAAATGGTGTGTCTACCGAAAATATCCCGCTGACCTTGCCCATAAGATACACAATGCAAACCACATGGAAGACGATGATGGTGATGTAGACACGCCAATTAACTACAGTTTGAAGTATTCAGATGAGCAGCTTAATTCTGGCCGACAAAGCCCAAGTCAGAATGAGAGGTGGGCAAGGCCCAAGATTTTGGAGGATGAAAGGAAACTCTCGGAGCACAATCCACCGAGGTCCCAGAGCCCGGGGTACCCAATGTACACAGAGGGAAGCGGTGATAGTGAGGATAAGCTTAAAAAATTCCAACCCCTGTTTGCGCAACAGGACATGTCTGCGGGATTCCGGTCCAGGGGACCCAGTGAGCAAAATAGTAGTGCCTCTGCACATGGAATGAACAAAAAAATGAGTCAAGCAATTTGTCCTGTCGATGATTTTGGGGACGACAAACCAACTAACTACAGCGAGTGCTATTCAGAAGAGGAACCACTTGATGAGCAGCCTACCAATTACAGTATAAAATACAACGAAGACCACCATGTCGAACAACCGATTGATTACAGTCTGAAGTATTCTGATACCTCCTCCAAAAAAGCAGTGTTCAGTCATTCAAAGGCATCATCTTCACAGAGCTCTGTCAAGGACCAGTTGAGCCAGGACAGTTCATCTTCAGTTTCATCAATAAAGACGCAAAATCGGCAAAAACAGCTCCAGCAGCCCTCCGTTCAGGCTCGACCTGGGCCTGGCAGGGCAATTCAGAAGAGCACTTGTAAGGCTCCGACAATAAATCAAGAAACGTTGCAGACCTACTGTGTGGAGGATACGCCTATATGTTTTTCAAGGGGAAGCTCTTTGTCGTCCTTGTCTTCTGAAGATGAAATGGAGAGCTGTAAACAGAATGTTAATGCAGCTAGTAACTATACGTCCTTGCCCGTTGCTCATAAATCATCCAATAACGTTCCCGATCAGCAAGCAACAGACGGTCAGTCGTCCAGCCACTATGTGAGAATGAAACCACCGCGACACCAAGGATCTCATGTTGGGCATGGTGAGGGCTCCAGACATCAGAAGGCAGTAGAGTTTTCATCAGGTGCTAAATCCCCATCAAAAAGTGGTGCTCAGACTCCCAAAAGTCCCCCGGAGCATTATGTGCAAGAGACCCCTCTTGTGTTCAGCAGATGCACTTCTGTCAGCTCTCTCGACAGCTTTGAGAGCCACTCCATTGCAAGTTCAGTACAGAGCGAGCCGTACAGTGGAATGGTCAGCGGCATAATCAGCCCCAGTGATCTGCCGGATAGCCCCGGTCAAACGATGCCTCCCAGTCGTAGCAAGACGCCACCTCCACCACCCCCACGTACAACATCCATAAAGCAGAAAGTTACTGTACCACCCCATGTTGAAAAATGTGACTTGGCACCCAGACACGCAGCTGTCAATGCTGCTGTGCAAAAAGTGCAAGTGCTTCCAGACAATGACACACTCCTACATTTTGCAACAGAGAGTACACCAGAAGGATTTTCATGTGCTTCGAGCCTCAGTGCGTTAAGTCTGGATGAGCCCTTCATTCAAAAGGATGTCGAGCTGAAGATAATGCCTCCGCTCCATGAGGATGACCACGGCAACAAGACTGAACCAGAGAAAGAAGACACTAGCGATTCAAAGAGGCAAGATAAGCCCTCAGCATCCGCTGAATCTGAAAAGGACATATTGGATGACTCCGATGACGACGACGACGATCGAGAGATCTTGGAAGCATGTATAAATTCAGCCATGCCTACAAAGTCCTCCAGAAAACCCAAGAAGCAAACGCCCCCAGCCACATCAAGAATACCACCACCAGTGGTCCGTAAACCGAGCCAGCTCCCTGTGTACAAACTCCTTCCCACACAAACTAGACAACTGCAAAAACATATGACTTTAAGTCACGGAGAGGATATGCCTCGGGTATATTGCGTAGAAGGAACGCCTACTAACTTCTCCACAGCAACATCTCTGAGTGACCTTACCATTGATTCCCCTCCGAACGAGTTAGCTACTATGGAAATTCCAGCTCCCCAAGCAGAGGCATCGAGTCAAAGACGAGACACCATCCCAGAAGGGAAAAGTACAGAAGCAACAGATATTGTAGCATCTTTTGACATGCACAGTCCTACCGGTGAGAATGAAGGGGACGACATTCTTGCTGAGTGTATCAACTCAGCAATGCCAAAAGGTAAAACGCACAAGCCGTACAGAGTGCAAAAACTATCAGATCAACCTCAACATCCTCCTACTACTACTACTGGCAGTCTAGTTCAGCAAGAGTTTGAAAAGAAAAAGCCAACTTCTCCTGTAAAACCAATGCCACAAAGTAATGAGTATCGAGCCAGAATGCTCAAGCGGCCAGATGCCTCTAGCAGTTTATCAGAAGCAGTATATCCCGATAAAAACATGGAGACCAAAAAACTAGAGTCCAAGCCAGGCCCTAGACAAGCATTGGTAGATAAGCCTCTGAATACCGAGGAACGCGCCCGGCCAGGTTTTGCCTTTGATTCTCCGCACCATTACACACCAATCGAGGGTACTCCGTATTGCTTTTCTCGAAATGATTCACTGAGCTCGCTTGACTTCGAAGATGACGATCTTGACCTCTCCAAAGAGAAGGCCGAGCTTCGAAAAGAGAAGGAACAAAGGAAGCTCCCACCTGCAAAGAATAATGGCGAGCATTCTGGAAACACAAACAGAGCGGCCGCATTTCAAGGCGCCCAAGCAAAGGCTCTTCAGAAACCAGGTTTTTCACTCGCAGCCAAAGAAAATACTGGACCAGTGCCTGATGAAAAGCAAAACTTTTCCATAGAGGACACCCCAGTGTGTTTCTCAAGAAATTCTTCCCTCAGTTCTTTAAGTGACATTGATCAAGAAAACAACAACAAAGATTGCTCACACAAAGAGGAAACATCACAAGTAGAAGTGCCCCGGCCTCAAGCCTCTGGCTATGCACCGAAAGCCTTTCATGTGGAGGACACTCCTGTATGTTTCTCTAGAAATAGTTCTCTTAGCTCACTCAGTATTGATTCTGAGGATGATCTTCTACAAGAATGCATCAGTTCTGCGATGCCAAAGAAAAAGAAGCAACTGCCTAGAAGTAAGAGTGAGGAACAAGGTGTTAAGGAGGAGAAAAGCTTGATAGCTGATGGAATTTTGGCCGAGGAACCAGACCTCATACTGGACCTCACCGATGCACACAGTCCTATTTCAGAGCAAGCTTTGTCTCCAGACTCTGAATCGTTTGACTGGAAAGCCATCCAAGAAGGTGCTAATTCAATAGTTAGCAGTCTGCACCAAGCTGCAGCAAGTCTGTCCCGGCAAGGGTCGTCCGATTCCGACTCCATCCTTTCTCTGAAATCTGGCATTTCCATTGGATCCCCATTCCACCTTCCTTCGAATCAAGATGGCAATAAGCCACCTGCCCATAAAGGACCAAGAATATTGAAACCAGGCGAGAAAAGCACTTTAGACACCAAAAAGAAAGAGGAAGACACTGCTAAAAGCCTTAAAGGTGGTAAGAAAGTGTATAAAAGCCTCATCACTGGAAAACCACGACCTAGTCTTGAATCCTTGACTTCTCAACAAAGGCCAGCTCAAGGTCCTGTAGTGTCCCGAGGACGGACAATGGTTCATGTTCCTGGCGTGAGAAGCAGCTCTCCCAGTACCAGCCCTATTCCAAAAAAACCTCCTACTCGTGGGCAAGCCACAAAACCGCCAGCTCTTCAGGCACCAAATTCTGGAAACTCTCCAAGGACCATCAAGACGCCATCAAAATCAGATCCTAGTCCTGCCCGAGAATCCGCTGCCTCCCACGGAGGATTAAGTAAAACCTCCTCTCGATCAGGATCCAGAGATTCCACACCATCTAGACCAACCCAGCAATCCCTGGGGAGACCCATGCAGTCTCCTGGACGTACCTCTGCCTCTCCAGGTAGAAATGGGCTAACGCCACCGAACAAATTTTCTCAGATACCTCGTACTGTTTCTCCAAGTGCAGCTTCCAAACCTGCGTCTGGTCGGATGTCTTACCCCTCTCCAGGAAGGCAGCTGAGTCAGCATACCCCTCCAAAACACAGTGGTTTGCCCAGAAGCACCAGTGGTATACCCAGGAGTGAATCTGCTTCAAAAAGTCTAAGTCAGTGTGGCGTCTCAGGCCCTTCAAAGAAAACTGATCTATCGCGAATGTCTTCCACAAAGTCAAGTGGGAGTGAGTCGGACAGATCCGAGAAACCTGGACTTGTTCGCCAGTCCACCTTTATTAAAGAAGCCCCTAGTCCAACCCTGAAAAGGAAATTAGAAGAGTCTGCTTCTTTTGAGTCTTTGTCTCCTTCCTCCACTAGTCAGTCTCAAACACCTATTTCAAGCCCGTCCTTACCAGACATGTCTCTTAGCCTGCCCTACCAAGGAAGTTGCTGGAAAAAGTCCCCCCAAAGCCAAAACTCCTCTGAAAACGGAGACGGGAAATCACTTAGACGGCATGATATCTCTCGATCTCATTCGGAGAGTCCCTCAAGACTCCCGATTAACAGAGGAGGCACATGGAAAAGGGAGCACAGCAAACATTCTTCGTCCCTCCCAAGAGTAGGCACTTGGAAAAGAACCGGCAGCAGTTCCTCGATACTTTCGGCGTCGTCCGAGTCCAGCGAAAAGGGCAGAAGTGAAGATGAACGGCAGCCAACTAATCCTCCACAGCGATCTGGACAGAACAAAGATGGGGGACTAGAAAGGAAAGGTACATGGAAGAAAATTAAAGACAATGAATCGGGTCCCTCAATGACTCTAGACTTGTCTGATCCAGCTAGTGATGTAAGCACGGCATCTAAAACCGAGGACGTCTGGGTGAGGATCGAAGACTGTCCCATCAATAGCCCTAGGTCTAGCAAATCCCCAACAGCAAACACACCTCCAGTAATCGACGGCTTGTCTGGAAGGCTGCATCCCAGTGATTGGGACTTGAGTGAAATGCAACATAAGCAGCCAGCGAACAATGAGAACGCGCCCAGTCGGCGCCTCGGTTCAGAAACGAATTTAAACTTGATCCGAAGCAGCGAGAGTCTTGAAAGAAAGGTGACGGACATCAAGCCCGTTTTGAGCACTCCAAATATCGCTACGGAAGTTCATGAGCTTGCGATCGCTGAGCGTACACCTTTCAGCTCGACCAATTCCAGCAAGCACAGCTCCCCTAGTGGTGCCGTTGCAGCTAGAGTTAGTCCTTTTAACTATACCCCCAGCCCTAGAAAGAGCAGTGTTGATAGCACAACGCCAAGGCCATCTCAGATTCCCACTCCGGTTAACAGCAATGTAAAAAAGAGAGACTCTAAAGGAGACACAACCGAAAGTGGGTCCTATATTGTCACCTCGGTGTAAAAATCGTGTTAATAGACTGGACAATGCTTGGAACATGTTCTGTTTATCTGTGTGGGAGGGGGGGAAAAAAACAACTTTTTAACATATACGCAAATATGCCGTCGTGTCATTTTACTGGTAGAATTGTGACAGGCACACGTGATTTATCCGAGTAGGAAGGGACTGGAAATTGTACGTCAATTTGTACAGATTTAATTATGTATATATTTAATTTAAACTGGCGACAAGGTCTTATCTTGCCTGACTTGAGGTAGGTAATTGCAGTGGAATATTTGGGGTGTTGTAATGGCTTTTGTTTGACCCTCCTTACTAATGCATTTGATTTGTAAGGAACCTGTATTAATTCAAAACGTCGAACTCATTTTTACTGCCATGTATTGTACGTTATCACTTCTGCTCCTTTGCATGATCTCATCCAATGTTCTGCTATTTCCTGAAGTAAAGATGCACACCGATGTGGACGCAGTGTGCCGATAGCTGTAGTGTAACATTTTACACTTTTTGTCTGTGTTTTTGAAAGTAAGGAAAACGAAACACTTCTGATATTTACAATGGACATAGATTATACAAAAAAAATAAAATAAATAGATTTACCTCTCTGCTATTTGTGTACAACATTTCCAAGTGAGGTTGAGTGTTTTAAATTGATGCATCGGTCTCCGAAGGTCTGAAGTTGTAGAATTAAATTATAGTAGGTTTTGGTGTTGTTTTGTTTTTTTTTTTTAAAAAAAGAATAATTTACTGTACACATTATCCAGAGTTCTTGTTAAAGCACATGATCAGATATACTCTCTTACCAAAATACCATTTTTTATTTTTTTTTTTTTTTTTTTTTTTCCCCCATTCATGCAATAAAGTAGGCTGATTGATGTTTGACATACTTTTGAAATTACAAATCGATGAAATAAACACCATTTTGGTGAGTGTTGCTTCCTGTGCGTTTTATCATTCATTCTGAAATGGTTTACGTCACACTGTCATTTATCTAGTAAAATACAGTTCGTTTATTAGATTTCATGGCATTTGTTTATTCTACCAATGTTGTGGTTTCTCAGATTTATTAAAGGTTTCATGTGTAAATGTGTAAATAAATTAGTTTTTGCTCCTGATTGGTTCGCATATCGAGTTGCTTACTTCATAAACAAGAATCAATGATCCATAATAGAAGCAAAAGTATATAAAGTGTGTAAATAGGGTTAAATTAAGTACAGGTAGTTGAGCCGTAGATGGATTAATAGTCTAGAGAATATATTGTTGCTAATGGAACAAGAAAGCGTCACTCCATTTTGCCTTGTGTTTGCTACTGTGTATGTTACAATCCATATGATCAAAAAACAATATATTTTAAACTTGAAATCTTGTGTTACACAGTCAGATCAGGTAAACAGCACTACACCAAAAATTGCTATAGTGGTATTCTCCAAGTTGCGTTAAAATGACCTCTTTGACTACCTACTTTGTATTTAAAAAAGCGAGTTTACAAAAATAAATAAATAAATAAAAAGAATAAAAAAAATTTATATATATATATATATATATATATATATATATATATTTTTTTTTTTTTAATTATTATTTATGTATATATGTATGTATGTATGTATGTATGTATGTGTGTGTGTGTGTGTGTGTGTGTGTGTGTGTGTGTATGTAGGTGGTTGAAACGGTCCTTAACTGAAACCAACAGTTCTGTAGGAGGCACAAAACCAGTCGAGGATCAGCCAAACTGCCTTTAAGGCGAGGTTCTGAAAGGCAGTTCAACTTTTGACATGGAAACAAGACTCATGGGCCATGAAACATGGTGGAGCTTCCCTGCAAGTTGGGGCTGCATTTCTGCAAATGGATTTGGAGGTTTGGTTAGGACTAATGTTAATAAAAATTTATTAATGACAATAATAATAATTCATTACATTTATATAGACACTCAAAGCGCTAGACATTATGAGAGGGTGATCTCCTCATCCACCACCAGTTTATAGCATCCGTCTGGATGATACGATGGCAGCTCCAGAACGCCCACCACACACTTACTGGTGGAGAGGAGAGATATGGGGATGGTTAGGAGGCTGTGATGGTTGAATTTAGCCAGGTTGCAGAGGACACACCTCTACACAGAGTAAGGACCTGGGTGTAACGTCTCATTCCGGATGAAGGTGCTTTAAGACAAGTATAGTGTCCCTGTCACTATAGTGGGGTGCTACGTTATACATACCACAGCACCCCCTGCTGGCCTCACTAACACCTCTTCCAGCAGCAACCTAATTTTTCCCGGGAGGTCATCCATTCAGGTACTAACGGGCCTCAACCATGCTTAGCTTCAGTGGGCAACCAGTCTTGACCTATATAGGATGATATGGCTACTGCCTATTGTTGTCCTCAATGCAAAGAAGTACAGGCAGATAATTATCCATCATGCGATACCATCAGGGAGGTGTCTGATTCAGCAGGACAAGGACCCCAAACATACAGCTGATGTCATGAAGGACTATCTTCAGCATCTTCACCATTTCAACATCAGGCAGCTTACAACAACATCTGGTTCTTCAATCTCCTTGTCTGCAAGTGTCCCTATTGATTTGCTTGACCATTCTGTTCATTTTCTCACTTTCGCAGAGGCTGCGATTGCACTCTGTCACATGACACGCGAGAGTGTTCATTTGTTCGGCATTAATCGGCATTAATGTTGCTGAAAATAATACATTTAGGGGAAAAAGCACTGAAGGAAAAGCTATGTCCGGACTACAAACTCATGGGGAAAAAAACGATTCAGCTCTTCATTTGCATTAGTGGTTTGTCAACTTCCCGTGTTAAAATATCTTCACTGCTGATAAGCCGCGGCCCGTTGTGTCACCAGCTTTTCAAAGCTTTTCCTGTGGACGGCTTTTTTCTTCTTCCTTTTCAAATTTGAGTTTCGACTTGCACAATATCAGCAGGGTAAGTCAGCTCTTCTACTGCCCGAACGATAATTTTAAATGTACATTGATTTTTGATCACTTTGTACCTGTTTTTTTTGGGGATAAACATATTGAGATATTTGAACAGGAACATTAGAGTGCTTTTCAAACTTTATAAATGGGAAAATAAGGATAGCACTTTTGATTAACAGCACAGAGATCCATTTTCGGGGCACTTTGTAGCACCGCAGTTTATTACTCAGAAATCGCACTATGTGCAAATGAAATAAGATCATTTTGAAAATATTGAATATATAAAAAAGCCTTTTAAAACTGTACGTCTCATCAGCAGTAGAATACTTTGGTTCCATGTATTCAACATTGTTTTGTAAAATTCCTATATTAACATTTAAAAGGCATGTAATCTGAATCTTTGTCTCTTTTGTTTCCAGACCGGGTTTTAGGCAAGAAAGCAGTAAAGCTAGAAAGCTGGATTTTTCAAAGGCATCAAAATGAATGACATGGATTACTACTCGAACTACTACTCGAACTACTACTCGAACTACTCTGGAGACTTCCTGGACTTTGAAAATGACACTTGTGTCTTTGGTTTGTCAGAGAATGTAAGGAGTTCCATTGAAACAGCGGCCGTCGTGTTCTACTGCCTGACGTTCATCCTCGGGGTCCCTGGAAACGTCCTGGTAGTGTGGATCGCCGGTGTGAAAATGAAGAAGACTATAAACACCATCTGGTTCCTGAACCTGGCCATCGCCGACCTCCTGTGCTGCCTGTCGGTACCCTTTACCGTGGTGCAAATCCTTCTGGAGAATCACTGGCCGTACGGTGACGCGATGTGCAAAGTGCTGCCCGCGATCATCGTCGTCAACATGTTTGCCAGCATTTTCACGCTGTACTTCATCAGTGTGGATCGCTTCCTTCAGATTGTCAAGCCTGTCTGGGCTCAGAACAACCGTACCCTTGGATTAGCGTGGATCTGCTGCGCTGTGGCATGGGCACTGGCTACGTTCCTCAGCCTGCCCACTATGATCCTGCGAGAACTTCGCACCTACGACGAATATAACATAAGCGTTTGCCTGTTCAGCGCCAGCAACGCTACCTCGGACGACGTCTGCGGCGCAGACAAAGGTCCTGCTTACAGGGCACTCATCATAACCAGGTTCGTATTTGGCTTCCTTATACCACTTCTGTGCATTGTGTTCTGCTACACCGGGATCGCCCGGAAGGTTCGGAGCAGCCAGTTTCGTGCAAGAAAAGCCTTCCATGTCATGCTAGCTGTTGTGGTGGCATTTTTCCTCTCCTGGTTCCCCTATCATTTGGTGGGCCTGCTAGATATTTACGGAGACCCACACAGTTCCGTCCTGGCTAGAGACGTGGACCGCTTGGCAATCTCTTTGGCGTACACCAACAGCTGCATGAACCCCATTTTGTACGTGTTTATGGGGCAGGACTTTAAGGAAAAAGTCAAACTTTCGCTGAGACGGGCCTTCGAGAAAGCTTTCAGTGAAGATACAACACATTTGTCGGCCAGCTCCAGACAGCAGTCGCGCTGCACCAACTCCTCGGATGCTCAGCTATGAATTGTCACGTGATGCTCCGAGCGTGTTTTCCGTTCGTACAGTCTAAATCTACAATTTATAGTATAAACATTCATGGAAAACATTTTGGCCGATATAAAAAAATGGTTATCTTGGTGTATATAATGCATATAGCACATCTGGCATGTTTTGTTTTTACGCACTTCTTTTAATCATGTCTTCTTCTATGAAACCGCATTGTGACATCATGAAAAAGGTAATAACCACAAAAGCAGTAATTATATAGCAAACAGGAACTAATAAACACCAAATATTGTAATATACAGAGACCAGCCAATTAAATCGATATATTATTTGACCATTAAGAACTAATGCTCTTAATCATTGACAAACACTTTTTCTCTCTAGGCCTAGGGTTATGGAAAATTCATATGTCTGAGTCTATTTCTTTCTCTATTTAAACAAAAATGCATGCTTTATTTCTTTTTTCTTTTTTTTTGCACTTTTACAAATGATTTTAACATGTTGTGAACAAACATGTTTCACTGAACACAGAGAGGTTTCATTCCCAGAAAAAAGATCTTTAGAGAACCAATAAAAACACAAATATAAAAAGAACTTAAAGCGATACTGACCGACCTCTCGTTTTCTACACAATGTTAACTTCGTACACCTTTTCTTTTGTCACCACTGTGTTGTAATGTGTTTTTATTGTATGTGTCATTTGCATTGCCTATTTCTTTTATTCAATTGAGTGTGACCTGTATTATTTTAATTATTTAAAAAAAAAATTATAATTTTAATAACCAAACACGCCACATAGCTCTGTTGCACATGGATTCCATTCCAGCCTGACCGATGCATCTCACTATGAGTGAAAATCAGGTCATCAAATGACAGGATGTTTAAATTAAGGACACTTATTATAAATGTTCGTATTTCTGTAAAGTGAAAAAAACTGCAGAGGTTAAAATTTCTAGCAGGGGAAGTTTGTGGAAGTTTGAATATTAATAAGATGAGCTCAACAAACATTCATGAACTCAGTTCCACGTGTCTATGTACAGTTTACATTATATATATATGGTTTAGCATGACCCAGGCCATTTAATAACGGATATAAAGATGAAAATGTTTGCCTACTCAGTTGAGGTTTATTTCATTTTCTTTCTTTTTTTCCACGCTTGTGCATGTTTTATTCTTCCCGACAGTCTCTCAGATAATGCCCGTGACACTGAGCGCATGCTGTAGTGTTGCCTTTTTGGAGAGGAACTATAAAGCCTGGACAGTAAATATAAATGTAAACATTTTTTTAGAGAATAGTTTAACAAATAGTACAGAAGAGTCCTTAAAAAGTATATAAAATGAAGAATGAAGGGAAAAAAAAATACCCTGGCATGTAAAAGTGTTGATCTTGATTGTGACATGTAGCCATTTTTAATTTTAATGTGTATTTTCGACTCGACTAAATTACACGGAAAAAAAAGAAAGGACCCTTAGAAAGACACAAATCATTAATCAGAGTGACTGACGTCATGTCCGTGTCCAAGGGGATGGATCGGTTCACGCTACAAGTGACGAAATGCCTCAGGAACATGACAGGGAGCCTCTATTTTAGGGCAAATGCTACAATGACAAACAAGACATAAATTGAAGTTTCCAATAACTTTTTACATTTACACACACACAAAAACCCTACAAAAAATGGACATGGTCCCGCCAGCTGAATTTAAACCTTTCATGTGCATGGACGTATTGCAGACCTCAGAAAAGACCTTAAAAGTACAAATATGTCACATATGTTTACAACAACACCTAATCCTTTGCCACTGCAACATTTAATGGCCTTTACCCTCTGAACAACACCACCACACAGACTTCACTACTTCACTGAACTTTTGCCACACATGACCTTTCTTTGTCAATAATAACCAACCACTCCCAACTAGTCCTGACATCTTTGAGATGCTCTCATCCAATCTGTCAAGCCATCTCAATTTGGCCCTTGTCAGCGTCGCTCCAAATCTTTTGCTTGCCTATTTTCCACATGCATGTTGTTCACATGCTGTTTAATATATCTATGTATATCCACTTGGCAGGTGAAATAAGATAATCAATGTTATTCTCTTCACTTGTCGGTGGTTTTAATGTTCTGGCTGGTTGGTGATTAAGACATAAACGTCCAAGTGAAATCCACGATAGGTTTCATTCATTCATTCATCTTCTACCGCTTTATATGATCTTCCCTCGGGTCACGGGGAGTCTGTGCCTATCTCAGGCGTCTATGGGCATTAAGGCACGATACACCTTGGATAGATTGCCAACCCAGCACACACACACACACACACACACACATTCATACACTAGGGACAATTTTCCAAGGTGCCAATCAACCTACCGTGCATATACCGGGGAGGAAACTGGAGAAACCCGCAGATGAACACACACATGGCGGAGGCGGGAATCAAACCCCCGACCCTGGAGGTGTGAGGCGAACGTGCTAACCACCAAGCCACAGTGAACCGCGACCCAACAGAATATTCATATTTTTGTTTGTTTTTTTGCATCACTCTCTAAAGTTTATCTTATGAAAGGTTATGAAAAACACAAAACATCGCTCTAAAATGTTGTACTGTATGTTGTGTACTGTATATACTGTAATACTCTATTCAGAAATTATTTGATTTATTCTTTACTTCATTTACCAGCTTTTAACTGTTGCACCTTTGAAGGGTCTTATATAGCGTCCATCTAGGTAATCCTTTGTAGCAAGAGGTTCTGAAATGACGAGTTATTGCTGTAAATAAGTTCTTAGAAATGAATGATAAAATTATCATGAAAAAGAAAAATAATAATTGTATTGATTTTTTTTTGCACTTATGATACAAATATAGAATGACCAGTTTAGCCGTTCTGTCCAACGTTCAAACCAATAACGGTATTCTCATCTGTACATACACTTTATTCATATTTTAATATTGGATATTTATATAGTATTGCATGCAACAATTACTCCATTGATTAGGAGTTATTTCAACACGCACAAACATGATTCAAAAAACACTGGTGTAAAACAGGGGCACGGTGGCTTAGTGGTTAGCACGTTTGCCTCACACCGCCAGGGCCCGGGTTTGATTCCCGTCTCGCCTATGGTTCCAAGGAATGTGTGTGTGTGTGTGCCCTGCGATGGGTTGGCATTCCATCCAGGGTTTATCCTGCCTTAATGCTCATAGACAACTGAGATAACACAGACTCCCCGTGACCCGAGGGAAGATCGGATAAAGCGGTAGAAGATGAATGAATGAATGAATGAATGGTGTAAAACAAACAAAATACTCAGTATATCCAAGGTTTGACTATGTTGTTTATCATCCACTGGGTGTCACCAAAACACAAATATGTAAACTCGAATTCCTTTCAGCTTTGACAAAGCAAATATAATTTGGAATGTTGTTAAGGCAGTATTGTGAGCTATCATAACGAAGCAAGTGGGAAATCTATTTAGGTTTAATAATTGAAATGTCACTTCTTGACTGAACGTGACTTTCATTTCCTCTTGTTTAAGTTCCTGTTTCCTGTTAATTTATTCTCTAACACTTGTCACTGAACTTGTTAAATGAAACAGACGTGTCTGGTCTGTTTTGCTGATGAAGCTAAGCCAAAAAAAAACAAAAAAAAACTAAAAATATAAATAAAATAAATATACTAACGTTTAAAATATAATCATAAAATAAAAAATATAGATAGAAAAAATTTGGAAAAAACACTTGATCATGGTTTTGAATTTTAATGCCTGAAACGCCTTTAAAAAGTTTGCTTGGGTGTGAAATAAAAAACAAGATAAAACCGCTGCTTAATTATTGACCTCTCAGCATATGCTCTCAAAACCCATTCAGTCCTAGTTACATTGTTACCACACATTTCACAGTGTTTAATTGAGTTGTAAACTGGTTCACGTAGATAAAATGCTACCTGACAATACTTCAGTTTTCAATTTAAATGCATCCTCTCCTGTGTCAATATTATGACCTATATAATTCATATCACGGTGAGTGTGTACCGTGTGTGACAAATAAAGATGAATTTGCATTTAAATAAACAACTGCTCAAAAATATCAGCGAAGCAATGCATTTAAAAAAGGATGAGCCACAATTCCTCCACAATGATGTGGGAGGGGGTGTAGCTCAGTGGTCTAAGGCACTGGGCTGCTGATCGGAAGATCCATGTTCGTGCCCCGGTATAGCCAAGCTGCCGCCCTTGGGTCCTTGAGTAAGACCCTTAACCCTCTGTTCTCCAGGGGTGCCGTATCATGGCTGACCCTGCGCTCTGACCCCAGCTACCAACAACAGGCTGGGATATGTGAAGAAAGATTTTCACTGTTCTGTAATGTATATGTGACAAATAAAGGCTATTCATAACACAATTACTTAAAGATGTTGCTGATAAGGTGTTTTTCATGAGATGTTTATTAATGTTCCACCACGGTATTCCAGGTGCGGTCTGAGCTTTGCTAAATCTTGACCCATTGCATAACCCAAGTTTGGCCAAGCTACACATTAGTATACAAAAGACTTCAGCGTCAGTTCAGTTATTACAAGTTGCCCAGGTCCTATTGCAGCAAATCAAACTCAAATAATCATAATTCCACTTCTGTGTTTGAACAGATGAATAGAATAGCCTTTATTTGTCATATATACATTACATCACAGTGAAATTCTTTCGCATATCGCAGCTTGTTTTGGGAGCTGGGGTCAGCTATGATACGGTGCCCCTGGAGCACAGAATATTAAGGGCCTTGCTCATGGACCCAAGGGCGGCAGCTTGGCATACCAGGGCTCGAACCCCCGATCAGTCTGTTTTCCATTGCTTTAACCTCTGAGCTACATCCCTATATATAAGAGGTGTTATTGCACATAAGCTGTATATGGATTTCACCAAACATGGGGCTGTACATTATGGCTAATTTGGTTTCATCTGTTCAAAGGACATTCAAACCGCAAGGAATTTTTCCCCAGACTTATACAAACCTAAAGTGTGCTGCCATCTTCTTTTTAGAACTTGTCCATTTAACATACACATTATTTCATCCTGTTATTTATCAGTTTCCTAAAAGCTGTAGTTACAAATTATGAAAGCTAAAGTCAACTAACATCATTTTTAGTCCGCATTATTTCGTTTTTTTGTTTTCAGTGGATGACAAACTGGTTAGTGTGAATAAGCACAGGAGACGTTTTTCCATTCTCGTATTATCCAGTTTTCTTTGATAGAATCTTCTAGTCTTGGGGCTCATCCTCGTCAAAGTGGTATCATGAACTTTCACATTTAAGACACAAAGTGAGGCTTGCAAAGTCTTGGTGTAACTCTCACTATTGAATTATGAACTTATGGAGGAGTTTTAAGGCCTTATAACCCCCCCACACATAATTGGTAACATAATTACTTCCCGAAGATTATCTTTTATAGAATGGTGTGTTTGAACTCTTAAGACATTTACACTGTACTATATACAGGGAGTAAAAATTTGTATTACTGGCTAGGATCAATAGAGTTCAAATATAGAGCACACTTTCCCTAATAACTGAGTTCTGTGGCAGTTCTTGAAATGCTATTTTAGTTGGAGAGTTCCAAAGCTGGATAAAATGGCCATTTTCCTTTGGCCCATGGTTACGTTTATGTTTCCGATCTCAGGGTATGTAATACTAATTACACCCTAATCATTCAGAACGAAGCTATACATCAGAATAATAGTTTCTATAGCTCATATAAAGCTCATGTTGATGAATATACATGGAGCAAAAGCCAAACACGAGTCAATTCAGAATTTCTAATTGAATCATTTTTTTATTTCCTCCATATTCATGTTTCCATTCACAGTATGACTCCGGATCTGCAGCAACTGGATCCACTCCTTCCGTAACCTGTGGAGAGTCAAAGACTTAACGTTCTGTGCAGAAAAAAAAAGATCAACATTAGCTGAATAGCAATGAAAGGTGTTTACATAGCCTTATTCCAAAATGAGAATGTTCGCCTACATTTCGATATTTATCATTTCATACATGATGCAATGAATTAAGCTAACATCTTATATGTTAGCTTAATTCGTTGCATCATGTATGAAATGCCGGTATCAAATGTTACTTATGAGAATGAAAAGAGATAAAAAATGATGTTTGTACCTCATTGCCCCCAAACAACAACAATAAAAAATGTATTTTAACTACCTTGTTATTCAGTATTTTTGTAGGTAGACTGCAGTATAACATTTTATCCCCTTTCAGCCATGGTTACTCCGAACCGTAACCTTGATTAAGCAAGGCTTCGGAGATTTCATTCAGACCCCATATTACAATCAGCCTCGAGTCCTAACAGATTTACTTTATGTAGCTCCTCTTCTTAATAGACCCATGCTTTTGCCCTCAAACTGGTTGTATTGGATTAGCATAAACAAAGTTTACATTCATTATAAGCCTGGAGCAGCACATGGATCTATAGCTGTTCTATCACACTATCCCACATATTAGAAAGGCGCTGTATCGCTGCATGTGTTAATTTATACTGGCCTTATAGAACAGAAATAAACACCGCATCTACACTACAGATGTGGTCTACTATTACATCCAGCAGCCCCAAATAAAAACAAATCAGTCAAAACAATCACTTCAAAACTCAATGCATACTACAGTATATATAGTATATGTTAGTTATGAAAAAATGATTAAAATTTATTTGTTTACTCAGTCATAGTGTGTTCCAAAGTAAAGTGTGTTCCAATCTTTTTTCAGTTTACAAATTTCTATTGCTGTTAATGTGATATATATATATATATATATATATATATATATATATATATATATATATATATATATATATATATATACACACATATATATATATATATATATATATATATATATATATATATATATATATATATATATATATATATATAGATAATATATATCTATATAATATATATCTATATATATATATATATATAAGGGGGCCCGGTGGCGTAGTGGTTCGCCACACACCGCCAGGATCCGGGTTCGATTCCTGTCTCGGTCATGTGTGTGTGGAGTTTGCATGTTCTCCCCGTGCCTCAGGGGGCTTTTTTTTTTTTCTCCGGGTTCTCCGGTTTCCTCCGGTCCAAAAACATGCACCTGGAAAATTGTCCCTAGTGTATGAATGTGTGTGTGTGTGTGTGTGTGTGTGCCCTGCGATTGGTTGGCATTCCATCCAGGGTGTATCCTGCCTTAATGCCAATAGACGCCTGAGATAGGCACAGGCTCCCCGTGACCCGAGGGAAGATCGGATAAAGCGGTAGAAGATAGATATATATATATATATATATACACACACACACACACACACACATCTATATATCTATTTATTTAGCATTCTGCCCAATACAAGAACTATAATTTTGTGTAAAGTAATGCATTTGAACTACTTGCACATAATACAAATGAGTTGGTTTTCATTTCTTTTCGATTATGATAGCAATAAATGTAAATTGTAAAAAATATTTGAATTAGCCTGTCAGGCAAACATAGCACGGTATAATACATTTGGACGCTGCCCCTGCTTCTGTGAGATGCCTTACTTTCAGAATTCTTTGTTTATTTATTTTCTGATTTTACCCCAATATGAACTCATCTCTTTTCTTTTTTTATCTCAGTTAAAAAAACAGACAACAAAGTGCCTCCAGCTCCATCTGGCTGCCAAATACATCTATACTGTAAAGTAAATATATTACTGTTTTGTAAATTGCTGTTTTCATAAATAATTAATTAATTGCGGTTTGCAGTTAAATTATTAACCAATTATATTATACTACCAAATACTGCTTACTATTTCTTAAGACTCTTATGAAAGGCCTTGCTGTGTCTACAATAGGATCATCGTAATGAGTCGCCTTGAGAAATGAGGGATTAACTGTATTTTAAATGTATTTTTTGCGATTTCAAAAATTTCAGACACTGTGTAAAGTCAGATTGCAATGATTTGCAAATCTCAACCCTATTTTTGCAAAAAAGCAATATGGAAAACATATCAATATCATAACGTCTGTAAAAGGTAAGTGTTATCAAACAGCTGGAGAAACATATTACCATGAATTGGGTTAATTAGCAAGATACTTTAGTATAAATAGCGTATATGAAAGCGAGAGTAGAGGATTCTCAGAAGCAATGATGGGCAGAGCTTCAATAATATGTGAAAATTTCATGGTAATGTTCATCAACATCAAATTTTAGAACAGTTGGTCATCTCATTTCCCGGTACATAATATTATCAAACATTTCCACAAATCTCGCGAAATCTCTGCGCACAAGGGACAAGGGGGAAAGAAAATCAATGGGATGCCTGTGATCTTCAGGCGACACTGTATTATAAACAGTCATGATCCTGTAATGGAGATCACTGCATGGGCTCATAACACCTCTGGGAATGATTGTGTGCGGATAAAGATCGGCATGTCATCCACAAATACAGGTTAAAATCTCAATCATGTTAAAAAGAAGAAGGCACACGTGAACATGATGCAGAAAGGCCACTATACTCTCTGAGCCAAAGCTCATTTAAAATATACTGAGGCAAAGAGGAAATCTGCTTCTCTGGTCACATGAATCAACATTTTAATTTGCTTTGGAAAGCATGAACTCTGGACTACAGACGAGTGGGAGGAGTGGAGCTTGTTAGCAGTGCTTAGTTCAAAAGCTACATCGGTGATAGTATGGGAGATCATTAATGTGTGTTACATCTGAAAACTCCATCAATGCTATACAGAGTAACATATGCGTCCATTTAAAAATGTCCTTTATATATATATATATATATATATATATATATATATATATATATATATATATATATATATATATATATATCACATTTATTATATATACACACACATCTAAATCAACTACAATAACATAATGTAAACAGATGTAGTAATAAATGCATCCTACTACACACCTTATATTAGGAGAATCCAGTCTTGAATTGGCCTTAAAATGTTAAATGACTGTCTTAAACACATTCGCAATACACAAACGAGCAGTAAATGTAGGTGGGGTGGGGCAGATTCTGGGTGGTATTTATGGCTATAAAATGTACTATAGATGACTTCTAGTACATTTAAAAAACACGTGCAAAACACTTTGGCATATGACATACACCACATATATAATATATATATATATATATATATATATATATATATATATATTATCTTCGAATGCACTCATTAATATGGTAAAATTGGTTGAATATTCATTTGGGAAAGGAAATGGTAAGAGGAAAAGGAAGACAAAAGGGTTTGTCGAAGGTTTTCCTTCTGAAAACCCTGCGTAGTCATTGCTTTTTGTATCTAAATCTATTTTTATCCACTTCCTTATTATGCTTTTGCACTCAAACCCTCCAGAGCTCATCTAACTTTAGCTTGTTCAAGCATAGTTGGTTTCATTACACAACTGAGATTTGCCAAGTGGATTTTTGCACATTTTTTTGGAGAAGTGCTTTAACTCACCCACTCCTAGACTACTCTTCTAAACCCTAAAATAAGAAGGGCAGAATCATATCTACTCGTGTGGCTCTTAATTATGGCACACTGCATTAAAACTTCACACTGTAAAAATAAATCGTGAGGCATATGAGAGCAGGAAGACTGTCTAGGGATTGGACTTATATTAATTTGGCATAAATCCTTCATCTGCCACTCTTCTCTTAGTTATATAACTTACACATGGATTTAACACCTATATAATGCACTATAATGTATAATGTTTTGGATCAGGGCTAGGGTTAGGGGTTAATGTTAGATTTAGAGTTAGTGTTTGGGATTATGTTGAGGGTTCGGAGGTTTTGGGGGATAGAATAGAATTAAATAGCCTTTATTTATCATATATACATTACAGCAGAGTAGAATTGTTTCTTTGCGCTTTCCAGCTGGGGAAGTTGGATCCCGGAAGTCTTACCCCGGAGGGCAGAGGGTTTAGGGCTTTGCTCAATCCTTAGGGATTGGGTCTAGTGTTGGTTTTAAGGTTAGGCATAAGCTTAAACCTAAGACTTAGGTTTATGTGTTAAGGATTGGGATTTATTTATTAAGATATAATTTTTTTAATGAATATGTTTATAATTAGGATTAATGTATGCAGCAGCGCATGATATATTATTGTTATTGTTAAAATAATAATAATAATAATTAATATATGTATTCTTCTTCTTATTATTATTATTATTATTATAACTTTTGAAATAATAGCACTATTACCAAGAGATTCAAAATATATCTGTCATTTGTGCTAAGAAATGATTTTCTAGTTATAAGCACATAACTAGTAATTTCTATAGAACAATAAAGATATTATTTACAAAATTATATATAGGATATTTAACACATTTTGGAAATAATGCTAAATGTTAAATGTTGTTAAATAACATATTATTATTAATTATATTATTATTATATTATTGTTAATATATTTAATATTTATTTTTAGTCTATGAAAACAGTAGCCTAATGATTAATTAAGTCATGTTCAAGGTGCACTAATATTCAAATGCACTTAAATCTGTTTTAAAGAAAAATATGCTTTTTTTATTCTAAAAATTTCATCTTCCATTGCGGTCTTAACCATCCATTCCTTCACTGCACATGTGGCTGGCAGACGCTGAGCCATTTTTCACCATAATCTTCAATTTTGATTTAATAGACAGGGGTTTTCTTAGTAATCACCCCTGCCAGACAAAGAAATGTCCCTGTGACAGAAACAAAGAATCCATTTTGATAAAGAACCAATTCCCCCCTATGGAAAAGTCATTTAGGTTGAGCCCCGGCGCTCAGTGTGGCAAGGGCGTGCGTACTTTGATAAAGCGCTCCTCTTCATTCGGGCTTCCTCTTTCCCAGTCATTTGATGGTGTCTCTCTATCTTCTGCTCCCAAAACACGTGGAGCTTTTGTTTGTCGTGAATCCGGGCCAAATTCATCGTCTGCATGGACGGGAGCAAAATGGTTTAGGGTGATGAATAGACAGAGAAAATGCTGGTCAAACCCTGTTCTATTTGTACGGATGCAGGCGTTCGTATCGAGCGGCCATAATGCCTCAGGAGCCGCTTTGGCTTTATATATAGGCAAACTGTTTTCCTGTTTTCAAATAGATCCGATTTTTACTAGTGTAATAAAATCAGCAGTAAAATAAAGACTGATAAAATAATTCCCTTCTAAATGTTTTAAAGCCATTAAAAAGTGACTTAGCTTGAGTATTAGTGTACTAATCCTATAAGGCTGAACAAAAAGCCTACATGTGTGCTGTGTGTGTGTGTGTGTATACTATATATACAGTATTCTGTATGTCTATAAGGGGCACAGGGATTAGTGGTTAGCACGTTCGCCTCACACCGCCAGGGTCCGGGTTCGATTCCTGTCTCGGCCATGTGTGTATGGAGTTTCCATGTTCTCCCTGTGTCTCGGGGGGTTTTTCTCCGGGTTCTCCGGTTTCCTCTCCCGGTCCAAAAACATGCACGGTAGGTTGACTGGCACCTTGGAAAATTGTCCCTAGTGTAGGAATGTGTGTGTGTGTGTGTGTGTGTCCTGTGATGGGTTGGCATTCCATCCAGGGTGTATCCTGACTTAATGCCCATAGTTGCCTGAGATAGACAGACTCCCCGTGACCCGAGGGAAGATCAGATAAAGCGGTAGAAGATGAACGAATGAATGTATATATACTAAGAATGTTAACTTAAAGTGCCACCTAGTGGCCAAATGAAAGTAGTCAAAACGTAACCAGTTACTTTACTTTTATAAAGGAATTGAAAAGTCACACTACTTATTACATTTTCAATAGGGTAAATTTGTACACATAAACACATTGTAGCTTTCACCAGTCCAGTCCAAGAACAAATTTGATATCTTACAAATAACAATCTCTTACTTAAGCGTCTGACTTCAGTGCTCCGGCAGTGGATGTGAACGGACAAACTCCCACTCACTATCCGTAGTGCACATATTAACCACAGAGCTATTTACTGCCACCATTTAGTATTAAATAAAATCTTACTGATAAGACATGGCACCTACCGCTGTGCGACTCCGTACTGGGGTCTGAGTGCACTGATGCGATGCAGAATTCAGAAAGAAACCCGCTGAAGAATTTGGCACAGGAAAAATTTGGAAAGCCTATCTGGGCAGGCTTGTCCATGTTTGTCTATCCGCACGGGTCACAGATAGGCAGCTTTTTGGACCAGTTACAGAACAATAATGCTAAATCCGTAACCCCACCAGAGCTTTGGGTTATGGGTGACCGAGTGGAACACCAGGGTTGCCAACCAGGCTGTGCCACAGAGCATCTCATGATGACAGGAAGATTAAACAGAACACAGTTGGTGCCATTAGCCTTTCTCTCTCTCTCTTTCTCTCTCTTTCTTTCTCTCTATCTCTTGCACATCGGTCTTTAAATATTATGTATTCTCAATATGACTTTTTGCTGTTAATATAACAGGACAAATAAACGATCCAAAAGCATAGATACAGATTGTGTACTTTTTTAAAAAAATCTTTTGTAAATAAAATTATGTACGAGTACAGCTATCCATGTTTCAATAATATTCCAAGTTCCTTGTCTTTTTTTTTCTCTCATCTCTGCTAATAAATGCAAAATAAATGCATATACAGCAAATCATGCGTACGTCTGCGTATATTGATCTCACGCCCTGTTCTCAAAGATCATGGAAATCTGTAAATGTTGAAAAAGTCTGTTTCCAAACATCTGTGCGTGGCAGCAGTTTCAGTGCTAAAAGTAGAGTCTTGCTTGAAACCGAAAAGTTTCGCAAGTTTCAAAATGTTGTACGTGCTTCTCGGGAATTTGGGCTTTAATCAGAAATGATAAATGAGAAAGTATACGCTAAAAAATGTTTTAAAAAATGTCAAAAATATTTTGCTTAAAAAACGAAAGAAGAAACTTTATGATAAAGCTGTATGACAAAGTCTCAGTGTTTAAGTTTAGGTGAAAAGTATACAGTATTTTTTTTGTCTTTTGTGAATGTTTTTCTTTGGTAGAGGAATAGAGGGAATCATGGTTATAGAGTCTTAAAGTTTGGATGATGTCATTTCCACACTCTCGTGCGTTTACTTAAGTTTACTGATTGTGTGGTTTGGTCTTGTATACCTGAACTAGTTATACTGTCATAGCTAATCCTGCTAGAGTTCTTTCTTGCTCACTGATCACACTGCACAGTGTCCTTAACTACTGCACATGAGTCCTCACCACTTCATACCAATCTTTGAGTTCGACAGTTCCTGAGGTATCTAGCGATCTTGTCCTTCTCTTCTATCTGGGCTTCCTGAGGTCCTGCCTCCAGCACGTTTATTAAAATTGTTATTATGCGTATGTTTCTAAATGAATAGTTATTTAAGGTAAATTACGGCCATTTTGGATTTAAGATTTTTCAGGCACCAAGGCAGGACGCACCCTTTATGGAATGCCAACCCATCACAGGACACACACACACACACACATTCACACACAAGGGACATTTTTACCGTGCATATTTTTGGACCGGGAGGAAACCAGAGAACCCGGAGAAAAACCCCCTGACTCCACACACACGGCGGATACAGGAATCAAACCCCCGACCCTGGAGGTGTGAGGCGAACGTGCTAACCACGGCGCACCCTGAAAACCGGTCATTTTACTTTCTTAAAGAAATAGAAGAAGTCCTTCAGGAACTCCTCTCATGGATTTCACTCACTGTTCAACTGCCTTCCCTCCAGAAGGAAAAGAAGGAACATTTGTATTTGCACCAGCAGGCCAGCATCTTCCCCACTGTCATTTCCTGGATGAGCTCCTGCAAATCTCTTCTACACTCCATATTCTGTATTATCCCTTTCAAATTGAAGATTTATTTTTACATTCATCCTTAGGCACAGTGTCTATTATTCATGGATAATCTGGATTAAGGTTACTTGAACGTGAGAACATGTTGCTGGACACAGTGCCCAAAGGTACCCGGTGTGTCAAAAGGTGATGCCAAGGGTTCCTGACAAAGTTGAGTCCATATGTGACGAGTTGGGAGTGAGATTGCATTCCAAATATTACTAATACGTAAGCATTTTTTTTATATACCTGTTAAAATATGTATTATAGCAAAGTGTAGTTTTCTGTTCAAACGTTTATCTTATCAATATCTAATGCACATATTGCATCTCTATCTATCTATCTATCTATCTATCTATCTATCTATCTATCTATCTATCTATCTATCTATCTATCTATCTATCTATCTATCTACCTACCTACCTACCTACCTACCTACCTACCTACCTACCTACCTACCTACCTACCTATCTATCTAAACAAAAGTGGTGTAGCAGTCTGGAATTCTCAGCCTGGACATTTTAAATGGAAAGTCTTCAAAAAACTGTAAAAACAAAAAATTAATTTAATACAAGCTCTTAGCAGTAATTATCCTCTAATACTACACTATTTGGCTGGAACACCATTTATAATGTCACATCCCATTCCGATCCCCATTCAGATTTGCAAATATTGATTGCAGCAATTCCCCCTGTTAGAGAAATGTAATCCTGGCAGACTGGCTGCATGCACTCCCACTGTGGAGGAGTCAGCTGTGATATTTACACATTCACACTCATCTACGTTTCATCCCAGGTCCCGGAGCGACTCTAGTCACCCGGAAGGCATGACAAAACCGTGGTTTGAAGTGTCAGGTGTGGGATCGTCAGCTGCCTGGGTGGATGTGGTGAGAGTCCTCCAGGGTAAAAGATGCAGAAGCCAGGAACAGTCTGGAAGCTTGTCCTGTTGTTCGTAATGCAAGTCAGCTAGGCAAGTCATAACTAATAATCTTGCATAAAATGAGAATTGGGAGAGAATGCGCCGTGTTCACGGTCCAGGCTTCTGGTTGAGCTGTGTTCTGCTGTGTTGCGGGTGTTGTAAACAGGGATAGTAAACAGGCTGTAGGACTTGTGTAGGGATATAGGACTGGATTTATGATGCATGGAGAATTCATTATGGCTTAATAAAAATGCCCGCCTCACAAAAGAGTACTCAAACACACACGCACATACATAATCGCAAACTCCCTGTCTGTCTCTTTCTATCTCTGATAGGTGACACCATATGATAACAATACTTGTTTACATCCTAAGAAATGTTGGCTGATTGTAGCAGGCCAAAACAGGTGACTGACCTGTCTCTTGCTGTGTCACGTCACAATGACAACTGATGTAAGTGAGAGTGATGTACTCAGTAATCGTTATGCCACCCGTGACCGCAGCGTCGGTCTGTCTGCATTACATAGAGCTAGATATGCCATTACTTGTTATATCACATAACTGTGGAATCCCCCATCTCCTGATTGGTCAGGAAAAGTACAGTGGTGACTCGGCTTAAACCGACGCTACCTGAGCCACCACTTAAGCACTAAATTGTGTAATCGATTGTTCACAAATGGATGTCTGATTTACAATAAATGTGCACTTGAATGACCAAATGTCCTGGAGAGACGGAGAAGAACCCTTGTACATGACGCGCCAAAATGCTGGCTGCAAAACACAACGTCAACCGAAAGCGACGTTAGCAGAAACCGACATTAGCCGAGGCCCCACTGTACGCGGATCTCTTACTTTCGTAACAGTCATTCATTCGTCTTCTACCGCTTTATCCGATCTTCGCTCGGGTCACGGGGAGCCTGTGCCTATCTCAGGCATCTATGGGCATTAAGGCTGGATACACCTTGGATGGAATGCCAACCCATCACAGGACACACAAACACTCACATTTACACACACCCTCACACACTAAGGACAATTTTCCAAGGTGCCAGTCAACCTACCGTGCATGTTTATGGACCTGGAGGAAACCGGAGAACCCGGAGAAACCCCCTGATGCATGAGGAGAACATGCAAACTCCACAAACACATGGGACGAGACTGGAATCGAACCCGGACCCTGGTGGTGGGGTTAAAAACCACCGTGCCCCTTACTTTAGTGACAGTTTAGGTTATATAATGCAATCAGCTTGTTCTGATATGCGTAGGGTTTCTACAGGAGAACTCATACTTGATAATTGAACTCTTCACATAAATGCATTACAATAATAGTTCTGTGTAATCCATCCAGAAACTATTCATAGCAAATGAGAATGGGTATTTTGGGTATGAGAATTTTGACATTTTAAAAAAAGATTGCAACAAAAATAATCATCTGAATCCATTTTCCATAACAAGGCTATAACATTAAAAAATGTGCAAAATTGCACGTTCCACGTTCCGGATGCACTGTTTATATTGTAACATTTTCTATGAGGAGTTGTTTAATCGCTTACATTTTAGAATGTGTTGAGTTTTGCAGACACATTACAGGTACACATTTGCCGATACTTTCGTCAGGAACTAAACTGTTCATGCAAATCCAGCAATTTTAAGATGTGGAATAATTTATCCAATAAACAATTCAATGTTTAAAAGTATCACGGCACACTTCAGGATGCTTTCTACACTACACCTCAGGTAATATTAACACAGATGTGTATTATTTCTTCATTATGACACAAAGCAAACATAATCATGGTTTGTTTTGGATAGAAATTAGTGACGAGAAGGCTCTTCTCAATTAAGTCTTAATTTAGCGTCACCAGATGGCCCTGAGAGAAACATGATGAAAAGTCATGATGGAGTAAAAAAAAAAACACTAATAGGAATTCAGAGAACCACATGAATGAAATCTGACACTAAGCTTTGAATAGGGGTAAACCAAGAAATTTAAAAGTCCTGTCTCGGCCATGTGTGTGTGGAGTTTGAATGTTCTCCCCGTGCCTCCGGTTCTCCGGTCCAACCGGGTGTATCCTGCCTTACTGCCCATAGACCTCTGAGATAGGCACAGACTCCCCATGACCCGAGGGAAGATCGGATAAAGCGGTAGAAGATTAATGAATGAATGAATGAATGAATGAATGAATTGGATTGGTAATTTACAAACTATGGAAGTTTATATACACCCATGTTTGCCGATTCGGTCCGTATTAGACACAAATATCCGATCCCAATATTGCCAATCTCCCGCTGAATCTGCATAACGTCATGGTTACTACAGGCAGGTCATGCCTTTGTCTTTGCCTTTGACCAAATTGAAGGTTTTTCAAAATTTTGCCTTATACCTTGTGTTTGATGCTTGGGCCAATGAAACTCCCATGCCTCACCTGCAGCGACCCCTCTGGATATCACAGAGCAGAGCCAGAATAGAACTATTATCGAAAAGCTCAAATCCAAACTGTCAGACCCTAATCAGAGCAGATGGGGCAAGGTAAGGTCACGGGGTCGGCTGTTTCCGGGGAAAACAAGAGTAGGAGAGAGATGATGGATGTCTTGTACAGGTTAGAGTGTCTGCGAGATCAGGAACGAGGTTTAATAAGCTGGTGCTGGTAGTGGACTCCCAGGAAACACGAGACTAAAGAACGGAAGTGGAAAGAAAATTCATTTTGCGAAAAATATTTCAAAATATGAAAAATGTTCAAGCAAATCTGTGAGGAATCTGAGCTGAGATTGTAGGTATTCCTTTTTTGATGCAACTAGGTGGAACTTTTCCTCAATGATGCCGGTTGGCATGCGTGACACTGCATTGTGGGAATATGCATTTTGTTGTAGCGGAATAAAGTATAATTGCACATCCACTACAGTAGATGGCAGTGGAGCTCTAAGTCTTAGAGTATGCGCAGGGAGTAACATGACAAAAAAAAATTGTGTAACGATCATGCACCACATCCGCCAACCCTGGAAAAAAATGTGATTCTGATGCTGTTTCATTTAGAAAAATATATACATTTTTTTTCTCAGGGTTTGAACATTTCCTTAGAATGTTAACTTAAAAGTGCCAAACTTGTAACCTGTACTCTATTACATTCCCATAGTAACCTTATTAACACCTTATTAAAACCTTATTAAACTTCTTTCATCAATATATATATATATATTATTCTCTTTGCCTGTGTGTTTCACCACACATGAGCCGTTGCATCACATCTACATTCACACCATTAGATCTCTTTGACATCTCCTCGTATAAAACTCCACTCAGACAGGTTAGCGTCCCAAAGCGTCAAACCTGCTGTCGTCTCGTCTCCTCGCCTCTCGTTTCATCTCATAATCATGCAAATCGCTAACTAGCAAAGCCGAAACATTTGGCGCTCATTATATATATATAATTACAGCATCCTTCATTTAGAGCATGCGCCCTATTGGGACTGTTTTTTTTTTTTATTTTATTTTAGTGAGAGTGAAAAATGTATTCGACTTGTGCCCTGCATGGTTAAAAAATAAAAAAATAAAAATGTTTTCAAATAACCTTTCTGATATATTCAGTGCATGCAGAATGAACCATTTAAAGCAATTTCAGGCAGATTAAAATCTCAGACATACTCCAGTAATAATTCTATTCATACGTTACATTACCTGGAAAATGCTTGAGACAGCATTTTTTTCCCGCCCCTTCCAAAATGTCTCCATTTATCCACTCCACGAGCAGCCATATGCCATGTTTCTAAATATCAGTTTAAAGGAAAACTGATAAATGAAACTGCCATTGACAGTTTAGACTGAAATGGCTCGTGAGTTTTTTTTTTTATCAGCTTTTTTATTTCGGCGTCTGACGGCCTGACGCCTTTTTAAAACGAGTTTGCGGAGTAATTAGACAGAGTGGATGTTAATAAAACTGGGCAAGTCCTGATTTCTCATTTGCAAAAGTTAATGGACACATTTGTCATCCATAAACACACGCAGAAAAAAAAAAAGCTGGAAACCATCATTCACTGAAAAAGGAATGAGAGAAAGAGAAAATCCTCACATTTATTATCATCCCATTATTTATTCCACAAATGTGTTTCCAGGGGCAATCGTTTCTTTTTTCCCTGACAAATATGTCATATGCTTCTATTCATTCGATTCCTTCTCCCGTTTCTCTTTCACTTTCCGCTTCTCTCTCTCTCTCTCTCTCTCTTTATCCTACTTCTGGCTCAAATTCTCACACTCCCACCAGCTCCTTTCTCACCTGTCTCTCTCCCCATCACCTCACCTTCTTTTTTTCCCCACAATATATAACCTCACATTCCACTCTTGTCCCCCCACTCGATCATTCCTCCTCACTATCTTGCTTTCCTCTCTTTCTCCCTTGCTCTCTGTGTTTCCTGCGGTTCTGTCTCTCTTTCCCCATAACTGCTATGTTTTTTGCCTTCTCTCCATTATGGCCTCGCTTCCTTGCTCTTACCTCCTCACCCTCCCCCCCCCTACTGTCTTCTGGTTTTCTTCTTTCTGCCAATTAATGTTTCACTTTCCTATGCTTTTTTCATCCTCAATGTCTCACCTTCCTCACTTTCTCCCTTGTTGTCTCTCTCACACACACACGTATTGCTCCTCTTTCAGTCGCACCTATTTTCTCCTTTGCTTCTACTTAAAGCGTTTGTTCTCCCTTCTACTCTTGCACGCTTCTCTCCATCTTTTGCATCCTTTGTTCCGTTCGAACTTTCTCCTTTATCGGTCTCGGTCTCTTTCACACTCTTTCTCACTCTTTCCCTTTCATCTCCTCTCCCCTATATCGCATCCCCTTTTCTCACTTGAAACATTTATACCTCCCCTCCTGTTCCATTAAAACACCTGTCTTTTTCCGTCTCGTCCTCCCACAAGCTTACTCACAACCACCCACAGAAACACACACACACACACACACATATATTCACTCTCTCTCACGCTCTCCTTTCTTACTCCTTTGTTCCCTCTCTTTTATTCCTCCTCTTTTGTCGCAGAGAGACGAGTCACTGTGCCTTTGCACTTTTTGGGTCTGTAGCTTTGTCTCATGCTCCTGTAACTCCCAGCTGAGAAACACCAAGGGCATCCGGGGCGCCTCCTTACTGGCTCACACTCTCTCATTTACATCGAACGTGCAGTAAAACCCTTTAATCTCTGTGCCGAGACGCTTCCTATCCCTCCCCTAGATGGCAGTGGTACATTTCTCTCCTTCTATCGTCTCGCACCGATCACTTTCTGAAAACTTCACTTCACCGCCGTTCCTTCAAAAGTGCACGATGGCAGGTTCCATTGTTTTGTTTTTTTGCTTGTTTTGTTTTGTTTAGGAGAGTCACACCCTGCGATTCGTCCGCACGTCATCATAAATGCTGATTGCTGCCTTTTCCACACAACAGCACGGCCACATTAAGGCGAGCTTTCGTTCCCTCTGGTTCTACACTCCAGCAGGAAAATACATTTTGCAAAGTTTCCCCAAGGAGCGTTGTTGGGCTTTTTTTTTCCTTCTCTTAGTCAAATAGTCAAGACACCAAACATGCTGACAGATGCCTGAGCTTCTCTCGGCTGCTGTGGGCTGGTGTGCTTGAGAATGATGGCAGTGGAGCGGTGACGGCTTCATAGCTCCAACAATGTGTTCTCCTGAGAACATTTTCAGCTCCACAGACCCACAGACCCATCCTCTTTACTGATAACATAGAGGCATTTCAGCCGTTTACAGAAAAGATAGTGCTGTTTACACATTAGCCAAAATTGCTAGACTGTTTTTTGAAACACACACACACACACACACACACACACACACACACATTCATGTTGTATATATATATATATATATATATATATATATATATATATATATATATATATAAAACATCTGCTACAATTCGTCAGAGGATTAAAAACATGAGAAGCGTTAATTTATTAAATGAATATTTATATATTATTTAGCGATTAAATATTTAAATCTATTGACACACACAGACAATATATATATATATATATATATATATATATATATATATATATATATATATATATGTATTAGATTTAACCTCTATATTTTTACGGAATAACTACAATAAAAGGTATGCAGACACTTTTAGTTCAGCCTGTTTGCACAATATTTTCCACCACAGCGATATTTTAGCTGTTGGTCAAATGTAACTTTGTTAACATCTTCTTGACTTGTTAACGAATGTGTTTGTTGGTTGTGCAAAAATCATCACACAAAGTGATAACACTGAGCATTAGGTGTATCCATATCAAACCGATTTGATAACAGTTCTGCTGCAACATCACCCCCCCCCCTCCCCCCCCCCCCCCCCCCCACCCCCCCCCCCCCCCCCCCCACCCCCCCCCACACCACCCCACCCCCGTCCCCACAGGTGCTTCAGTGCAGAAATACAATCCGTGATATAATAATACTGCAATATAGAGTTTTGCAGTTATTATGCCATTAAATTTTCATACCGTTTTACTCCAAGTGGTAAGCTGATGTTTTAGTAAAATGCTTATATAAAAATAAATATAAATACATATATTTTTTATGCTCTCTGGCGTTGGGAGGATAAAAAAAATCGATCTTAACTGCGACGATGGCATCATACGCCGGCTGAAGGATTGATCAAATTTGGGTGCTATGAGGCAGAGAAGAGAGCTGGATGAAGTGCAATGACCCATGACTCAGACAAGGAGTTAATGATGGCTGAGCTCCATCGATTCCCAGGCACAAGAGAGAGAGAGAGAGAGCGGGTGGGAGAGAGAGAGAGAGAGAGAGAAAAAGAGAGAGCGAATGAATCCATAGACATTTAGCATATGTTAATCTCTCTCGTTCTCTCTCTGAGCCCTTGCACTACTTGTGCACAGTGTGCGAGCTTATTATCGACAGTTTGCTCGTGCATCAGGGGCATTTCAGAATTCATGAGCAGAGACTTGGAGAGTGGAGAGCAGAGATTTGTCAGGTTTGTACAGGATTTCCAGCCCAGTGTGCTGAGCAACATGGCGTTTATACCGACGTCTGACTGTGTAGACTCTCTCTCTCTCACGTCTGGAGAAGTCTAGATTATAGAGCTTTCAGCATATGCGCGTGGGTCTGGGTCTTTAGATATAGTATATATGAAGCTTCTTTTTTCTTTTTTTTAAACTAATCCATATGAGGCAGACGATAAAAGCAAAAGAGCTAAAACTGGAATATGATCTTGTTTTTTTTTTTTTTTACTAAATTCCAACACAGATTATTGAGCTTTTTGTGAATGTGAGAATGTTCTGATCCCAGAAATGAGACGGATTTCTTATTCTATTCCATTTTATTTTTTCATTTTATTTTAAACATTATTTCACTTGGGCTCTGTTTCTTATAACCAGTATTGGGGAGGAACTGTTTACATGTAACGACGTTACGTTATTTAATTACAAAATAAAAGTAACAGTAACTTGTTCCAGTGACTGAGAAAAAAAAAACGTGTAATTAAATTACAGCTACTTTTGAAAATGTTAAATATTACAAACCACCCGCCCCCAACCCCCTTCTCAACAAATATTCCGCTCACATACCATCCCCAAGTCCATCAACAATTTAATTCTGAAATAGCTCAATTGCGAAAAAAAACATACTTTTTCCCCTTAGAATGTTAATTACAGTGCCACCTAGTGGACAAATCAAAGTAATCAAATGTTACTTTACTTTTATAAAGTAATTGAAAAGTTACACTACTTATTACATTTTGAATAAAGTACATATGTAATCTATAATCTATTACATTTCCAACACTGCTTATAATTTCCACAGTTTGTATCATTATTACTATTAAGACACCAGGTTGTGATTTTATGGAATCAATATAGCACAAATAAATATATTTTAGGAATGTGCACCTCGTATCAGCACAGACAGAAGTCAAGAAAGTTAAAGTGTGTGTTTGATTTGCTTTTATTGCCTCGCCGTGCGGTGCCTTATTGCTCGCCTTATTTTTATTGCTTTGTGCTGTATGTCTTCATTTTTGTATGTATTTTAATGCACTTTTATAAAAGTTTCGGAAGTAGCGAGAGAAATAAAAGAAAAATGACTTCTGTCCTCAATTCCTGGAGGAAAAGTGCGGCGCTCCTTATGATTGCACTTCAGTCGTGAAGTTTTAAAACAATGTCTTGAAAACCTTTACAAATTGACGAGAGAAATGACAGTAATGCCTTGATGCATCCTGAGATTCTGCGTTTTGATGGGTTTTTTTTAGCTTTATCGATGTGTTGTGGGAATGAATTTCAATGTTGAATGAATTTGTAATGTAATGTGGGTTATTAAAGAATGTGACGGGTGAAAATAATAGGTTCATCCAAGCATAATGTACACAAATGTTTGCAGAATTAATGCTTAACGATAGTTTTAACTGATGTTGGTGCTTGTGAGGTGTTTATGAAAGTATAATCTATATATCTAAACTATAAGAAAAAGTATAGCCATACGTGACTCGTCAACAAAGTTGGAGTTTGTATAGAATGTGTTTGGGTGCAGTAGCGTTACATTCTGTTCACTACAACTAGGACACCCAAACACTACCCCTGTGTACAAAGGCAGCTACATGAAGATATGGTCTGCATGGGTTGGAGTAGAAGATCATAAGTGGCATGTCTCTGAATTTGACCTTACTGAACATCTATGGCAGGAGTGTCAAACTCATTTTCACCGCGGGCCACATCAGCATTATGGTTGCCCTTGAAGCGCCACTTATAACTATAAGACAGTCTATCTTAATAATATATATATATATATAGATATATATATATATATATATATATATATATATATATATATATATATATATATATATATATATATACCATGATCCAATGGTGTTGTAGAACCCAAACACCTCTACTGACCTTAATTTGCCTGATATAAATTCGATTTTATAGATTTTATTTTAGCATATAATTATTTAATTCATTGAAAAGACTTTGTGGTCCTTTACATTCATGAACAGATAATGTGCCTAATGTGCCTCTCACCTGTCTTGAAAGCTCCTGTTTTCCATCGCTTGTTTGTCAAAGACAAAGTTACACTAAGATATCGAGCGTGGTTATTTTAGAATACAAAAAAGTAAATATTCACACTGATATGGAACCATTGGGGCCATTTTTCTGCTGAACAAAACAAAGGAAAGAAGTGCATTTGTGTGAATTGTGCACTGCTGATTTCTCTAAACAAACACGAAAACTGTCTCGTGTGTCTGAAGCGGGAGTAGTTTAAAAAAAGAAACCGTGTTTTCGTTCTGAGGTCTGACTGGAGGCCTTGCAATGAGGGTGAATAATTGGGCTGACTGCGACACCCTGACATTGGAGCAGTGCGACGATAACAAGCCCCCGTCGAGGCCGCTTGATTAAGAAATCCCCCGAGAATGCACAAAAAAAGAAAGGAAAGGGAACTATGTCGCCGCCTGGCTGATTCATGGACTAACCCTGTAGTTTAATGAAGTGGCTGTGACTAGAGACCTAGCGCTAAGGAAGTCGCAGCAGCCTAAAGGGGATCTGGGGTGCATTCGAGGTGCCTGGATGTAATCCTGGGAAAGTAGGCAGAGCATATGATGATAGGGGAAGGGAGGACAGGGAGGAGTGATGAATCGCAGGATCATTCCTCTCCTGCTGTAGTAATCACTCCTCTAGGCTGACCTAAACCCTCCTCCTCCATCCATTTGCCCTAGCGTCAATCCCACAAGTCCACACGGAGCTGTATCCCACCAAGGCATCTCAATAACATCTCTCTTTTTTTCCCTCTCTTGCTCTCAAGGCATTTTTTTCTCTCTTGCTCTCTCTCTCTCTCTCTCTCACTTCTAGGTTTTTTTGTTTTTTTTTTGCTACATCCCTGAGGTCTGTCCTCAAAAAGAACCGACAAATGGTTGATGTTCCAACGACGTAGTTTAGCCATCGCAAATCCTACAATCAGTTTTAGCAGATTTATGCATATGCATATTTCTGGAAAATATCCTGCCTCTTGCTAATCCAAAATAAGTAGGCAGTGTTAATTGTATTTATTATTATTTTATTTAGCATTAAGGCAATTATAACAGTGGAATACATTTAGAAACAAATGGTACTAAGAAGTACATGTAGTGCTTTGGGTACGATAAAGGGGATCGTACAAGGGATTGGAGATTGACAACTTACGCCGCCTGTATGCCTTTTATATAAATGTAAAAATAATTGATATAAATGTAAATACTTTTTACTGTTATACTAACTGTATTTTCTAAGCTCTATCTATTATAGATGACACTTTCATAAACAACGCCAGGAAAAATAGACTTTTTTGTAATGCTATATTTAGTACCAAAAAGGGCATGTCATTTGTGTCTTTAGTAAACAATGTGCACGTTTTTTAAGGGACCACTCAGACATGGGTATACATAACCACACTGTCAAGACAGTATTCATCTTTTCCCACGAATACTGTTTGTAATCAGTTATAGTTCCCAATCATGTGAAATTTTGAACCATTTGTTAAATCTCACTGATTGTTTGAATTAATAAGGAATATTTTAATGCAAAATGTGGTCCAAAGGCTCATGTCATTCAGGAACAATTTACTGGCATAACATTGAATTGTGCGCTACCATTAGAAAATGATGTAGAAATCGCGACATGTAGTCATCCCAAATGTTTTGTCAGTTCTAATCTTATCTTATCTGAGTTCTGGTGTGTCTGATTGTAATCAGGTAGCACTTCAGGTAGCCGCGTCAACGTCTCGGCGTGTTGATTAGTGTTTTTCACCTACTGCCACTCAAATACAGTCATCAAAGAATGACTACCCTAAAAAAATCGATCTATCTATCTATCTATCTATCTATCTATCTATCTATCTATCTATCTATCTATCTATCTATCTATCTATCTATCTATCTATTTAACTATGTATATCTATCTGTCTATCTGTCTGTCTATATGTCAGTCTGTTATGTCTAGCTTGGCCACTGTAAAAAATAACGGGAAAAAAATCTCTAAATGAAAAAAACGTACGTACAGTACACGCTTCATCCCAAGCTACAAAAGATATCAGAATGATACTCGCACTCAATCTACTTGAAAGGATACACTCTGGTACTTTTCTTTCTGCAAATGTACTTATCTTGTCATAGTCACACAATCCAGTTCGGTAGGACTTTCCATTATCCAAAGACAGAACTTCAAATTACATAGAGTTGCATCAATATCTTAGTCACTGGTTGCTTCTAAATTTGATGTAGCAACTCCTAGACTGGCTCTAAAGTTGTTAAGAGCTAGCCTTGTAGGTTTAGCAGCTATGAGGGATTTGAGGTGAGTTTCTTTTTTTGTTTTTTGTATAATTCATTCACTGGACCTTTTGGGATAACTCGTTCCTTGAGCCGGGAAGATGAGTATGTTTACACCACACACTTCATTGCCCGCTCTATTAATCAACCTGTCATTTGGCCAGCTCGAGCTGTCTTTTGGGTAATAATGAGTTTTATTGCCCTGAAATCGTCAGCGGCTATAAGGCTTAAACTTTGTGGCCCATTCCAGAGGCAATCAGGTTCTCTGTTGGCTCTGTCAACCTGGCTTTTGGCAATGTGTTCAGGGTCAGGACTTTTGGCCTGTTGAGATAAGACTGGAACATAATTGGTATTCGAGGTTCCTTTATAGGACTGTTACCACTTGCAGCCTGTACACAGCTGCCGCTCTGGAGTTTGGCAGCGGCGTGGAAACCAGATGGCCTGGGAAGTGTCTGCGGGGTCTGCGCTATTGACACACCGCCTAAACAGATAAGCACGGAAGCCTCTGATGTAGGAATGAACAGACAGGAAGGGGGAAAAAATGGCACCAAGTTAGATCAAGAAGGTGAAAGTGTGGAGGTAAAAAAAAAACAAAAAACAGAGAAAAAGAGAAAATGAAAGCGAAAGATGAAAAGGCAACGCACAATAAAGGCACTTGTGAATAGCAATAGCGAACGCTTAGGAGTGGGCCTACGTTATCAGCTGCTAAAAAATCCATAAAGCATTCTTGACACTAAGATAATGGAAATGTCAGTGGGGAATTATTTCAATTTGAGTTCTGTCCTAAAAGTTTAACTCGGTTGTGGACACACATTATACTGTATGCATATGGTGTGGGGGACAGAAAGCCTTCGAAAAGATCATGACCATCCAAGGACTCATTCACAATGACTTCACTGTTCGATGCATTATTGATATCGGATTTACAATAGGTCCGTTTTTTTTCTTACTTTGGTCTCACTGTCGCACCGATCCTGACCACAGAATATTTTCCTTCATTTTATAACTGCGATATTCATTATTAGCATTATTACGTTCCTTTCCCTTCATTTATTCATTTAAGACATTCATCCCCCACCAGAATACTTTCAGTTCCGTGTCAGCTCTATGAACCTTCCTGATTTCTTCCACCCCCTCCCATACGCTTGTTAAGGGTAAATATGTCTCTGGCTGGTGTGATATATGGTATTCCTCGATGTGTGAGTGTAAGCCAAGACAACACTTTCCTGCTAACCTTCCATTTCCACCCTGTTAGAGTAGGTCACTAGGGTTTGTTTACCTCATCCACCATTGTTTACCGCCACAGAGCAGAGGCATTTGCCACCAAAGAAAGGCATTCTCATGCTGCAGCTCAAAAGGGGAGAGAGGAAAAACTAGGGTGAAAAAACGCAAGAGAATGGTAAAAGGTGAATTGCGATATCAATACGGTGGCGTGATAGTGATAGAAAAAGTGATGCTATAGGAAATATGACAGAACATTGCAAACAAACGAACGAAGAGTATGAAAAGACCTGACAGCAGGCTATTTATTTAATTCATTAATGAACAATGTCATCCAAAAATAGTCAGCCCCAAACCGATTGTCCGCCTGTTTAAATCTAACCTAATTAAAGGGACTATTAGGGTCGGCTGAGCGAACACAGCCAGGCTCGATTACAGCCGTAGCACACCTCACTTCGCAGTTTCACCGGCAGACAGAATTCAACACATTATACGCAACCAAACAACCCGAGAGGAATTCCCTAAGCGGCTTATGATAACCATCAGGCTAGAAAAGGGCCCAAGTCCCACGAATCCATTAAGCCACAGTCTCTCGGTGGAGAAGACACTTGAAGTGGGTTGAAGCAAAGTACACATTTCTTTTGGAGTGGAGACATTTTTTTTTTCTGCCAGATGACCACTCTTGAGAAGATTCACTGCTCATCTGCTCAGGAGTGGTCAGTCTGGGAAAAAAAAACGTCTCCACTCCAAAAGAAAAGTGCAATGGTGCAGACTTCCTTTGCTTTAATTAAGGTCAGTGATGTGGCTCTTCAATCAGAAAAGAACGGAAAAAGAACGGAAAAGTGCTCTTTAACTTAGAAAAGTGACTGATATAATATGATATATATATATATATATATATATATATATATATATATATATATATATATATATCATTCATTCATTTTATACCGCTTTATCCGATCTCTCGGGTCACGGGGAGCCTGTGCCTATCTCAGGCGTCTATGGGCATTAAGGCAGGAGGATACACCCTGGATGGAATGCCAACCCATCGCAGGGACACACACACACACACACACCACACTCACACATTCATACACTAGGGACAATTTTCCAAGGTGCCAATCAACCTACCGTGCATGTTTTTGGACCGGGAGGAAGCCGGAGAACCCGGAGAAAAACCCCCTGAGGCACGGGAAGTATGTATGTATGTGTGTATATAGTTTTTCTTTTTTTCCTTTTTTTCCTTTTTTTGGAGCAGTAGCACATATAAAACATTTAAGTGATGACAAAAAAATGATATATTTTGTTCATTTTGTACATTTTATGATTTCACAGGTTTTGTTTTCTTTTAAAATCCAGTATTTTTGTTCTTGCCTCACCATTCATTCACTCTTTTCTCGTTTCTCTTAAACATGTGGAAATAAACGACTCGTTGTTGGAGTTCCTAACGGGGGGAAAAAAGGCAACTTAACACAACAGGAGCTGACACTGGCCACTGTTTCAGAAAAAGTCACTATATAAAGATATTTCATTCAATTAAATATATATGCTGCACATCCAATTTTCATTGCATTCCAGTTACTATGGAAACGAAAACGTGTTCGAACATTTCATACTCAGACCAATGGTTTGTCATATGAGATATAAAGCCTCAGATATGAATTTGTTTTTTTGGCTTATTACAGCACTTTTGCTCAGACAAAACGGACTTGAAGACTCTTCTATGTGTGTGTGTGTGTGTGTGTGTGTGTGTGTGGTGTGTGTGTGTTGTAAAGAACTCCAGCCAAACACAGCTTTTCTCTCTTGCTAATTACATCTCCTTCGTTTTACTTCGCTTTCAAACCTCATCTCTTACTCTCATATTCTGGAAGATTAATAAATACGACGTATTTATCTCTTGCAAGATGAAATTCTGATGATCAATTGAGGTCTCTTGCTAAACTGAATCTCATCGCTAAATGAGAGGGTGTGTGTGTGTGTGTGTGTGTGTGTGTGTGTGTGTGTGTGTGTGTGTGAGGACGGAACTCGTGAGACAATCAATTCTGTTCTGTGCCAGAAAAAATAAAGGAACATCAGAACGCTCGGCACCTGAGACGATGAGCAGTTTATGCTCGAGCGCCTGCCTGTAATTTGTGATCCATTTTTGACATCAAAAAGTTCTAAAATGTGTCGTGATGTTGAATGATTCAGAAAACACAAATATTCCGGACAAAATCAAATCCGAGGACACATCCAACGAAAGAAATGAAATCAGGACGCGGCCGGTTCTTTTCCGCTGCCTGCTATATTATGCTGCGATTGAGGCGCAAAATCTTCAACTGGCGGCTTCGGCTTCGAATCTACGGACCCCTTCTAAAGAGGGACGTGGACCACAAAGGACACCCTCGGAGACAGTAAATGGATCTCATTTCAAATCTCCTGAACTTTATTACTATGATTTTGCATTTTTTGGGTTATTAAAGATTCCCCCCTTCCCCCTCCTCCCTTTGCAAAGGTGATGGCGTCGCACAGATAAAGGACGGGCCGTCAAAGCTTTTCCGACTGAGTCTAATTGGAGTCAGACGTGACACAGGAGATGATTGCGGCTCCCTCCGAGTGAGACGTCCATTCCTTTTTGAAACGAAACAGTAGCAGGTTTCCTGCGTGTTATCCCACACATCCGAGCTTTTCATTTCGGTCGGATCCCGCCGTGTCAGGTTCAGCCCAGCGGAACCCACATGCCAGGTTTTCTATCAAAGGGATTTGATGGCGCCTGTGCATATGAACTGGCAATGGTGAAAAGGGGGGGGGGCGCATTGTATCAGTGGGGAAACGCTGGGATAAGACGATAGGCTAATGGTGTGTGGAGGGTAAGTGGGAGGTACTATTAATCCTCAGTATCACTTTTTCAAGTCATTAAAGAATGGCTTTGCTCTCATTTTTAAGTGATAATGAGCTTCTTGGGGTTTCGTTTCCGCCTGTTCGTAGCTTGATCTGTTGTTGGATTTTAACACAAAGTGTGCTTTTCAAAAATAAACAAAACAAAAAAAAAACACTTTTGGGTTTCTAATTCTCAACTCTGTTGTAATATTTGTTTGTGGGTGTTTCACTGCTAAAAAATGTAAATGATTGAAAATAAAAACCCTCGGACATGGACAAGCTCTTCTTTTCACCCCAATGCTTTTAATTTGCTTTCTTGTTCAAACTTTGCATAATAAAAGTCCTACAAAATCACACTATAAACTCTATTTAAACTATTACAGATTAGTAAATCCAGGTTAGTCGTTTAGTTTCTACCTCCCTACAATATTTCTTAACAAATTACGTTTCCAAAACAAACTACTTGACCTATGAACTTACGAATACTAAATGCGTAACCATGGATTCTTCTTTTTATGAGCCTAATCTATACTTGCTGTGAGGTAAAAATCTGCCAAAGGTATCCGTATTGTATCTCAGTGCATCGTTTCTTTGAAGCCGAGGTTAAAGAGAAAGTCCTTCACAAAAAAAGGTGCCTGAAGGTTTCACATGGACCAAATCTATTGAGGTGAGGGGGGTGGGGGGGATAGTTCCTGTGTAAAATGTATAAACAATTTAGTATGCAATTGTCCACTGTGCTTAGCCGAGCAAGAATGTCAAACCTTGTTTCTGACGGGAAAAAAAAACAACAGTTTTTCCACCACAACGATTGTTTAATATAAATCTGTGTGTGCCTTTTTTGCAGAACAAGTTGGCGTCTTGCGAACGCTCTAAGCTTAACTATTCCTTTTGCATGAATGAGACTCTGGAACCACTGTGATGTAAAATGCGAAGAAGAAGGGGGGAAAAAAAGCACATTGATGAGTCAGAAAGAAACCATTGTCGGTGCTTATAGTGACGGTGGAAGTCGCAGGAGTCGAAAACGTGTGTGCTGAGCACTTTCCCCCCCACCCTGCCCTTGTTACCAGGATAAAAGAGTCTCGCATGAATTTCAATAGAGAGTGATCACTACTGAGCTAAACATTCAGTCAGCAACTATACCACTATCCAGTCTTTAGCAAGGGCAAGGCAATTTTATTTATATAGCGCATTTCTTACACAATGGTAATTTATAGTGCATTACTACATATAAGGGAAAAAATGAATGGTTAAAATAATTACAGCAAAATAATAATAGACAATAAAAACATTTGAAATGACTTCAAAAGGTGACTTAACATTGCTAAAATAAGACTTTAAAGACTTAATAACACACATGGTTAAAAGCAGAACAAAACAACAACCAGGCATATATTGTACGGATTTCTAATACTTTCAAATCTCATTGTTGCGTAATCCATGCAAAGCTCTGTAGGCCAACATTTTAGATGGAGGTTTAATATTGCACTTGGAACATCTAAAAAGAAATCGAAAAGCCTACTTTTACTACTCTGGGGAGTTCAAATGTTAAGCTGCCCTCAACTAATCAGATACTAACAAAATGGCAAGGCTGTATGAATATATAAATACTGTGGAAAAATAACAGAAATCAATGTCATATATTTGTAGGCATACTGATGTATGAAAATGGTCAAGGGCTAAGGGGACGTGAGTTCGGAAACTGGGAGTGGAAGATTTATTCCACTTACCTCAGAATTACCTTAATAATTCAAGCATGACCATTGAATCTTTTTTTTTCTTTTTATTCTTTTTATTTTAATCTATTGGACGGTGTGGATCGTTTCGCAACCACGAGCACTGTAAACAGGTTTTTCTGTTGGTCTCTTTTAATTCTATAAACAGAGACAGGGCTTATGAAAAACAAATAACATACATTTTAAATCGTTCAAATTCCAACCTTGATCGTAGGGTATGTTCTGGATGAGGTGTTACTATAGAAACGATAGCACTAGTACAATGAGTGCATTAATAGAAACCTGTGGTTTGCAATATAGCCTAAATCGGTCAGGGCTGCAGATAAAAGAAAATAAATTAAGCTTCGTTTTAGGTCAATCGCAAGCGAGTTTTCAACCGAACTGTGGAAGGTAATGAAACTCAACAATAAAATCGATCGTTCTATTTATATATTCTTTCTTTGGTTTAGCATTGGGAAGAAAACGAGGCCCGTGTTAAATTAGATATTTCAAAAACAGCAGGACCTTGAATTATTTTCATAATTTGAAAGAAAGGCTCATGACCTTTAGAATCATGACTTAAGTGAAGCACAAATGCACACGAATAACAAGCATATTCCTGTTTTTCTTTTATTGCACGTTGCATTTTTATTTGCCCGTCCTGTACGACTTGAATTCATGGATAAATTATCACACGGTGAATTTCCGACTAAATCAAGACAGTTAAATAAACAGTTGTGCGTCCCCCGAGACAATTTCATTGCTTCCGTGACAGTACAGGACAGATAGATACAGTACATCCCTTCCATAATCTATCAGGTCAACTCAGTAAGTCAGAGTGTGACTGATTGGCCACAGCAATTGTTTGTGTAAGATAAGGTAGGGAGGGAAAAAATTGGAAAGGTCAACAATCTGAGGTTATCTTAGCGTTATCGTACTCTCTCCCAATGACGAGTGGTTCCAAACAAACAACTACATATAAGTACAAGACTTCTTTAAAGGACATATTCGTTGGCTGCATACATGAAATCATATATATATATATATAAAAAAATTTAATCACACATATACAGTTCTATGGGCAAAAGCCACATTGACAAATATTTTCTATATAAATCCTTTATACATGGTCCTTCACATAAAAACAGTCGTATTTAACACAACATGTAGCTTCCATTGGATGGAAAGAAAAATTAAAAAAATAAAAAATAAATCAGTGCTGCCATTAAATGCTGCATAAAACAACAACAAAAACAGATACATTAATAAAATCTCCTTTCTTCTTTGCTTGGCCTGTCTCTTGTCCTTCTCTCTTGAAAAACATCAGAGCCCAAAAAGACTGACTGGAATATCAGAGCAACTCCTGGAGTCGTCTTCAAAGCAGAAATGAAAGAAGCAGCGCCAGACACAGGAGACTGCGGGTCAATAGTGTTCTCCGGGCGTTCGAACGAAACCAGCGCACTTCCTGGGAATCGTCTGCAGACCAGAGAGAGAAACAGAGACGTGCAATTAAGCACATGCGCACCCACACACTGAGCATTTGAGATGCATGTTCGGGGGGAAATGGGACCATTATCACATGCTTAGACCTGAAAAACAAGCCCCTGCTGACTAATCCTGTAAGAGTTCTCTGGAATTAAGCGCCAGCCAGTGGGGATTCGCGACTCTATTTGGCCAGTGAATGAGGTGTGAAGACCTTTTTTTCGCAGCCTATTCCTGTCCCAGACAATTGCTGATAGAGAGAGCAGATTTGGCTCCGGGAAGGCCGTTTCTTGCTTATCACGATATTAATGAGAGAGATAAACGTCTGACATGGAACGCTTGAAGCAAGTAAATAAGGCAGAACTTAGGGATCGCTACAGCACAATGCAATGCTGAGATCAATTAGAGGATACATAAATACATACATTAGTGTAGGTTTTTGTGTCAGTTCTTCGACCACAACCGCATGAGGTGTTAGTCGTAGGTACAATTCTGATGCTAATTTCAACCTTTTTTTTAAAGTACTATTTTATGATTATTATGTAATACTATATGGCAATGTAGATGTATCCAAAAATGTTGCTATATTATTTTAGCAATCTTACAGTAAGATGGTGCTTTGAACAAATAGTACATTTTAACATATTATTTTTGTTTACACTATTTTTTATTATACTACCTCGTACAGCAGTGTGAGTTAAAAAGAAAAAAAAAAACATAATGACTTCTCAATAATTCAATGATCTTTAATAATTCGGAGACCAAACAAGCAGGGATATTGTTGGTGAGATCAGTGTACTTACCACAGTCACTATGAAAGACCTGAGGGAAGCAGTGTAACACTCCATATCCACATCTGCAGTATGAGCAGCCTTTCTGAACCCATTCCCCATGGGGAATAACTCCACAGTTTCTGCCAAACAAAAACAGTAAAAGATACAAATCAAACTGTTTAATTCCATTACAATATTGCAAAAATCACTGTGTCCCCTATAAGCGAGACTGTTACCTGATGCGTTCGTCGTACTCGCAACTCCGCCCGGTGAAGAACTTTGGACAAGCACAAAAGCTCCCCAAAATACACGTACCCCCGTTTTTACAGCAGTTCCGACTCTGTGTAGCACCTTCAAGAAAAGAAAAAGTGTAAACGGACGCATTGCCGTTGTACTCACTAAACAAACATCTGTTATCAACGGTGCATTAATGCAAAGACATTTCCAAAATTCCACACAGGCGTGTTTTTTTTTTCTTTAATTGAGTAGAAACTGCATTTCCCTGACTGTACGATCCGGAGGGATGCCAAAAAGCAATCCAGATTTTTTGTCCAATTTCAGATCCCCGTTAGGATCTGTGCAAGAACACATGGCACAGGACGACAAAATAAATAGCGAGATTTCTTGGCCGAAATGAACATTTTATTTTTTATACAGGAAACCTATAAACTGTGCTTAAAATCCGGACACACCGATCAAGACTCGGACACCCTGGATGATCTCATAAACAGCACATGGCTTATCACTTACTTCCAGTGAGTCCAATAAAAGGTAACACGGCCCCCGAGTCCCGGTGCTGGCCAGCCGAAGACTTTTCATTCATTTCATTAAACTGATTCAGCAGTTCGCTGTGTTGGTCACGCTGCTTTCCAGGAGCCTTCGCATTCCCGCATCGGACACCTTCACATCCTGGATGGGGGAAGAAAAAAAATGATGTAAGGGGAAAAAAACATTTCGTAGTAAGTGTATTAAATCGACAGATGCATACGGTTTTGAAACGGGAAATGGCCTGAGGATACGTTACCTGATCCATACGTGATTGTTTGGCAGGCAAAAGCTGCAGACAGCAGGACCCTGGAGGAACACAGGAAATCTGTTAAGAGCCAGTACTGCAGTACTAAACACCATGCCAGTATATTCGACGAATACATTTTAGCTGCAACAGTGTGCGTATGGCCAAAACTTAACATACCCCCTACAAGATTAACAAATCAGTACGACACCACCAAGCACTGACCTGCCACCTACAACTTATTCTACAATATACAGTTTACACTTACACTAAATAGTGTGCTACAAATGGTTGAATGTAAAACAATACTTACAAAAACTACAAAACAATAGTGTTTGTAACTTGACTATATATATATATATATATACTATATATATATATATATATAATATATATATATATATATATATATATATATATATATATATATATATATACTACACAATAATATAGACAAGATCATATATCGGCATGTCATGGTAATCCAAAACAACAAACCCATTATTAATTCCATATAGTGTATACACAACACATGTACAGTGATACTGTAGAATGCTGTATAACCCAAGATAATTACAATTATATACACGTTCTTACCTAAGCAGCAGATGTCTCATTTCGCTCTTCAAAAACCACGTTAAAAAATGAAATTGTAGCAACTTCGTGTTAAAAACCAATAGAACAAAAACTAAGCTTTATCCTGCAAACATCACCATATCCTTGTTCCTGGCCCTGCTACACCACTTCGCCATACCAATACCAACATTAACGCAACGCGCATTCTTAATCCTGATTGGTCTCCGGTGCTTTGGCTCGACCAATCATGAGCACCTATTGAGAAATCCGTTCACACGCAGTTAGCACCTGTAAGCCCCGCCTCCTCCGGCTCATAGACATGCATGAGATTTCCAAAAAGCAGCCTTTATGGAAATGTGGGGAGCAATGAGCAGGAGTTCCGCTTGTTAAACCAGAAAGTATCTCACAAAACCCCAAATTTATTTATATGTAAACATGCTTTAAACAAAGTGTATCAGAATGTATAATAGTAATATAATTAGTTTACACTCTGTCTGTCTATACATGCATACAAACATTCATTCATATACATCTTTAAATAAGTAAATAAAATCATTTACACTATGGGTTGATATTTAGGACCTTATTTTCCTTACAAACCATGCTAGAGTAAATGTTAAATAATATAGAAATATAAAAAAAATAGATGATAGGATGGTGTATAATTATAATGGTATATTATATAACATAGTATATACTCAAGCTTATCACATGTAAAATTCATGTGGAGAAAAAAAGATGACCCACATTTGTTTATATTGGGCTTGGCATTACTGAAACAAAAAACATTAAAATGTTTCAAGTATTTTCTATAAAAAAATGCTTTTGCTAATATATATTTTTTTATTTAACGGGCAGATACAACTTCTCTATTAGTTCCCGGCAAAACTTTTTAATCCCCCTTCCATCTTGAATTATTTTTATTTTTTTTTCGCATTGACATTTACAATTTATCATACAGTCATTTAAGTGTGCAGACATCAAGCTTTCAGAGCGAGTGATCGACTGGAGACATGATGAAGTGCAGAGTGATCTACGAGCCATTTGATTACAAGCCGAAGAACACATGTTGTGTGAATTTCATTTTGCAATTTAACCCGCTACTGCATCTATATTTTCGAGTGGGGTGAGACTTCCAATGTATTGTGCAAATTACAAGCGGGGTACGGTGTTGCCATCGGAAACAGATGAAGTGAAACTTTATACCATCACAAGAACTTATTATAACCAATTCATGCTAATTAACAACCCTTCTAGTAGGTTGGGAACAGAATAAATTTGGTTTTTATTGGTTTTTATTTATTGGTTAAGAAGCAATCTTTGAGGGGTTTTATTTAGCGAAATAACCCATTAAAGAATGGCTACCAGCTTAACTTCCAGTAAAAACTGATTTCTGTTTCATTAGAGTTCAGTTTAGTGATGAATGTCACTGTGTTGCTGGTGTTGTCCTTCTGACATGTAAAACAATAAATGATTGAATGGGAATATACACAAAGTTTATGTAGGCAATTTTTCCTTTCTTTAAACATGCTGTTTTAAGAGTCCTCTTGTTTAATGCTTGATTTTCTACTGCTCCTCCTAGACCACACCCCCTCTGTAAACTGTTCACACCTTTAATTACCAGTGAGTTTACCTCTTTTGTTTGCATTGTATGTGTGTGTGTGTCTTAAAGGCATGCATCTAGAGACAATACACACACGTTTAATGTAATTCAAAGATTACTGTTTCTTAGTCTTGGCCTTGTTTCTGACTACATGGTGACTGGTCTTATCTATTTTCTTTTCTATTTTCTTGCTCAAAATGGTGTATAACACTCATGAACAATATGTAAACACTATTCTCAATATAAGCTTCGATACACTTGAATTTACTCTCAAGTATAGACATGATATATTTATGTTTTATCTTAAAACAATATAGCGGCTACTGCTGAAATAGCTTCGACACATTTTTTTCCCCATATGAACACGCTGTAAAAAAAAAGGTCACTGACTGGCTATCTCCTGGATTACTGCTGGTAGTGCAGCGCTTGAAGAAATATCTCACTAGCGAAGAACGCCACTGGCAAAGTATTTGTTTGAAAATATTAAAAATGGAAAACACTGTTAAGCCTTTTTCATTTTATTCCTGAGCAGTGGATTACTCATTTTTCTATCTGTGTGGTGTATCCCACAATGCACCTAATACATTGTCCGAGTAGTCTGAGCTGCTTTCTGGGTTACACCACGAAGATAGAAAAATGAGTAATCCACTGCTCAGGAGTAAAATGAAAAAGGCTTAACATTGGAAATTGTGCTGTATCCCAGACATTTCATGCATTAAACTTAGTAAAAATGTTTATTCATTGATGTTTAATCAATGTAATGCCATTAAAATAAAGCTTTATAATTTTTTTTATTGGCCATCTCAGTATATCTCACACAAAACAGCAACACCTTTGTTGCTTATGCTAGTTTTGCCTTCCTTTATATGCTCTGACTGACAAGTAATGTCCTTCAATGTAAATTCCTCACATGAAATGTCTTTCAATTCATTTTGTTACGCCTTGTTACTATGAGCATGTGTGAGATGATGTGACGTATATATATTCATTCATTCATTGATCTTCTACCACTTTATCCGATCTTCCCTCGGGTCACGGAGAGCCTGTGCCTATCTCAGGCGTCTATGGGCATTAAAGCATATACACCCTGGATGGAATGCCAACCCATCGTAGGGCACACACAAACACACACTCACGCAAACATTCACACACTAAGGACAATTTTCCAAGGTGCCAATCAACCTACCGTGCATGTTTCTGGACCGGGGGAAACCGGAGAACCCGGAGAAAAACCCCCTGAGGTATGGGGAGAACATGGAGGTGTGAAGCGAACGTGCTAACCACTAAGCCACCGTGCCCCCTATATATATATATGTCTGTGTGTGTGTGTGTGTGTGTGTGTGTCTGTCTGTCTGTCTATCTATCTATCTATCTATCTCTTGCTCTCTCTCTATCACTGCAGTGGTTCTTCAGTATTTTAGTATTTCAGCCTATCTGACTTTTCTTACCTGCTCATTTGTGCACCCTGTTCAAACTGCTTCCGATGAGTCCTACTTTCATGCCCATGCCGCAACCAACATCCCATTGATCGTTAACTTTAATGTTTTCGAAAATTAGTTCTATTATAAAATAATATGATTCATATGGTAGAATGATATTGCAAATCTCATCGGTGGGCTTATCATCATTACAGGAAAATGTCTTCTACGGCCCAATCAGTTTTTTTTTTTTTTTTTTTTTTTCGCCCAATGCCCCCTTTCATCCTTACTTCATTTCAGAGAGGTTCATAATGAAAATGAAATTCATTTCTGAGAGATTCATAATGAAAGGGTCAACGTGCAAGCCCTGCAAATCTTTACACAGCAGGTTTATTAACACTGCAATGATAAAAAGTAAATTTATTATAAATTGTCTTTTTTAGCCAACTGTAAATTTAAACAAGCCCTAATAAAGTTTATCGTCAAAACTTATTCATTCATTCATTTTTCTTCTACCCCTTTATCCGATCTTCCCTCGGGTCACGGGGAGCCTGTGCCTATCTCAGGGGTCTATGGGTATTAAGGCAGGATACACCCTGGATGGCCCATTGAAGGTCACACACTCACACACATTCATACACTAGGGGCAATTTTTTCAAGGTGCCAATCAACCTACCGTGCATGTTTTTGGACCGGGCGGAAACCTGGAGAAAATCCCCCTGAGGCACGGGTAGAACATGCAAACTCCACACACACATGGCCGAGACGGGGATCGAACCCGGACCCTCGAGGTGTGAGGCGAACGTGTTAACCACTAAGCACCCCCTAAGTTATTCATTTACTTCAAAATTAAGCGTTTTCTAATCCTAATGGGATGTCTGCAGACATGTGATCTTTGGGTCTTCAGAAAGCAGACATGATTCTGTAATGGGAACCAATAAATGAGTGCAGAAATCATTATATGCGGACACAGTTTATTTAGCAAAGAGGAAGCCATATGTGAACATGATCTAGAAACGCCTTTAGTTTCGCTGGTCATTTAAAAATCGACTGAGGCTGTGGACATACAAATTGAAAATTCTTATTAGGAAACCACGAATGCTGGCTTTTCTGGACTAAAAAGGAGAGGGACCATCTGGCTTTTCATTAGCGCTCAGTTGAGCCTGCATCTACGATGGTATGGGGTGCATTAATACCTATAGAATGGACAGCTTGCGCATTTGGAAAGGCACCATTGGTGTTGAAATATATATACAGGTTTTAGTGCAACACATGCCTGCGTTCATATTTTCAGGGACAGGCTTTCATTTTATTTAATTTTTTTAGAGGACAATGCTAACAACACGGTTTTATAGTAGAAGAGGATGCTAAACAGTGGAACCTTGACCTTCTGCCAAATTCTTCATTGAGATGTACAGTGATCAAGATAACGTCATTTTTTCCCCATCAAAATGGTACATTTCTTCAGTTTAAATATTTGATATTTTTCTGTGCTCTATTGTGAAAAAAATTACATTCATTGCAACTTTGGTGAAATATGGGTTGTACTATTGAAACCTATAAACAGTTGTGGGTTAAGTGATTGACAGTTAATTCACCTTCCAAATCAGACATCCAATAACTTAACACCGTTCCTAATTTTATAATGACGACCTTTGAAGATATATGACCTTCAAAGATAGCCACTTGCAGCGTATAATATAGACATTATAATAGCAAAAGATTAACTCCTTTTTCATGTCTGTAATTCAGAATGACCATCTCAGACTTGTGCTAATTAGTTCACAATAATTAACGCAATTTTTTTTATAATTTCCAGAATTTAAAGCATTGAGTTTGAAGCCCGCCATAAAATAAATAAATAAATAAGTGTGAGCTTTTTATCCTATTTCTCTCACGTTATGTCGGGCTCCAACACTGTTATCTCCTCACACTAACACCATTAAAAAGACCTTAAGGAATTAACATGAAGAAGTCTGACAGATTTACTCACTTCAGCATCCATTTGGTCTCAATCTTTCTAATTATCGAGGAAATGAGGGCGGTGCAGATACAGAGCTGTCATATTATTATTATTTATCAAGTTCATTTCTATCTCAATTTGTCTACATTTAATCTTCTCTTTTTTTTCTTCGCCCTCCTCTTTTTATATCCAAACTGTTTAAAGGCACACTCTTATTTCAGCTCTGCCGCTGCTGAATAAATCGGATCACCAAATAAAAGAGTTGTCTGAAAAATGATGCTTGGTGTGTCTTTCTTTCCGACTTTCTTCCCGCCACCACCGTCTTTTGATTCCTTTCTTTTTTTTTTATCCGCAGCTTGCTGTGTTTCAAATCTCTTTAATTGGGCGCAATTTCAACCAGGACCGCAAATGAAGCCTTTTTGGGGAAAAAAAAGAAAAGAAATTAAATGCAAATTATGTGTCTTGGATCGATGCATTCCTCATTTCCCGGCAAAACACCGATGTGGGGAGAATTTCTCTTTTAAAGCCGTTAAAATTCATTGCATTGCCCTAATTGTCACCGCGAATGGTTTTTTGCGAGGCAGTCGTTCCTGCTATTTGTTAATTAAAAGCATCATCAGTAGCACAATCAGAAGAAATGATCATTATGATGATTATCTACTCACCTTGAATTGCTTCAATCAAAATATTGTGTGTATTTTTTTTTAATTCGTATATAATACACAATTACCTTGTGTTGAAGTTGCATGTATTATTTTGGCTTTGTGTGGTATTGCTAGGGAGATGCAATGTTTTAGCGGAACAATTGAGGGGTTTTGCTCATGGGATCTTCAGTTTACAAGCACAGACTGTTAATCCAATACTTATCTTTTTCTCGTCAATACCTTGTTTTCCTCAAATAACTTCTGTCATTTCTGTATGTGTAACACTGACATCTCTGAAATATCCAATCACATTAATAAAGCATGCATTAATTCATGCATACATGCATATAATAATATGCAAAAATGGAACAGATCTGTGATGAAGGCAACACTTTCTCCTACTACAAGGCATAGCCCCCCCCCCCCCCCCCCTCCCAAAAAAATGCATTTCTGATACAAAATCAATGCCAACAAATTTTCCATTTTTAAAATTAATTTTTATTACATTTCAGTATACCATGCAATTTTATATGCATCTAGTTGAGTCATTCCCAGAAAATTGTGAAAAATCTTCGCTTAACATAATATACTATACTATAATACTATACTCAAACTCAATACATTTAAATACTCAAACTATACATTTAAAGCCAATTAAAATTTTAATTACATTTTATAATTTGCTTGCCAAGTTTCAAAAGGCTTTTCCAAAATATCCATTTTACTGCTTGGTTAAAACTATATGGTCTATCCAATGTACATGGCAAATCATGTTTGCTTCACAAACAAACAAACAAGCAAACAGATAATGATCAGTCATTTTAAGGAATTATTAGTCAAGTTTCTTCTCAAAACCTATTCCTGTACTCTTAATTACAAAATGTGATATTTTCATGTATAATTGTTATTTCAATTAATATGCAAATTGTATTTGTAATTGTATAACTGCCATTGGTGTAATTATTCCTTATGACAATGAATAACTCGTGATACTCAGGGTGAGACTACAGTAATGCGTTTAAGAATATTGATTAATCGTTAAACATAATAACAGTCATATTTTCCACATATTTTGTGGAAAAATACAAATTTAAATTCAGAACACTCAAGATGAATAAAACATTGAAATAAAAGTCTATGAAATGTCTAATAGTCTAGCTGTTTTTTTTTTTCCATATTAAAGCACAGGGGTTTCGGGTATGTACTCTAACCAAGTCCCGAGTCGAAAGTGTATTTGAGCAACCAAAAAAAAATCTGTGGTTTTATATTCAATTTTCAAACAGATGCAAGAATTTAAAAGTGCCTCTGTGTCATGATATTTTACTACTTGCTGGCCAGTTGCTGACCTTCAAACCTCCTCATCAGTCTTCTAGTCAATAGTGTCAAAATGAATGGTGTCAAAATGTGCTATTTAACGCAGCCTGTGATTAGTTAATGGGTGTGAATTATGTTTCATGACTCCACTATTATGAGGGTGGGCAAATGGAGCAGACCGGACCTCTCCACAGGACAGTAAAAAGTGAACGACATCGATATCAGTCCATTCCGTGCTTTTCGACAGATGATTGGGTTTAATTACTGTTGGTGAAATTTCGAGAGATGAGCTGAAGATGATGAACAGCGACATATCGGGCTCAATAATTGATTGGGAAGCGATTAGGGCACTGCGTTCCCATACTCCAAGGTCAGGAATACTCATTGCAGCTCCCTCCCTCCCCCAGTGTCTTTTAGTGGACTGGCTGAAGGCTCGGAGTGATGGCATGGAATCGGAATGAAAGCCGATGTATTCAGCGTTGTGCATTTGCGTTTGACAGACTGTCACATTTTTTTTCCTGTCAGAAGCATATGGAGGTAATTATAGCCGAAGATGCAGGCACTGTTTGTTTCAAGCGGAATCTTAGCCGATTAAGCTTTCCATAACGCTTATGTCTAAAAAAAAGGCATGTCAGTACAAGTGATCTGGGGGAAATGGATGAATCGATTACTTGTCATTTGACCAGCGCGAGTGCAAATACAACAAAAGGGCGTAGACTCGTTTAAGTCAATATTTTGAACTAAAATTTTAAATTTGGCCTTTCATCATAAAGATAAAGGCTTAGAAGAGCTCGGAAAGGGTCAATAAGACTAATACCACACATGATTGACAGACGTTTTTCAGAAATAAACGATAGTTAAGTGCTTATTAACAGCTTTCTTGTTGCAGCGTTTAGGGTCTTTTTGGAACTCAAAGTCTTTTTTAGATCACACACACACACACACACACACACACACACACACACACACACACACACACACACACACACACACACACACACACACACACACAACATGACAACTAGTGTGCTTTATGAAACCAGTGGTGTTCACAGTGACACACAAGCGCAACGGCACCTTCACCTTCACACCACAGAAGCTTCCACTTCTGCCGAAAACCACAAAACGCAGCCCCCTGGTTCCTAATTGCTCTGCACATCCTGTCTGCAACATCATTCTTTTTTTTTTTTTAATTAGTTTTTTAAAAAAACTTTTTTGATAAGGCCTTGGTGGCTGGCAGAGAATTATTTATAGGGGAACATTCACTGACATTTTAGCAGGTACAAGTGGTCACGCTTGTTATTTTATTCACCCGGACACATTGTAAGATGATGAAATCACATTGAATGTGCTACAGGGAAAACCTGTACAAAATAGAATGCCAAATATAATACTTGAAAATGTATAACCCAAATTCCAAATAAGTTGGGATGCTGTGCGAAATGTAAATAGACACCGAATGCAAATTTGTAAATAGAGAATGCAAATGCAAACTGAATGTCTTGCACATTTCATAGACCTGTATTTGATTCACAGTAGAATATAGAAAACATATCAAATGTTTAAACGGAAGAAAATGTAGCTTTTTAAGGGGAAAAAAGGAAGTGCAAGGAAGGAAATGTTCAATTTCATTTGTGCAGCTCTTCTTTAAAAAATTATAGGGCGGGAAGTAAGAATTACTAAAAAGAAAAGCTTTAGGAACAATTTAACGACTTGCAGCAGGTAAATAACATAAAAAGAGTATATCTATCTTAAAGAGCCAATGTTCACCAATCTGGGGTGATGCATTTACAAATTCATTCATTCATTCATTCATTCATCTTCTACCGCTTTATCCGATCTTCCCTCGGTTCACGGGGAGTCTGTGCCTATGTCAGGCGTCTATGGGCATTACATTTACATTTACATTTACAGCATTTGGCAGACGCCCTTATCCAGAGCGACTTACAACTGAGCAATTGATGGTTAAGGGCCTTGCTCAAGGGCCCACTAGTGGAAGCTTGATGGTGGTGGGGTTTAAACTCGTGATCTTCTGGTCCAGAGGTCAACACCTTAACCACTGGGCTACCACCTCCAGCATTAAGGCTGGATAAACCCTGGATGGAATGCCAACCCATCGTAGTACACACACACACACACACACACACACACACACACTCACAATCACACACACATTCATACACTAGGAACAATTTTTCAAGGTGCCAATCAACCTACCGTGCATGTTTTTTTGGACCGGGAGGAAACCGGAGAACCCGGAGAAAAACCCCCTGTGGCACGGTGGAGAACATGCAAACTCCACACACACATGGCCGAGACGGGAATCAAACCCCGACCCTGGCGGTGTGAGGCATACATGCAAACCATTAAGCCACCGTGCCCCCCCCCCCATTTACAAATTATTACAAAAAATTATTTGAAAAGTATTTCTATAATATGCATTTTCAAATTTCGGAACAATTGCAGAATAATGTTCGTAAAATTGCAAAGTCTATGAATCTATGATCGCATTGATGATAGCACATCAAATCACCAAATGATGATACGAGAATCTTGAGACATGCAGATCTGTTTGCGAGGGACGAGGATGAAAATCAATACAGGATGCCTGTGATCATCACAACGTCAGTCAGCACTGCATTAAAAAAGACATCCCTCCGTAAATCTTTTTCTGTGATGACAGTTTGCTGAGTCATTAAAAAAAAACATGTAAAGACGAATCCATATGTGAACATTATCCAGAAATGCTGCTCTCTTACCCTCTAGGCCAAAGCTCATTTATAATTGACTGGAGGCAAAGTGGACAACTGTTTTGTGGTCAAATTGACCACAAAATGAATATTTTGGAAACACTGCATCCTTCTGGCAAAAAGGAGAGAGCATTATGTTGATTTCATAACCAGTATCTCTGACGGTATTGGGGATGCATTAGTGCATATATAGTCTTGAAAAGGCAACAAATAGTAAACACAGGTTTTAGACCAACATATCCCTTCATCAAGGCTATATCTTTTTAGGGAAGAGCTTACATAATATTTCATATTTTTAAAAATCACTTTGTTAGAGAAGTGTCTAGGAATCGAACCCTTGCACCATTTAAAAATATTTGGCAACGGCAAAGAAGATATTTCCGATGTTCAACAGCATTTTCTATCTTGATATTTGCATACCATTGCTTTTATTTACAATTTACATGTCGTCCCTTCTTCCTTTTTTCGGACATTGTCTTTTGACGAAAAAATATATACCGTATAATAAAATACACTACACTACAAAATAAAGTGTAATAAAATGAACCAGAATTCGATTACAAGTAGAACTTCTGATAAAATAATAACTACTATCATTAATTATTAATTATTACTAACTAGCAATAGTAATAATGTTATTGTACAAACTAAAATACTACAAAAACACTGTATTTAAATTACCCTTAAAAGCACAATACATGGGTTTCAGCTTACAGTGCAAAATGTACGATAAATATAATGAACCTTGAATTTCTGTTGGATCATGCAGATGGTAGGGTCGCAATGTGGGATCTATATAATCTAAATATAATCTATAGCTTGTGTGATAAGTTGTGATGGTTGATGTATGTCGTCTATTTTTTAAATATATACGGTATTTTTTTCTTACGTTAGCAATGCCTTTTCTTTAAGATCAAAAATCATAAAAACACATTTGGAGTTTTGAATAAAATTGCGAATCATACAGAAGGATATAAAGCACAGGCTCGGCCACGAAAAGCTCTCTAGGCATCAGACGGTCTGATCTAACTTGGAAATGCTATTTTTTCCATTTGGAAATCTGACCAAATAAATGACAGCTGAAAAATCATCAACCGTGCATCGCCAGACCACTGATGTTTTCTTTCCTTATTAGCGGCTTCCACTGTCACTTTGACTGACAATGCACTTTCTTCATACTGCGCAAAACCTCAGGATTCAGGATGTCAAACTTTTCAACAACAGCCTTCAATTATAAATAAAAAAAGACGGGGGAAATGCAGAATTTCTGTATTAGTGTCATACAATGAATGACTTATTATTTGCTAAGCCTTTTAGTTGACCTCCTGCAAAATAAATGTATGACCATGTATTTGCAGAGTTACATAGGTTAGCGAAGCGGTCGGAGAAAACATGACGCTTGTTCCTGCGGCTGATGTGTGGAAAATTGGCTGAGCCTTGCCTTTTACTGTCTACCTGCAAACAGTTTCAGAAGACAGTCCGGTTTAAGAGGCTAATGAGACTAGATAAGAGGCTAGTTTATATATCCAGTCCAGTTTAAGAAACAGTTTATTGAGCTAGTCTAGTTTAGATTAAGGAGCAAATCAATTTAATTGACTAGCTAGTCAGTTTAAGAAGGATGTCCGGTTTAAAGAGATTACAGAGATAGTAAAGGTTAATGAGCAAATGAGTTTGGGGCACTTGCTAGTCAGTTTCAGGAGCTAATTTGTTTATGGAGCTAGCCCAGTCTAAGCTAGCTAAAACTAGCCGGTAAGTTTAAGGAGCAAATCCATTTAAAGTGTTAATCAGCTTAAGGGGCAATTATTTTAATGACTAGCTTTTCAGTTTAAGGAGCTATCTAGTTTAAAAAATGAAGTTTTAGCTCTTCTTTAAGGCCCTTCACTGTAGACACTAGAAAAAGCCTAAAATGTTCATGCGATCTGTCTTTGTTACTGTGAGAACACACTGTGGCTTTGCAGTCAGCGCTGCATGTTTAAAAAGAATCTGCTATATATAAATATAATAAGCGATTTGCCTTATTTTTCTTTTAAGTAGAGGCAGTATGACATTTCTGATTATTTCAGTCAGGCCAATCAATATAAATGTGAATCATGAACATGCATAAAGGCTTGTTAGAACATTTTTTAAAACCCTTTTTCAAGCATACGTCTTTCATTCTGTATATGAAGGCTAAGTGAAATGCACACTCGCACGAACATAAAGTTAATGTGTATATGGGTCTGGTGTCAGAAGGCTATAGTGGGCTTTTTAAATTATTATTATTATTATTATTATTATTATTATTATTATTATTATTATAATGCAACACTTATTTCAGAGAGCATGGAATTTGTCCTAGTCATTAAACAGGGAATAGATTGTAAATGTTCTGCATGGGAACTAAATGGGGCTTAGTATTTTATATCTAAACATATAATGATTCAGGCTTTAGTAGAATCGTGTCAAAATTCAAGCCGATGCAAACAAATATGCTCAACTTACAGGACTGATGCAGGAACAACAAATAGCAAACAAACAAACTGCATAAGACTTTTTTTTTTACTTTATACCAGAACAAGCAGTGTGCTATTAGACCCATCTGTGTGCACTGATATGCTGTGGAAACACGTAAAAAATATCTGAATATTTTTTTTTTCACCAGAGCACTGTATAATCCTTGAGCCAAAGCATTTTTGTTGCCTAGACAAAGTGATTGGGATCAGAAACCAACTTGCTTGTATGTTGTTAAAAATAGAACAATCAAAAAGGCCAGTTTAGCAATATATTCTAGCTAAGGGTTATGAAGTATGGCTGTGTTTTTGGATGGAGAAAATCTTTTCCCTCATAAGACATTTTCTGAAAGTGCAGGCCTCTATTAAGATTTAACAATGCATTCTTAATTTAGTGGCATAAATAATTGATTCACACAAATGTAGCTGGGGTGAATGTTACCACCAACTGCGATAATGTTGTGGAATTACATGAAAATGAGGCGAATAGTGCAAAATCATAATAAACTTGTTTAGCTAGAAAAAAACAAAAACAATATTTAAATATTTTTTGCATCTTATAATGGATAATTTTCATTACATTCTCCAAAAAGAGAATATTTTCTTGTAACAGTTTCTTTTGGCATTTGATTGTCATATCTTGCTAAATAAAAACCGTTATTACAAGTTTTCAAAACTAAAGACATAGTTGAATGTATATATATATATATATATATATATATATATATATATATATATATATATATATATATAATTGGTTTGGAGGGAAGGACGAACCAGGGCAGCGACCAGGTTCAGTCAACTCAGGTCTTTTATACACTTATCTCGATGTGTATATATCCGAGCACATACACACACACACACACACACTCACACACACACACACACACCAACCAACCAAGTCTCACGGCATTCCGTGACATAGTCAGGATATCTATCAATCTATCACAAACTCACTCACTCACTCAATCACACACATGGGTACACAGTCTCTCTGCACATCTCTCTCTCTCTCTCTCTCTCTCTCTCCCTGGGTGTCCGTCTATTCTTCTCCTATGTTTTTCCCGCTCACTGCAAGAGAGAAAGCGTGACGAGCCAAAGGCCCAAAAGGTGTATATTTCATTCTTACAGTTTGTCTCTGCAGGCATCGCCCTCCATTCACAAAAAAAAGCACTACATTTGTTTTATAAGAAACAAAAGAAAGAAATTTTGTAAAAATCATTAAACATTTGTTTTACTGATGCGACAAGTCTCAAAAGTAGTCTGGCAGTAAGGACCGCCCCCCTGTGAAAACCAACCAAATAACAACAGTTCCGTTTGGCGTCCTGTTGATTTACATCGTTTAAATGGTAGGTATGCTATTTGCCATTTAATACAGATCATTCAATAAAATATTGTCAGTGTGTGCAGTATACTGAACGCAGTACTCTGTTAGGAGGAGAATAGAGAGGTGCAGTGTTCAGCACTGTAACATCTCATCTCTTGTTCATCTCTCTGTCTCTGTAACCGTATTAGTATCTGTATCTTTTCCAGTTGCCAACTCAGAATGATTTGTCTCCATCTGTACAGCATTTTGATAAAAGTGGGCAGGCATTAATATGAATGAAATGACACAAGAAGTTTGGGTAGCCCAAGGGACGTGGGTAGCCCAGTGGTTTAGGTGTTGGTCTCTGGACAGGAAGATCATGGGTTCAAACCCCACCACCAACAAGCTGCCACTAGTGGGCCCTTGAGCAAGACCCTTAACCCTCAATTGCTCAGTTGTAAGTCGATCTGGATAAGGGTGTCTGCCAAATGCTGTAAATGTAATGTAAATGTTTACTATGGGTAATACACAGGCAGTGTTGGGGAGTAGCTAGTTACATTTAACTGTGTTTTGTAATTTAACTACAAAATAAAAGTAACACTAATTTGTTACAGTTACTGAGAAAAAGCTAGTAATTAAAATATCGTTACTTTTGAAAATGTTAAAGATAACAAATCCCAAAGATTTCCGGCCCAACCCAAAATTTTTTAACTCGAGATTTATTTCCATCAAGTGCCACCTAGTGGACAAATGAAAGAATTCAAAAAGCAATCAAATGTAATCAGTTACTTTACTTTTATAATAATACATGAAAAGTTCAATTTCTTAACTTCTTAACAATTAAACAACTTTAACATCACAATAGTTAATTGCCACATGGCTCCCGCTAGGCAACGTTTGGGATCCGTATATTTGGTTTGCCATTACGTTTGGCATCAGATTGGCTGGGTTTAAGAATAAGGAAAAATAATAATGCCATGAACTGATGTCTTTTTTTTGTTTAGCTAATTTTAGCAAAGCCTCTCACTAAACCATGCTGTATATACTTAACTACCAACTTGCAATTCCATCAAAAAAGGTTTGATGTGGTGATTTTATGTTTGCTCTCTTAACAATACACTAAATTGTTGCTGTTCTTGCACTTCCACATAAAGTGGTCACTTTAATATGGACAAGAGGTTCACTTCATTCCTTCCTCTTCCACTTCAGCAGAAGGAGACAGGGTTTGGCTTTTCCACGTCTTACTTTTAGCTGAGATTTTCCAGAATTTTATTCTTTACTTTTTTAAAATTTATTTATATTTATTTTATTTTGTACTGGTTATTTGGAAAATGTACAGTACTTTGAACAAATCCTACAATAGTAAAAATAGAACAAAAATAACTGCGTTTTTCAGTATTCATAATGCATGAAGTTTCTTACCTTCTACTCCACACACTCTCTCTTTCTTAAAATCACACACACGCTCGTGCACACACACACACACACACACACACACACACACACACACACACACACACACACACACACACACACACACACAGTATAAATTATTAGAACTGGGCAGAGTGTAATGATACAACAAAGAAAGGTGGCAAGCAAAAGCCAAATGCCCTTGAGGAATCCTCTGTACTGAATTACCGGGACAAAAAAACAAAACAAAACACTGGCTCTAGGCGGGTCTAGTGAATTTGTGTGAAGTCGACAACATCATCAAAATAGTTGGGATAGAAAGAAAGCCTTGCATTGTTGGTTAGCGCTAAATGAAAAATCCATCTCAATAGAAAAGGTGATATCACACCCAATATGCTTTGGAATATCACATAACCTTTGCCCCAACCTGGAAAAAATTCTCTTGCATTACATTGTGGTCATGGAAATTCCTGCAGCAAGAAAATAAGGAATATAGTAAGATATCGTCAATTACACGAACAACAATTTAACTATACCTGTGGATTGAAGTTGGCAAATTAATGCTCTTAATAATTTGAGTGGAAATGGTCAAGTGTACGATCAGACCGAATGCATCGAATAGTGCGAGAAATGGGTCAGAGCACGCAAGTAGTAGAAGCTCCTGCGGCAAGGAAAAGGTCATCGTATTAGTGGAATAACTCCTTTATGCCAGTTAAGCCAATTAAACCAGAATCTAGTAAATTCTCACGAGAACCTCCGAATAAGAGCCAAAACACCAAGGAAATACGAATGAGGCTGGCATTCTCTGGTCTGAATGTTGGATTCATTACAATAAACAAGTCTAGTCAAAGAGTTAATTCAAAGAGAAAGTCGTTACCTCTTTCGCCTGCCTGAGGAGGATCTTTGTGTCTTTATAAACCAAACTCTCAGAAGCATATCAAATCTGTCAAGCAACTGTATTATTTAATACATACCCAGCAACAATAACATGAGTCAAAGAAAAAAGTGTCGGCAGGAGCCGATATTAACATTTGGGAGAAAATGAATTAAAGAGAAAAAGTGATCTATCTAGCAATTTAATTGATTAATCAGTTCAGTCAACATAATTCAAAAGTTTGTGGAATTAAAGAAATTACATTTATAATATTATACATTATTATATGTCAGCAACCAAAACCAGAACATAATTCTTAAAGGTACCAGGTGCCATATTTAGAATTAAAAGAACCACTAAAAATATTAACATTGGAAAAAAAAAAAAAAATATATATATATATATATATCCAGTAAAGTGTTATTTACAATCAGCCTATTATCTAAATGCACCCTGTTTTCATATCATCACAGTTTTAAAGCAATTCTAACTAATAAGGACGAGCTTGTGACTTCTGGTTTCACACACACACACACACACACACACACACACACACACACACACACACACATGCACACACACACACACACACACACACACACACACACACACACACACACACACACACACACACACACACACACACAGACACACACACACACACACACACACATACACACATGGTAGAAATAGGGAAACAAGGAAACATAGAAGACAAACTTGTAATGATTAAAAATGCAACCTAAGATGCAAAAACACACCTGGTAAAGCACTAATAATAATAATAATAATAATAAAGGTGTATGCGAATACACATGTAACTTTCATATAGTCATTTATTCTTTATTCAATACTCTTTTAAATCTCTTTTTTTTGTTTTTTAACTAATATCAACACTCTAAAAATTGTGTTTTTCTAATCCAGGCTTCATAACTATTGATAGCATTTGTGATTTGCTTAATGCGCATCACCTGCAGGTCAGAGTGTAATTTCCATTCCTGGTTCACTGCAGATGATGATTGAGGCTAATCATGCTAATGAAAAATAAAACGAGCGATCCAGGGTGTCATTTTTCTCGTTATTATTTTGTAGTCCATCTGCTGATATGCACAATGTGTCACATGCCCTTTACCCTGGACGTTAAAAGAAATGAACAGATAAAAGTGCCCACATGGTACCACATCGGTATTACAGATTTTATTGGTGCAAATGCAGTGCACCAATCTTAGTGCTGATTAATTTAAAGTACAGTCATTTTTTTTATAAATGTTTCCATTCCTTAATTTAGAAACTGTCAATCTAAATCTAAATCTCCTCTGCTGTGTGTATTTGTGAAGTTTAAATTTCATATAATTCCCAAGCTAATATTTGATGGTTTCTTTTAAAGGTTTACTTTAGAATGGTGCTTAAGTGTAACACTTTCGAGTAAAAGACACAGTGACTAATCTATGGATGTAACTCGAGTAATTCGATTACAGAAATTAAAAAAAATAGTTTCCTTATTGCCGATGCATTACCTGCGAAAATATGAGTGCTGTAGAGCGCTAGAGGAGACTGCAGAATGAAAAATGCCGGAATGTTTTGGATCATTAAATTTTTTTATTTAGCAGAGTTTCTACGGAACAAAAAAAAAAAAAACTTCTCACGGATCACGTTAAAGGTTTTGAATCACGGATTGGATCATTTTTCCGAATAATTTCGAATAATTTCAGTATGGAAAATGCTTGATGTATTTTTAAAAGCTCTTCTGCTAACCGCGGTTGTTGACTAACATGTTTGCGTGATCACATGACTGCACTGTGTCATATTTAAAAAGCAATATTGTTAAATATTACTAAGTGCTAGTGTTTAAAAACTTTTAAGGAAAAAACTAATAAAAATCAGGCTAAGAACAAAACCACACACGTTTAAAACCTGGTCACGTCCCTTATGTCTGCACAGGCCGCTGGGAGGGTTTGGGAGTGAAGATCATAAGTTCAAGCGCAATGGGGGGGAATTAATTCCCTTTTCAATTTTGCTCCAAAACAGTGGCGAAAACAAAGAGTGTCAATTCTTGGAAAAGGGCCGGCTTCTGTAATACCAAACAAATACCAGCAGGTGTAAGAGACTGATTTTTCTGGCTAAAGCGTCTGCACGGAGGAACACAGCGTCTACACTTCCATATTTCCGAGGCAATGTTTCCTTTTCTTCTTCTTCAAAACTTACTTAGTCATATGCAGACCGTTTACTTTGTAGTTACCTGCTTATGAAGTGCAAGTTTTAATACCACAGTTGCTGGCTGGAATCACAGGATCCAAAATGTTAGCGTTTCCGTAGCAACAACGCAGACTTATGTGATATGATTTAAAAAAAAAAAAAAGGTCAGCTGAAAAGGTGAAGTACAGAAGTTTTCATGGAACGGGCCTCCAGTGTCAAGATGTAACAATAATTGTCTGCCAGACAGAGGTGTCTAGGTAAGAAGCTACTTTCTTTTTTAGTTTTATATTCTTTA
>JACRUU010000028.1:13704263-13804263 GCA_030449085.1 Kryptopterus vitreolus
ACCTCGGGCTTTTCGGGGGATATGTATAGAAAAAGGAAAATAATAATGTTGGTAAAAAGCATTTTAGCACCGGAGTGAGAAAAAGAACACTTTCATGCTGTGGAAATAATGTGAATGGCAAACACATAGACAAAAAAAGAAGCCTTTTGTGTTACCTCTTTGTATATTCAAATTCAAAAGGGTTTGTTGAAACATAAATCCTGGAATTAATCTGAATAATTTCCTTAATTCAGTCACAGGCGAGTGTCTAATCATTAAAAACAAAAAAAAACAAAGAACACTTTTTAAATTTTCCTTTTCTTCTGTGTATCATATATGCATTAGACTCTAATGCATATATGATACACAGAAGAAAAGGAAATTATTATATATTTTTTTTAAACCCTAACAATTATATGGTATAATATTGAAATTCAGGTGTATTCATGTGTATCATTCCTAAACTATGGACAAAATTCCATTTGAACAGAACATTCCGGTTGGAAGCGAAGATGGCTGATGGGAAGTAGAAATCAGAGAGATTGTGCATGCAGCTCCGTCACAGCAATACCCTCAAGCTTACAGCTGCTTCCTCCAGGAGATGCCACATTTCATTTTCAGGTACATCAAGAACAGGAGAGGAAACATAAAAAAAAAAGAAAAAAAAAGAAAGACTGCTGACGACTACATAAAAGGGAACTTGAAAGAGGGAAAAATTCAGGCTGCCGAATACAGAAGTGATAAAATGAAAATAAATACTGAAAAGGGCTTTTTTTTTTTTACGGAATACTTTGGAAATGTAATAGATTACAGATTACAAATGACCCTATTCAAAATGTAATTAGTAGTGTAACTTTTCAAATTACTTTCTGAGTAAAGTAACTGATTACATTTGGTTACTTTTTGATTACTTTCATTCGTCCACTAGGTGGCGCTTGATGAATAACACCCTGAGTTAAAAAAAATTGTACTTATCATTTGCAGGTGGAATTTTTGGCTGGGCAGGGTTCTTTAACATTTCCGAAAGTAACCGTAATTTAATTACACGCTTTTTTTTCTTAGTAACTGTAACGGATTACTGTTACTTTTATGTTGTAATTAAATTACGTAACGCCAAAAACCTGTCGTTCAGTCACTTGTCAGGAACTTATTAATGTAGCAGGTTTGTTTAGTCGTTTTCACTATTAATTGTGAACTTAAAAACATACACAACATTTCCAGGTGCATAAAAGAGAAACGAGAGCTGTTTACGCACATGATATCCGATTTTTTTTTGCACATGAGTGAAAATGTTATAGATTCTTTACTTCTTTAGCTTCAAGAAAAGAATAAATAATACATAAAAAGTGTATTGAAATAATTAGATTCATTCGAATTTCATTCTTTCATTCATTCATTTTCTACCGCTTTAGGGTCACGGGGAGCCTGTGCCTATCTCAGTCGTCTATGGGCATTAAAGCAGGATACACCCTGGATGGAATGCCAACCCATCACAGGACAGACACACTCACACTCACACACACACTTCATACACTAGGGACAATTTTCCAAGGTGCCAATCAACCTACCGTGCATGTTTTTGGACCGGGAGGAAACTGGAGAACCCGGAGAAAAACCCCCTGAGGAAGCGAACCCCCCTATGAGGCGAACGTGCTATTTTAAATATATAAACTGTTCAAATGCTGATGATCATAAATGTTAATATTATGATGATTGCTACATTTTATGGTTTTCATTTTTTTCCTCTTACTGTGAGCGAATCAAACTGTGATTTAAAAACAGGACGTTTGTTTACCATTACACCCTAAGTGTGAGTTTGTCCACATCAGTTTTCACATCTGTCAGGCAGAAACATGAATGTGAAGATCTCATCCACAGATACTCATCCAAATTTGACATAAATATATAAATAAATAATCACCTGGTCTTTCACCTGTTACATGGTGAGTCCATTCCTTGTCTGATGTGAGTCCATTCCTTCTTTAATAGCTTATACACTTTAAGGCGTGATCCTGAGGTATGTTCTGAAATGCTTTTTGCCTCATCATACATATAAAAGTCTGTCGTAATCACAATGTTGTTTGTTTTTCCCACCAGTCTCAAGATTTAAACCAGCCTGATACCGACATCCATGTCATGGTTAAAGTTACTCAGATTACATTTGTTCTAATTGTTGAAGCTCTTGAAATGAAGCATTTTTGCAAATGTAAACAACGTAATTGTGACAAATGAATTCCACGGAAACATCCCAACATTTATGCGTTTTACTCTTCATGTTTAATAATCGTGATTTGAACATCTCTAAGTTTTTTTTGTGTGTGATGATATGTCTGTTAATGAAAAATCCTGGCTGATGTTCATAAGCCTGCTTATCGTGCGTGTTCTGCTTTATACATTATTGGAAGCTATGTCTAATACGCCGACTTTTTCCAGCGCAACCTCATTTTCCACCTCTATTCGGGACACGCCGAACTACAAACAACATCTGTTCATTGGCAAACACGTAATGCAGTGAGCTGAACACTGCCAACAGTTCGACATGTCTTGTTGCCTCTGATGGAATAATTATTAAAATCTTTATAATGCCAGATTCTATCAGGGGGGTGGTCGGATGTGAGGGCTGGTTGGGGCGGGAGAAGGGGGGAGGACGGATTTGGGGTCTTTGTCAAAAATGTGAAATAAATTGAAATGACAGTCATTATGTTCCGACAGATGACACATTCAGATAAGTTAAACACTGCTTGCAAATGGAGGCTCGTTCTATCTCATATCCGCAGCGCACCTTTCTGGAGTGGCGCACTTATTCTAAATACGACGGTCGTTCCATCTTATTAGACTGAAGAACGAGACACCAGAGTTAATCCTGATGCTTGATATAAACTGATATTTATCTCTTCATCATAGCTAACAATGCAGGGAAATTTTTTTTCTTTTCTTTTTTCTTTCCCCACGAATATGCAGATTTTGCACCTCATGAATAGCGCGCTAACGAGGGTAATTAGCCATCAGATTTCCGTGCCAGAGTCAAAATCTTTAGCTAATACAATTAGGCAAATAAGGAGAAATGGGTTGTCAACGGTAGCGCATGTTAATTAGAAAAATTTTAATGAATGTCTGTCTTTTTTATGCAAAAAAAAAATCTCAAAATGTCATTGGCAGCTTATTTCGTCTTATTTGCTTCCCAATTAGCTTTTTTTCTTCTCTTCCTTTCTCATTTTAACTTCATCTCAGTTTAGACGTGATTCTCTGTGCATCTGCATAAGTAATCCAGTTCACGTTTTCTCTGCATGTCAGAAAAAAGAATATTGAGGAAAACATTAACCTATCTATCTATCTATCTATCTATCTATCTATCTATCTATCTATCTATCTGTCTGTCTGTCTGTCTGTCTGTCTGTCTGTCTGTCTGTCTGTCTGTCTCTGTCTGTCTGTCTGTCTGTCTATCTATCTCTCTCTCTATCTATCTATCTATCTATCTATCTATCTATCTATCTATCTATCTATCTTCCTTATTTTCTTATGTAAATATGTATGTATTTGTTTTTTATTTATTTATTGGTTATATGGGATTTCTGATCTCTGTCATGCAGTACATCATCCAACTAACTAAATAACCATATAATTTCTATATTACTAACTAAATAACTAACAGATTGAGGCTTTGAAATGCTGACGTGTGCATTTCCAGGAGAATCAATCGTATATTACAAAAAAAATCAATGTTATTACACCGATGATAGGATGCATTATAATTCTAATAATAATGCACCATAATTCTAATTCTAAATAAATGTATTAAAAATTATATATTATATGATTATATGTTGTATATTCTCTGTCTATAGTGTTTATTCTCTTTATCCCTTCTCTTTGAAGACTCAAAGAGAAAACACAGTGATTGTTACAAAACACTGGCATGAATGAAAATCAAGGATTTGTTTTTAAGTTTAAATGAGTATTTAGTAGGGCTGTCAAATGATTAAAATATTTAATCGTGATTAATCGCACGATTGCCACAAGTAATCGTACATTAATCACACATTTTCAATGTACCATAAACAAATACTTTTTTATTTTTCTACTACTCTAACAGATGCTATAACTATAGACATTTCTCTCAAAATCTCTCCCTTTACTGAAATGATTAATTATTTAATATTTATTTTTCTCTGGAAATTATTCTTTTAACATGAATTTCTTCAAATTAGTGATTTTTTAAATTGTAAAATATGGGACGTGGCTCCTTTAAGAATTATGTTCCGGTTGCTTTTCCATATAAACTGTGGAACGTTTAGGCTATACGGAAATGCATTGCATGCACAAAAGAAAAATGCATGTTATTCTGTAATATGGATTTGGTAATGAGATGCGCTTGCATAAGGTTCCATACGGTAATATATGCTAATATAGTGTAATAGGATCTCATACCTGTGGTGAATGCGCAGCTAGTAGGCTTAATTCGGGGAAGCGTTAGTGGATGCACTGAAGTTTCTTTGTCCATTTTTTGTTCTCTGTTGTCCGGGTTGCTTTCATTTGAAGTGAAGGAGCAGATCACGCACATAGTAATGAACGCTGCCTTAATCACACGTTTAAAAAAGTAGTGCCATTAAATGAATATGAGTTAACTCATTAATAGCAGAAGCTAAATTTTAATATAGCTGGAGTGCAGTGGAAATTTGATCAACAAAATAAAGCCGACAAACAAAGTGTCAGGATTATGCTGTAAGAGACACTTTACTAGAACCGAACTATGTTCTTTGTTGTTGTTTTTTTCTTCGTGCACTTGTGTCTCATCATATATAGATTATATATAGAATTAGCACGTCACCCACAGGCTCTTGTTTGCATTCAATTGTTATTTATGCTTTTGATGCTACTATTCTACTATACTATTATACATGAAATCCATTACTAATATTACCATTAGCTAGATCAGGAGCTTAAAGTGAAGTTTTTGCTCAGTATTTAGGGAAGCATTTGAAAGAAATACGAACATTAAATTAGCTTCCGCACTCTCATTGCCTCCTTTTTTTCTCTTTTTGAAAACTGTCCTTAAAACTATTGCAGTTGAATGTAATGAACATAAGAAGCTCCAGGTGTTGGGAAACTTTTTGACTGGCAGTGCAACTCATCAGATAAGGGCCTGGCTGTTTGCTCAGCTAAATGTTGACGTGCTTTCCTGGCGAGGCGCTTGTCTTTTTGAGGGCCTCCAGCCTGAGGCCAGCGATGTGTTATATGATTATATGAAGCTTTTGAAAGCCGGAGAACAATTAGTTAGAACTGTCTAACTTCTACCTAAACTAACTACATTCCAAATAACAACAATTCGCACACAGCTACCATACCTGACTAAATGTACACACCTTTTTTTCATAAAAAATAAGGAAAAGAAACCCTTAAAATAGGCTACATCTACACTAATCAGGATTATTAGAAAAAGGCGATATCTTCTAAAAACGTCTGAAAACATCCCTGTATTGCACATGCACAAAATTGTCAGACACTTTGGCCGGAGTTAGTTCCGCCTGGCATTTATTTCTTTTCCAGCTCCTTGGAACGTCATGGCAATGATTCAAACATGGCGCCACCGTTTTCGAAAGTTTCTGCAATTTCAAATGCATTTTCAAAAAGCTACTATTAAAAATTACTAGTAAGTTCTATTTTCGCCGACTGAAAACATCATCTAAGTGTGGGTGGAAGCAAATATTCATCTACAAGCAAAAAACCTATTTGTGTGGACAAGTAATTTTGGAGCTACTTTCCACGTTTAATGTATTAACAGAAGAGTTAGCATATGCTATCTCTTCGGTTTATGCTAACTCTTCTGTTAATACAGTAAACGTGGCAAAGTGACTCAGTCCAATGCAATCAAGACCTGATTAGCTAGATTAGCTTGTTTAGCTAGTTTAGCTAGATTAGCTAGATGAGTAGTACACTAGCTGTGTATTAACTGAAAAAGAATCACATCACCAGATCAAGTATTGAACAGTGATTTGTCAGGATTGAACAAGTGCAGATTATTTTAAGAGTTCAAATGTACAACACAAAGAAACCAGAAATAACAACGGAATGTAAACAAGAGCCTGTGAGTGATGTGCTAATTCGACACAAGTGCAAGGGAAAAAAAGGTTCAGTTATATATCCACTGTTTCTTACAGCATAATCGTGACACTATTTGTTTGCCTGTGTGTTATTTGTTGATCAAATTCCCACCGCACTCCCAACTCTCTACATTCAAATGTATTCAATCCTGAAATATTTTGGAAAACCTTAATAGCCAAAGTAATTAAGACAAATTCATTGTATTCATTTTATTCAAGCGTGATTAATGCAGATTGCATTACCATGTGGGTGTATGAGGTAAAAAAAAAAGACTGTGAACAACCGGCCATAAGATTTGCATACATTTCCTGAACATCCCATTTCACTTTTAGTCCCCATTTGCTGTTGTAACAACCTCCACACTTTTTGGGGAAAAAAAGTTCAACTTGGTTTTAAGTGTGTTTGTGGAGATTTGTGGCTCATTCAGGCAGGCATTAGTAACAGCTGATTGTCAAGTCAGGTACTGGTATAGATTGATGAGTCTTGGGGTGCAATCAGTGTTCTAGCTCATCTCGAAGGTGGTCACTAGGGTTAAGATCAGATCGGCACAGCAGGACATGTCACAATAGGGAAGTAAAAAAAAGAAAAAATGCAGCCTTGGTTACACGTTAGACGTATTGATATTTGCTTCTCTGGATAGTAAAAGGGTGGGTTTTACGGGTTTCCGGCGGTTCACTGCTGATGGCACTGCTGGATATTGTTTGATGTCGAAGGTGAGTAAGCATGATGTGTCTTTCGTCTGCTGCATTAGGTTTGCTTGGTCACTGCGAAATACTGTCCTGTGTTTACTGTCCCTGCTGCTTTTTCAATATAACTTAAACAACAGTCTGGTCTGAAATCTTTGTCTTGCCATTGTGTGTGACCTTCTCAAAATGTAATAAGGAGTGTAACTTTTCAATTACTTTATAAAAGTAAAGAAACATTTTGAATACTTTCAAAATGGATATTTCCAACTAAATCATTTCCAAACATTTAGAACTTTATTACAGTAGTAACTAAACTCTTGTTTACAGTTAGAATTTGAATTCAGGGTATATTCATATAATATTTAAGCACAGCCACATCAAAGCCGGACTTCATAACAAAAAAAATATTTAATACTGTTTTATAAATCAAATCTTTTGTGAGTTATGTCAGAACACACTGTCAAGAACCCCCAACCCTGTGGGTGTGAGGCGAACATGCTAATTGCTAATCCACAAGGAGCAAAGAAATTATTATTCTTATTCTTCTTCTTCTTATTATTATTATTATTTAAAATATCCTAGGTTTTTAAAGAAATTGTTCGGATGTAACCCTATTTATAATCTTTAACGTTTTCATAAGTAACTGTTTAATTTAATTACACCTTTTTTTTCTCAGTAACTGTAATGAATTACTGTTACATTTATTTTGTAATTAAATTACGTTACGCCATTACATGTAACTAGTTACTCCCCAACACTGCTCCTTACACCTCTTATACAGTTGTTTTGGTTTCAGTTAATGAATGTATTTTAATGTAGTAGTAATAATGATAATAATAATTATAATTCATAACAAATTTCTGATCATTAGCTCCTGTTTGGTGTAACTGGTTAATTATACACTCGAATCTGATCCTACAAAATCCCGGAATCTGTGCATTCATTCATTCATTCATTCATTCATTCATCTTCTACTACCGCTTTTTTATCCGATCTTCCTCGGGTCACGCGGAGCCTGTGCCTATCTCAGGCGTCTATGGGCATTAAGGCAGGATACACCCTGGATGAAATGCCAACCCATCGCAGGGCACACACACACATTCACGCACGCATTCATACACTAGGGACAATTTTCCAAGGTGCCAATCAACCTACCGTGCATGTTTTTTTTTTTGGACCGGGGGAAACCGGAGAACCCAGGGAAAAACCCCCTGAGGCACAGGGAGAACATGCAAACTCACACACACACATTCCCGAGACGGGAATCGAACCCGGATCCTGGCGGTGTGAGGCGAACGTGCTAACCACTAAGCCACCGTGCCCCCGGAATCTGTGCACATTTTAGTAATTAGTAATTGTGTGTTTGTGTGTATGTGTGTTGTGTTTGTGGTCGGTTTGTTGAAGTACAATTGCATTTTCTGTTGTCTCTTTGCAACCCATAAGACTGCAAACATTTTAAACTGTGGCTGCCATAAATATACTTACACAACATGCATTTGACCTCAAAGACAACCTGAAAACTGAAAACAGATACATGCCAGGTGTCTGATAAACTGTGCATTTTTTTCTTCTTTTATATACTACTACACTGCTTAGGTTTTTGTTTATATATATATATATATATATATATATATATATATATATATATATATATATATATATATATATATATATATATATATATATATATATATATATATTACACTAGCAGCTACAAATACAGTTATTTTGGTCAGTCGTGGGTTTCAAATTAGATTTTCTTTTTGGTTACATAAAGAATAAAACAACTCAGTGTGGGTTGAAAGAAATAAAAAAGAAAGAAAGAATAAAAGCAAAAAGGAGAGAAGGAGAAAGAAAATCAATGTGTGTAGGTGTTGCGATGTATTGTAACGTAAAACTGTGGTCCAATAACTGCATGTATGTACGGGTTGTGTTATGGTTTTATGGTTACAATTTTCAACCTGAATTTTGAACTGCGAATGTACTATTTATACCATTTTATAATCATCTGTATTGCTGTGGAAGTTGTTGTTTTTTAAATATTTGTTTCTTTACAAAACCATCCGTCTAATATTGTATAGTTACAAACTTTTCCACCAAAGCATTTTTGAATGATCAAGGCATGGATTCCTCAAAACTTTGCCCCCCGGTATCACCAAAGCTTACGCCCTTGGGTCCTTGAGCAAGGCCCTTAACCCTCCGTATTCTACTACTGAAGGTGGAGGCACCTTCTCTAAATGTTAATGACTCATCTCTAAAGAAACCATTTGTGAAACTTTTGTGTCTGATCTGTTTAATCTGAACATGATTTATTATTTGGAAATCACCCAACATGACCTCATGTCACATGTCCCTCCTCTGCACATGTCTAAACGATATCAATCTAGCCTCCCTCCCCTTGTCTCCAGTACGTCCAACATGAGCTGTCCGTCTGATAAACCCATTTCTAATCCTGTCCATCCTCGTCACTCCCAATGAAAATCTACAATATCTCCTATATCTCCAACTTTAGCTCCGCCTCCTGCCTTTTAGACAACGCCACTGTCTCGAAACCGTACAACATCGGAGGTGGGAGACAATCCTATAAATGTTCCCTTTCACTCCTGTAAAATACCCCAAAGCACTCTTGACACTCCATTCTGCCTGGATTCTATTTTTCACTCTGTGCACCCCAGGTATATAAACTCTACCACCTTCGCCACCTCTTCTCCCTGCAGCCGCACCACTCCACTCCACTGCCTTCCCTCTCATTCACACACGTGTACTCTGTCTTTCATTCCCCTTCTCTCCAGACTCTTCCCATCCTGCTCCACAAGCCACAATATTATCCGCAGACATCACAGTCCGTGGAGAATCCTGTCTGACCTCGTCTGTCAACCTGTCCATTAGCACTGCAAACGGAGAAGGGCTCAAAGTCGATCCTTGATGCGAACCACACTTCCACCTTCCGTTGTTCTACAGTACACTTCACTGCCGTCACACTGTCCTCATCCATGTTCTGCACCAACCTCCCATACTTTTCTGCTACAGCACCTCATTAGGAACCCTTTCTCCAGATCCACAAACACACAATGCATCTCCTTCTGACCTTCTCTACACTTCTCCATCGACATCCTCATAGAAAATATTCCATCCGTGGTGCTCTTCCTTGGCACGAAACCATACCGTTGCTCACGGATGGTCATCTTTTCCCTCAGCCAGGCTTCCTCTACTCTTTCCCTTAAGTTCCTGATGTGTTCAACTTTAGTCGCCTGTAGTTAATGCAGGGCTGCACAAAATCGGTCCCAGCGCCCTCATCTCCAATCTCCCCTAAACATCTCCATGCTTTTACCGGAATATCACCTGGTCCAAGAAGACTTTCCACTCTCCAAACTCTTAATTGCTGCTCTCATGTCTTCCTTACTTAATCCTATCCATTTCCTGCTTCACCATCGTCCAACCATCCCTCTCTCTCTCTCTCTCTCTCTCTCTCTCTCTCTCCTCTCTCTCTCTCTCTCTCTCTCTCTCTCTCTCTCTCTCTCTCATTTATCAGGACGAGATCCTCTCTCCGCCACAACACACTCTCCTCACTACTGAATACATGCAATTCCGATTATTGCTCTAACTTGCAGCACATCTTTCCCATCTCTCTCTCTCCCTCTCTCTCTCTCTGGCCAAGGCCGCTACAAATCCTTTTCTCCTGTCCAACTTCGCACACAGCTCCTCATACGCCTCTTCTTAGCTTTCGCCATATCCCTCTTTACCTGCTTCTGCATCTCCTTATACTCCTAACTACTTTTCTCATCTCTCCGTCGATCCCCATTCTATTTCGCCAACCTCGTTCTCCTGACGCTTTCCTGCACTTCCTCATTTCAACACCACCATGTCTCTTTATCTTCTTTTCCCTTTGCATACGACACACCAAGTAGATTTCTGGAGTCTCCCTTATTACTTCTGCAGTAGTTGCCCAATCGTCCAATACCTCTTCACCGTCACCACTTGTCTGACATTCTTTTTTATCCACTTTTTAATTTATGAGCGGATAAAATCTCTACTGCTCGAGAACACTGTAAGCCACCAATGAGGGTACTGATGCAGGGTACCTTGTTTTGATTGGCTCGTTGGCGGTTCGAATAATGATTCAAGAGCAAGCATAAGTTTTTGAGATGAATAAATAATGGAAGAAACTCAGGACTCTAACCTGTCAGCGCCTTTTTTAAGTTATTGAAAAAAAAATGTTTGGTCAATGTGAGGCTCATTAATGTCATCTTATTAATAAATTAGTATGTTAAGAGTAATACTAGACATGGGACATTTCTTGAAGAATATATGAGTGATGCTTGGTCCGTATAATATTTAGCGCTGACTTCAAAATGCTTGCTCTTTCGGAGAGACGAGTGTTTAGACACCAAAAACGGCCTTTTATTCAGGAGGGGGTGGGGCCAGTGACCCACGTGACATTATCCAGCATCCATCTCCTGTAGATGTGCTGAGCGTTTAGACATGTCACATGACCCTGTGTCCGAGTTTCGCTGTTTGCGGCCACGTCATATTTTCGCCACCTACTCCTTATCACCTACGAGTGGATATGTCAAATGTGCATTTCGGGCGAACACGGGCCGAACAGCAGAGAGTCAAATTTCTCTATTCATTCTCTATGGAGCCGGAATGTCGCGGATTTCCAGAAATTCTGAACGTGTGTGGAGTTTGGGAAATATATGATCGCGATCCACTCCGGACCCCCTACGAGTGGATATGCCATATGTGCATGTCGGACGCTCACAGTCCGAACTTTGAGGCACGAAAATCAGCCCCATTCATTTTCTATGGGAAAAAATTCCCGCTTTTTAGCCCCGGGTTCGGAATTTCTTCTTCTTTAGTTAAGAACATGCTTTGTGTACTTCATCCACCACTGAAAATACATACATGACGCTTTGTCCCTTTCACACTTTGTCAGGTGCCACTGATGCGTCATTTTGTCCCTTGTCACATTTTATTCACATCCATCTAAATCTACACAGTGAACCACCTTGGATGAGACTTACTGCTGTCTGGATCTAAATTTCTATCCCCCAAGTGTCACTCAAAATATTTCAGCGGAAAAAAAAAACTATAGAATGAGAAATGAACGAAAAGTGAAAATGGTCACGGATAAGGATATTTCTGGGACGGACCTTATATCAATCCTGAGACATTGGATATAAGGATATAAGAAGTGGGGTGGGAGAGACATGCTGTGTGCACCATCTGGCTGCCATTTGTCTGTTTTTGTCACTAAACGGAGCAAATTCAGGGCTGGTCCATGTCCTATGAATCTCTGTCAGTGTGTCCAAGTTATTACAGGTCATTACGTGAGGAGGCGGTGAGTCAGAGGAGGAAAAGTGGCTTAATATTGCCATTCGACTGTGTCAAAAGAAGGGTGACATTAAAGCAAATGGATTTATACATTCACTTATTCACAGATTTTCCGGAAAACAAAGTTTGCCGTTTCCTTTTGTGTACAAACGAACGAATGAAATGGTTCCATAGAGCTCTATTATTACCTCTAATAGGAGAACTAACAGTTGGTGTATTTGGGTTTTTGTTCTTCATTTCTTGCTGTCTTAGAAGGTTCTTTCTATGTGTGAGGTGGGAGCTTAGTGGTTAAAGCATTGTCCTCTGAACCAGAAGATTGCAGGTTCACATCCCACCGCCACCAAGCTGCTACTAGTGGGCCCTTGAGCAAGGCCCTTAACCCTCAATTGCTCAATTGTAAGTTGCTCTGGATAAGAGCGTCTTCCAAATGCCCCAAAAAACCAGAAACTTTATATCCATTCACATTTTCCAAATTTGCCTTTACACCAGAAGTTGGCGTGATCGGAACAAGACAGTATATTGTTTGTTTAGGACTTAACAGCTTGAAAACACACACAAATACACACACAAAATGAGCGCACTAATTGAATCCAATACCAGATAACCTTCTAATAAGTTCACTAGATATTCTTCTTTACACTTTGCCTTGAAGCCTGAAGATGCCTGAGATACAGGTTCAGGTTCCCCGTGACCTGAGAGAGAAGTCAGATAAAGAAAATAGATGGATGGATGGATGGATATGCTTCTTAAGCTAAACGAGACAAAAAAAGACTCACTATATGTATTGATTATAAAATTGATGCTGTGCTGCTGTGAGTCAGTGGAGTCATGTAATTGTAGTCTAGGTTCTGTTGTGGCTCTGTAATTATATCAGCATTTTTTGGGTGGCTCCAAGTCGTAGTTTACAGTTTTTGAAACTGTGAAGACTTTCTGGTGGGCTTTATTTGAAAAAGAAAAAGGCAAAACCCCAAACACAGTTGAATTGTCTGTTCATGTCTATAATGATGTTGATTTTAAATACCTTACCACATGACCATCAGGTCACATCCTGTGATAAACAGCAAAAGCCCTCGAAATCCAACCGGAATTACTATGAATCATGTTTTCATTAACCTGTTGATGGAGGGAACACTTCATAACGAGTGCTTCACCGAAATTACCCTTTCAATTCCAACAAACTTATGTATGATCGAATTATTTCTGATGATATAGTAGTGGAAAATATTTTTGGCCAGTACAGAATGATACATGATTCGGGTTTTCCATACTGCGCTGTGGAAATACGACAAGCTGGTGAGGGCTGTGTGATTCTCTGTGGAACATTCGGCTGGAAATATTTATCCCAGGCATTCATGTGGATGTCACTTTGACAAGTACCACCTAGTGAATTGTTTTTGCATAGCAAGTATATCCCTTCACAATAATAGTATATTCAAATGACAGTGTTTTTCTTTTTTTTTTTAGCAACATGTGTTGTTCCTAAATGGATCAAGCTGATTCATGAAGGCCCCAAATCACAACTTAGAGGACTTTAAGTATTTGTAATTAAATCTTGGTGTCAGATACCACAGAACATCTTTAAAGGTCATGCCACAAAGCTGCATTGGTGGTACATTGGAAATGTACTAAAAAAGTTCCTGTGGAAAATTTCTGTTATATAAAAGCAATAAAACACAACAGCTACCGAAAAATATCTCTTAATTGCTGATTAATTTCCTACAACGGTTTGTCATGCCGTGTTTCTTTTTTTACACTTCCTTCCTTTAACCGTATTAATACACTTCTCAGGCCCAGTCACCCCTAATAAGAGGTCTGGAAAATCCTGTAGCACTCCTGGCTTTTTGCACAGGACTGGAGAATTGGCTTGAATGATGTGGTCATCTTCTCCAGTACCCCAGAGAACACAATCACAGATTAAACAAGGAATTGACTTCCTGTGCTGTTGATTAAAAGAATATTCAGGCCTTGTGTGCGAGATGAATCTCTGATGGCTCTTGACCTTGGGTGAGAGGCGAGAAAGAGAGATTTTTACACACTGGAACAGTTTTAGTAGTCAAAATAGCACATTCATAGCATTGCACTGCATTCCCTGTACAAGGTGTAAAGACTTCTGTATATGATTTATAAGTCATGCGTTTCTTTTTTAGTATTAGTAATGAGATTATTTATAGGAATATTGGTTTAACACAATAGAGTAATATAATTCTACACCATAACTTTTGTAAATATGCTTTATATATATATATATATATATATATATATATATATATATATATAGATATATATAGCAATAGTATACATTTAAATATGTTTTCCGTGAGTATCCTACATGCTGTATAATCATCTCTAAACATTTAAAAATTAAAAAAAGACATGTCTTTAATTGAGGGGCACGGTGGCTTAGTGGTTAGCACGTTCGCCTCACACCGCCAGGGTCCAGGTTTGATTCCCGTCTGCCCATAGACGCCTGAGATAGGCACAGACTCCCGGTGACCCGAGGGAAGATCGGATAAAGAGGTAGAAGATGAATGAATGAATGAATATCTTTAATTGACATTCCTTAGTCTATCATGTTTAGAGTTCTGGAATGTTGAAAATAGATTAAAAAGAAAACGACTTGGTGAAGCCCCAGGTGAAATGACAGGAAATGGCATCATGAGAGCCCCGACCTTTTTTTTTTTTTTTTTTTTTTTTTTTTCCTTTTTTTTATAACAAAGTCATTATCCTTTAAATTAGATAAAGATAAAACAGCACTTCCTCTCAAAAGCTTGCATTACAAGGCAACACAAGACAGATGTTTTAAATGCATATTATTATTATTATTTTTTTTTTTTTGCATTGGCGCAAAATGGTGCTGCCTTTCATCACCATTATTAAACCCATTACATAGATTTTAATGGCTTGGTTTTCAATTTTTGCTTTCGCCCTAAAGCCCATATTGTCTTCGAAACATTATTCCTTCTTTTTCTCATCACACAGTTGTATCCCTCCGTGCTATTATATTGTTCAGTGTAATAGAAGGCAGTACATCATTTAACTCCTCTCTTTCTTAAATGGCTGAAGTGTAAAAATTGGATTTGCAGGCAATGGAAAGAAAAATACAGGTATAATTGCATTATCAGCATTAGGTTAATGGTGTGATGACTAGTGAACATCCCTAATTCAGAATGTACTATTTTCTGAAATCAACAGCTACAGTTTTGGCTCGGATTTATTTGCAGGATGGTCAATTTTCCTGAGCTTTCATTTGAGGCTTTGCAGAGGCGGCAAAAGTTCCACCTACATAGGTAGAAGTAAAGATACTCGTGTTTTTAAATACTCAGGTAAAGGTTGACGTACTGGCTAGAGTTTGAAAATAAAGAAAATATGGGCTCTGACATGTATTTACGTAAAAAGTTCTAAATGTACCTTAAATTATTACTTTTCACCTTTTTAATCAGCATGGGTAAATGCCTATGATTGATGGAAACGTACTTTTAATATTAGTGAATCCTAACTCATCATAGAGCATTAAAAACAAACCCATTCTTTGAAACTGTTTTAAAGTAAATACGGTGCTTTAATTGATGCAAATCATCAGGACAACGAAAGGATACCTTTGAGGAGATACCGGAGAATGTGTAAGTCTTCTTTCATGCCGATAACATAATCATAGAGAGAATATTTGTTTTTGCTGGATTGGCTTATTTAAAATGAGACATTTGGATCATGTTTTTTATATATTCCTTGTGTTCGCGAGACGAGTAGTGACTGAGATTCAGGATGTTTTATTTATTATGTCTGTGAAGATGAATGACAAAAGACGGCGGAGAGCGCACCTTGTCTGTTTTTCTTTGTTTTACTCCGAGACTGTACTGGATATGCAATTATACTTTGTTCTAGTACGACAACAAAAGCATATTACTCCACCCACCAACCCGCACGCCACCCAACCACCCATCCTGTTATGATGTCCGACCATTTGAGAGTCTAAAGCACTGATTTTACATGAAATTGTTCAGATTGTACACCCTATTTACAATCTTTATCATTTTCATAAGTAACTGTAATTTAATTACACCTCAACGAATTACTGTTACATTTATTTTGTAATTAAATCATGTAATTTTGTAATTAAATCATGCCGTTACATGTAACTAGTAACTCGCCAACACTGTAAATAGCCATTGCAGTGCTTTCATACTGTAGCCCAGTTGTTAAGGTGTTGGACTCTGGACCGGAAGATCATGGGTTCAAACCCCACCACCATCAAGCTGCCACTAGTGGGCCCTTGAGCAAGGCCCTTAACCATCAAGTGCTCTGTTGTAAGTCTCTCTGGATAAGGACATCTGCCAATGCTGTAAAATGGAAATGTATTGCGCCATCATATGTATTTGGTGTTAAAATAAGCACTTTCTTATTGTTTGTTTCTGTACTTTCCTGTCCCATGTAAATGAGCGCTGGGAAAAAAAGCAGAGAGCGGAAGTAAATGTGCCAACACATGTGCTATTTGTTGTATCGCGGATCATCGCAAAGGCGTGCCAATCAGCCAATCCAATAAAAACATTCCGCTCTCTGTTCTTTGCGAAAACACAATGTCAGCATGAGATTGCAGCGACAGCATTAACACACCAGCTCGAGCGTTAATGAACGCACACTCATTGACTGGGGTTATTGTTCTAACAGCATACCTTTTTCGATCCAGGAAACGACGCTTGTTTATTTGGCGTACGCATCAAGGTTTGTCGCTTGTCGCCTTCGCACAAATTACGCTCGGCTTTCGTTCACTTCAGTTCGCGGCGAATTGCCTTCGGCTGTTCATCTGTTCGACTCGACTCCATTGCAAATCAAATCGTTTATTTTTCCAGATACGCCGGTTGAGTGAACACATTGCGACCATTTATTATTGTACATCACCCTTTTCCTGCGAAAGAATGGAGTTGTCAGGTAATATCACACGCTTTCGGGGATAAGGAATCATCCGGAGATAAAAGGCAGTCGGTATTGCGTAGCGTCAATTCATTCGCATTTGTTGGTGTTATTATGCGACCGCCGCTTGCGCCATGTGGACCAAAGTAAAGGGAAATCTGACACCCGCGCCGAGGAAATTTTCTTTTCCCTTTGGCTTTAAATGGAGATTACCCTTCCAATAAAAAAAAAAAAACAACAACCCATGACTCCATGAGGAAAAGCAAACAAGCGTGACCAATGTTTACGTGTGTGTCCACTTCAATGGCTCCAATTCACCCGGGTTACTCAGATGACCTGTGGCATGTTTCATCATTTTTGTCTTTTTTGTTGTTGTTGTTTTTTTTTTTTTTTTTTTTGCTTGTTTGTTTTGTCTTGTTCCACTGTGGTTTCTTGTCAGCCTTGAAAATGAACAAGCACTTTTTGCAGCACCTGTTTTCCTGTATTAAAAAAAAAGCAAACACTTATTAATATTCATAGGGTGGCACAGGAATGCGCTCGGTTTCACCCCACACTCAAGTTTTTTTTTTTTTTTTTTTTTTTTTTGCAAACTTTATCAAAGAGCTGAAATGTAACTCAAATTTCAATTTGACCAATTGCTACATGAATCAGTTATATCATCCTGGAAGTTATTGTTCCATATCAATGTGTTTTTTTAATAGGCTGGGGGAAGAGGGAGAATCTGATTGTTGGACTGTATTTACTTTTCAGATTCAGTGGAGGGGTTAATTAGAATTTTCCCAGTCAAACATAAAATTAACAGAGTAATAATAATTATCAGGAGACGGAGACGTGGGTTTCATATCGGCGGTTCTAAGGCACTCGGAGAATTTCATCCAGGCAGACGGAATAAGAGTAGAAAATAAATTAGTGCAGATCAAAGTTTCAAGGGGGTGGGGGGGGAAAGAATGGTTATCTGAATGCAAGCGTTCGGGAGACACAATGTGGGTTTGTTAAAGGCAAGATGTTCAGAATAGATAATCGAGATACAGCTTTTGAAAGCTTTTAGTATTATTAAGACCCGGCCAATGCTATTCTCCATGACCAATCAATGCTAATTATTATTACCCAATGTCCAATCGCATATAATGATTGGTTCCCCAAAACCAATGACGAATCACGTTGCTCCCAATTAATCACAACGACCAATCACAGACGGTCAGTGTTCCAAGTGACCAGAACTTTGTTACCGCAGTTACCGTATTACCAATCAATTATCAGTTATTACAATAATAGTGGAAGTCTCAGAGGACTGTGTAGTTATTTACCGTAGACCCATCAATTATCATTATCACAACCAGTCAATGACATCATGATGCCAACTGACTAATCATTAATCTTATTTCACAACCAATCAGCGATCAACAATGTTCCAAAAAATACTAATTATCATTGTTTCTGACTAATCGCCGACCTTAAACTGATCCCCGAAAGACCATTTATTGATTTTCATTATTCCTAAAAACCAACAGCTGCTCTATAAAAATCATTGATCATATTTTACTAGTTATTTTTGTAATGTATTGATTAGGCATGGGGAGTGGGACTGGGGACTGGGGAATGCTGCCATTGGCTTAAAGGGGAATGATGGGTGTTTCGGGGTTCTGTTTTCATTTTCGTTTTTTGGTGAAAAGAGTGTAAACTACTGTACAGTGTTCAGTAAAGTTCCTAAGATCTACTGTGGCTCTTCTTCTTTTACTATATCACCATTTTTACTATTTTTTTTTAGCATGTTTTAGGCAGATTTTCCTGAACAAAAAGAGTTGGAAACACTAATCAGCAGGCCCTGGGTGTCACCAATTACCGATTCATCTTTGCGTGCGAGCATGTTTACTACCGCAAGGTGATCACCTCTCAGCGGAAAAGGTCAGGAGACGCCCTTTTGAGTTTTTCAGACGAAGTAAGAGTCTTTTGAATGATGATCATGCCTCGAAAAGCAATATCCTCAGAGCTGCCATGTGATACTCTTATCAAGGTGGAGGAGAAATGCACGGCCAGGACGGCAAGGAGACGATTAGAGTTGCTAGTAGGGATGAAACACGATCTCTTGCTCTCGTTCTTTGTTAGAGTAAGACTAATTAATATTTCATCAGGAAACAGAGACGTGGATTCATATCAGTGGTTTTAAGGCCTTCTGACTTTCCTACAGACAGACTGTAGAAGATAAGTCTTTCCCATGGTCCAAAAATGACGGCCTTACATTAAATATTACAATATTACATAAATATTACATAAATATTACATAAAACTTTACAATATTTGTTGAGTATCTGTGAGAACTGTGTTTTGAAGCAAGAAATATTTTAGCATAAATATGAACCAAATTAATTACTATCATAGAGCAGGGGTCTCCAAACTGCGGCCCACCCCTTGAATAACGCCAGAGACATATTTTGGACATTTAATTTTATTATATGTGTAAAGGATTCATTGGTCCGAGCTGGAAGGAATAGAGACAAACATCCAGGAATCCAGGAAACACAAATCACACCACGTCTTTCGGAATGACAGACCAATCACGACAGTGTGGCGGGAGTCCTGCCTCCTTATTCCTCCCTTTCCTTCCCTCGTACTCATGCAGGGACACACCCACAATCTCAGATCCAGATTTTGTTTTGCCCAGCCTATTAAAAAAACACATTGATGTGGAACAATATGGATGATATAACTGATTCGTAATTCTACTAGTAGTCACTCCAGCCCACATAATATTATCTATAATATTTTATAGAGTATTTTTGTATGCGCATGAGCCAAACTTAAAGCGGAATAAAAAAAATAAAAAAACCTTGCTATTTGATATTTGCTTTAAAGCCATTTCAAGGTCGGGCATTTAGCAAACAGTTGTAGCCTCTTGGATGGGTTCAATTATATGACAAAATCGCTCTTGTTAGAGCTCGTATGAAGTTTGAAATCAACTGGTCCTTATTCCCAACATTACACCCATCATTAGAATGAAACTTTGAATCGTTTATTACAAGGTCACTGTTCTCCTGCCTCCCACCGCCCCAAACAAATCATCTGTCAAGTGTCACTTAAATGTTGTCAACCCCCAGACTGTCTTCTTTCTACTGATAAAACGGCCTTTTATAGTGTGCACTGGAGTTGAGCAGAGATATCTCTAGAATAGAGATTTGCAAACGCAGACGTTCAGTCAATGATTTAAAAGACACTGTTAATAAACGGCTGGTCCACATCAATCAACCCGGAATCATCGGTTACCTCGAGAGCTGATAGTATATCGAATATATCCAATTATACAGAGCATGTACATGCGAACGAAGGGACACGGTGACTTAGTGGTTAGCACGTTCGCCTCACACCTTCAGTGTCCGGGTTCGATTCCCGTCTCGGCCGTGTGTGTGTGGAGTTTGCTTGTTCTCCCCGTGCCTCATGGGGTTTTTCTCCGGGTTCTCCGGTTTCCTCCCCCGGTCCAAAAACATGCACGGTAGGTTGATTGGCACCTTGGAAAATTGTCCCTAATGTGTGAATGTGTGTGTGAATGTGTGTGTGTGTTCTGCGATGGGTTGGCATTCCATCCAGGGTGTATCCTGCCTTAATGCCCATAGACGCCTGAGATAGAGGCACAGACTCCCCGTGACCCGAGGGAAGATCGGATAAAGCGGTAGAAGATGAATGAATGAATGGGACAGGACAAATGATTGACGCTGGCTTTAAGAAAGTAACAATATAAAAAAACATGGCAAATAAGAAAAATACACGGGGTGGCACTGGCTCCTTACAGAAACAAAATCCTGCCTGTGTACTGTGTAGGTCACATGATATACTTCCCTGCCCACTCCTCTCTGATCTCAGGTCAGACCGGCCTCAGGTAAACGTCACACACTAACATGAAAAACAAAAAAAACACCATCACAGGTGAAAGTGCACAAACACACACAGCAATACAAACCAGAAGCCACCAACCAAACCCACTGTCTCCTGTAAGCTTTTTTTATTTTAATATGCAGGTCCCTGGATATGATTGGCTGCTTCTGTGAACAAGAAAGAAGACCAATTGAATAAACAATCGCAAGAAACCAATTAGGGCACGGTGGCTTAGTGGTTAGCATGTTTGCTTCACACCTCCTGGATCCGGGTTTGATTCCCGTCTCGGCCATGTGTGTGTGGAGTTTGCATGTTCTCCCCGTGCCTAAGGGGGTTTTCCTTCCCCCCCCCCGTGTCCTCCGGTTTCCTCCCGGTCCAAAAACATGCACGGTAGGTTGATTGGCACCTTGGAAAATTATCTAGTGTATGAATGTGTGTGAATGTGTGTGTGTGTGTGTGTGTGTGTGTGCGCCCTGCGATGGGTTGGCATTCCATCCAGAATGTATCCTGCCTTAATGCCCATAGAAGCCTGAGATAGGCACAGACTCCCCGTGACCCGAGGAAAGATCGGATATAGTGGGAGAAGATGAATGAATGAATGAACCCAATTAGCGAGGTGTTGCAAGAGAGAATAGGGAAAAACAACAAAACAACGATAAAATCCCCAAGGTATTACTGTGCATGTAACCCCCCAAATCTTAAAATGAAACACTATAAGTCTGTGTAATGTTTGTGCCATGAAAGCAACGTACCAAATTACGCCCTGGAAAGCGCACCGGCAACCACATGACCTACTAGATTTGGAGATTTTGTATCGAACGAGCCCCATCTCATTAACATTTGATTTCGGTTGTCCAAAATGTAAAACGGGAAAAGGATTGTGATCAGTGCACATCATTACTGAATATGCAGTAGAGCCATCATGCACTCCAAAATGTACAAAAAGGGCTTTTCAAGGGTAGAATAATTATAGTGGCGCTTGTAACACTTGTTTTTTTAAAAAGAGTAATAACAAATCAATAGTTTTGTAAAGTCGTCTCATGGAAGAAAAGCACTGGCTGTTCTGGCGGCCACCTTTAAATGAAAAGATATAGAAAAATTAGGAGCAGACAGGACAAGAATAGCTAAGGCATTTGACTTTCATATTACCGAGCAAATGAGTTCGCAGGACTAATTACAGCTGTCTGGGGCTTTGCGACTGCGGAGAAATTCCTACACACACTACACTACATACACTTCTGTAGCAACCCGCTATTCCCAAGATCCCCAAATACAACATGCGAACAGGAGAGTAGTTAATCTGGACGTGTGTTCTTACTTGTCAGAGACAGCATGTTTAACAATATGTTTTTTGCAGGTCGAAAGCAATATCTGTGTAGAAGTTATTCTTTATATATATATATATATATATATATATATATATATATATATATATATATATATATATATATATATATATATATATATATATATATATATTATATAATTATATAAAAAATGTATATGTATAAATACAGTGTTGGGAAGGTTACTTTGAAAATGTTATATATTACAGATTACAAATGACCCTATTCAAAATGTAATAAGTAGTGTAATTTTATAAAAATAAAGTAACTGATTACATTTGATCACTTTTTGATTACTTTAATTTGTCCACTAGGTGGCACTTTAGGTTAGCATTCTAAGAAAAAAAAACGTTTCAAACCCTCGAAAAAAATATCGGTTCTATTTTTCAAAATGAAACTGCAGCAGATTGTCATCATTCAAATCCAAATCACGTTTCGGGTTGAAAATCATGGCCGTCGTCTAAAGAGCTGATTTTACATGAAATTGTTCAGATATAACCCTAACCCTGTTTGTAATCTTTAACATTTTCATAAGTAACTGTAATTTAATTACACATTTTTATGTTCAGTAACTGTAACGAATTACTGTTACATTTAATTTGTAATGAAATTATGTAATGCTGTTTTACATGTAACTACTTATATATATATATATATATATATATATATATATATATATATATATATATATATATATATATATATATATATAGACATTGGAAGGCAGGCACATCACCCAAACTCTCTAGTTCTCTAGTAAAATGAAAATCTTCATCTTCATCTTCTATTGCTATATCCAATCTTCCCTCGGGTCACGGGGAGCCTGTGCCTATCTCGGGCGTTTATGGGCATTAAGGCAGGATACACCCTGGATGGAATGCCAACCCATCGCAGGACACACACCACACACACACACACACACACACCACACACACACACACACACACATTCATACACTAGGGACAATTTTCCAAGGTGCCAATCAACCTACTGCGCATGTTTTTGGACCGGGGGGAAACCGGAGAACCCGGAGAAAAAACCCCTGAGGCACGGGGAGAACATGCAAACTCCACACACACATGGCCGAGACGGGAATCGAACCCGGACCCTGGCAGTGTGCGGCGAACGTGCTAACCACTAAGCCACCGTGCCACCTAAAATGAAAATAAACTTTAAAATAACTTTGTAAATGTCTCAGTTTCCTCAGTCTGCACTACAGTGTTTTTTATAATGATCAGTATCTCCGATTTCGACCAAAAAAAAATTAATCCGATTCAGATAAATGTGGATTACTGCTCCAAACAACCCAGAAAAGGTCAATTTTAACCAACAGTGTCTTTAATACATTCGCTCTAAACCTCCAATAGTGTTGTTTGTTAGCAAACCGCTTCACTAAAATCTATGCTAATGATCCAGTGACAATGAAAATGATTGCTCTAATCAATTATTAGGTTATTACGCTTGTGCTTTTAAAATGACTTCACTAAATACCGTAAAAGCACACACACACACAGACACACACACACACGCACACACAATTATTTACCTTTCAAATCTAGACAAAAACAGGTCTAATGTTTACGTGAATGACCCCTTACTGAAGCTCTAGTGAACACTTGGCTTCTGATCATTTGCATAAACATTTGAAACGATTTTTTTGAGTGTTTTGAATTTGAGTTTGGATAATTGGTCATTTTTTCCCTTCTTTGCTTTAGTATTATGAAATGTTTGGAAAGTTTTTGGCACCTTAATTCCTGTTTACCTTTTTTGCATTTATTTTTTTTAAATCAGGTGTACGGATGAAGTCCGGTAAATAGTCATGCAAGTATGCAGATCAGTTTTTTAAGAAAATCCATTGCTTATTTTCTAGTTTCGTTCAGCAAAAATGAACGAATATTTATTTGAGTCCTTTTATCTATTTGACTTGAATGAAATAAACATCTCCTTTCGCCATCTCACCTCCATGTGTCTTTTGTTGATGCTTTAAACAAACTGAAAATAATTGCTAATTGTTTGTTAGTAGATTCAGTCTTTATGGTAAAAGAATCCAAGCTAAACCTCTGGAACAACGAAATGCATTTTTTATCCCAAATATTCCTAAATATTCCAATTGGTTGGGAATTTGGAAGTAATTCCTTTATCCAAATCAGAATGACACTTGCGCTGGTATTATTTCTGTTTCTTGCACGGATCATGTTGTCGAAGAACAAACAAATCATATTTTGAGCTGATTTCTTAATCCCGAGTCATATGACAAAGACCCTTACATGTTCATTTACAATTCTGTTCATTAAAGACCCATCAATTACTGTGTAATGGAAATTTGGTGCTTCAAGTCAGATACATTTAAGCTGTTAATATGGTGATACGTAATAAACACCCCAGGCCTCGTTGACCAAGTTCAATCCCTGACTTTTACCAGAACCACATTTAATTGCATTTTTACAATTGAATATGTTTGGGGACTTCTACATTTTATATTAGCTTTTAAAATCTGCAATTTTTATGTATACGTAAGTATGCTTTTTTTTTAAAGCATTGTATTTTGCTATGGGGGCACGGTGGCTTAGTGGTTAGCACGTTCGCCTCCCACCGCCAGGGTCCGGGTTCTCCCCTTACCTCAGGGGGTTTTTCCCCGGGTTCTCCCCGGGTTCCTCCCGAGTTCCTCCCGGTCCTGCAGATACTCCAGATCCCCGCACAGACCCGAGGGAAGATTGGATATAGAGGTAGAAGATAAATGAATGAATGAATGTATTTTGCTACATGAAAAATCACTGAAGCAAAAAAGTACATAAACAATGCAGGAAAAATACCCTGAAAATGTGTTGCAAAAATGGCAATTAAGATGGAAATAGACAGGGATACAGGATTAGCCGGAAGCCAAAATGTCACAAAATTATTCTGAAGTTGAACCGAACGGAAATGATGTAAAACCCTGGCCGTGTGAAGGTTTTATAAGAGGCTCTGCTCAAATGACCAAAAAAGACATCAGTGCAGTGCAGTAGTTATCATTGATTCCACTAGTAATAAAATCTCATTTAAATCACCACCTGTTTGAATGTAAATGTGGATATAAACAGTTACATCAGTACATTTCACGCCCTCGGTTTGGTCCTACCTAAATGAATCCCCATCTTAATACCATCGGTACGACACGACGGCCAGAAACCATCAACGTTAGACTGAAACGCAGTATTAAAAAAGCACTGAATCATGGAAACGCCTCATGCAGAGAGAATAAATGTTATTACTAAAGCAAGAAATCCAATAAACATAATTCAGCAAGTCTCATTTCACTTCAGCCACAGCTACTCCACCCACAAACATCATCTCTAGCAGAAGTTGTCAATATTTCCTTCATAATGTGACCCCAGATTTTCAGTGCATTTTTGTGTTTTTGTTTTCCCTCTGTATTACGGATTTGAAATGAGGGCAATTTGTGTGTGTTTTTTGTGCAAATTCTCTTGGGAAAGAAAACACAACATTCATGAAAAAAGTTCAACGACTGATCCAAACTGTTTTTGTTGACCTTTCCTCATGATCTCCGGCTAGTCTCCGAAGTCCATTTTGAGAATCCGCCTTCATTCATTCATTTTCTACCGCTTTATCCGATCTTCCCTCGGGTCACGGGGAGCCTGTGCCTATCTCAGGCATCTATGGGTGTCGCAGGGCACACACACACGCACATTCACACACACATTCACACAGTGGGGACAATTTTCCAAGGTGCCAATCAACCTACCGTGCATGTTTTTGGACCGGGGAAACCGGAAAACCCGGAGAAAAAAACCCCTGAGGCACGGGGAGAAAGCATGCAAACTCCACACACACATGGCCGAGACGAGAATCGAACCCGGACCCTGGAGGTGTGAGGTGAACGTGCGAACCACTAAGCCACCGTGCCCCCCAGAATCCGCTTTATCGTTCCTTATTAAATGAAAGTATCTGTGCACAAATCGCTTACGTCTCCTCTGTCAGTCACTGTGGAATAAAAAGAAAAGCTATTAAATCAAATTTGAACTTGTGAACTTTAATGCAGGGAAGGTTTCGTGAGTTGTGAGTGCTCTCTCTAACCGCTCAATAAAAGAAAGTGGAAATGTTAATGTTTTTCTATGCTTGCTAGAGGGCCTCAGTGTGGCCAATTTGAAATCTGATTGGTTAAAGCAAGAGCCTTTGCACAACATGAATTTCAAGTTCTAGGTCCCATAGTCTTTATTATGAAGGACTTATGACAGTTCCCTTTGACTGTAGGAACATGTGATGTGATGGCTACTTACACTTGTACTGCTCTTTGAATTGAAGTGAATATTATTTATATAGCGCTTTTCACAATGTGCATTGTCTCAAAATCACCTTTACAGAATGGAATATCCACAGAACATTAAATATTTATATGGATGATTTATGTGTATTTATCCCTGATGAGCGAGGCCTTGGGGCAACTGTGGCAAGGAAAAACTCCTTTAGTGGAATGAGGAAGAAACCTTGAGAGGACTCAAAAGGGAAACCCGTCCTCATCTTGGTGTTAAAGTTATGTCTTTCAAGTAACACACCTGAGAAAAACTCTATGAAATGTAGAAACGAGTGAATTATGAAAAATGCAATGGTCATCGACAAAAATATGCTACAATATATTAGTGTTTAGTGCTAGCCCTGAATATATTCTATACTATATTCTATACTATACTATGCTATATCCCTGACTATAGCCCTGAAAATATTCTCTAAGGAAATAAATATGATGCAGTGATCCCATGGATCCCTCGGGGCACGGTGGCTTAGTGGTTAGCATGTTCGCATCACACCTACAGAGTCCAGAGAGGTTCGATTCCCATTTCGGCCATGTGTGTGTGGAGTTTGCATGTTCTCCCCGTGCTTCAGGGTTTTTTTCTCCGGGTTCTCCGGTCCAAAAATATGTATGGTAGGTTGATTGCCACCTTGGAAAATTGTACCCAGTGTGTGAATGTGTGTGTGTGATTGTGAGAGTGTGTGTGTGTGTGTCCTGCGATGGGTTGGCATGCTGATGTGCAACGTGTAAGTGAAAATAGCTATACTGTATTAAATGCTCTTCGCAGTTTAACGCCATTTAAAATGTTCACAAAACATCAAACATGTAGCTACTTTAGGATTGATTCTACTATATCTTGTTACACCCTATTATTATTATTATTATTATTTAGAATTATGAGAATGAAAAAAAATTTATATTTGGAATTTATGCTGCTTCTAACAAAATGCAAAACCAAAAAAAAGCCGAATGTAATAAAGTGGCATGGCCTTGTTTTTTTCTCCTCAGTTTGCAGCCACAAGCTGTCCAGAACTACTAAAAATGATTTACTATCATGCAAGAAAATCAGCTTCATATTCAAACCTGTTTAAGCATATTGCAGAGTTTGTGTGAATGAAGGCAATTCTAACAGTGTTGAACTCAGAGTGCACTTTAGCAATGAACAAGGACGTGAGCAGGAATCTGAACACACACACACACACTCACACACACACACACACACACTTGTACTGTATACACCTGTGTGGCCCTTTTAAATACACATTTTCCAAAGTCTGTCGCAGTTTGGTCATCAGTATTCTGTATATTTGACTTACCGCTTGAAGGCACCTCTAAATTCTCACCATATCAAAGGGATAAAATTGTAGCGGTGGAGATAAAAAAATAAATAAAAAATAAAGGCGCCACGGATGCAGAATTCATAATCGCGCTGCCGTGAAATCGGTCAAGCAAAAGTTTTCGACTGCTAACCACCTCGATGAATATCAATGAAAGCCTTTTTTCACTGTCCAGAATAAAATTAGTATTGATATTGAAATGGAATGAATACAAGGACATTTACAAGAGTCCTCCAGCACTGGTAGCTCCAAACTACAGTAAAAAAAAAAGTATGATTCTTGAAAGAATTTGGCTTGCTTATATACTATTACACACACACACACACACACACACACACACACACACACACGCACACGCACACACACATTATCATATCAACACTTGATATATCTTTTGTTGTTTTCTTTTTACATATATTCATGATGCACCTTTGAATACAGAAAAGAAACATCATTTTATTATTTGCAAATGTATTAAGCTTCACCTTAGTTGATGTACACTATACAGGCAAAATGCTCGTGGACACCTGATTATAAGCTTTATATGCACTCTTTGAACATCCCATTCCAGTATGATATATATATATATATATATATATCATATATATATATATATATAATATATATATAATATATATTAATGTACACTATACAGGTCAAAGTCTATGGGCTCGATACCTGGACACTATACATATGCATATAATATAAGCTTTATATGTATATACACACTGATTATAATGATCTTTGATTTGATATATATATAAAAATAAAACATCTATATATAGATATTAACATATATATTTATATATATCTTTGTATAACATATCCTATATATATATAGAAAATATATATATATATCTATATATATATAGATTAATTATAATATTCAAATATATATAATATATATATATATATATATATATCATATATATATATTTTATATATATATATATATATATATATATATATATCTTATATATATAAATATATATATATATATATATATATATATATATATATCATTCATTCATTCATCTTCTACCGCATTTTCATTTTCATTCTAAAACCGCTATATCCGATCTTCCCTCGGGTCACAGGGAGCCTGTGCCTATCTCAGGCGTCTATGGGCATTAAGGCAGAATACATTCCCTGGATGGAATGCCAACCCATCACAGGGCACACACACACACACACACATTCATACACTAGGGACAATTTTCCAAGGTGCAATGAACCTACCGTGGATGTTTTTGGACCGGGAGGAAACCGGAGAACACGGAGAAAAACTCCCTGAGGCACGGGGAGAACATGCAAACTCCACACACACATGAAACGGGTATCATACCCAGACCTTGGAGGTGTGAGGCGAACGTGCTAACTACTAAGCCACCGTGCCCCTGTATACACTAAGTACTCCTACGACCTCCAAAGCCCAAAATAAGTCAGGTGGCCATATCTAGTCTACACCAAAAGAAAATTGTAAATTATGTAGTAAAATATGAGTGGTGACATCTTTATGGACAACCCTGTACCTTTCAGCATTGATGGTGCCTTTTGAAATGTGTAAGCGTCCCATTCTATAGGCACCAATGCATCCCCCATACCATCAGAAATACAGGTCCCTCTCCTTTTTAGTTGAAGGAATATTGACTCTGCCTCAGTCGCTTTGACCCAGATTTGACCCAGGCGACGTTTTCTAGATATGTTCACACATGGTAGAGATCGTGTATTTGTGGATGGCACAGCAATCTCTGTTTACAGACAATTATATCTGGAGGAGTTCCTAAGCCCATGAAATGGTCTCCATTAGACAATCAGGTCTGTTTTAATGCCATCCCACCAGACTGGCCAAAAAAATCCTACAAAAGAATACAATTTTGAAATTTGCCCTCGTCTCTTGTGCACTGAGCTTTCTCCAAAATCTCTAAATCATCCGAGAATATTTTGTTCTGCACATAATGAGCTGTTTCGTATTTTAGTAATGTTTACTTCTTGACCTTTGTTGTCTCTTTCTCCCATTGTTCTGTGATGTGTTGCAGCCATCAGATCGCCTTATTTCATAAATCGTATATGCTAATGTGTTAATGAGATTTACAAATCATTTTTGCTTACATATACCATTGTAACGGTGGTGGTGCGCTGCACAGACACACGGGGAAACGGGAATTCAAAAACAAAGGATTTATTTAAATAATGAAACAACAAAAGAGACGCCGCTCAAACGGAGCGGCCAGGTAGGCTTGGGAGCCTTGCGCGCCGTGCGCCGTGGTCTCTGGAGGACCGAAGTTCGGGAGCGGACTTGGGAGTCCGGAATCTGGAGCAGAGGGAAACGGGAACTGGAAACAGACAAAGGTTAGGCATATATATCGAACTGGAACGGGTCCGCGACACAACCCATGTGTGTACGAGCCCGGACCGGGAAAGAAGGAAGAGCCGGGCTATAAGAAGGGGAAATGGAGAGGGAGATAATCAGGAACACCTGAGGCAGATTAGTGTGTGTGTGTGTGTGTGTGTGTGTGTGTGTGTGTGTGAGTGAGTGTGTGAAAGAGCAGGGCGGAGCCAGGAGAGGAAGAGAGTGTGTGTGTGTGTGTGTGTGTGAGTGAAAGAGCCGGGCGGGGCGAGGAGAGAGAGAGCGAGGCAGAGAGAGAGAGAGAGAGAGAGAGAGAGAGAGAGAGAGAGAGAGAGAGAGGGAAACCGTGACAACCATGTGTATGTATTCTGAGAAATATACTTTATTGCTGCATATATTGCTTAAGTGTTTTAATGCTTCAGCAAGTGTACGTGTCAAGTCACAGCAAGCCAATAACGATGAACAATTCCTGGACTACAAATCCCATGCACTACAGCATTTTCAGTCACCGAGCTACCGATTTATCACCCATGTTAAATTACACCTGCTGCATTATGTTCTTATATGCAACAAATACAATTCAACAGAATTCAAAGGGCACTTTGTATAACTTATAGGCCAAGTTGTTTTTTTCAGCATTTAATTAACTGTATATTAAAAAAAAGCTTAAAAAGCACATAAAAAAGTATTTGTCACTATTTTTTTCCAATTACTACCAGACTAAAGAATCGCCCCTTTTCTAGAGATGAAACATTGTATGGAATCGTATTCTCAAAATAAAGATAAATGGGTGTCAAGGATCTGCCAGGCTCCTCAACCACGCATTCCCAGCCCACTCCTTCTGTCATCAATGGGACCCAATAAGGCATCATGCAAACACGGGTTCAAAAAATAAAGTCTTTAATAAGGAAGGGGGCAGATAAAGCAGAAGGGTAAAGGCAAAACCATAAACCAAATTCCAATCCAGGGTATGAGCACAGGGAGAACCAAAAACCAAAACAGTCCAAAGCTTCAGAAAGTCTAACAGAAAACCAAGTCCAAATCAATAATCTAGAGAGCAGGAACTGGAATCCAGGAATCAGAGTAAGCAGGGTAGCTAGAGTTACACTCAGGAGCATGGTGAGATAATCTGGAAATTAGTTATTTGGAGCGTTTCCATTGCAAATTTACATATGTTTATTTTCTAAATGTCGATAAAAAACTGTTGACGGTGTTTCCATTAATCATATCATAGTCATAAGTCCTCTGGCGATAAATAAATAAAAAAATGGCGGCAGATATAGGCAGGCAGTTTTTATTATTTTTAATCGGAGGCGTAGCCGCTTTTTCTGGGAGGCAATAGACCGGTGGATTCAGAATTTCCGGATGAACGTGTCCTGTAGCACCTGCAGCGTCATGCTCAAGGGAACCAGTTTCCACAAATAAGCAAGGTTGGGAAGGTTACTTTGTAAATGTAATAGATTACAGATGACATTACAAATGACCCTATTCAAAATGTAATAAGAAGTGTAACTACTTTAATTACCGTAAATTCTGGACTATAAGCCGCTACTTTTTTCCTAGGTTTTGAACCATGCGGCTAATAATAAGGTGCGGCTATTCTGCAGATTTTTTCCCGACCGCTAGGGGCTCTAACCGGAATTAGAATCAAAACTAACACAAAATAAATGCAAAGAAGAAGAATGCGCTAGTTCCTCTTTAGCAGATATAAGTGGGTAGAAGCGGATAGAAGGAGGACAAACTCTATCTTTACAAGGTTAAGGTGACGTGATTTCACACACAGGAGAAATGAAGATAAATACTGTAAATAGCGCTTATTTTCTCTTGCTTCTGTCCCGTTTTAATCAGCAAAGTTGCTGCTCGTGTGTCACGTGTGTCTCTCTCTCTCTCGCCTCCCTGCTCTTTTCCCCACACACACACACACGCACAGCACGCACGCACGCACGCACACACACACACACACACACACGCACAATACAGCTTCAGCTATTCCTGATTTTCCCTGAGTTCTTTATTCTAATAAATCCTGTTTTGTATGAATTCCGGATCTCCGCGTCTCTGTGCAGCGTCCACCGTTACACCGTGTTAAAATACAGGTTAGGAAAGGATTTATTTAGGTAAATACATGTACATTTACAATTCAAAAGCGGATGCGGCTTGTATGCAGGTGCGGCTTATTTATGATTTTTTTGGGTTTTTTTTCAAATAGAGCGGATGCGGCTTATATGCAGGTGCGCTTTATAGTCCAGAATTTACGGTACTTTAAAAGTAAAGAAACTGATTACTTTTGACTATTTTCATTTGTCCACTAGGTGGCACTCTGAAAATGTGTGAAAGAGGGGGGGGTTATGGAGGAAAATGTTCTAAAGTAACTGTAATATAATGACGTTTTTTCCGCAGTAACTGTAACGGATTACTTTTTCATTCATTCATCTTCTACCGCTTTATCCGATTTTCCCTCGGGTCACGGGGAGCCTGTGCCTATCTCAGGCGTCTATGAGCATTAAGTTCTCCCAGTTTCCCCCGGGTTCCCCCGGTTCAAAAACATGCACGGTAGGTTGATTGGCACCTTGGAAAATTGTCCCTAGAATTGTATTTGCCTAGAGTATGAATGTGTGTGTGAGTGTGTGTGTGTTTGCCCTGCGATGGGTTTGGCATTCCATCCAGGGTGTATCCTGCCTTAATGCCCAAAGACGCCTGAGATAAGCACAGACTCCCCGTGACCCGAGGGAAGATCGGATATAGCGGTAGAAGATGAATGAATGAATGAATGTATCTGACTTACCTGTGCTTGTCTCTTACCTCCAGTTCTCCAAGTAACTCTCGTTCCTCCTCAGATCTCCTGCTATCTCTCTCTCTCCCTCTCTGTCTCTCTCTCCTGCTCCATCCTTACTGCAGCCTCTTCGCTTCACCTCCAATGCTAACTCCGCGCTCTCAATTCCACTATCTCCGTGTCAGTAAACTGTTAAACGTAACATCCTGCCTGTCAGCCTGCTTCGGTTACACGCGGGAAACGTGCGGAAATGTCAGGATGTGTTATGAGCGAGAGAATGATATGTACACCCTAGAGTAGGCCTCTGCACTGAAGCACTTCTTGTAGTAATTAATTAGCTCATTATGCTGTTACACGGGATCCAGCCAAACAACACTTATCATCTGTCTTTGCTTGACATGTTGTGGAAAGCTAGATGATAAGACACAATGTGTTTGCTGTTTTTTTTATCCTTTATTTAATGAAGCTTTCTTCCAGCCGCTTCATATCCAAAGTCAAAGAAGGAAAGCCAAAAAGCCTCTTTAATTGCTTAAAGATCGGCACATACTCTTTGGACTTTGCTCTGATTGTCTTTGTCCTTGTATCGAGTTGTTTTTGCCAAACAGGTCGTGAAAGGGTAAAAATGCAGATCATGAAGGAATCCTTCTTTATACTTTATGATCTGCATTTTTACACTTTCATGACGTGTTTGAACAGATAGCGCTGATTTGTTTTTTTAGGGGTTCAAGCCATTTTGACTTGAGGAGGAGGAAACAATTTGGCACATTTATGGTCATCGCTCATCGAAAATTGATCGTACACTCACAACTATATTTTCAGAATCGGTGGGTCAATGCGAAGACATTCCTCACTGACAGTTTTAGGCTGCAAAGTTTGCTTTTTCTAGTTATGTTAAAAACCTACTTGTGCACACTACTAACCAGTGTAGAAATGTTCACAGCTTATCAATAATTATCCGAAGATTATCGCAGTGTCACCTCACCATTTCACCACCCTGGTGAAATTCTAAAATTTGCATAGTTTTGGCCCTTAAACGACGAAGAAAACTTTTCATTTCTTTTTGCTCTACCTTGTAATAGAGGGGGGGGGGGGGGGGGGGGTGGAGGGTGCAGCCTTCATGACGGCAAAGTGCTCGGTGATGTTCTCTCTTGGGAAGTATATCTGCTCCATGTTACAGAGCGAAGTTTTTCAACTCCAAAAACTCTGTCGTTGCCCTTATGTCCTTCAGTGCCTCGGATGCCTAAACCCTGCCAATCGCTATATTTGTTTTTTGTTTTTCCTTTAAACAGATATGCCTATTAACAAACCTAACAAGCTTGTGAGCTTAATCAGTTGCATTGGTGTCCAAGGAAAGGTCTCAAAACCTTCAGCAATGATAAAAAAAAAGGGTCAGAGAAGAAGGAAGGAGTCACCGAGAAGTCCTGAATACCCTTTTGAGATAGCGAGCAATTTGAACAGATATTGTGCATTTATCATTGTTTGAATAGTTCCTATCTCAGCATCAGGGTTTGTTTCTTTCTCGGGGTAAGAGAGAAAGAGAGAGAGAGGGAGAGAGAAAAGGCCTTGGGAAGACAATGATGATAGCGATACAAAAGGCCCACCTCGTAGCCTCCATGCATATGTAATACCAGGGCAAAACTGGTTAACCACACGGGTGACACGGCCATTTATCACGGCCTTCAAGTTGCTCTGGTCAAACAGTGCATGCTTGACTGGAGCTCATTCGTCTTGGGCTTCAGGGAGTGTACGTCCTTCCCTTTGATAAGAAGCACTATCTTAGGGCCAACAAACAGAGCAAAGAGCTATGTTTTTTTTTTTTTTCGCCCGCAATTTATAACCCACTTAGCGTGTTATTATCAAACCTCAAACTCCGGTGTGTCATTGGGAATAACCTTGCAAGTTTTGCTTGCTTAGTCACTTCTGCGTTTCTCTGGCATGCATAAACATAGGTGTAACAGAGGAGTGTAACACAACAAGGTGTGCGTAATCAACTACAGAGATTCTGTGACGTGTTACCATTAAAAAGTGGATTATTATCCCATAACAGTATTTAGTCCCTTTTCTATAGTAGCAAGTGAATGCTGTTATCTTCATTGCATATATATATATATATATATATATATATATATATATATATATATATATATATATATCCTGCCTTAATGCCCATAGACCCCTGAGATAGGCACAGACTCCCCGGTGACCCAGAGGGAAGATCAGATAGAAGCGGTAGAAGATGAATGAATGAATGAACAAATAAAAACACACTGCTACTCAGAGTAGGAAAAAACACAGATGGTTGATAGTTTTTAACCAACTGGATTTGCGAATGAATTTAAACTGTGGTCGGAAAAGACGGGAACGAATAAATGACCGAATAAGAGTGTGAGAAGAAAAGCACAATTTTGATGATTACATGGGACAATGCTCTTAAACAATCAAGGTACTAAAATAAAGACAATTTGGGCATCAGGCATCAAAGCGATCCATCCACGTGCCACCCTCATCATCTTTAACAGCCTGTTGATTCCCAGGTGACGACGCGTTCTTGCCAGACACTGAACCCGTGGCCTGTATTCTATTTGTTATCGTTGAGGATGGGGAAAACGAGGCTCGGTTAGATGGATGTGCTACATGACATGTCATTGATAGGGAGGTAATTGTTTACCTTGGCAGGTTGCCGAGCTTCAGCACGGAGGCACGATCAATCAGAATCGCCGACACGCAAAACAAGACGTCTGGCTAACTTTTAGGGCGAGGTGATGGAAATGACTCATGCGAGATTGGCATCAACGCTGTGCGACATTTCACCTGTCACTTGACTATTTAGTAATGAAAATGACATATATATATATTTATTCTTTTAATTGATCGACGTGGATGGTACTAGACCTAATGAATTCTCGAATCCGATTGGTCATTGATTATATCTCCGTTATTTCTCTGTTTCTCCGTTGTTTCCGCGGGAAAGACAAAAAAGTCTTTTCCGGAAAGAGTATCTGATGAGAATGCAGTTGTCCACTTTGAGAAAGTCTTCATAATGGAAAGTTGTTTTCTTTTGTCAATACCAATGTAATTTGCTGTTATTGGGTGGTAACATGGGACGCCGATCTGCTTCGGGCAACGTAATATCACTTACATCACCTTATCGATTATTTCCCTAAAAGAGAATGTGCCCTAGTGTTTTATTCTTTTATATAGTGGTGGCTGCAATCGTAGTCGTTTATGTATTTCAGGACTCATTAGCCAGAAAAGTAAGCACAGCTGAGAAGATTTCCTCTCGACACATTGCCTGAATGAATCTTTTTAATGTTCTGCCTTCAGCTCAGCGGGAGCTTTCTGTATCTACACGGGTTGGGTATTTTTTACTTTTATTTATTTATTTATTTTTAAAATTCGTTTGATTTGATTTTACATCCAAGATGTAAAACCAAGGCCTACAACAGAAGTTGTTAAGCCCCTGTTTATTTCCCTCCTCCTTGATGTAGAGTAAGTAGGTGTTAGAATGACAGTTTTTCGCTCGCAGCAGAGATCTTTCGAAAATCCCGGAGATTTCAGAGAGTCGATCTGAAGATTAGCGCTTGAACGTGTTGATTTAAAAAAAAAAAAAACAAAAAAAACGCTAATCAAACGTAACAAAGAACAAAGAATTACACGCCAGGGCTTCTAGAATTATTCGTCCGGCAGGAGAACATTGTAAAGTCAAACTCTTTGAACTGGTTTTTTTCCATCCTGTTTTTTTAATTTTTTTTTATTATAGGGCATTTAAGAGGTTCATTCTGTTGTGTGAAGAGAACCCACACGCACACGATAAAAAACCCACATCGACCCACATCAATACAAAATAAAATGAAATGAATAATATGAATAAAAAAAAATTAAATAACAAATTACAATGAAATCTTATTATATGATATTTTGAGCCTGAACAATTGAAGAACCTGTAAAACTTGTCACAAACATTTTATATGTATGAATATATGGATGTATGGATCATTATTATTAGGTCAAAAAAACAATATTGGTCAATGACATATATTTATATATACCGTAAATTCTGGACTATAAGCCGCTACTTTTTTCCTAGGTTTTGAACCATGCGGCTAATAATAAGGTGCGGCTATTCTGCAGATTTTTTCACGACCGCTAGGGGCTCTAACTATCTACTAACGAATTAGAATCAAAACTAAGACAAAATAAATGCAAAGAAGAAGAATGCGCTAGTTCCTCTTTAGCAGATATAAGTGGGTAGAAGCGGATAGAAGGAGGACAAACTCTATCTTTACAAGGTTAAGGTGACGTGATTTCACACACAGGAGAAATGAAGATAAATACTGTAAATAGCGCTTATTTTCTCTTCGTTCTGTCCCGTTTTAATCAGCAAAGTTGCTACTCAGTGCTCTCTCTCTCTCTCTCCTCCCTGCTCTGAGTTCTTTATTCTAATAAATCCTGTTTTGTATGAATTCCGGATCTCCGCGTCTCTGTGCAGCGTCCACCGTTACACCGTGTTAAAATACAGGTTAGGAAAGGATCTATTTAGGTACATACATGTACATTTACAATTCAAAAGCGGATGCGGCTTGTATGCAGGTGCGGCTTATTTATGATTTTTTTGGGGTTTTTTTTCAAATAGAGCGGATGCGGCTTATATCCAGGTGCGCTTTATAGTCCAGAATTTACGGTAGTCAAATGCAATTTGTTAGATATTTCTATTCTATTCTATTTCTATATATATATATATATATATATATATATATAGATATATATATATATATATATATATATATATATATATATATATATATATATTTATATTTATAATATCTAACAAATATAATATATATATATATATAATATTATATATATATATATATATATATATATATTATATATTTTTTTTTTTTATAAATATTATTATATTTATTTAAAATTTGTGAAAATGTATATTTATAATATATATAATGGCAGCGACACCCTTACAACCGGTATATATATATATATATATATATACAAACACACAAAGACCGAACAGGCGGTACAATTTGTGTAGCAATGGAAAGGGACAGACAAAACTAGAGGTGGGGACGGGCATGGGTCTTTAACAAAATCACAAAATGTAAAGCAAGGAAGCGAAGTGAGCACGGCTAGCGATGTCGCAACTTCTGTCTCAGTTCCGCCTTTATAGATTGCCCTCTGGAGACGTCCTCCATTAGTGGGTGGGTGTTGCTTCGGGATCCAGAGGAGGACCTGCACACATAAACCATATGCAACATACAATAAAAAACAATATGCAACCTGCAGAACTACGGGGTGTAACACGTCAATGTAGCTTTGTAACGGATTTCTTTTCCCTGATTTAAGAGCCCAGAACCTACATCCATATTTGCTTATTTTACTCATCAGCGCCTGGTTATAAACCTTACGCTAAATACTTTACTTTCTGTTTACCCGATACCTAGCCACCAGTTCCTGTCCTGTCTATTACTTCCCAAGCCAACAGCTATGTATAATTTCTTTTTTCATTATTAATCAAAGAACAAGCCTGTCCTTTGTGTGCAAAATATGCGTGCATGTGGTCGTGAGCAAAGTGCTGCAACCACAGAATAAGTTTTCTATAGAATAAAAAAAGGTCAGCACTCTAGAGGATGATGTGGATGGTGTAATCTCAAAGTGTTTTCTGTCAGTGGGGTTTAAGCAGGTAAAAAGTGAATTTGGACATAACATTGAACTCAGCGAACTTTTCCCAAGAGTCTCGACTGTACTCTCTCTGCATTCCATAGCTGTGAGAATATGATGAGGTCCATAGAAGAGTTCACATTCGGAGTTCATACGTATGCGTGGAGACAGCTCTGACATCATGCTAGACACCTTCGAGTGTCTGCCTGGTTAACTAGCATTCATATCAGATATATGTAGCTGCATGAAGGACGAGTGGGAAAAAGTGTGCTAGCGCTTCAGCATGATGCTTTTTACCCCATTTTCTCCTTAAATTGTTCAACCGCCAATTCCAATCCACTTAACTAGCTCACCTTAGCATATGAAAGCTACCATCCAGCGCTCCTGAAGTGTAATACCGGGTTTTTTTCTGACATGTGTGATGCAAGCCAGATGCAAGTTAGTGCTATCAACCCTCTTCGAAATACCTGGCTGTGATTGTTACGGCTTATCTGTTTACAATATAGGTGTTAGCAGGAAACACAGTGTTATAGTTTGATTATACATTAGAGAATTGCATGAACATGAACAAATTAAATAGTGATAGAGTAAAAACATAGCAAAACATAGTGTTTTTCTGTATTAAACAAAAAACGTTTACAATCTGTATGTTTCACAAAAAGGGCATTTTGAGGAAACATGAATGCAATATATTATTCATTCATTCTTCTTCTACCGCTTTATCCGATCTTCCCTCAGTCTGTGCCTATCTCAGGCGTCTATAGGCATTAAGGCAGGATACACCCTGGATGGAATGCCAACCCATCGCAGGACACACACACACACACACACACACACATTCATACACTAGGGATTTCCAAGAAATTTTCCAAGGTGCCAATCAACCTACCGTACATGTTTTTGGACCTGGAGGAAACCGGAGAACCCGGAGAAAAACCCCTGAGGCACGAGGAGAACATGCAAACTCCACACACACATGACCGAGACGGGAATCGAACCCCGATCCTGGAGGTGTGAGGCGAACGTGCTAACCACTAAACCACCGTTTCCTCCGCAATATATTATATGTAATATAATATGAATATGTACATATTTATATAGTGCAAATAGAAAAAAACAACAATAAAATTATTCATTTCACGAAGAATAGTTTGAAGTGTCCCAGAATGAAATGACACCGTGTTGACTTTAGGTTCCAAACGTAAGTGTGCAAGTTAAAGACTTAAAATCTTATGCAGAAATATAAAAAATAAATAAAAACAAACTAATATTAACTCAGGAGACTTTCCTTTACGACTCTATTATTGAAACACAAGTTTCAGAAGCTGGACCAGCAAACAATAAAGGAGGAATTAGCTTCACGCTGGGCAGATATTGCGCAAATCCACCAAGCTGGAGTGACATTCAGCAAGCGCCGGTTATTCCTCCATTTTTCATTGAAGAGTAGATAAGCCTTTAGAGCTCTCTGCTTTACAGCAATAAGAGTGACTGGGATTTCAGGCCTGGAAGAAGTGACCTTTCAAACCAAGATGCTTTGTAATGCTTCAACGCATGCACGTGTGTATAATGTTGTATCTCGGAATAACACGTCCAATTTACCCGGGGATGCGCGTACACCACATGTGGACTCTACAAACTCACGGGAATCAAATGAAAGGCGATTGAATGAATCAATACAAAATAAAATGAATAGAATAAAACAAATAAAAAATGAAATCTAATTATATGATATTTTGCGCCTGAACAATTGAGGAATCTCTAAAACCTGTCACAAACATTTTATATTAGTATGCAGGGCTTAGTATCATGATTATTATGTCAAATAATAAATATGTTTTTAAATAAATAAATATGTCAATGACATATATATATATATATATATATATATATATATATATATATATATACACACATTAATGTGTATCTATGTATCTATATATCTATATCTATATCTATCTATATATATATATATATATATATATATATATATATATATATATATATATATATATATATAGATATATAGATTATATATTCATTTTATACAATATAATACTTCATACATCCCCATGAATACTGACAGTAAATAGCACCAGAGCTCTTGTGTACCATTGAAAGTATTTAATAGATGCTTAAATGCCTCGACACGTCAACGCTTGACATGTCGAGGCGACGAGGATGAATACACCAAGTTCGCAACTAGATATGCGCCAAGTGAACGTACTCATTCAGTTAGGATTATACGCAAAGCAACTCGCCTGTAACTCTCAGCTTATTGGAACGGCTTCGATGGGTCTCAAGTGACAAGGGAATTTGCATGAGTCTGCATACTGATCAGTGTGTATTGTGAGCAGGGCTGTGATATTGCTGATCCAGTGGTGACTAGCAAGACTCCCTTAAGATCCCTATTAGAAAAAACAAAACAAAACAAAAAAATTGTATGTGGTCCAATAAGCGAGGACATCCATAATTGGGCCTCAATTGACAAGAATAAATTGCTGTAGTAAAAATGCAGACAAGCATTTAAACAAGACATTTCGTTTTTAGGATTCGAGATTGTTCGGGGGGATGGGGGTGACTTAGCACAACAAGGTTTATTTAAGTAAAGTGACACCTCCGTGTAGGTCATTAATTCGTTACTCAGGAAGCGACTTTGACAGAATCCAATGTTAACCAAACTGACTTAGACCATTCATCTCTGTTTATATTCGGGGAAGTAATTAGCACGTTCCTCTAGATGGTGCTCCATGCAAACTCAAAGGAAACTGAAGGAAGCGACGCTAACCGACGTCAAATTCACGACGAAACATCTGACGTTAGCTAGAGGCGACGTACACTGAGAGCGACGCACACAGGCGTACCGCTGTATATAGACTTTGTTAACTCAAAGACACAAATATATTTGATGAGTATTAAAGCAGCACCTTATAAAACAGGGATCACCGACCTTTTTTGATACGGAGAGCTAGATCATGGATACTGAGTCATACAAAGGGCTACCAGGTTGATACAATCCTCAGAAATGAAAAAATTATTTAAAAAATGTGCCTTTCGTTATGTATTATTATTAATAATTAATGATCCTCTTAAAGGGACACGGTGGCTTAGTGGTTAGCCTCACACCTCTAGGGTTCGATTCCCGTCTCGGCGATGTGTGTGTGTATGTGTGTGGAGTTTGCATGTTCTCCCCGTGCCTCAGGGGTTTTTTCTTCAGGTTCTCCGGTTTCCTCCCGGTCCAAAAACATGCACGGTAGGTTGATTGGCACCTTGGAAAATTGTCCCTAGTGTATGAATGTGTCTGAATGTGAGTGTGTGTGTGTCCTGTGATGGGTTGGCATTCCATCCAGGGTGTATCCTGCCTTAATGCCCATAGACGCCTGAGATAGGCACAGACTCCCGAGGGAAGATCGGATAGCGCGGTAGAAGATGAATGAATGAATGATCCTCTTTGTTTGTTTGTCATAATAATAATCAACAATGACAAATTTTACATACATCTCACTGATGAGTTTTTTAGAATATAAAAGTGTGTGCCTATAGTCGCAGAGTCATCGCAGTGGCTGAGTTGCTTTATTAAAAGATTTGGCCACATCAGTCTTAGGAGTCGTTCTGTACCAAAGTCATTTTCTCCTCTCTGTGTTTTCTGTAATTAGCCTTGTATGCGGTACTGTGGGGGCTACAAAATGCAAATAAGGTGTGTGTGAAGCATTGCTTAATTTTGGGTAGCAAGGGAAATCTGGAAGGAGCTTTTTTTTTGGTTCGTTTGCAGCATAAAAATGTGGAAAAAAGTGTTTCAGCCGTATGAAACAAGGAACATATGCACATGAACAATGTAGCTATACATACTCCTGAGATACTGTTGAACATGTCTCCTTCCGAACCTGCTGATTCCTTAATCCGGGATGGCTTTCTCTTCGATTGGAAACCCCTCACTGCTGCTGAGGATGATTCTATATGGACAGCCTGAAGATACATGAGGTCTCTATGGAGGGTTGCGCTCAAGAACCATGACGAAGGATTTTGCCTCATATTAATATAAACGGTTTGCTAGAAAGGGCTGCAATTGCCATGAACAGGTTTACACCTGAGTGTAAAGCCCTGGATGGAACAATATCGAATGAATATTCAGCACTCCCCCGGAGGGGTTGCTGTTGATTCTTTGATTGGAGGGGTATGGCTCAGTGGTCTAAGGTGCTGGGCTGCTGATCGAAAGATCCAGGTTCGAGCCACGGTATCGGAGTTTGCATGTTCTCCCCGTGCCTCAGGGGGTTTTTCTCCGGGTTCTCCGGTTTCAAAAACATGCACGATAGGTTGATTGGCACCTTGGAAAATTGTCCCTAGTGTATGAATGTGTGTGTGAGTGTGCCCTGCGATGGGTTGGCATTCCATTCAGGGTGTATCCTGCCTTAATGCCCATAGACGCCTGAGATAGGCACAGACTCCCCGTGACCCGATGGAAGATCGGATAAAGCGGTAGAAGATGAATGAGTGAATGAATGTAATGTATACGTGACAAATAATGGCTGTTTTATTCTATTCTAATTACTTGGGCCCAAACACTGCACAACTTGGGACCAAACATTTATACAATTTAATGTGTTATAGTACAAAGTGCAAAAAAATTTATTGTAAACAATCATTGTTAAGTATTAGAGAGAAAAATATTTGTAAATATTTTTGTAAATACAGTGGCAAGAAAAAGTATGTGAACCTTTTGGAATTTCATGGTTTTCTGAATAAATTTGTCATAAAATGTTATCTGATCTTCATCTTAATTCAGGGGGGTGTCAAACTCCATTCCTGGAGGGCCGCAGCCCTGCGGTGTTTTGTTCCAACCCTGCTCCAACATACATACCATGTAGTTTTCAAATAAGCCTTAATGACTTGATTATTTGGATCAGGTGTTTTTAATTATGCTTGAGTTTAGTTAAGTTAGTTTGACACGCCTGGTTTGGAGCCAATTACAACAACAAAAAAGGCTAATAAAAATATTTTCCCACAAAATCATATTTATTAGCAGAAGATGAAGGAAGGAAGGTAGGAGAAATTCTTAGCACACTTTGAGGAAGCTCTCAAATATTAAGTTCTAGAAGGGCAGAGTTTTAGCTTCAACCATAATTAAAACACACCTGATCCAACTAATCAAGTCATTAAGGCTTATTTGAAAACTACATGGTATGTATATTGGAGCAGGGTTGGAACAAAACACTGCAGGGCTGCGGCCCTCCGGGAACCGAGTTTGACACATGTGACCCATTGGTATTGACAAACAGTATTGGTATTTTAGACACAATGTGTCTAAAAATAATAACACCAAAAAAAATCCAATCTTTCTTGTCTTTATTGAACACAATCATTCAACATTCAAAATGGCAGTGGAAAAAGTAAGTGAAACCTTAGAATGAATAACTGGTTGACCCCCCCTGGCAGCAATAACCTCAACCAGGCGCTTCCTGTAGCTGTGGATCAGACCTGCACATCGCTGAGGAGGAATTTTAGCCCATTCTTCCTGGCAGAACTGCTTTAGCTCTGTCATATTCTTTGGACATCTCATGTGTATGGCCCTCTTCAAGTCAATCCATACCATCTCTATTGGGTTGAGGTCTGGGCTCTGACTCGGCCACTCCAAAAGGCGGATTTTGTGTTTCTGAAGCCATTCTGTTGTGGACTTGCTCCAGTGTTTTGGGTCGTTGTCCTGTTGCATCACCCACTTTCTACACAGTTTCAGCTGATGTACAGACATTCTCACATTATCCTGAAGAATTGTCTGATATACTTGGGAATTCATCTTCCCCTCAATGATTACAAGCTGGCCAGGCCCTGATGCAGCAAAGCAGGCCCAAATCATGATGCTTCCTCCACCATACTTTACAGTTGGGATGATGTTTTCATGACGATATGCCGTGCCCTTTCTACGCCAGATGTAGTGCTGTGTGTTTTTTCCAAATAGTTCAATCTTAGTTTCATCAGTCCACAAAACATTTTGCCAATACCACTGTGGAGTGTCAACGTGCTCTTTTGCAAACTTAAGGCGTGCAGCAATGTTCTTTTTCAATTTTTTTAGTAAGCAGCGGCTTCCTTGGCGGTGTCCTGCCGTGGATACCCTGCTTATTCAGTGTTTTACGTATTGTAGACTCATGAACAGATATGTTAGCAAGTTCCAATGATGCCTTCAAATCTTTGGCTGTCATTCGGGGTTGTTTCTTTACCTCATTGATGAGTGTTCGTTGTGCTCTTGGTGTCATTTTGACGGGGCGCCCACTTCTAGGTAGAGTAGCAACAGTCCCAAATTGTCTCCATTTGTAGATTGTTTGCCGTAACTGTAGACTGGTGAATTTCTAAAGTCTTTGAAATAACTTTGTAACCCTCGCCAGCTTCATGTAAATCAACAATTCTTGATCGTAGGTCCTCTGAAAGCTCTTTTTGGCGAGGCATGGCTCACATAATCATGTTCTTCTTGTGCAGAGCAAACTCCAAAGGTTTGAGGGGTTTTTATCAGTCAAAGTATCTGTAGTCCACACCTCCAAACTTATTATCTTAACAAGACTCCAGGTGTGCTAAAACCAATTAGCTCCAATTAGCTTTTTTGAGGTCATTAACTCAAGGTTTCACTTACTTTTTCCACTGCCATTTTGAATGTTGAATGATTGTGTTCAATAAAGACAAGAAAGATCTGATTTTTTTTTGTGTTATTATTTTTAGACACATTGTGTTTGTCAATACCAATGAATTAAATGAATTAGATGAAGATCAGATAACATTTTATGACAAATTTTATTCAGGAAAACCATGAAATTCCAAAAAGGCTCAAATACTTTTTCTTGCCACTGTATGATGTGGCACAAGATATGAGAAAATAAACACTTGCTACATATTTAAAATCTTAAGTAGCTACTGAATTCAGACAGCAGAATCAGTCAGCTTTTTATATATATATATATATATATATATATGACTCTGTAAGATATTGTAGGTAGGAGCATAAAAAATGACAAATAACTATATATATATATATATATATATATATATATATATATATATATATATATATATATATATATATATATATATATATATATATAATTATTCTGCTCCCTAATTACCGACATTAAAATTGCTATTTGTCAATTTTGTAATGCTCCTGCCTGACAGAGTCTATTGTTACACGTTCTATAAGCATTAAATGCTTTTGAATTGAGCTGGTAATAGGGTTCAACTTCATGCACATCAAATATCCCTCACTGCTGCATGCCTCTGAAAACTCCCACCTTACCTCACTACATTTGTGCGACTCATTACATAAGGCTCTTTGCAGTCTGATCTCATAAAGCATGCACTCTGAATCCCAATAGTCATGATTTCTTTATTCAAGCTGTATCCAACTGTAACTCACTAATAAATATCAAACAACCACAGGTTCAAATACGAAACACAGACCCCCCGAACCACTGAATCAATGAAATAAAATAATATTGCCGCCGATGCAACACCCGACAAATTACATCTCTAACCCTATCACGTATATAAACATTGCATAGTACATGAGCTGCTACAAGCACAGCTGTCTGGCATCAGCCTTTAGTAACCAATTCATGACTCTATCTTTTACACCCAAAGCAGCTCTGAGCTACAGACTGTAGTAACTGGAAGAGGAGGGTGAGTGGGAGGGTGGACGGGGGTGGACGGGATGGGGGGCTATGGGGCGAGGGTTTTGTGTGTGAATATCATTTTGTGTCTCCTTCCTGTGTGATTGACGCTCTGTTCCTTTTTGGCATGCTCTCAGGCTTTGTGGATCGCTCAGATAAGGCTATTCAAATCATATATGTTTGATATGGTTCAAACCAGACATTCAAAGACAAGTCTGCAAGTGCACCAGGGCTTGTGCTGCAGGGAGGAAGCGTATGCTCGGCATCACGGCTGTTTCATGAAGCACGAGACAGCAAAGCAGTGGGTGCAAAGAAACACAGTTAGAAACAACCTTTTTTGCTCTGCCTCTATGTCAGGATAGGAATCATTATGTGTGACACACAGCATGTTTATTATTTGGGCCAAATTGACTTATGATCGATTCCAACATGTTAACCGGGATGCGGTCGACGGAAAGGCGTCAGCTAATCTGGCAGCATGAAAGCTTACTGGCAGCCCTGACTATTGTATAACAGTAAATCTAATATACGCTTATTTGTTTTTAAGATAGTTAGCCTGATACTGAAATAAAACAAAATCACCAAAAAAACACATCTTGATAATGTGTGATAATGTGATACATTAAATAGCTAACCCAATATTAGCTGTGTAATATTATATTCATTATGATCTACTATGTAATTATTACTATGTATTTGTTAGTTTAATATTAGTCAGACTAACATGATTTTATAGTTAAGTAAAGTTAGATATGGTTTAATATAGTTATCTAATAACTTTCTATAATGCATCCATGTCGCTTATTAGGTAAACTCACACCAGCTGGCAAGGTTTTATTATAAAAATAAATAAATAAATAAATAATATATTATTCATTCATTCAACTTCTACCCTTCCCTCGGGTCTTCCCTCGGGTCACGGGGAGTCTGTGCCTATCTCAGGCATCTATGGGCATTAAGGCAGGATACACCTTGGATGGAATGCCAACCCATCACAGGGCGCACACACACACACACACACATTCACACACACATTCCTACACTAGGGACAATTTTCCAAGGTGCCAATCAACCTACCATGCATGTTGTTGGACCGGGAGGAAACCTGAGAACAAGGAGAAAAACACCCTGAGGCACGGGGAGAACATGCAAAATCCACACACATGGTCAAGACGGGAATCGAACCCGGACCCTGGCGGTGTGAGGCGAACGTGCTAACCACTAAGCCACTGTGCCCCTGCCTAAATAATATAATTATTTATCATTATTTTATCATTATATTGATATTATAATGATAAAATCACGATAATGATATTATCATTATTTTATTATAGGCTGTGAAATGACATTATATATCATATTTACTATTGTTTAGTTGCGCCGATTGTTTTAGATACTGCTTTTACTCAATAAATATTGTAAATATATTATATTTGTGTGTGTGCTGTTTTTTAATCATGTTTTTCAATAGTTATACTAATGTTAGGACCGAACATTTATACTTATTGTTGTTATTATTATTATTATTATTATTATTATTATTATTATTATTATTATTATTATTATTATTATTATTATTATTATTATTATTATTATTATTATTGGAGGTAGTCTTGGGGTTAACAGCTTGAGGAATATGACATAATATTTCACAGGGAATGAATATGTATGCAATTAAAAAATAAATAAAGAAAGAAAAACAAATTGAAATTATGTATAATTGCAAAATGTATAATTATAAATAATAATTATTATAAATGATCCTGTGTATCTTGTATCCTGTTTTTTTATTTCTAAAGTTATGATATGGAACAAGATATAAGTAAATAAACACACTTATATTTACATATTTAAAAATATGTTTGAATATTTACATATTTAAATGCTTAACTTAACTTATTATATTAATTAAATCAGACAGCAGAGCAGAGCCAGTCAGTTAAGGAGATTAACCAGTATATATATATATATATATATATATATATATATATATATATATATATATATATATATATATATAATTATTTTTTTTTACAGTTAATCAGTCATCATGTCTCCTAATCCTTTAAACCTAAAGCAGATTCCTCATTAAAACTTCTTCATATGCTAATTATGACGGCCTTTATGATAGAAATCTGAAATCTTTGCAGATGGAAAGCTTTATGAGATTTGAAATTAAGACGGTTTCTGTAATATTTAAAGCACATACATATTTCATTAAATGCTTTTCATAATGCAGAAAGAAAAGCAGTCTGATAGAAATGCCCAAGGATGGACTGGGAATATGAGGGCCATCAATAATAGAGACAATTCTTTCTTTTCTTTTTTTTCGCGTTAAAAAAAACATCATAGGGAAGAAGGTGGAAAACACAAAAGAAACCGGGTCAACCGTTTACCCATGAGGCAACCCACTGACCACAGAACGCTGATCTGAACGCCACACACACACACACACACAAAACACACACACTCATGCAACTGATGTCATTCTGAGATCCAGCATTTTTTAAAACTGATTTCATGTCATACGTCATCTATTCAAATCCAACACACACCTTTATTTACTATACGGCAATACTATATCCTCAAGCCAGGGCTTTAACTCCATTTTACACACATGCTGTAAAAGAAACAAAATCAATTTATATGGTCTGTCATCGAACAGACAAAACATCTGTCTTCAAGATAACCGCGTGGAAGTTCTAAGGATTCTGTGATCCTTCAAATAACGAATCAAACGCAAAGAAACATGACACACTCTCGGATAGACATTAACTTAGTTCATCCTACAAAAAAAAGGAAAAAAAAGTGTGACCTCTTTATAACATGGGCGAATGACATTCTTTCTGCTCTTGTCATGTAAAAATTGCTTCCCCTTTTCAAACGTGCTGCACTTCCGAGAAGTGGTTCGGCTGGAGGAGAGATTAGTCATGGGTGTGTGAACACGGTAATGCTTATTAATGTTTTTTTTTTTTTTTAATTCTGTTTTATAAGGTCATTTTAACATTTTTACCAGAGTGCACGGAGCATGTAATGTATAAAATGCTCTTTGTTTTGATGACCACTGCTCTGTCCGACTTTTTAGGAATGCAGAAAATCAGAGTATACTTTATCGGAATGTATGTTATCTTTTTATTTTATATAGGGCATATGCACAGTTCCACAGACATGCTAATTTGGCTTCTCTTACTTTAGTTGAATTCATAGACCTACTTTTAATAATTCGGCATGCCTCGGAGGCAGAAAAATTGAGCAGTAAAAGTTCAAAAGGTTCATTTGGCAATTCTGGCATATGTGCAAATATACAAACCGGATTACAAAAAAGTTGGGACACTATACAAATCGTGAATAAAAACTGAATGCAATGAGGTGTAGGTGCCAACTTCTAATATTTTATTCAGAATAGAACATAACACATGAAACAAAAGTTTAAACTGAGAAAATGTACCATTTTAAGGGAAAAATATGTTGATTCAGAAGAAGTTGGGAAAAGTAGCAGTAAGAGGCTGGAAAAAGTAAATTTAAGCATAACGAGGAGCTGGAAGACCAATTAACACAAATTAGGTCAATTGGCAACATGATTGGGTATAAAAAGAGCTTCTCAGAGTGGCAGTGTCTCTCAGAAGCCAAGATGGGTAGAGGATCACCAATTCCCACAATGTTGCACAGAAAGATAGTGGAGCAATATCAGAAAGGTGTTACCCAGCGAAAAATTACAAAGACTTTGCATCTATCATCATCAACTGTGCATAACATCATCCAAAGATTCAGAGAATCTGGAACAATCTCTGTGAGAAAGGGTCAAGGCCGTAAAACCATACTGGATGCCCGTGATCTCCGGGCCCTTAAACGACACTGCACCACAAACAGGAATGCTACTGTAAAGGAAATCACAGAATGGGCTCAGGAATACTTCCAGAAACCATTGTCCGTGAACACAATCCACCGTGCCATCCGCCGTTGCCAGCTGAAACTTTACAGTGCAAAGAAGAAGCCATTTCTAAGCAAGCCATTTCCACAAGCTCAGGCGTTTACACTGGGCCAGGGATCATTTAAAATGGAGTGTGGCGAAATGGAAGACTGTTCTGTGGTCAGACGAGTCACGATTCGAAGTTCTTTTTGGAAATCTGGGACGCCATGTCATCCGGACCAAAGAGGACAAGGACAACCCAAGTTGTTATCAACGCTCGGTTCAGAAGCCTGCATATCTGATGGTATGGGGTTGCATGAGTGCGTGTGGCATGGGCAGCTTGCATGTCTGGAAAGGCACCATCAATGCAGAAAAATATATTCAGGTTCTAGAACAACATATGCTCCCATCCAGACGTCATCTTTTTCAGGGAAGACCCTGCATTTTCCAACAAGATAATGCCAGACCACATTCTGCATCAATCACAGCATCATGGCTGCGTAGGAGAAGGATCCGGGTACTGAAATGGCCAGTCTGCAGTCCAGATCTTTCACCTATAGAGAACATTTGGCGCATCATAAAGAGGAAGGTGCGACAAAGAAGGCCCAAAACGATTGAACAGTTAGAGGCCTGTATTAGACAAGAATGGGAGAGCATTCCTATTTCTAAACTGGAGAAACTGGTCTCCTCTGTCCCCAGACGTCTGTTGAGTTTTGTAAAAAGAAGGGGAGATGCCACACAGTGGTGAAAATGTCCTTGTCCCAACTTTTTTGGGATTTGTTGACACCATGAAATTCTGAATCAACATATTTTTCCCTTAAAATGGTACATTTTCTCAGTTTAAACTTTTGTTTCGTGTGTTATGTTCTATTCTGAATAAAATATTAGAAGTTGGCACCTACACATCATTGCATTCAGTTTTTATTCACGATTTGTATAGTGTCCCAACTTTTTTGGAATCCGTTTTGTACAATATATCGAAATATCGTCTCATCAAGTCTTTTACTTAATATCTAATATAGAACGTTTGCATAAAAATAAACAGTCAGTCCAATGTAGAAACATCCAAAGACCAAGGTTTTTGTAAGGAGGTAACAACTTATACAGGAAATATATATAAATATATATATATTAATTCATTCATTCATCTTCTACTGCTATATCCGATCTTCCCTCGGGTCACGGGGAGTCTGTGTCTATCTCAGGCATCTATGGGCATTAAGGAATGATACACCCTGGATGGAATGCCAACCCATCGCAGGGCACACACACACACATTCACACACCTTGATCCAGAGCCCTGATCCAGGGCTATATGTATGATATGTATGATATTCATAATATGTATGAATATTTACATATTTAAATGCTTAACTTAATTATATTAATTAAATTAACACACATTCACACACATTCATACACTAGTGACAATCTTTCCAAGGTGCCAATCAACCTACCGTGCATGTTTTTGGACCGGGAGGAAACCGGAGAACTCGGAGGAGAAAAAAGAACAGAAAAAACCCCTGAGGCACGGGGAGAACATGCAAACTCCACACACACATGGCAGAGACGGGAATCGAACTCGGACCCTGTCGGTGTGAGGTGAACGTGCTAATGTGCTAACCACTAAACCACCGTACTCTAGTAATTGCTAATTATGATTACTATGATTATTCACTCAAATAAATTGATGCCACTATATATATATATATATATATATATATATATATATATATATATATATATATATATATAAATGAGGATGGGTTTTCTGTTGAGTCTGATTCCTCTCAAGGTTTCTTCCTGTTCCCAGGGAGTTTTTCCTTTGCCACCGTCGCTTCGGCTTGCTCAACAAGAAACAATTAGCGCAAAACTGATTTTCACTTTTCACACATTAAGTATTATGTAAAGCTGCTTTGAGACGATGACAAATTGTAAAAAACGCTTTATAAATAAAATTTAATTGAATATATATATATATATATATATATATATATATATATATATTATATATATATATATATACATATACAGTGTTGGGAAGATAACTTTGGAAATAGATTACAGATTACAACATGACCATATTCAAAAAGTAATAAGTAGTGTAACTTTTAAATTACTTTATAAAAGTAACTGAGGGACACGGTGGCTTAGTGGTTAGCATTTTTTTTAGCATTAGATTTTTGCATGTTCTCCCCGTGCCTCAGGGTTTTTTCTCCGGGTTCTCCGGTTTTCCACCCGGTCCAAAAACATGCAACGGTAGGTTGATTGGCACCTTGGAAAAATTGTCCCTAGTGTATGAATGTGTGTGTGAATGTGTGTGTGTGTCCTGTGATGGGTTGGCATTCCATCCAGGGTGTATCCTGCCTTAATGCCCATAGACGCCTGAGATAGGCACAGACTCCCCGTGACCCGAGGGAAGATCGGATAAAGCGGTAGAAGATGAAAATGAATGAATGAATGAAGTAACTGATTACATTTCATTATTTGATTAATTAAAATAACATCCCGAGTCAAAAAATGTTTACATACCTTAAGGTAATTGTTGACCAGGGGTGAGCAGGGTAATATATATATATATATATATATATATATATATATATATATATATATATATATATATATATATATATATATATATATATATAATAAAAAATATATATATATATATATATATATATATATAGTATATAGATATAGATAGATAGATAGATTCTTGTTTCATCACTTCCCAAAATGTATTTAAAAATATTCTGTATATAAAAAATTTTTTATTCTAAAAAAAAAAAAAATTAAAACACAGAGAGAAAATCTCCAAAGGGACAACAACAGATGTCCCCGAAACAGTCTGTACACTGTAGACTAAACAGAATGACATTTACTTTTTGGAATTGGAATGTCACAAAGCTGCACATTGCAACTCACAAGTGCCAATCATTACCTTTAAATATGAACATAGAGCAATGGGATCCACGGACAAAAAAGAGTTTTTATATTTTTTCATGACATAGTAATCCCCATTTGAGTTGCAGGGAGATTTTATTTAAAAGATGCCTCAGAATTTTTTATTTATTTATTTCATTAGTATAGTAGCGTCAGACAAGCCCACTTTCATATACATCCATTCATCTTCTAGCGCTTTTATCCGTTCTTCCCTCAGTGCCTATCTCAGGGGTCTTCGGGCATCAAGGCAGGATACACCCTGTACGGAATTCCAACCCATCGCACTCATGTTCACACACTAGGGACAATTTTGCAAGGTGCCAATCAACCTACCGTGCATGTTTATGAACCGGGACGAAACCAGGAGAACCCGGAGAAAAACCCCCTGAGGCACGGGGAGAACATACATACTCCACACACAAAAAGCGGAGGTGGGAATCGAAACACTGAACGTGCTAACCACTAAACCACCGTGTCCCCCTATCCAACTTTTATATTTATATGCAATGTTTATTTATTTTCAGACACAGGTTTAGTTACATCAATTCCCATTTTTTGTTAAAGATAGAAGATAGAATCGAAAGAGATGGCCATTTCAATGATGATATTCATCATTGTCATTAAAACATTAATAAAATGAATAAATAAAAATAAAAAAGATGGGGGCACTGTGGTTTAGTGGTTAGCACATTCGCCTCACACCGCCAGAATCCGGGTTCAATTCCTGTCTCGGCCATGTGTATGTGAAGTTTGCATGTTCTCCCCGTGCCTCAGGGGGTTTTTCTTCAGGTTCTCCGGTTTCCTCCCGGTCCAAAAACATTCACAGTAGGTTGATTGGCACCTTGGAAAATTGTCCCTAGTGTATGAATGTGTGTGTGAATGTGAGTGTGTTGGCATTCCATCCAGGGTGTATCCTGCCTTAATGCCCATAGACGCCTGAGATAGCCACAGACTCCCCGTGATCTGAGGGAAGATCGGATAAAGCGGTAGAAGATGAATGAATGAATGAATGAATAAATGTGCTTTTGAAGGGAATCAAAATCTTGTAGCCATCTAAGCACACAACACGTTACAGGCATTCCGGCATCTTTCAGTGTGAATGTTTGCAGTGCGAGCACATACATGACAAGCGGCAAGAACAATGATGAGCTCCAGTTATTATGAGAGCCTCGGAGGACGGAGGAAAACAACCAGAACAACAGCCAACGATGCATCTCACTCACGCGAGTAATAAATCAACAAAGGCTCCAAAACGAACATCTTTTGGATTCGTTGTTTATTCTCTTCTCTCTAATAATGCTTTGATTTCATATTTAACAAAACAAAGCTTGGCTCGGGATACTGTCGGTTCATTACGCTTGTGTTTAAATACACACTGTGTGTTAAAAGTTTATCTGGGTACACAAAGGCTTTTGCTACATGTTTCTCGTTTTTGGTTTTCCTTCGTCCTCGTTGTTTGCTTATTGCACTGCCAATTCGCCGTTTCGAATTGTGGATCTCGATTCGGCTATGTTTCGCCCTCATACTCCCTCATCAGTAGTCTAACACTTCTGTTCATTCATTCATCTTCTACCGCTTTATCCGATCTTCCCTCGGGTCACGGTGAGTCTGTGCCTATCTCAGGCGTCTATGGGCATTAAGGCAGGATACACCCTGGATGGAATGCCAACCCAATGACACTCACATTCACACACACATTAACACACTAGGGACAATTTTCCAAGGTGCCAATCAACCTACCGTGCATGTTTTTGTACCGGGGGAAACCGGAGAACCCGGAAAAAAAAAACCCTGAGGCACGGGGAGAAAATGCACAAACTCAACACACACATGGCCGAGATGGGAATCGAACCCAGATCCTGGCGGTATGAATCGAACATGTTAACCACTAAGCCACCGTGCCCCTTGCACTTCTGTTCATATTCACGTTTATCCTGAGATTACTCTAGCCACTTTACCTGCACTGTTCTCTGACTCCTTGGTTCTGACTCCTGCTTCCTGATTCTTGGATTCCTGTTTCTGCCCCTTGGATTATTGGTTCGGTTCTCGGTTCTATGTATTTTTGGACTGTTTGGGTTTTTCCTTTTGTCATTTCCCTCACTTCACTGTTTGCCTGTTGTCTTTTCTCGGACTGATCTCGGATGTGTTATTGTCTGTCTATGAGTACATTTCTAGACTGGTAACTTTTACTTTTATTTAAGTACAAAAGTGGAAATGACAATAAAAACCACTAGTGGTTAGCACGTTCGTCTCACACCTCCAGGGTCTGGGTTCGATTCCCGTCCCGGCCATGTGTGTGTGTGTGTGTGTGTGTGTGTGTGTGTGTGGAGTTTGCATATTCTCCCCGTGCCTCACGGGGTTTTTCTCCGGGTTCTCCGGTTTCCTCCCGGTCCAAAAACATGTACGGTAGGTTGATTGGCACCTTGGAAAATTGTCCTTAGTGTATGAATGTGTGTGTGTGGTGTGGTGTGTGTGTGTGTGTGTGTGTGTGCCCTGTGATGGGTTGGCATTCCATCCAGGGTGTATCCTGCCTTAATGCCTATAGACGCCTGAGATAGGCACAGACTCCCCGTGACCCGATGGAAGATCGGATTTAGCGGTAGAAGATGAATGAATGAATGAATAAAAGACACTTGACTTGAGCTCTTACTAAAGGATCATACCATGTCAGAATCACTAACCCCACACTGTCTGGTACTTTCAGTGCTTATCTTTGATTGTAAACCTTAATTTCCACTGTTGGTTTATAATATTTCACTATAACGCTAGTAGAAATGTGTTCTTTTTCCGGATTGTATGTTTTATGCTATTTCAGCAAATTGCTTGCGTGCAGAACATAAAATTGCTTTATTGGAGGCAACATCGAACCACACGTGAAGAACGACATCAAAAAAGAGAGGCGACACGTTTCTCCATATTGAAACAAACTACACACTCTCGTTGCCTCGGCCGAACAGTGCACAAAAAGTTTCGTTTTTTTTTTGTTTCACAGACTTGTGATCACATTCATCTCATAACACAGATGAACGAGATGCCCTGAAATCTGATAACACGATACATAGAGAGGATAACCCACCACCCCCACCCCCCAACCACACACACACAACGCTCCCCCCAGCTCCCCCCAATTGCACATACTTCATTCGTTATTGTGCCAAGAAGATAACGGCCAGACGAAAATCAGTCAGTATGGTCGGGCCGAAAGTGAAATCAATCAGCCCCGTGGTTATTAATTAAGGTCAATGGACTGGAGAGAATCCCGAGATAGATAGATTTCACACTTGGATAATGGCTTCGTTATATTCTCGGAGTTGTGTGGTTGTTTATCAAAAAATATATATCTAATACATAAACATGTCTTAGAAAGAGAGAAAGAGTGTGTGCATGTGTAATTGTAGTGTTTAGGATTTTCCAAAAAAATACTTGCATTGGATTATATAAAATCTTAGTCACATGGCCTCTATATGCATTTATATGGTTCAATGTTTACGCTGACGTTATTAATGCCATATAATACAGAGCAGATATTACGGCTCTCCTGTTCGCCTGATATAAATTCAATTTGAATGGAGAAAAAAAAAACAAATCCAAAGGTTTTATTGTGCATTGATTTTCAGCTTTCATTGTTAAATAAAACTATGGAAAATATTAAAGCCATCCTTCAATAATTCATTCATTCATTAAGCATTTTAGAAATGAAACTGTGGTCTTGGTGAATCAGGATTCGAACCCTGAGATCAATGGGTGCAAGGACAGATTGTTGAGCATGTTTTTTGTGAGAGTTGAAGAAAAATCAAAAAGCAACCCAGAGGAAACACTCAAGGAGAACAAGTAAAAAAAAACTCTATGAAGACAGTATTGTGAGCTTCGGATCCGCCAGGGGAATCAGTTACGGTTTGCTGTCTGGAGCAACTGAGGCTGTAATGCTACACCACTAAGCCGATGCTGAACACATTAACGCCGAATAAAGAGAAGAAGAACGGGGATAACACAGGACACCATGGACCTGGAAACCCTCTGCTTAGTACCATAAAATACTGGTTCTCTTAAATAGGAATTGTAATTTTTGATATAGTAAAGTTTTTCATTCATTCATTCATCTTCCACTGCTATATCCGATCCTCACTCGGGTCACGGGGAGCCTGTGCCTATCTCAGGCGTCTATGGGCATTAAGGCAGGATACACCCTGGATGGAATGCCAAGCCATCGCAGGACACACACACACACAATCACACACACATTCATACACTAGGGACAATATTCCAAGGTGCCAATCATCCTACCGTGCATGTTTTTGGACCAGGAGGAAACCGGAGAACCCGGAGAAAAAACTCCTGAGGCACGGGGAGAACATGCAAACTCCACACACACATGGCCGAGACGGGAATCGAACCCAGACCCTGGAGGTGTGAGGCGAACGTGCTAACCACTAAGCCACCGTGCCCCTGTTATAGTAAAGTTTCTAATTACCTTAAAGACAAACACACCAAAGAGGAAAAAATGACATTGTGTGTGATCACAAGAATGGAATTCTTGTACTGACAATAATACATTTCTTATTTTTAAAAATTATTTGTTGCGTTGCATATTTCTGTGGTTAAAGGAGGCTGTAACATTAACGAAATGTTAGCATTTGCATTTTAAATGATTGATTAGTAATAGTAGTATGTATAAATGTATACATTTATAAATGTGTATTATTATTCATTCTCAAATTATTTTTACAATTAAAATAAAATAATAAAATCCAGCATTCTTAATCATTTAATTTGTAAATAATGTTGTTTGTAGCATTCAATGATACAACGATACACAATGATCCTGTTCTAATGATTACAATTACAATAAGAAGCAATAATGACCTGTAAATAATAATAATAATAATAATAATAATAATAATAATAATAATAATGCATTTTAAAGGAAACAATATAACCATTTACAATATAAAATATTAATTCATTGAAATTCAATATTATAAGTAATACAATAAAATATTTGTATCATTATTTTATACACATTTTTTACTCATGTGATCGAATGAGTGCAAAATCATTTTTGCATCAACCTATAGCTCAAAAAAATAAATCCCATAATTCATATCTGTAGTAAATATGTTGTAACTGACTAAAACATCCCATAATGTATCAAGATATTAGTGTCATTTATTTTAGGGAGAGTTGTAAAATGCTGCTATATGTCCTGACGTTCCTTTTGACACTTCGTGCTACACTGTCCACAAATGAGATTCTGGCTTTTTCACTGGACTGTGCAAAGATCTCATTAAAGATATGTCTGAGTGGGCAAAGTGTTAAACTGCCTCCTGGTATCAGAAAGCCATCTTATTTTAACCATTTAAAGTATTGCCCTGAAGTCCTAACCTGTTTACTGAACATTGTATTTGCTTTAAAAGACCTAGCAGAACGTAAAAAGAGGCAATGTACCTGCTCTAGACTGTATTTTAGTTAAATATATTAGCATAAATTATACAGTTAACAGGGGGCACGGGGGCTTAGCGGTTAGCACGTTCGCCTCACACTTCCAAGGTTGGGGGTTCGATTCCTTCCTCTGCCATGTGTGGGTGGGAGTGGAGTTTGTATGTTCTCCCTGTGTTTCAGGGTTTTTCCCCGGGTTCTCCGGTTTCCTCCCGGTCCAATAACATGCACTGTAGGTTGATTGGCACCTTGGAAAATTGTCCCTAGTGTGAATGTGTGGTTGTGTGTGTACGTCCTGAGATAGGTTGGCATTCCATACAGGGTGTATACTGCGTTGATGCCAGAAGATGAAGACCTGAGCACAGGTTCCCCAGAGAGAAGTCGGATAAAGGGGTAGAAGATGAACCAATGAATAGATGAATTTTGCTCTCAACAAAAAAAAGTGATCTTTTTTTTATAGTCTCCTCTTGACTGTGTCATCTCAACATGTCTCTGATCCTGTTTTGATATTGCTTTGCTCTGGATAAAGGCATCTGCTAAATGCTGTAAACGTAAATGTAAAGACATGAAGAAATGCTGCCATTCTCTCTGTGCCACAGCTTATTTAAAATGTTTTTTTATTTTAAAATGGAAACCTTGGAAACCATGGACACTACATCCTCCAGACTAAAGAGGAAAGGGACCGTCTGGTTTGTTATTAGCACTCAGTTTAATAAACTGAATCTCTGATGTTTAGATTCTAGGAACTGTCGATCCTGTATGAGATCCATATGGGACAACATTAATTTCCAAAAACAACAAGGTCCACATGTATACAAACAGACGATGTGATGCTAAACAGTGGCCTTGTTCCAAGTTTTTTGAGTCCTGTTGCAGCCATAAAATTCAAAAAGACAATTATTTGGCATATAATGCTTTGTATTCCCACGTTTATGTTTTATTGCAAACAGAATATAAATGTATGAGATTTGCAAAACATTGTGTTTCTGTTATTATTTACATGGTCACACTGCATCTTATCTTTTTTGGAAATGGGTTTTGTAGTTTGTTTTCATATACACTGCTGCTACTGTCCTTCCGTGTTTCGATTGACTTCTTTCCCACATTCCTTTTTTCTTATGGATTATGGACACTACTCGTTTTCTAAAGCACGCTGGCGACTTTTACGATGTCTCTTGAATTTGCCTCCATAAAATCGCACATATTTTATTGCACATAGCGGTGTACATATTTGCTAATTCTTTCCTCTAATGGAAAGAGCACACAAATCAGGCCGGGCAAAAAGCCCTTTTATAACAGATCCATTCTCATGCTAGGCTACTTGTGCTTATATTGCTGCTTGAAAGTCGTGTGTATATTGATTCGACTCCGTCCAATGGATAGATATGTGAACGAATGCAGCTGTTTTCTACTAATTGCTCATCTCTTTTTGTTCCTCTATATCAGCACTTTAGATTTTTGTGACCGGGTTGGTAATTTCGGGCTAATTGTTAAGGTTGCAAACCAGGGATCCAGTAAACCAAGAGCGTATGGTACGTTGAAGCAACTAATCCTAATTAAATCTAATCAATTTCATTTTAAATGTGCAGACAGAAAGCGTGCATACACTGTGCAGAGGGATCCATAAATATTTGCATATTGGCAAAATTGCAGTTTTTTGGATGTGTTACAAAGTATGCCGGAATTGACGCTAAAGAATTATGAAGTCAAAACAGAGGCTTATAGCTTTAATTCAAAGGCATTTACATCCATATATGGTGAACAGAGTAAGAATTAGAGCATTAAATCTTTGTTTGTGTGTGTGTGTGTTTGTGTGTGTGTGTTTTGTGTGTTTTTCTATTTTCAAATAAAGCTGCAATCCTTGGGGTAAGCAGGCTGGAAACAGGCCAGGCCAGCACCATCAGCAATAGCAGCTCTGATCCAGTTTTCCAGTCTTGAGGAGGTTATCGTGGAGCAGCAGCTCTGGAAGGGAACGGTCTCTCCTGACACTCCAGGTGAATGGATTATGACACATGACCTCGCCATGCCGGTCCCAAAGATAACTGTGCTGCAGTCTTATCTAGAGCCCGTGTCCATCTCTACAAACAGCGGCACTATTGAACCGATTGTCCCATGGGAAAGAGGGCAGGAGCATCCTTTTGTAGGGCACTCATCTATCCGTTGGGAATTGTGTGCAGGGGCTACACAGGAACATCCACCCAGGAGCTCCTGAAGGCCCTCAAAGACCTTGCAATGGAGGAAGATTAAGTGAGCTTCTCTCTTGGGATTTCAAGAAAGGGAAACATCAGTGAAGGGTGGCTCTTGGGCTGATGACCCAGACTGGTCAATATGTCAGATGTGCTTGAGGCAGGAATTCCCAACAAGTGGACTTACTTACCTGCATCAAATAAACAAAGTTTTGGACATCAATAGTGCATTTGGGTTAATGGCATTTTATTTTTTGGGTAAGTGAATGAACAAATACTATATGCCTTGACCAATGTTGGGAAATGTAATAGATTACAGATTACAAATGACCCTGTTTAAAATGTAATTAGTAGAATAACTTTTCAATTACTTAACAAAAGTAACCGATTACTTTTTGACTACTTTCATTTGTCCACTCGGAAAAAACTTGGGATATATATTTTCAAAACTGAGCTGCTTCAGAATCAAATTGTTGACTTGGGTGGATGTAAATTTTTGTTACCCACCCAAAGAGACCCTTGGGGTTGGGGGTGTTAGGTTGTGGTCGTTGGTCGTAGTAACAGATTACTATTACTTTTATTTTGTAATTAAATTACTTAACGCCGTTACATGTAACTAGTTCCTCCCCAACTACTCATACAACCTCATCCAATACTACTACAACTAATAATAATGTATTTTATTTAAAGACACCTTTTATAACACTGAACGACAAGTGGAATTATACAATCAAAACAAGCAACAGCTGTTAAACAGCTTAAATGTTAAATGTCGGGAGGGGGTAGCTCAATGGTCTAAAGCGCTGGGCTGCTGATCAGAAGATCCGAGTTCGAGCCCCGGTATGGCCAAGCTGCCGCCCTTGGGTCCTTGAGCAAGACCCTTAACCCTCTGTGCTCCAGGAGCGCCGTTTCATGGCTGATACCTGCGCTCTGACCCCAACTACCAACATCAAGCTGGGATATGCGAAGAAAGAATTTCACTGTGCTGTAATGTATATGTGACAAATAAAGGATATTATTATTATTATTATTATATTATTAAAAATGACTCAGAAGATCTGAACAGATGAGTTTATAGGCATAATTGAAATATGGTCAGACTGTCACTTTCTAATATTGATTGTGGAATAGAGTGAGGTAGGATCAGCCCAATTCAGTGCTCTAAACCCTCTAGATCAGGGGTCACCAATGTGGGGTACAATGTGGGGTACATCTTGGGGGGCACCAGGTCAACCACAAGAACCACATGAATAGCTCTTAATTATTGTGTAATTAGTCATCAGACACTGTAGTGCATGGTTTTTGACTCGGCAGGAGAAAACACCCCTGGTTCATGAGGAGAACATGCAAACTCCACACACACATATGGCGGAGGCAGGAATCAAACCATCAACGCTAGAGGTGTTTGAATAGAAAAGCAATTTGTAAAGTAGTAGAGCTGGACTTTATACTGCACGCTGCTTATAATGTGTAAAACTGACACCGACTTTTTAAGCAAGTATAACAGCAAGCACAAATTGTCCCGGAAGCCTTTATACAAGCAGCATTTAGCTTTCTCAAACTTTACTTTGAGTGCAAAATTGAAACTCTTTCTATGGATGTGGTGTCTATTTTTCCTTCACCATGACATTTTGGATGCAGTGACAGATACCACTTTATAGGATTTAACAACAAAGGCCAAGTGATGCTAAGGTACAATGAAACCACTGACATTTCCTCTCGCACCGCATGATCAATAAACATGAGGGAGAAGCAGATATGCTTCATGAGCTGAACGTTAAGTTCCCACAACGTTTCTATTTTCCTTTAAACCCTGAAATTTGCCCCGGAAAGTACGAACCTATCTGCTGTACATCACTGCCCTTAGGAGGAATTCGTATAATAAACATTACATAATGTTTTTTTTTTTTTTTTTTCTAATCTAATTTCCACGTGAAGTATTCTTGTCATAAACGGTTTTTACTTTATATTAGAAGTTGGCAATTTTGAGCATGAATTATACATGCTATTCCTGTTATGTGAGTACAAAATCTGGCTTTTTATTTAGATGAATAAATAAGAATAGAGCTGTAAAAGTTACACACAGCACTTTATACTTATGCAGAATTGATTACCAACATCGTTTTTTAGGACATGAAAATCATTCATCCAGCATTCATCCAAGTTTCATAAATAAGTGAAGCAATATTGGAGCCGTGCTTCATAAATAAGAAATTATGCTAGTGCATACTGTTATAAGGGAATAATCACTAGCAAGACTCAGTCTATAACTCTTATACTATGGCAATAGGGCAATGATAAACATTAAAAAATATTTAAAACACACGCACACACACACACACACACACACACACACACACACACACACACACACACACACACATATATATGATATATATATATATATTATATATATATATATATATATGTTACCCTTGGCATTTAACTGCCGTACACACCTGTTTCATCACCATCTCTATTATTTATTCCATCTCAATGTTTGTATAGAATGAAATACTCCTTCGTTTGTGTTGCCCAGTAACCACACGTCCTCGATCCTGATTATCTATTACTTGACCGTAACAAACCACTTTCACTGGAGACTCTTTTTTTCGTATACAAAGGAGTGAGACTCATTACAATAAAAACAAATCCTTGTATATTGATAATTGAAAAAAAAACTCTCTATAGCTACAGCAATACTTTTATTTCTTATTTTTTATTTCTTTATTTACAAATGTATATGAACATTGTCATGAGAATATCAACATTCTCTTTTACTTTATTTACAAATTGTATATATACATTCATTCATTCATTCATCTTCTACCCCTATCTTCCCTCGGGTCACGGGGAGCCTGTGCCTATCTCAGGCGTCTATGGGCATTAAGACAGGATACACCCTGGAGGGAATGCCAACCCATAGCAGGGCACAACACACACACACACACACACCACCACACACTCACATCACCACACACATTCACACACTAGGGACAATTTTTCAAGGTGCCAATCAACCTGCCGTGCATGTTTTTGTACCGGGAGGAAACCGGAGAAAAAACCCCTGAGGCACGGGAAGAACATGCTAATTCCCACACACATGGCTGAGCCACCGTGCCACCGTGCCCCCTAATTCACAAACAAAGAACTTAAATTCAAGTAGATTATAGTACACTTGATGAAATAGTACTTTATTAAAAGTAAAAAGTATAAAAGGAGAGGTGGGAGTTTAGTGGTTAAGGCATTTGACTCTGAACTGGAAGATCACAGGTTCAAATCCCACCACCAAGCTGCCTTAATCCTCAAATGCTCAGTTAAAAATCGCTCTTTATAAGAGCCCTTTTAGATATCGCTCTATATATCTGCCAAATGCTGTAAAAAAATGTACTTAGGTATCCAAAGTACTGTAATGATTAATTAGAGCTCTTAAGTCCCTATTATAATGTTTCTCACGAGACACTTGCTTAATCTAATCAGTTTATGTAAAAAAAAAATAATATTCTAAAGTAACTTTTGGCACACAAATCTATGACTAAAATAATATCCATTTATATAAATTCTAATGATGTCCCTAAAAAGAAAAACGATTTTAAAAACCGTCACGTAAAGAAGGCCAGGGTTATCTTCCATCTTTTATTACTCTCCAAAATTTCTGCTCGCTGTTGAACTGAACCTGAACTGTATGTTCTTGTTAAGTTGAAACCATCAAGCTGCAATCAGAAAAAAAAAAGTTCAAAACAGAGCGCACTCTCTACCTTGATTGGCGGCTTTGCTGCGTTCTTGAATTGATTTTGGAAAAGGGAGTTGGTAAAAAAAGGAAGATATATGAAATATAGTGAAGTTAAAGTAAAATTGTCTCAGAATAGAACATTTTCAAACGACAGATACGCAAAGAGCTACTTATTTTACGTACAATAACAAATTGGGAGGGGTGTAGCTCAGTGGTTTAAGGTGACTGATTGGAAGGTTGGAGTTCGAGCCCCCGTATATTGGGATAAACTGCACCTTCGGGTCCTTGAGCAAGGCCCTTAATCCTCTGTACTCCAGGCAATGTATCATGGTTCACCATGCACTCTGACCCCTGGTTCTAAACAAGCTGGGATATGCGAAGAAGAGGGAAGAATTTCCCTCACAAGATCAATAAAGTATGTAAAAAAATAAATAAATACACCACTGCTCAAAATAATCGGGGGTCTGGATCAGCAGTGGCACATGTAACTCAACGGAGAGAAAGTGAGAGAAGGAAAAGAAAGAAAGAGCGGTTGAAAGAACCAATCCAGGATACGTCTGTACTTTTCCCATTCTTTTAAAACATGAGTATATGTACTTCTATATGAGGGAAGGATGTGTGTATTTACCACCTCGGACTTTTTGATGACGACTAATATTTAGCTGATCACAGCGTATACATTTCTCCGCACATACCACATTCACACTTCCCTAAACTTCAGTCTTAAAAGCAGGTTTTGTTTGTTTGTTTGTTTGTTTTTTACTGGTATACCTTTGCGCTGAAAATAACGTTCGAAACCAGCACTGTGACACTCCTACACAGAAATAACTACAGTTTGTGTTCCGAAGACATTTTAAGAGCGCCCAGTGATACATATTCACTCCATTCTGAAATGGTGAAAGACTTGGTCAAATGGGGCGAAAAAGAAAAAAAGCCACAGTCATTTTAAGAACCTGATGCATCTTTCTGTGATCTTTTTGAACCTTTTGTGTGTGTGTGTGTGTGTGTGTGTGTGTGTGTGTGTTTTCATATTAAACCATGTTTTAGCCGTGCATTTAGTGACATTCTGGATCAGTCTGTGTGCAAATAGTGGCTTCTTTCATTTCACTCCTACCCTCATGCCGACAAACAGATTTATCTTTTCAAAGTTGCAAATTAGTTAAAGACTGTTTTTTTTTTGGGGCCAAAATGTATTATTAATAATATATGTGTTGGTGGTTGATTTTTGAATGATTAACATAAAGTAATCCTAAGGGGCACGGAGGTTTAGTGGTTAGCACGTTCGCCTCACACCTCAAGGATCCGGGTTCAATTCACGTCTCGGCCATGTGTGTGCCTCAGGGTTTTTTTCTCCAAGTTCTCCAGTTTCCCCCGGTCCAAAAACATGCTCGGTAGGTTGATTGGCATCTTGGAATATTGTCCCTAGTGTATGAATGTGCGATGGGTTGGCATTCCATCCAGGGTGTATCTTGCCTTAATGCCCATAGACGCCTGAGATAGGAACAGGCTCCCCGTGACCCGAGGGAAGGTCGGATAAAGCGGTAGAAGATGAATGAATGAATGAATAAAGTAATCCGATTACACCACCCTGGTGGAGGGCCGGGGAAATACACAGTATCAAGCCTCCGTTTTACCAACGGAGGGCCAAGAGCAATTAGGTGTGGGTAATAAGAGTAAAGATTATTTTATTAGCAACAAAAGAAAACAATACATCACTAAGTAAAACACTAAGTAAAACACACACCTAAGGAGGCCATCGTAGTGGGAACGAGATTTAGGAGGCCATCCAAACTCAATTCACGCCAAAGTAGACATAAAACACCACAAAAACAGTTAGATAAACGCAATCTGCACACCGCATGCCTTACATAAATGCCTCTCCTGATCCACACCATCCCGGCTTCTAAGAAAAACAAAAGGATAATAACATAATTTTATCCCCTCCCTCTAAAAAAACAACAACAAAATCACAAACACATACATGGGGCACATATCGGTTAGCACATTCGCCTCACACCTTCAGGGTGTCACACCACCAGGGTTGGGGGGGTTCGATTCCCGTCTCCGCCATGTGCATGTGGAGTTTGCATGTTCTCCCCATGCATCAGCAGGGTTTTTCTCCGGGTTCACCGGTTTCCTCCGTTCCAAAAAAATGCACGGAAGGTTGATTGGCACGTTTGAAAATTGTCCCTAGTGAGTGAATGTGAGTGTGAATGTGAGTGTGTGTACGATGGGTTGGCGAAATAAACAATCAAGAAAACACAATATGACGTAACAAGTTCACAAAACTCGGGAAACAAAACAACAAAAGCAGGTTCCTCCTGAAATCATCTGCATAACATGTCACACAACCCACAATAAGTGTGTTACAATGCCTAAATGCTCGCTCATTATTCATGGGTGGGTGCGTGCAACTTATTTTTTTCTGAAATTCTATATATCACACCTAATTAGCTGCATAAATGTCAGTTTAAAAAATAGAATCTGTTAAATAATATTAACCGTGTTATTTCATAATTATCTCCTGCATTGTTTATCTAATTGCTCTCTACTGTGTTTTTTTTAATGGATGACATATTTAACACAAATAACTTAATTTAGAACGTAATAAAATAAACTGGAACGTTAGCTTTATATTATATTTAAGCCAGCTACAAAATTATGTTTTTTCACCCCATGCACTCAACAACAACAACAACAACAACAACAACAACAACAACAACATATCAATTAGCTAAATGCTAGTGTTACGTAAAGCTCTGGTTCTCAGGGGGTTTTTTTGCACAGGAAATATTTTACATATTACATTATACACAATTATATTGACATTATATTTACATGTAATTTCATTCATTCATTCATCTTCTACCACTATATCGGATCTTCCCTCAGGTCATGAGGAGTCTGTGCCTATCTCAGGTGTCTATGGGCATTAAGGCAGGATACACCCTGGAAGGAATGCCAACCTATCGTAAGGCACACACACTCATACACTAGGGACAATTTTCCAAGGTGCCAATCAACCTACCGTGCATGTTTTTGGACCAGAAGGAAACCGGAGAACAGGGAGAACATGCAAACTCCACACACACATGGCCGAGACAGGAATCGAACCCGGACCCTGGCGGTGTGAGGCGAACGTGCTAACCACTAAGCCACCGTGCCCCCTTTTGCATATAATATTATTCACAATAAATGAAAATATCTTTTGAAAATATTCGACAAAACAATCAACTTGAATTTCGAAAACGCAAGACTATAATTTGGTCTTTTTTTTTACCGCGCCAGTCAAATTGGGCGCTTTAACTTTTGTCCGCGACGCCCCTGAAATGTTTAATGATGATATTTTATCATCCTGTATTCCGAACAAACCGACCGAGTTCCTGCTTTTTCGCTGGTGGACCCATAAACGTGCACTTTTAGCGATCCAGAGAGGAAAATCCGAGCACGTGCAAGATAGTAAGAAATGTCAAAACCCGGTTGTGTGTGTGTGGTTGGGGGGGGTCGGGGGATTGGGAAGCGGGGCGGAATGGCACGGCTGAGATTCTGGCGACATTTGTAACCCGAGAACAGCCGTGATCTGCTCACAGTAGGGGATCTGCATACAAAAACCTCCAACACAATTCTTCTGAGTGGTGCAGCTGAAGGGCTAAATATACTCTCATGCACCTGCAGCTATTGTAGGAAGGGAAGGGTGTTTTTGAAGCTGTTGATGGATGGATAAGCTGGAATCGCTGTGTGTGTGTGTGTGTGTGTGTGTGTGTGTAGATTTGGTTCATTCCATATCATTTGGGAAGTTTTACATCCACCATGTTACAGCAAATGGTAAGGATTATGCAACAGCCAAGGCAAGAAATACATGTCTAGCTATAAAACCAGTCTATTTTCATCATTATCTTCTGCATGCTGGTTTCCTCCCACCTTCCATAACACACCAGGTGGACAAAAACAACTTGAAATACTCACAACGTTTCATATTATCACCGAAGAAAACTTGCACACTATCATTTCACTATTTCGTACCACTTCTATATGTATTTTGATGTCCATTTAGAGCGTATAAACACCTTACAGCTATTTCTCTGTATTATCTTTCTGCAATTAAAACAGCCCTATATTTATTAATGCTTTATTTTTAAGCATGGGTGCAACAATTTATCCGGGTTATGATTCATCACAAATCAAAAATGTCACCATTTGCATCATGGACTTATTTTTCTGTATATGATGTACGTGTTACCCTATTAGTCGCGCTGCCTACGCATGAGCTACATGTCACCGGCATCACGCTTTTTTTGTTTGACCTCTACAGTAGCAGGGCAAAATGAACATGAGCTGTTTTAAATATATATATTTTTTGAAAGAGGCTATACATGAGTGGGAGGTTGAAAAGGCGTATCATAGCATTGCTAAATGTGACATACATGACGGAGAGGTGGCGGCGAGATAATCCTGGTTAGCCTTCGCAAGCTGTTGTTGGGCGAAAGCCACGGCTTTCTTTCACTACAGTTCCACCGGAAGAGTGAAAAATGCTTGATAGCACAATCATTTTAGCTTATTATGGATGTTACTACACATCGGAACGACTCAATGGATATGCTGGAGCTCCGAAAAAGGCCACCACTGTTGAAAGAGACCACTGAGGTGTCACTCATCACATCATTAACATCTGTGATAGACAGAGCATTACTCCATATATATATATATATATATATATATATATATATATATATATATATATATATATATATATATATAAGGGTGTAGCTCAGTGGTCTAAGGCGCTGGGCTGCTGATCGGAAGATCCGGGTTTCAAAGCCCACGGTATGGCCAAGTTGCCGCCCTTGGGTCCTTGAGCAAGACCCTTAATCCTCTGTGCTCCAAGGGGGCGCCTGTATCATGGGTGACCCTGCGCTCTGACCCCAACTACCAACATCAAGCTGGGATATGCGAAGAAAGAATTTCACTGTGCTGTAATGTATATGTGACAAATAAAGGATATTCTCTATTCTCTCTTCTCTCTCTTTCTCTCTCTCTCTCTCTCTCTATATATATAGATATATATATATATATATATATATATATATATATTTACATTTACATTTGCGGCATTTGGCAGACGCCCTTATCCAGAGCGACTTACAACTGAGCAATTGAGGGTTAAGGGCCTTGCTCAAGGGCCCACTAGTGGCAGCTTGCTGGTGGTGGGGTTTGAACCCATGATCTTCTGGTCCAGAGTCCAACACCTTACCACTAAGCCAACACCTCCCTATACATATATATAAAACAAACAAAAATCATACTTTTTTGTGAACATATCAGATACGCGTTGACTCATTAACTAAAAAGAATTCATAAAAAGTGTCATTTAATGTAGAATTTGCTGGATATTTTATTGTAATGTGGCTGCAAACTGGTGATGTGTTTTTCTCCCCACAATATACAGTGACATCTTTTTACATAACTTATATGACTTTTTACATAACTTTTTACATAACTTAAATATAACTCTTCTTAACACTTGTTCACAAATATACATTTTAAATTCTACTCTATTACTAATTTCAATATTATAAAAGCAACCAGCCATAATAAATATGACATACAGTTTTTTTTACATGTAATAAATCAAACAATGGTGCAATATTCTGAGAATGAACATACTGACAGCACGGAACAGAGAAAGACAAACATGAAATAAAGCGTGCTATGAAAGGTGGGAATCTAATGCATATGCTAATCAAGTGTTACAAAGGAACAGACGTGAGTATTGATGTGATAGTCATGTAATGGTTCAATAGCCAATGGCTGATGGGAATCATAGTCTAGGGTCATAGATTTGGACATTATCTGTATAAAGTCATTATTATACCTTCTAAATAATATGGAAAAAAAGGGCTAATAGAAATGAGGTTGAACAACAGTATGAAAAACAGACCGTTTTTTGGCTGTTAATGGCTGGGTTTTGGCAGTTTCGCTAGATTCAGTAGATTACTGATTGAACGTTTATATAAAGACCATTCAATAGCGGTCCATTGTCAGAAAGAGTAGATCTGTGGGACATTTAAATGTCATGTATCTTCACCGAAGTACACACTTGGTACACAACTGAAGGACGCCTAACATATAAAACTAAAATTATGGTTCTTTAAATGCTAGGAAAAATTGAGATAAGTGGCCCACGATAGAATGCAGAAGGAATAAATTAATAAAATATTTTATTTTTTAAAAAAGATGTATTTTGATATATGTTCATTTCAGAATTGCATACAAAAGAATCAGTGTTCTTAACCTTAACCTTACCCCAGTCTTGCATTCTTGTTTGCTCCGGGTGCTTGGTCCCATTGAGAGTGATTGAATGTAATGATGTTTTCTGAAATGAAAAGGACAAGAGCAATGCAGTATCATTTCAGACTTTTAAATGTCACCAGATGTGGTAATTTAAGTAGTTTGTTGTTGTAAAAAAAATACATTATAGAGGAAAAAAATGTCTGTAAGACATTTGTATTTGCTTTTTGAAAATTATATAATAAATACTTTTTGAAAATAAATATAATATCCTCTATATTTCCATATTTCTGAGGTTTCTTCTGTTTATTTACTCTGCCTTTTGTCAATTGATTTAAATACACAATTAACACGTATATGCAGCATCTCACAAAATTCATTACACTCATTTCAGCAACCATTTTTTACAAATATTTTCTCAGGGGACGATTCTATAAACAAAAATAAAATACCTTTACAGAATAAATGTAACAGTAATTCATTACAGTAACAGTAATGTAACAGTAACAGTAATTCATTACACTAATGCATTATCATTGTACAACAATGAAACATTATTGAAAATTGATCATTTTTTATTTTAAAACGATATTTTTCAATTTCATTCACAATATTGTGATACATATCGATATATTTTTTGTGAACATATCGAGATACTCGTCGAATCATGAGCTAAAAATAGCCACAACGAAAATGGGTAAGTAAATTACAGTCACTTATGAAAATGAAAATTGACAAATTACAGTCGCAATTTCATGTAAAATCAGTTCTTTAGACGACGCCATGATTTTCAACTGAAACGTAATTTGAATAATTATTTGAAAAATAGAATTTTTTTTTACGAGGGTTTGAAACTTTTTTCTTAAAATGTTAACTAAAAGCGCCACCTAGTGGCCAAATGAAAGTAATCAAAAAGTAATCAAATCAGTTAACTTTTATAAAGCAATTGATGAGTTACAATACTTATTACATTTTGAATAGGGTCATTTGTAATCTCTACTCTCTTATACCTATTATATTGTTATCTATTATATCTATAATCTATTATAAGTAACCTTACCAACACTGTGTGTGTATATATGCATACATCAGGCATGTTGAAAGTTCGACATACATACATGCATATATATGTATATATCTATATATATGGAGCAATTTTTTGGATAAAAATATTACTACTAATGTTTTTTTTTTTTACTGTAACAAAGCATTGAAGTTAATCACGTGTGGATTTTATCGTTTCTAGCCGAGGTCACGCTGAAGATCGAGAGCACAAGTCTATGACAGGGAAATGAGGCGGACACACAGAGAGGCCCTGTGGCCATTTCTAGTAAATGGGGCTCATTTTAGTGGCATTGTTTTCCCATCACTGAAATGCATCTTGTACAGCTTCTCAGGCGCAGCCATTTATTATTATTTTTCTGAAGTCTAAAAGTGCCAGAGTGCTCAGCTTACATATGGCTTGGGTGTTGGAGGATGACTAAATCTCCATTCGGTCAGAAGGAGGAGAGGAAGAAAAAAAAAAGCTTGACTTGGGGCTAAGTAAATGCTTTTCATAGATCTTTTTATGGTCCAAGGAAAATATTGATTGTATATATATTGTTTTGTTTTTTTTTAGTCAAAGCTGCATTGATAAAATGTATGGTTTCCAATGTACAAAACGGTCTTCCAACAAATTAAAAACACAAATGATAATAATATAAATGTTATTTAATGTTCACATGCATATTTTAACTGCTAACTGTAATACACACATATTTTGAATGTTTTTCATAATGCAGTAATTATACACTGTATCTACATAACATTGTGACCGGTAAATGAACATTTCAAAAAAGAAATAATGGTATTTCTCTCATTTAAATAAACAAAACTTTAATATATCCCGAGCATGTAGAATGACATGTTAAATGATTGATAAGTGACTCATCTGGTACGATGAACTTTGTTTTGAATAAAGAGAGCCAAAAGCATTTCATATGACGGATTGAAAATATTGGAGTCGCATGACCAAGCTGTGCCTGATGGACATTTCTCTTAACCCTCAACTGTTCAGTGTATAAATAATACAATCCATCCGTCCATCCACCTGTTCATCCATTCATTCGTCTGTCTACCACCCACCCATTTATTCATCAAACTATTCATCTATCCATGTCTCCCTCCTTACATTTATCCCTCCAGCCACCAATCTGTCAATGCTTCCAACCGCGAATCAGTCCCTCTACTTATCCATCCATGTATCCATCCTTCCAACGCTCTGTCCATCCGGTCATCCATTCATTCATTCATCTGTCTCGCCATCTCGCCACCTTTTCCTCCATCTATTTCTTTATCTATTCTCTCCATCCTTATGTCTATCTCTCAAATCATGCATTTAACTACCAATTTATCCATCCACCCATCCATCACTCATCCACTTATCCACACATCTCCAGCACTTAACAGTTAAAAGAAATGTAACGGAAATGACAAGTTCTGTTCTCGGGTCCAATCCTTCCTCAGCATCTTTGTTCTTTTTCGAAGACTGAATAGGGCCTCCACACTTCCTATTGTTATGTTTAGATGATTTAAAGTCTGCGTTAATCTTTTAATCTAAGTTAACGAGGAAGGAGGTTAGCGAGGAAGATGTGTAAACGATAATATAGAACATGATTCGAAATTCAGCACTACTGTGTTATAGAACGTCTCTGAGCAAGGCAAATTCCACCCGGTTATATACGACTCCGCTATGTTATTTAAAAATAGCATTTTAGATGCACCTTAAACAAGATAAATGTTCGACCTGCAGCGGAACGTTCCGGTGTTACGATTATGAACAGGGTTACAGCTGTTATGTGTGCTAAGCAAACCTTTGAAATCTGCGATTGTTGCCTGCCAGTGAGAATGTTTTGCTGGAAAACAACATCCAGTCGCATCCAGCTGGCAGTCAATGGGTCTGGAAAGCTCGAGCCCGAACATGTGTTCTCTTGCCAAAGGTAATATGGGAATCGATTCAGAGTGGGCCGAAGTGAGAAAAATTCATTTCTGCATAGAGACGAATGCAAAGCGAGATATCTCTGCTTGACTGGAGGCTCTTGGCATGGGGCAAAAATCAACTGCTTGGTGGGAGTTCAGGCTGAAACGAACTGCTCTTTTAATGTGTAATTGGGAATGCATCAAGTACACACTGATACTTAAATAATATCTATCATTGCTAGATCATGAACAATGTCTCCCGTGCCTTGTTAGAACGTTTTACAGCATTTTAGTAGCTGCGAGCCAAAATCATCACAATGAAAAGAACCAAAGACTTGGCTCAGGAATTATTTTAATACGCGAATTTTATAATTTCACTTGAATTACTGAGATAAATGATCTTTTACACGATATTCTAATTTACTGAGATGCACCTGTATGGTTGGAATGACAATAAAAGCTTATTGATGTTGCACTATGACTTTCTTGCTCAGGTGAAGATGTCACTCTGCTTCCAGCTCAGAGCATCACACCCGCCCCCCACCACCACCATTTTTATGGTATATGCAACTCCTCACTCCTTTTTTTCAGAGATAAGAACAGATAAAGTCTCTAGTAAGAGATAAAGTATGGTCTATACTTTTAAGTAAAGAAATATGGGCTCGTTAAAAATATATATACTTATACTATTAGCTATTTTAGTGTCACTCAGGTAGCTGAACCTCGCATTGTATTAATATATTAATTGTTATGTCCCAGTCCAGGTTTGGGCAGTACAGGCATGGAATGGTGGATGGAGGGTGGATGTAAATATGTATTTGGTATATAAATGAAGGAATGGAAAACAAACATCTCACAGAAGTGTATTGAGTATTTACAGTATCCGGGTAAACTTCATTGTACGCCAAGGCCAACATAAATAAAAGAATACTTTTTACCACCTAGCTGCCCTAAACACAAAACAAAGACATAACTAACAGAAAGACATACACATACACTGGCAGTTACACAAAAATTGGCAGCTATATCCATACTACTGGAAAAAAACCAAAAAACACAAAATGTGTGCATATATAAATACACTAAGACTGAACAGGAAGTATTTAGATTCAGTGTATAACTAGAAGGGACAGGCAAACTGGAGGTCGGGACGGGCATAGGTCGTTAACAACAACGAAACACACATCTGGCAAACAGAACAAAGGTGAGTAAGGCAAGCGAATTCCCGCCTTCTGCCTCAGGCACACCAAGGTACCACTGTGTGTATATATATATATATATATAATATATAATATATCTATATATATATATATATATATATATATATATATATATATATATATAGGATATATATAGTGGTGCCTCTGTGTGGTGTCGCTCTCAGTGTATGTAGCCTTCAGCTAACATCGGATTTTTCGTCTGGATGTTTACATGGCTAACATTAGCCATATTAGCCCACATTAGCCATATTGCTACATGCTCATTGTTTACTTTGTAAGCTAGCCTACGTCGGGGGGGTTATGGGGTGGGGGGGGGGGGGTGGGGGTCGGGGGGGGGGGGGGGGGGGGTGCATGCTAGCCAAGAAATGATACACCAGTGGTGATTTGAAAAAGCAGCACAATGACACTAAATTGTTTCGACGGGCTGAAACATATCCATTGTGTCCCCAAACAAAAGAAACAAACCTTTATGAATATGTAAGAAGTAGAATGTACAGATATTTGTGTAAAAATGTAATGAGGAAAAATAAAATGAATAAATAGTGGAGCTAAATAAATCCAGTAGAAAATGGTCTCTCTTTGTTACTTTCCACCTCTGAACATAATATAAAATCTTGCTCCGTTCCAAAGATTGCCTCATTCCTTTAAAGGACATCACATATCCAGCTAGCTAGTTTAAAAGTATTGCTGTCACTGAATCTGCCTAAGGGCTGTTATCAGCTAAAGGATCTCGGGACCTGGCTGTCCCGGGGGCCCTCCTTTGACTAAATATCTGCTTCAGGGGCCGTGTGTTAAGGAATGTTTAATCATGGTAGTAGCAGTGGGCACAGAACTACTTCATCTATCAGCTCCAGTACATCGCACGGCTCACTAATCACTCACACCTGTGTCTCGTTACGGCTTGTTTAGCTCCACTGTTTAAGTTCCAGTGTCTCACTGTCAAGCATTTAGCCTTTGCATTGTATCCATATCTTATGATTATAGTAGTTTTGCACTTTAATATGCTTTTATATATAATTCCAGATGCAAATACCTTTCCTCCCATAAGGAAGTGTTCAGGAATAGAACAGCCTTTATTTGTCACTTATAACCAGTGTTGGGAAGGTTACATTGGAAATGTAATACAAATACAAATTACAAATGACCCTATTCAAAATATAATAAGGAATGTAACTTGTCAATGACTTTATAAAAGTAAAGCAGCTGATTAGATTTTATTACTTTCAAGTTTCTAATGGATATTTCCAACGACATCATTTACAGTTACAGTAACAAAATCAACTCTACTGTTTACTGTTAGTATTTTAAAATCTTTCATCACTGGAATTTTTATATTCATTGCATTTTTAAAGCACAGCCACAACAAAAAGCCAGACTTTATTTTTGTACTTTATACAAACAAACAATATTTAATACTGTTTTAGAGATCAACTCTATTTTTGACTGGATGACAGGTTATAACAGGACTCTATGACAGGACGCATTGACAAGTAACATGGCGAAGGCGAGACTCGAAACCCCAACCCTGGAGGCGAACATGCTAACCGCTAAGCCCAGTGGGAGTGCAACAAGTTGTTATTATTATTATTATTATTATTATTATTATTATTATTATTATTATTATTATTATTATTATTATTATTATTCAACATATCCTAGATTTTTATAGAAATTGTTCAGATGTAACCCTTTTTGTAATCTTTAACTGTAATTTAATTGCACATTTTTTTCTCAGTAACCGTAAAGAATTACTGTTACATTTATTTTATATTTAAATGACGTAACGCGGTACATGTAACTAGTTCCTCCCCAACACTTTAAATTACAGCACATATCCCAGATTGTTTTTCATTCATTCATTCATCCATCTTCTACCGCTCTATCCAATCTTCCCTCGGGTCACGTGAAGTCTGTGGGCACACACACACACACACACACACACACACACACACACACACACACACACACACCACACACACACTCACTTTCACACATTCAAACACAATTTTCCAAGGTGCCAATCAACCTACCGTGCATGTTTTTGGACCGGGGAGGAAACCGGAGAACCGGGAGAAAAACCCCAATGAAGCATGGGGAGAACATGCAGAATACATGCAGGGAGAACATAAATATTTTTATTTATTTCATCTTTCATCTTCTACCGCTTTTATCCGATCTCTCGGGTCACGGGGAGCCTGTGCCTATCTCAGGTGTCTATGGGCATTAAGGCAGGATACACCCTGGATGGAATGCCAACCCATCGCAGGGCACACACACACACATTCACACACACATTCACATCACACTAGGGACAATTTTTCCAAGGTACCAATCAACCTACCGTGCATGTTTTTGGACCGGGAGGAAACCGGAGAACCCGGAGAAAAACCAGCTGAGGCACGGGGAGAACATGCAAACTCCACACACACATGGCCGAGACGGGAATCGAACCCAGACCCTGGAGGTGTGAGATGAACGTGCTAACCACTAAGCCACCGTGCCCCTCCAGATTGTTTTTATTTTTATTTATTTATTTATTTATTTATTTTTATTCATTATTCAGAAGCTGGGGTGGGAGCACAAGTTCAGCCATGATATAGCACCCCTGGAGCAACAGCCTTGTTCAAGGACCTTGTTGAAACCGTGACTTGATCCCCTGATCACTGAGCTACACTTTAAAAATTCTGAGTGACATTTTGAACAGTGTTAATTATTATTATCATAAACATTTGCTACAATAGAGAACGCTGAATTTGTGACCCATCCACTGTGTTACAATACATAGTATTATATTATAAAACAATCCATTTTTATGGTTCATCACACTACCCCTACATGGATTTCCTATAACAGCATGTCCTGTCAAGATTTACCACACATGTGCATTTTACATCCACGTAAACAAACGAACACAAAATTCCCTCTTAATTCATTTGGAGTCATCGTACATCAGCAAAAGTGGAAATTAGCACAAGTATACGCTACGATAATTAAGTTCATTGTTGCCGTTCAGTACTAATGCGACACCTACACTGATCGATGATTGCAATTAATCAGGACTTGGACAATTCATAATTGTATTGTGGGTTTTTTTTTTCTTCATTGGGAACAAAATCAGTCTCCGGCACCATTGAGATAAATCCAATTATCTCAAATGAAAAGGCAATCCTAGTTCTGATTCACAAAAGATCAGCAGTCATTTCTTCGAAAGGGCACACATCTAAAAGCTTTTTAAAGCGGTCTGTTTGTTTTTATTTTTGTCAAGATGAAGGGAAAAAATGCTCCAATTTCATCCTCAAGGGCCCGTTATGTATTCAGCGTTCTCGCGACATAACGTCTCGGGTTTAATGGCTATCTATGTTGCGCGTTGCACAAGTTCAGTGCGCACGGGCCATAAGGTGTAGCGTTCCACGACTCGGTGGCTAGAGTTGTTAATTAGCAATAATTACTAAAGAGGGCCTGGGTGTTGCATTTATTCATGCACAGCTCGGGATTAATGACCCATCATGTACTTCTACTAAATTGTGTTCAAGTCTCTTAAATAAACAGCCAATTTCGCACGTGCTGCTCTGGGACACACTTCTGGCTGCCGTGATTAACACTAACTTCCAATTAAAGGAAAAAATAGTGCTCTTCTTGACCTTCGATGCTGCGCTAAAGAAGAGCGCTGTTCATGGGCACTTGCCAAGAAGACATCCACTTAGGAATCCTTGAGTATGAAATTGTCCCATTTTCTGTCACTTGTTTTCGTACAGTAAGCGCTGTATATGTATATATATATATATATATATAGATATATAGATATATATATATATATATATATATATATATATATATATTTTTTTATATTTTAATTTTCCCCCATATATGCTGTAGATTTGCAGTGCAGTTTTTGTGCCACTATTTTTCCATGTAAATAAATAAATAAATAAATAAATAAATAAATAATAAAGAATATATATATATATATATATAGTATATATATATATATATATATATATATATATATATATATATATGATGTACTCACATTGCAATGCTCTAAATTTATGTTGCTTTGATGACAAAATTATTTTCTACAGTATGTTTTTACGTTTCTGGTCACGCCTGCATTAATGATAACCTGGACTCAATTTTATATGGCTTACCCCAAAAAAATAGCACGAAGAAGTAGCACTTTGAAGAAAGTATTATGCAGGGCCCAACAACACACTCCACCAAATATTGCATGATTAATGTCCTGTATACTATTCAATAATTTCATAACATCATAACATTTTATCAGGATTTTGGCCTCTAGATGGCCCCAGGATACACCCATGATACACCCAAGACTGTCAATGATGTAGACATGTATATTACCGAGGAACACACATCATTTCTGCCAACCCGTGTTTTATATATATATATATATATATATATATATATAGATATATATATAGATATATATATATATATATATATATATATATATTATTATATTTATTTATTTTTATGTTATTTTTGTTGTGTTTTTTAATACATACATACGCACACAGTGGTGTGAAAAAGTGTTTGCCCCTTCCTGATTTCATTTTTTATTAGGTTTGTCCCACTACAAATACAATTTTATATTAATAATTTAATATAAATATTAAAATAAACAATTTAATATGAATACAAATTTTAGTCGAAGATAACATGAGTAAACACAAAACAGAGTTTTTAAATTTAATTTAATTTTTTTCTTATTATTAATCACCAGACACCTGACCATAAAAATTGCATGTATTTGTGCAGGTATTTTAACATCCTGTTTCACATTCCTACATTGTTCTTTTATTAAATGTTGGCAAATGTGTGTTGAAGAATCATATATGAAAAAAAAATTCATAAGCTGTTAGCTTTGTAGCCTTTCTATTTCTTTTTTTTTTATGACTTGATGCATGTGTAAGACAATTGACCAAATAGCCCTGGCTAATCAGCTCAAGCTGAAATCAAGAAGAGAGCGCAGGTCCGACTCACTGAATCAGTGATCAGTCAATGCTCAAATATTACAGTACTCTGGAATTTGGTTTTGAATACTTTGTCCCACATTACTGCCACCTGTGTCCTACTTTCTGTGTGTATATACAGTACACTAACAGCATTTATAGCATGTTGCTTTAGTTTCTGTGCTAGTTATTTGGTGTTTCTTGGCCAGTATATCATGGTCCCTGTTTTTGTTTGCGTTCTTTTTTTATGGCTTTTTTGCTTTTACTGAACTAATAGGTACTTTTATTAATTTTTTGCCTCGTTCGTTTTAGAATCTTTGGGATCGGATTTATGCTTCACTGATAACGCATCTAACTTTTATATAGCTGACAAGAGTTTGAATCCCAGCCTTTACCCATGTGTGTTTTACCTCAGGTGGTAACTCTGAAAGGTTTACAGAGGTTGATGTCCTGGGAACGTATTTCCTTTATCCTTTGTTATAACTTATATATATATATATTTTTTTTTCTAGATCTCGATCCAAAGCAGATTCAATTTTATCAGTTCAGAAGAAGTCTGAAGTTTGTCCAGACATTTCTGTGGTAAAAATGTCCAAAGTTTACCACCTGAAAGGTTTTCTCCTTCATGCCTCCTGATATAAGCTAATGAGACTGGCATTTAGCCACACCGGTCATGGACAGGGTCAGCAGATGGAAACATTGCGGAGATTTTCTCATTAGAATTGCAAATTTGCATCTGAATTGCAAATGCTATTTTGAGGTATGCCACTGATCAAAATTACCTTTGTGTTTATTTATGGAACATCAATACTATGTAAAGGAGTTTGAACATTTCAAACGCTGTACAGAAGAGATTAAATTAAATCTTTGTATTTTTTTACCTCTGTAAAAGAAAAAAAAACAATGTTTATATTAGTGATTATAGAAAGTGATTTTGTCAGTGTATGTAATAAATAGTTTATTGAGTAAGTGCATAGTGAGTTTTTATTATATCACATTGTATGGAACAGTGAGTTCCTGCACTAGATTTCAGCTGAAATTGAAAAAAAAGATTGTTTTATATAGATGTGAACAAAGATTTGCTTCAAGCTGAAAAGGTCAATGTTGAAAAGAAATGGGAAAATCTTACTTTACCCAATCTCTCAAATTTTTTTTTGTTTTAAGAAATGGGTTTCGTATTCTACATCCAAAATGGTCACAGTTATGTCTTTGATTTTGGCGTGGGTGGTGAATAAATCAAGCAGTAGTCTTAACAATACACACACACACAATACACACACACACACACACACATATATTTATTTATTTATATATATATATGCATATAAATAATATATGCATATACAGTGTTGGGAAGTGACTAGTTCCATGTAACAGTGTTACGTACTTTAATTACAACATAAACGTAACAATAATTCCTTACAGTTACTGAGGAAAAACGTGTAAAAATGTTGAAGATTACAAATCCCAAAGTGCCCCTTCCTCGATAAAAATCCTAAAAACATATCCTACATTTTGAAACTTTGGTTTAAAACTTTTTTTTTTACTTACAATGTTCATTTCATGGGGGCACGGTGGCTTAGTGGTTAGCACGTTCGCCTCACACCGTCAGAGTCCGGGTTCATTTCCCGTTTCGGCCATGTGTGTGTGGAGTTTGCAAGTTCTCCCTGTGCCTCAGTGTTTTTTTCTCGGGGTCTCCGGTTTCCTCCCAGTCCAAAAACATGCACGGTAGGTTGATTGGCACCTTGGGAAATTGTCTCTAGAGTGTGAATGTGTGTGTGAATGAGAGTGTGTCCAGGGTGTATCCTGCCTTAATGCCCATAGACGCCTGAGATACTTATTACATTTTGAATAGGGTCATTTGTAATCTATTACATTTCCAAAGTAACCTTTCCAACACTGTGCATATATACAAATATACATTGGTGCCTCGGCTAACTTGGGTTTCGGCTAACGTTGTTTTCAGTTAACGTCATGTTTTGCCACCAAAATTTTGTACTGGTTAACGACGTTTGCTCCAGTTCAAGCTGGGATTCTACCTGTCAGTGTCATGAACAAGTCTCTCCAGGACAGTTGGTTAACAGTAGATTACGCCATTCAGTGTCTAAAGTGGTGCCTCGGCTAATGTCCGTAGTTAGCCAAGGCACCACTGTATATATATATATATATATATATATATATATATATATATATATATATATATATATATATATAGATATATATATATAGTAGGAGGAAGGCTAATTAAAAGGGGATTCTTGCAGTCTGAAAGTACTTCTGAGTGCTTTGGGGAAAGTAGTTAAAAATGAAAAATGTAAACTTTTTTTTACGAAGTATATTCCGTGTCTGAAAAAAATGATCCCTATACAATAGCCTTACCAATGTAGAGCAGAGCAGTGGTGGGAATTTCACATTTCAGTGGTGGGCATTTCACACATAGACCGTCAGCGTTGTCCTCCCCGAATCAATTCAAATCTCAATACCCTCATTATGTTGCCAAGGCTTTAGAATCCATGAATTGTATACAGAAACACACAGTGTAACAGAGCGCTGCGTAATAGACAGGAATCTCATGCAGCGCCAATAAATACGAAGAAGAAAAAGACGGGGAAACTATTTCACATAATTCAACAAGTCTCCATTCACCGCAGTCACATCTCTATATGTTGGTGTGTATAAACAGCAGAGGTACGCTGCATGAACATATGTATTTATGTATAGGTACGATTCGTTCATCGATGAGGGTGCGTTTCCACTGGAACGGGTGAAGGAGGAACACGTCAAAAGCGAGCACCATGCCGAACAGACAGCGTCACTTTCCCGTCTGTCAGTGGCGTTCGGAGCGCTTGTTTTTGTTGGTTGGTTGGTCTGTTGCCACAATATGTATGTATGTATTTATTGAATTCTGACTGATCAGATTTCAGAACTTGGTGTTATTTTGTCCTCCATCTGGCTAAGTCATTCATAATCCAGACCCCATTTCAAGTATCTGAATTTGAATAGCTCGAGGACACAGAGCCTTGAACCCGCCTCTGAAATGTATTAAAAAGAAAACCGTCAAACTATCTTTAATACGTATTTACTTTGCATTTCGATGATGGGAATTTATGATAATTCAGCTGCCTTGTTTTTTTTTTTGTAAAGAACGGCCTAAATGCGTTTGTTCCATAAGAGCCAAGGCCTAAAAAAGCCAAATGATGACCTTGCTATCCAAACAGATGGTCCACATGTAATGTTGCAGAGGAAAAGGAATATGGAAAGGCGGGCGGGGGGGTGTAATTAGGCAGGATGAAAAAAAAATCTTGGCAAATCATTCACTATTGAAAGCAGTTTTGTTGAATTGACTTTTTACTTTTTTTTCGGATTTAATGTGAAAAGCATGAAATGTTTGGATGAATAATACACCTGTGTATATTCAGAAATACAAGTGCTTGAAATATGTCACTGTCAAAAATAAATAAATAAATAAATAAATAAAAACTGGGGCAGGACCTCAATTCCTTCCCTCAATTCGACAATGTGATTCTGATGCAGCTCAATTGTGAAAAACATAACATAACATACCATTTTCCTTAGAATGTTGATTACAGTAAGCGCCACCTAGTGGGCAAATGAAAGTAATCAAAAAGTAATGAAATGTAATTTTACTTTTCTTTTAGATAGTAATTGAAAACTTTAGAATAGGGTAATTTATAATCTATTACATTCCCAAAGTAACCTTCACCAACACCGGCCATGACCAGAGTGACAGAGAATAGATCTGCTTAACATCTAAACCCTCAACGAGGTATTAAGGGGGAACTCTAAAAATAAACGAGTAGATTGCACCCTATAAGCACTACAAATCGCATCGCCTTCAACTTAATTATGTTTGCGCATGTTGTTTTTCATGGCGTCCTTCCCCACCACCAAATTATTAAAATGACTGTACTGGTAAAATATTCAGTCGGAAGACCTGCATTATAGACGGTCATCCCGAATGACGCGCACTATGCCGGATTCGCCGAGATGTAAAAGCAGTGACCTCATTAGCATCAATGACAACCTGACCAGTACATGCTTTTGTGGACAATGCCTGGGATGCATCATTAGGAAGTGTTGCTAAATATTCTGATCCTTTACTCATGTGATTTATGGGCCTGGTCATTCCAAGCTCAACATTACCAAGGAGATTATTCAGCCACAGTTGACAAAAATTCACAAGGACCCTTAAATACCATACTCTTTATAGCCGATAAGACAGGAAGTGTGATATGTTTGCTACAAAATGTAATCCTTTCCTCTGCTAATCCATCAAACTGAGTAATCATTCATCACCGTGCTAGAAATAATAAAAAAATCACTTTAGTATTATCACATTGTGTGTGTGTGTGTGTGTGTGTGTGTGTGTTACTTGGTTTGCATTAAAGCGGATACATGGCACTGTATTCAAGATAAATCAAAATCTGGCATATTCAGAGTTGGTTATATGCATTCATTCAGATGTGAATGTCACAAGGCAGCCTAAAAGCAAGAGACCATTTACGAATTAAAGGACAAATATGATGATAAACCAACAAGACATCCCCACTGTACAGACGGGACTGTGTAAGTCTGGCCTTCACGGTGAAATTGTAGCAAAGAAACCAATACTTTGGAAGAACGAGAGGCTTTCTTAGGCCAAGAAACACAAGGAATGGACAGTAGATCATTGGAAAATCTGTTCTTTTTTTTAACATATTGTGGATGAATGGACAGTTAACAAATATATGGTAGTCCCACTGTGAGTAATGTTTAGGACTGCTTTTTTGGTGACACTGTGATTTGGTGATTTGGAGGTGATTTGGAGGTGTGTATCTCAGTGGTTAAGGTGTTGGACTCCGCAAGATCATGGATTCAAACCCCACCACTACCAAGCTGCCACTAGTGGGCCCTTGAGCAACGCCCTTAACCCTCAATTGCTCAGCTGTAAGTCGCTCTGGATAAGGGCTTCTGCCAAATGCCGTAAATGTAATGTAAATGTAAATTAAAAACAATGTAAATTTAGTCCAAACTGAAGGCACGTATAGTAATGTAAATACCGTATAGCTGCATGAATACATATAGTAATATATAATAATATAGTATAATATACTAATATATTATATAATATAATAATATAGTCTAATAAAATAGTAATAATATAGTAATACATGCATGAATACATATAGTAATGTAAATACTGAATGAAAAGGTTTAGTTGTTTTGTTGAATGTGTTCTATTTTTACAGCTTCTTTTACAACAAATTGGCTATCTTATAAAATATGTTTTATATATATATATATATTTTTTTTTTATATTGCATATTGACTCACTCAAGATAGAACACTGTTACATTCAGAATAAAGCTGTTTGAAATGTAACCCTAAGCAGCCACTTAGCCACAAATAAAAGAAGAAACAGAAAAGAAGAGAAGATATGTGAAAATATGCACAACAGGTATCTCAACAAAAGTATTGACACTTGACTTTTAAAGCCATATATGATTCGTCTATGAACTGTTAAAGCACAGCTTAAAGCACACATGTATATAGAATGCCTTTGGATGTCTCTGTTAGAATTCAAATTTGAAGCTGTGTAATAAATCTATTAGTGCACAGAATATTATATAGACTATTAGGTTAACACGTTCTCTTGTTCATCTCACACCTCCAGGATCGGGGTTTCGATTCCTCGTCTCTCGGCCATGTGTGTGTGGAGTTTGCATGTTCCCCTCGTGCCTCAGGGGTTTTTTCTCCGGGTTCTCCGGTTTCCTCCCGGTCCAAAAACATGCACGGTAGGTTGATTGGCACCTTGGAAAATTGTCCCTAGTGTATGAATGTGTGTGTGTGTGTGTGTGTGTGTATGAGTTAGGTGTGTGTGAGTGTGTGTGTCCAGCGATGGGATTGGCATTCCATCCAGGGTGTATCCTGCCTTAATGCCCATAGATGCCTGAGATAGACCCCGAGGGAAGAAAGATCGGATCAGAGGGGAAAAAGAAAAAGCGAAATGAATGACACGAATGAAACGAACTGTTGTTTATTTCATGAATTATGAAATTAAACGTTACATTAACAGTTGCAAACTGTCTAATTACGAATTACTAAGATGATGTTAGGTCATTTATTTTGTAATCTTCATTTTTCAGTTGACAAAAAAGTTTAACGCAATAGGAAACGCGTTACTGGGGTAATGTAACTAGTTACAACACTGTCTACATTATTTTGTCCATATATGAAACTAAGATGATGTAATGAAAGGTCATGTAGGTTTGATTTAATCTGTCATTTTTCAGTTGATGAAAAAAAGTTTATCTACTACAATCACATTATTTTGTCCATATATGAACTAAGATGATGTAATGAAAGGTCATGTAGGTTTGATTTAATCTGTCATTCAGACCTATGGGTCCCAAGTTGAATATCGGGTCTCAATCACACTAAGTTAAATTTAGTCTGGGGTCTTAAAATCCAGATGCTTTCATGCTTTCACCTCTTTTTTCAGCCATGCAAAAAAAAAAAGAAACCTTTCCGGAACATTAAAAGGATGATGCTATTGATGAATCGTCAGTCGTTCCTGCAGCATCTGCATTTTGATTCGGCATGAATTATACAGTCTAACCTCATCTGTGTCGTTTGGCCGAACTTTTCGTCCCATTCTTCTCCTTCTTTCTTTTTTCCGCACACCTGACCATGTTTAAAAATTTAATACCATCTTGGAGCACTCATTACCAGCGTAATTGCTTCAGCCTTTCATTACTTGCCCTTGCCACACCGCGCTTGATTATGGGATGTTAATGATTTAGACCAGACATCGTTTCTCCTCCGAGACCTAATGTGCGTCCCATCTGTAATATGTGTTCAGTCTTGTTAGAACATTATTTAATTTTGCCTGTGATAATGAAAAGGTAAAAGCAGATAGTCAAACAACGATATCAGTGATTTCGCTCGTTCTAGCGCTGGGAAACCTGTACGCCGAAGCCACAAGAGTGCCGCAGAGTGGACCAAAATTATGGCTTTAACTATATTGGCCTTTTATGTATATAAAAACCCTCTTTAAGTGCTGACAGATCACTCAGATTAAGAAAAGTGAGCCAGCTGGAGATGTGTAGATTGGCATGTTGGTGCATCTGGAAATGTTGCTCCTGGGTCATGAATTTGGTTTAGCATGAAGATTAGCATCTTTACAGAGCTCTTCAAGTGTCTGGAGTATTTCCTCCTGCAAAGGTCTATTGGCTAAATTGCACCTAGTCGTGAGCAAGTGTGAATGTGTTGCCTGCTTTTACACCTACATGGGAGGGGGTGTAGCTCAGCGGTCTAAGGGCTACTGATCGGAAGGTCGGGGGTTTTGGTATCGCCAAGCTGCACCCTTGGGTGCTTGAGCAAGGTCCCTAACTCTCTGCACTCCATGACCCTGACCCCATCTTCCTAATAAAGTGGGATATGCGAATAAAAAAATTTCCCTCACCGGATAAATACATAAATAAATAAATAGATTGAAGACGTCTAGGCACACCAAGATATCAACAATCCGCCTTATTTACTCACGTCTTCGGATCTGCGTCTCACTGAAACAATTCTCTTTGCCATGTGAGATCGTTCAACAGCTATATTTACATCTTTGAAACTTGTTTTATACTTTCGCTCTTTAAAAGGTTTTTTAACAAGCTTTTATTTTATCTAAGGTGGAAAGTGGTTTGATGGATCATTATGCTTTCTGATTTATTATATTTTTATAACTCGACTTGGTTTGTTGTTTGTTTTGATTGTTTTGCTGCAGTGGCTAAGGAGGGCAATTATCGCAAATGCTTTTGCACAAAAATATATAACCTGAAATAACATTGAATTCATTCATCTTCTATACATCTTTATCCGATTTCTCTCTCTCTCTCTCGGGTCGCCGGGAACCTGTGCCTATCTGAGGCGTTTTCGGGCATCAAGGCAGGACACAGCCTGTATGGGATACCAAGTTATCACAGACACACACACACACACACACACACACACACACACACACACACACACACACACACACACACACACTATGGACAATTTTCAACCTACAAGGTGCCAATCAACCTACTGTGCATGTCTTTGTGAGGAAACCGGAGAACCCGGATGAAAATCCCCCTGAGGCACTGGGAGAACACTCAAACTCCACACATACATAGCCGAGGCTGGACTCGAACTCCCAACCCTGGAGGTGTGAGGCGAACCACTAACAGCTAAATTACCATTCCCCCTTATAACATCAACAATGATGAAAAAATATTGAATAGACACCTCAACCAGATATTCATTCTTTAAATGTTTTCCTAATAACATTCATTCATTCATTCATTCATTCATTCATTTTTTACCGCTTTATCCGATCTTCCCTCGGGTCACGGGGAGTCTGTGCCTATCTCAGGCGTCTATGGGCATTAATGCAGGATACACCCTGGATGGAATACCAACCCATATCATGACACACACATTCACACACACACATTCATACACTAGTGACAATTTTCCAATTTTGCCAATCAACCTACCGTGCATGTTTTTGGACTGGGAGGAAACCGGAGAACCCGGAGAAAAACCCCTAAAGAACAGGGAGAACATGCAAACTCCACACACACATGGCCGAGACAGGAATCGAACCCGGACCCTGAGGCGAACGTGCTAACCACTAAACCACCTTGCCCCCCTTACATATTCAATATAAATAATGAATAGATACCTGTGTCAACCAGATATTCATTCTTTAAATGTTTTCTTAGCACCAATCACCTCTAATTCATGTATTAGTCATAAAACATAATAGGTATATAATTTCTTAATGTTTTTTGTTTTTTTTTTTTTTTAAAGCTCCATCATATTAAATTGAGTTGAAATTTCTTTTCTGTTATTGTAGTTATAGTTTGATGAGACAAATATAGTTTGATGAAATGAATGTGACATACAGGGATTTCTAGTGGCAGATGGCAAGCGAAAAAGATTTTTTAAAAAATAAAATAAAATAAAACGACAAACAGGTTGCAGGTCTATTTTATGACATATATTTGATGATAAATCGTCAGCTAAATGGTCTCGTAGTCGTTTACTTATTCAGCCATGCGAAACCTCCGAGATGGAATGGCATTCAGCTAATCATTTCTTTGCTAATTGCGTGTGACAGATTGCATCGACTATCATGTTGCGATGGGAATCGCCGGGCGAATCGACCCACATTAAAAAGCAACGGTTGGTGATTTTGCTAAGAGTTTGAGGTTCGTTGAGTGGATTGATTGAAAACAGGGTTAAGCCTGCCAATGGATCATTAACTAAGTGTTCATGTGACATGAGAGCAAACATGTATTTTGGCGAGAGAAACTGGAGCTAATAATTAAAAGTAAAGTTTTCTCATTTAGGAATATTTGTGTCAAATATCATTCAAAATAGGTTTATTGGTATACACACAAAAAGTCTAAATTTAGCATTATTGCCGCTAACAGACTGGTTGTGTTGAAGACTTCCTGGATGAAATTTATAGCGAACACCAATGACAAAGCAGATATATTTGACATATATTTTTGAAGGAAGGAATTATCCAAAAGGAGCACGGTGGCTTAACACGTTCGCCTCACACCTCCAGGGTCCGGGTTCGATTCCCGTCTTGGCCAGTGGGTTCGATTACCATCTTTTTGAGTTTGCATGTTCTGTTCCTCTCCCGTCCGTCTCCCGGGGGCCTCAGGGGGTTTTTCTTTGGGTTTTCCGGTTTCCTCCACCGGTCCAAAAACATGCACGGTAGGTTGATTGGCACCTTGGAAAATTGTCCCTAGTGTATAAATGTATGTGTGATTGTGAGTGTGTGTGTGTGTGTCCTGAGATGGGTTGGAATTCCATCCAGGGTGTATCCTGCCTTAATGCCCATAGACGCCTGAGATAGGCACAGACTCCCCGTGACCCGAGGGAAGATCAGATAAAGCGGTGAATTAATGAATTATCCACATGCAATGACTGTGTAAAGCTGTTTATTAAATTAGCATTTTAATATTTGTTTGTCAAAATAAAGCATGTATAGAAAAGGAACATGCATGTGTTTTTTTTTTTTTTTTTTTTTTTTAAATATAATCAATGTTAACAGTTTGATTTAAAACCTTTATGTCTTATTTATAACCGAGTAAACAGTGGACGACGTGAATAAATGTATATCGTGATCATTTTGCCACATTTTAATTCATTTATTTAGGTTTCGTGTTTATATGTACAGTAATGCAGTAAACACTATCACATTTCAGACATTTTTTGCATGTTTTTTGCATTTTGCAACTTAAACATGCACGTTCTACATCCTAATTCAGAAGTTTCCGGTTTCTCTAATCTGCCAGAACTTCAGTGCTCAATGAAGCATTTTATTCAACTACATTGCCACATATGAAACTGGAAAAAAATAAATAAATAAATAAACATACACCGGTAGCACCCGGGCATGAAAGAAATGATTTCTCTCGGCATCATGGGAATTATTGTTCATTTACAGTTAGGCTGTGTAAATGGGCAGTTAAAGCAGGTAAATCGCATTCTGTTGGTAGTGGCTTGTAGGAAACATAATATCTATTTTTTCTCGTTTATTGTACACAAACTGAATCAGCCAGCATAATCGTGTATTGGCAAAAGATCCAGTTTTATGCAGTAATAATGGACCTATAAATATTATTCTATCTGTCTGTCTGTGCTTTTTAAACGTTCCGTTCCACATTTAATCTCCATTTTCAGGTATAATAACCTCTAATAACCTCTAATATTATGTTAAACTGGCTTTGTGTAGAGGGAAATGCTCAGGATGGGAAAGTTCAAGTGAGGGGGAAAATGTAACGCAGCCCCTGTCAATGGGTGGACGGATGAATGGATGGATGGATGGATGGATGGATGGATGGCTGGATGGATGTGCATACACACATCTAAAACAGATATGCAAATCCAAAAACCGAAGGCATAAATAAGGCATGTGGAAGAGGCAAAGATTGGTCAATTTTTAAACAACGCTACTAGTGCATAAAACAGCATGCACTATGAAAAAAAAAACCAGAGGACGGGAAATGAATGAATGAACAAATAGAGCTGGGTACTGTAATTGCAGAATGTTAAATGAGTCACTTAATGCAATAAATGCACACCGCAAAAAAGTTCCTCTGGAAATCTCAGAAGATCAGCCATTTCTAATCTGCCTGATTTTGACTCGCAATACAACAGTAGACACAATATTCCTGTAGGTTTTTTTTATTGTTTACTCTCTTTCTATCCCATCTTTTCCATTAATGCAATGTCATTAAAATTACAAACCCTAAGAATCCAAGAGGCACGGTGGCTTAGTGGTTAGCACGTTCGCCTCACACCTCCAGGGCTCGGGTTCGATTCACGGGGGTTTTTCTCCGGTTTCCTCCTACGGTCCAAAAACATGCACGGTAGGTTGATTGGCACCTTGGAAAATTGTCCCTAGTGTATGAATGTGTGTGTGTGAATGTGTGTGTGTGTGTGTGTCCTGCGATGTGTTGGCATTCCATCCAGGGTGTTTCCTGCCTTAATGCCCATAGACGCCTGAGATAGGCACAGACTCCCCGTGACCCGAGAGAAGATCGGATATAGCGGTAGAAGATGAATGAAAACCCTAAGAAATCCCCTCAAAAAAAACAAAAAACATCTGCAAACAGTTTTGGGCCTGATGTTCCTGGTAGGTAGGAAAGACGGAGCTCTAGTTATACAGAGCAAACATGACACCGACATACCCAAAAAACACCTTCATATTCCGATCATTTTTCTGGAATTTTCCCAGTAATATAAGCGGCACATTAACATTCCTCACAAGCATGCCGTATTGCTTGTCCACACAGCCCAAGCTTTCATAAAGACCACACAGAACATATATTTTATTGACAGCCACCAGGACTCAAGAACGGCATCGGCAAATTATTTACGAGGCTGTTCTGAGACTGCTGATCTCCCCCACCTTTGAATATTTACTTGCTAGTGTGTGCAGTTCTTTTGTTTTTCTCAAAAGAGGTTCGAATTTTATGTCCGTATTGCAAGTAAAGTTTTTAAGTCTGTACGACGGGACTGTGAGAAGCCGGAAGTTGTGGCGGCAAAATATCTAGCAATGTTAGTCTTCCTTTCTTCGATTTGAAGGTGATGGGGAAAAAAAGAGGATAAAAAATGCAGACTGAAATACATGGTTTGGTGTGACAACGCTTTGGATTCAAACTAGCATAAAAGTCTTCCAGATTCAGATCAGATTCAGATTTTATTTGTCATATATATATATATATATATATATATATATATATATATATATATATATATATATATATATATATATACACAGTATGACAGTGAAATGTTTCTTAACGACCGCCCAGCGTGTAAACATAATTATAGATATAAATACTTGCTAATAAGAAATTGTGAATATGTAGAAAAATATAAAACAAAGAGTAAAAATAAGAGGAGAACGTTATATATAACTATATTTAAAAACTATGATTTCAATTAATATATTTCAAAAAAATATGTGTAAGGTGCAGTGTGTGTAAAGTGACCAAGTTTAAAGTGACGGGTACAAGATGTCCGGGTATAGAATGTCCAGTGTGAGGTGACCAGTGTAATGTGACCAGTGTTTATTGTGCAATGTTGTGCCATTGTAAGTGACCAGTCCAAGGTCGAAGTGAAAGTGGAAGTCCCCGGTATTAGGTGTTGGGTGTTTTCTGGTTAAGACTCCGAATGGCCTGTGGGAAGAAGCTCCTCCTCATTCTCTCTGTGTTTGCCTTCAGGGAACGATTTAAGAATGATAGCCTCAGGTGCTAATGCTAATGGGTTTCATATGCAGGTTGAAACACAGAGCCGTGTGTATGTGTATGTGTAGGAGGGTAAAGGTGAGGAAGGGTGAGGTCGGCGCAACCTGACAATCGCGGCTGGAGCCGAAAGAGGACATGCCGGCCGGAGAGGGCACTCGGGTGGATGCAGAGGAAATGGCATGCCAGCCCGTAAAAAGGACTCGAGCAGACAAAATAGCATCAATTCTTCTAGGAACAACTGGACACATATACAGGTCGCATTTTTGGAAGAAATAAGATATTAGCATGTGTGTATATATATATATATGTGTATATGTATGTATATATATATATAATATATATATATATATATATATATATATATATATATATTGTCACGGTTCCCTCTCTCTCTCTCGCTCCTCCCTGCTCTTTTCCCCACACACACAACCCTAATTGGCCTCACCTGTTCCTCATCCTCTCTCTCTCCCTCTCCCTATATAAGCCCGGTCATCATCCCTACCATTCCCTGTCCGGGCTCGTAAACCCAAGCGTAAATGGCATTCTACGAAGCGGACACGCAGTCCTTCCCTCGTGTTATGTCTAACCTTTGTCTGATTTCCCAATCAGGGTCCCGTTCCCGTCTGGTTCCGTTCCTGTCTGTTCCCGCTACCCGCCCGGACTTCCAAGTCCAGCTGCGGACGCGACCCTCGTCCGCCGCCGCACCTGCTCTCCTGTATTTCCCGTACCACGGCTCGCAGCTCGCAAGGCTCCCCAGCCGGTCTGGCCGCTCCGTTTGTGAGCAGCGTCTCATAATGTTTGTTATTTAAGAAATCCTGTTTTGTTTGATTCCGGATCCCTGTGTGTCTGCTTGCTTCAGCGCCCCGTTACACAAACACATATATATATATATATATATATATATATATATATATATATATATATATATATATATATATATATATATATATAGTATATATATATATATATGATGTATTATACTGGCAGCATGACAGCATTTTGCATTATTATTATTATTATTATTATTATTATTATTATTATTATTATTATTATTATTAATACCATGCATACACAATATGATATTTAATTGATAAGAATCAAAGACTGTGAAAAACACAACATTCCTCCAAGGTTACTACTGTATATCAAATACATTTGAACCAAATAACAGCAGACCTACTTAAAATGACGACGCAAAACGCACAAATGCAAATTAGAACAATAGCACAGAGACTCCGCTGACAGTCGCAGTACCGATTCGCTCTGTTTAAATCCGATAGGCCATAATTACAGTAGAGACAAAACTCTCAGCTCTCACGATAACAATTTATACAACATGACACTGAGCTCATTGTATCGAACTTCTGTATTATGAGGCCTTCAAATTGGATGTGTTCGCCGAGATTATTACTATCAATAGCAATAGACAATATTCTGTTTGAAAGCATAAAAAAGAACAAAAAACACCTCTCTCTCTCTTTCTCTCTCTCTTTCCCTCTGCAGATTTTTATACTAATTATTTCATAACTTACACTTTTTGAAAAACAGGAATAGTTTAGTTGATGAACTCTTTTAGCGAAAAGAGAAATATCATAAGAGATTAAGTCACTTTTACAAGAGTGGCATGGCTAATAAGGCAGTACACAACAAAAAAATAAATAAATAGAGAAAGAAATTAAATGAAATGAAAATCAATTTTAAAAAATACAAAAAAAACAAAAAATATTGCGAATGCTATTTTGGGTGGGGGGGGGGGGGGGGGGGGGGGTGTTGGCAAGATGCAAAAACAAAAGGACTTTAAGCAAAATAATAGTACAGAAAATGGAACAAACCCCAAAAACAGAGAAGCGGAAGTGAATAATTCTGGCGCCGAGTCGAGAATACCGAAGCAGTTACATACACGAATAAGCCACATCAGAAGTGCACTTCCCGTAAACCTGAAGTATGTGCATACCCATTAACATATTCATTATTATATAAAAAGAAATTTAAATACAGAAAAGGTGATATATTCGCATAAAAGGTTTGTAGCAAGGTACAATGCAATTCATGTATTCTTTGATTTGAGCACGTAGAAGGGAGTAAAAACTGGTGCTTTAGTTGTTTGAACACAAGACTTCATTTGAAACCATGTTAGGTGATAATGTATAGCATTATACTTGAGATAGATTTGTAACGGTTGCATTAAAAAGTTGGTCAAAATGACATCACAGCCTCAAACAGATCGTTGATTGCTGATTTGCTTTATCAGAACCTGTGTTTTATTACCACGGCATTATTTTATGTATTTTTAGGGCCGTCAAAATTAAAATTCACTTTAACGCCACTACTTTTATCTCCTTCACTCTGCATTGTGTTGAGGATTGAACGAGACCCAGAAATTTCTCAGGGCACACATATATATATATATATATATATATATATATATTACTTTATGTAACCTAAACGTATCACCAGTTTATATAGAAGGCAACCAAAACCAGAACATAATTCTTAAAGGAGCCACGTACCATATTTAAAGATTACATAGAAATTCCATTCAAAAAATCATTTCCAGAGTGAAATAAATGTAAAATAATTAAGCATTTTATTTGGAAGAGAATATTTTGAATGGAATTTATATATTTATCACATCTATCACAAATAGTTATAGTATTAAAAACATGAAAATAATTCTTTTATTTCACATCGAGGGCAGAAAAATATGCGATTAATGAGTGGAAATCCTGAGATTAATTGCGATGAAATATTTGAATCTATTGACAGCCCTAGCGTTTTTATATCACTGCATTACATTGTCACATGACGCTCATTGTTTTTTTTTTTTAACACTGTTCTTCCCCCCTCCCCCCCCAAAAAAAAAAAACCAAAAAGACAGAGAGAAACAGCACATTCCCAGTCATGTGTGCATGGCATAACCATCAGTTCAAAATAACAAAATAAGACGCAATCTGTGTGCAGAGAGTTGCTGGTGACTGATAATCTGTTTGGGTCTCAAGTGGGAAACTATCTTGCTAAATTAGACAGTACCTCGGAAAAAAAAAAAAAAAAAAAAAAGATCCCCAAATCAGTGCAAAAGCTCTCCATTGAAAGCCTGGTAAACAGCAATTTCCACCCTGCTGTAATCAAAGATGTGTGGTGTGTTTTGATTGTGGACTTAGAAAAAGAAGAAGAAGAAGAAGAAGAAGGAGGAGGAGGAAAAGAAATAATAAAATAAATAAATATAAGCTTATCCCTCCATTGTGGTCTGGGGGAAGAAATAAAGTAGAGCATGAAAAACAATTTTCAAAACAGCTGGGACAAGATCCAAAGCACAGCTTCCTTCATTTCTTATCAACACACTGCAAGGAACATGTTACAGCAAATGAAAAGGGCTAAGAGATACAGGAATACACTTAGCGCCTTTTTAAAAACAGAAATTCTTTGTGCCGGCCTTTTGTCTGTGCACGCTTTGTGCACGGAAGACCAAAGTTTGTTTTTTTTTTCTTTATTGATTAAGATTATACACAGTGCTGCTTCAAAGTTTGTGAGCTGTTCGGACTTTTCTGTTGTTTTTACCTTGATTTTATCATTACCTTCTCATTCATTCATTCATCTTCTACCGCTTTATCCGATCTTCCCTCGGGTCACGGGGAGTCTGTGCCTATCTCAGGCGTCTATGGGCATTAAGGCAGGATACACCCTGGATGGAATGCCAACCCATCTCATGGCACACACACACACACACACACATTCATACACTAGGGACAATTTTCCAAGGTGCCAATCAACCCACCGTGCATGTTTTTGGACCGGTGGAAACCAGAGAACACGGAGAAAAACCCCCTGAGGCACGGGGAGAACATGCAAACTCCACAAACAGATGGCCGAGACGGGAATCGAACCCGGACCCTGGTGTGTGAGGCGAATGTACTAACCACTAAACCACCGTGCCCCCTCATTATTTTTTTATAAATGTTTATCAATTGCATACGTTTCAATTTTGCAAGTAGCGAATATGAAAGACTGAATTATTGTATGTTAAAAAGGAATCGAAGCCTTTTATTTAGCAGCTTGTGGCAAAAGCAGCCACCATTTCCACCACCATGCTTCACTGTTGGGAGGAGGTTCTTTTCCTTTTCCAAACATGGCGGCTTTGATTATGACTGAATTAATCTTCTTTGGACTCTGATTGGTCCAAATGCTTTCTGTCTACATTGAAACAGGTAGTTGTTTTTTTTTTTTTTGAGAGAGAGAGAGAGAAGAGGCTTCTTTCTAAAAAAATAGACATAATATCTTGTCTTTTCGATTTTTGTCTGATTGTAGATGCAGGTACACTCTACTGTGTACCGGTCTGTTACTCTCTAGAGGTGATGGAAGGAATTTCTTGGAGAGGGCCTGATAGCCTACCCTAGACTAATGGGCCGTCACCACCTTCTTCCTGATATCTTCTTTCCTCTTGGCACTACAGTGGTTTGCGCGGTTTCCTTCTCTCTATCAGTGTTGCTATAACCACTTTTCTAAGGATGGCTAATTTGATCGGTCTCCATAACTGATTAATTAAGCAGCCAAATGTGTTTCACCTGAATCTGTTAGCGACTTGACTTGACCAATACTACAGCTCAGGCTTCACTTACTTTTGTACCTGCAATACAATACGGCTTCCCTTTAAATAAACATATGCAATTGATCAACATACATATGACATTATATATATATATATATATATATATATATATATATATATATATATATATATATATAACAGAGTAAACAACAGAGCTCAAGGGGTTCACAAACTTTCAAGCAGCACTGTATATATATATATATATATATATATATATATATATATATATATATATATATATATATATATATATATATAGATATATATATAATATCTTGTTCTCTTTGACCTTACATTTTCACTTGATTGCATGCATGGAACGTTTTGTAAGCTGTCAACATTCTCTTCCTCTTTAAAAGCAAGTGCTGAACACACAGGAGGAGTAAAAAAACATCCTTCTATGTGTATTGAGACGTGTATTGATGTGTATTGCAAAAGCAAACTGGCTAAACAATTTAGTTAGTATATCGTTTGCGCTTGCGGCCACTTCAAAGTAATTAACAACAAGAATCCGATTTAATGTCTTATAGCACATTTCCGTCTGTGAACTCTCGTACCGATGGTTGTATAATGCATTATTTTTTCAATCTAGGACTATCATTCTATTCCTTCTTCGCTTAACTGCTCGTATGCCTTGTAGCTATGGCCTTTAATCCGATCGCTTCATTTTGATATCGGTGTCATCATGATCTTCCTTGACGGCGTTTGAATTGAAATCGTGCAGCCTGCGTCATTTTAAACGGGAGAGTCAATTGCTAGATTATTCAGCATCTTACTCCCGAGTATCTGATGTATTAAATAACTTAATAAAGTTACTGAATGGCAAAAACATGCACGGTAGGTTGATTGACACCTTGGAAAATTGTCCCTAGTGTATGAATGTGTGTGTTTGTGTGTTTGTGTGTGCCCTGCGATGGGTTGGCATTCCATTCACGGTGTATCCTGCCTTAATGCCCATAGACGCCTGAGATAGGTACAGACTCCCAGTGACCCGAGGGAGGATCGGATATAGCGGTAGAAGATGAATGAATGAATGAATGAATGAATAATATATATATATATATATATATATATATATATATATATATATATGTATATATATAGAATCCTTATTGATGGTCAACCAGGAAGCAAAGGAAAAAATTTCTTTGTACTCACTATTTTGGGCTTGACTCTATTTGTTGTGTGTATATGGCTTTGGATTAATGGAAAAGCTTAAAGAAACTGTACGGCTTTGTGTGTGTGTGTGTGTGTGTGTGTGTGTTGCAGGAAAGTCCAGTGTTGATTGAATCCAAAATAAATCACTTGGATTAATTCAAACGTTGTGAATCCCAGTTGCCCTCTATTATACTCGGCCACTTTTCTTGGTTGACTCTCATCAACATGCCTGGAAAAATTCAGTGCCTGGTCTGTTCTGTGTGCCTGTGATATCCCACATCTAGATTCCCAAAGCCATCCGGCCCTTTTGAGACATTTGACAATAGTAATCTTCCAACCTGGCCTCTCCCTTATCAGGATGGAAGAATGGAAAAGTCACTCTGGATTATGCGGCTGAAATTCCCCTGAAGGCTCCCATTCATGCGTTGAATAAGTGCCATGCGGGCGCAGTCACAGTTTATTGACCTCCCACTAAGACGGGAAACCTGGCTTTCTCATTCGCAGGGAGCTGTAGTGCTGCAGGACGCTACACGCATTACCCTTTCGAAGTGTTCTGACAGATTGTTATAAGCGGTGGTCGTTCCTTCATTTTTGTTACGAGATTCCCTTTTTTTTTGTTCGAGAAGCCCCCTGGAAAAACAAAAAGAGACCATTTTAGTAATAAGGAAACATTGTTCTTATTAACGCCACGTGAAAGACTTCCAGAATGCCCCCGGCGCATTCCGACTCTATTTATCAAGCTGGAAATGTTCACCTTGGCAACTGCTTGATATTCAACAGGATTTCACGACATCAGCAAAAACAAGGACGCTCCGAGCCAGATTCTTGGAATCCGGGATCGGAGTTTTAGCAGCTTATGATTGGAATTTTGAGTTATGGTTATGGTTCAATTTTAATTCCTGATTCTCCTAAAGCCTTCCATGATCAGGAGCCAGGACAGTAAATTTGTTCATAATGGATTTCATTTTCTCTCTCTACTGTCTGTCACAGCAAAACTAACCAATCATAGGCCTCGGTGAGATAATGAATGTGGAAGAGGGCAGAAAACACTTTCCTCCAAGTGCACTATTCTGCTTTCTGCTATCTTGTATATATATATATATATGTGTGTGTGTGTGTGTGTGTGTGTGTGTGTACAATGGAACCTCGGTTTACGAGGTCGTTCCAGGGCGTAGCTCATTAACCAAAAAGCTTGTGTGCTTAAATGAATTTACAGAATTTCATAAGAAATGATGTCCCAGACAAGCAAAAATATTACGTTTAAAATATGCACTAATATTATTTAATAATAGCACTTATTAATTGTTTTTATTTAATAAAACATTTAATACAATCTAATAGAGGAAAACGGACCAATAAAGGTGTTAAAACGTCATACTTAAAGTAGGGTATTTCCACACTAAACAATAATACAGCACTGTAGGAATGTAATACACAAGATGCACTATGATAAAGTTACTAAACGCGATACTGTTTAGTAATGCATAT
>JACRUU010000028.1:13809263-13824263 GCA_030449085.1 Kryptopterus vitreolus
ACCCACGCAAACTATAATATTTACAATATGAATGCATACGGACAAGGCTTATAATGCTTCATTCATTTCCACTCATTCTTATAAGGCTTTAATTTAGGCTTAATTACTGTTAACATGCTGTAATAAATACTAGTCAGTATGGCAATCCCGTTTTTTGCATTATGACACTTAAATAGCGTGGCACACTATCAACCCGATCCCTTTGCACAGGCCAACAAGGTAAACATGAAAATAAACAATTTGCACAAGAGCGCCACCCGTCTTGTACCTGGAGATAAGAAAGGAAACCGGTGTCAATCGGATCATGGAAGCGCTGAGGGAAATGACACTCGTATATGGAAGCCGTGCTTCATCCCGACCCTGGAAATTGGTTTCTACGGAGGAAATGAAATCGGACCCTGAGGCAAATTAATACGCATTAATAAGTGCAACGCCATTTATAGACTATGAAATGGAATATTCTTTTTTTCCCCCCTTTTTCCTTTTTATTATTTAGCAATCATTTCTGTGAACCATTCACGTGAGTCATGTGCAATTACACTTCAGTCCTTCTGAAAAATGAGTCACACAAAACCGAGGGGGGAAAAAAAGAACTGTTTCTAGCTTTCAATTCTCTTTCTAGTGGATTTGAAGGCAAAGTCACCAAGTAACAGTACAGGGTGGTTGTCTACATTTACATTTACAGCATTTGGCAGGTGCTCTTATCCAGAGCGACTTACAACGGAGCAACTGAGGGTTAAGGGCCTTGCTCAAGGGCCCGCCAGGGGCTGCTTGGTGGTGGAGGGGTTTGAACCCATGATCTTCCAGTCCAGAGGCCAACTCCTTAACCACTGAGCTCCCAAATCCCCAATAGCTGTCTATTGCATTTAGGGTTATGTTGTTATTCAATTTAGAATAAGAAATAAAAGAATTCCTGTACAGTAGCAAAGATGAGTAGAATAGACTTTATTTGTCACATGTACATGACAGCACAGTGAAATTCTTTATTCGCATATCCCAGTTTGTTTGGAAAGCTGGGGTCATAGCGCAGGGTCAGCCATGATACAGCGCCCCTGGAGCACAGAGGATTAAGAGCCTTGCTCTAGGACCTATCGCAGCTACGCGATACCGGGGCTTGAACCCCGATCTACTGATCAGTAGCCCAGTGCATTAAATCACTAAGCCACACCCCTCCCGTAGTACCATGATACGTTACACAATCTGAATCCATGGGGCGTTAATATGGTGTCAGACTTCATTGGATGCTTTAAGAGCCTCCACTCTTCTATGAGGGATTTCCACTAGATTGTACAGAATACCTGTAAAAGAAATGTAAACACAATGCTGAGATGGGGGACTGACATCACACGGTGGTGTAAGTGAAGGCGTTTAGTGTGTTTGAGATCAGCGCTTTTAGCCAACCTCTGATCATCATTGCTAAAAAAATAAACTAAAAATAAATAAAAATACAAAAATAAATAAACTAAAATTAAATCTAAACTAGGACTCAAATGCACCTTAATAACGGGACATTTGAATTTCTCTTATCTGCACAACATTTCACAGGTCACTTTACTTACACCATACACCTTCTACAGAGGCACAGTGGCTTAGTGGTTAGCATGTTCGCCTCACACTGCCAGGGTCCGGGTTCGATTCCCGTCTCGGCCATGTGTGTGTGGAGTTTGCATGTTCTCCCCCGTGCCTCAGAGGGTTTTTTCTCCGGGTTCTCCGGTTTCCTCCTCCCATCCAAAAACATGCACAGTAGGTTGATGGGCACCTTGTAAAATTGTCCCTAGTGAATGAATGTGAGTGTGTGTCCTGTGATGGGTTGGCATTCCATCCAGGGTGTATCCTGCCTTAATGCCCATAGACGCCTGAGATAGGCACAGACTCCCCGTGATCCGAGGGAAGATCGGATGAAACAGTAGAAGATGAATGTAACTTCTACAATATAATGAATATAACTTCTACACTATATATATAGTGTGGAGTTTACATGGGGGGTTTTTCTCCGTGTTCTCCGGTCCCCCACCCGGTCCAAAAACATGCAACGTAGATTGATTGGCACCTTAGAAAATTGTCTCTGAATATGTGTGTGTGTGTGTGTGTGTGTGTGTGTGTGTGTGTGTGTGTGTTCCCCCGCGATGGGCTGGGCATTCCATAAGGGGTGCGCCCTTCCCCGAGAGAGACCGTAAAAGAACCAAGCCGTATCACCAAACACCTTGTGTATATCATTGAACCTTTTGGTGCTCTATTAAAAGCTTTTGTCAAGATTAAAGGCATCATAATTCACTCATCTTCTTCATTCATTCATTCATTCATCTTCTACCACTTTATCCGATCTTCCCTCTGGTCACGGGGAGTCTGTGCCTATCTCAGGCGTCTATGGGCATTAAGTCAGGATACACTCTGAATGGAATGCCAACCCATCACAGGGCACACACACACACACACACACACACACACACACACACTCACACACACACTCAGGACAATTTTCCAAGGTGCCAATCAACCTGCATGTTTTTGGACTGGGGGAAACCAGAGAACACGGAGAAAAACCCCCTGAGGCATGGGGAGAACATGCAAACTCCACACACACACATCGCAGAGGTGGGACTCGAACCCCGGCACTGGAAGTATATATTTACCGGTATATTTAGTCTCACTAATCACATACTTTGCTAATTTACACACAATTTCTAGAGATGATAAGAGTATCTCAAGAGTGAACGCACCATTTCCGTGTGGCTCGTATCGCAACCTGACCGTCCGTTATTCAGTTCCCCTGTCACGGGTGGATCCATCCTCAGTAGACTGAAAGGCCGTACAGTGAAATAATCCCTGGCAATCCCGTTCCTGTCATGCTGACAGCCCGCTGATGCCCCGCGTCTTACCTAGATAACTACCATATCTGCATAACGCTGCAGGAGAAACGAGATCCCGATCCCGGATCATATTTATGCAAGGAGTGAGGCAATGCAGTGCTCTAGTGATTTCATTTTTATTTTTTTTACTCTCTTCATTTTTCCACCGGTCACTTTACTAGGAAAGTCTGTACATTCACGACTGGCGGTGAATAAAAATCACACAACTACAGATCAAGCTTCGCACTGGCGATTATAATTTGGAAAAGCGTGTCTCTTGTTCTTTATATAGCAGGTCATGGAGGGTCCAATCAGTCCAAATAATACGTAACAACAAAGAGAAAAATGGCTGATTATCATGCGGAGGCTCTGTGACCCGCAGAACATAGATGGTTGATTGGACTGCGGTCATATACTGTAATCGCCATATTTTTGGACATTCCGTTCAATATTACAAGCAGCCATCGATGTATTAGTATGCAATAGTGTTTGATGGTGAAAAGAAAAATGTATGGAATAAAAAAAATCCAAATTTCCAGTAACTTAATGGCAGTTAAAAATAGTAAATATTAATATTTGACTGTATATTTTCCGTTTGTAAAAGAATTTACCGTATTATTTATCGTTGTGTAAAGTACCATTTACCTTGCTGTTAAGATATTAACAGTTGTTTACTGTAGAAGACACGATATCTTAGTGTCTTTTCTCCAGTAATATATTTTAATTAAGTGTAAAACTGTACAAATGAAGGTATTTTATCAGGTTTGAAGAAATAATAAAGATAAGCAATGGTGTAAGATGTTTCTAATTCTTTTCATATTTAACAGTAGTGAATTGAACAGAGGTTAGTTAACAGTTTAAACATACTTTGTAAGACATATGAACAAATTCAATGTTAAGGACAATCCGATAAACCCCGCTAATAGAATAGAATAGAAACCATTTGGTTTTAAAAGCGTAAACGCTTTAAAATACAAAATCCAGAAACGTCCGACACAGGAGGGTTCTTCCTACTTGTTTTGGGTTTATCCTTACAATAAACGAAATAAAATTTTATATATATATATATATATATATATAATATATATATATATATATATATATATATATATATATATATATATATATATATATATATAATATATATTTACATTTACATTTACATTTACTGCATTTGGCAGACGCCCTTATCCAGAGCGACTTACAACTGAGCAATTGAGGGTTAAGGGCCTTGCTCAAGTGCCAAGTGCTCAAGGGCCAAGGGCCCACTAGTGGTACCTTGGTGGTGGTGGTGGGGTTTGAACCTGCGATCTTCTGGTCCAGAGTCCAACACCCTACCACTAAGCCACCAATTCCCTACATTATAGGAAACCTATATATATATATATATATATATATATATATATATATATATCTATATATATATATATATATATATATATATATATATATATATATATAATCTAGGTCATTTTCTATACTTATTCATTAGACTATACAAAATAAAGACGTATACACATCTGCATCTGCAAGATGTTTTGATCTTATCTGGCCTTTCTCTTTGCCTTTGCTTTCGAACATCTGTCTCTTACTGCAATTCCCAGCGAAACCTCCGATGCTACGCGACCCCAATTTACCTCCAATGATAGCAATCACTGTTCCCCTAACCGTCTCGCCACTCTCCAGTGCCATTCCAAATTCCTCCATGTGCATGAGATGACTCAAAAGAAGTGTGTCACGGGTGCGGGATGGGAAGGATCCAAAACAGAGGAGGTACACACACGGGTGGAGGGGTCCGAGGACTCGAGGAGAGGAGATGTTTTGAGCAGGACAAAAATGGAAGCTGGTTTTGTTTGCCTGGTTCTGTTTTAATTCCCTTTAAGGCATTTCGTTTGATACTGCCCAACCCTGAGTCAGGAAGTTCGCTCCTCTTTGGCCTGTTCTGCAGAACGCTGTTTAACAGGTCACTGATCAATGAGCGCACACATGACTAGATGATTCTGTAGCGTGCAGCACAATCCAGTTTTACTCTGCTACACCAGGGAGGGAGGGGGGCTGTCTATCACCTCTGCTCCCTCGCAAACACAAAGGGGCCATTTTGGATGCGGGTGCAGTCAGAATCTATATTCTTCATGCCACGCTTCGACTCACATTTCCTGCACTCACACACACACACACACAGACACACACGAGGTGCAATGCAGGCAATGCAACAAAAGCAGTCTAGATCTACATGGAGGAATAGCATGAGTTGATTATCCAATGGTGCCATTTCTAGGTAAAATTATACTGACTTTTAACTGTTAAATCCCCATTTATATATATATATATATATATATGGGCAAAAGCTTTTCCAACCATATTTGATCCTGGATAGCTATGGATAACATAGACCCCATAAACCTCTTCTAGTATGACCACGCCCCTGTGCACACACTAAGCTCCATGAAGGTACATAATGCTTTACATGGATTGAAGTGGAAGATCTGGAGAGGCTTGTTACGGCTCTTATCTCAACTGAACACTTCTCGGATGAATTAGTACCTGACTTTTCCTACGGTCACGACCTAGTGGCTGAAAGAGCACGAATCCCAATCCCCCCTCCCCACACTACCCTTCCCCCCCACACAATGTGAAATAGTTTCAGAAAAAGTCACCCAAAAGTCACACTGGAGTTTTCAAACCTGATTCACACACAGTGAGATAATTAGCATTCATTGCTCACGTTCGTAATTGCATCCGTTTTTTTTTTTTTTGCTTTCCTTGATGCGATTATTCAATCGTGTTTCAATAATTTGAACAAACCTTTATGTATTTATTTTCTCATCAACCAGGAGTTTCATTTTCCACATGACTTTTTTTTGTGTCTCCTCGTTCAAGTGAAAGGAAAACCACAGCGGAATACAATTCTATATAATTATGTGTCTTTCACCTTGTGATTGGGGAAGTAACACACACATGACGAGAAAATCCCAGGTCGTCCCGATACTTATGACCGTGTAGTTTGTGTATAAGGTAACATTAGGACGATTCCAGAACGTGATCTTCAAGCATCTAATAGGAGGTGGTTTTAGATTAACTGTGAAAATGACATTTTCTCAACAGGAAGGAGCTCATTGGCATATCTATGTACATGTGGATGTGTGTGTTTGGGTGTGTGTGTGTGTGTGTGTTACATCATAAAAGCTCCAAAAGCTTAAGCCACCTCAAAAGCTCGAGGAAATCAGAGAAGTCATTGGTAGTCACAGGCTCTGGGTAGACACCATGCAGTTAAAAGGTCAACAATCATGCGCACTGACCACGTGTAACATGGTCACATGACCACAGGTGAGGGCGTCATGTGCTCGGTTCAGAGCGCCGGTGATGAATGAGACATGATCCACTGCCATACAGTATTAAACTTCTCTTTATCACCAGATATACAAAAAGCAATGAAGATTTTTTTTAACAATTTAACATAAAATTATTTATAATAATGGTACTATAATTAATAATTATGTATCTGTATAATAATTATTATATAATAATTATGTAAATGATTCTTGAGAGATTTTTCTTCAACTTTAAAATACTGTTTATATGTGTGTGTGTGTGTATATATATATATATATATATATATATATATATATATATTTTTTTTTTTAATACAAAAAATATTATTTCAAACCTATTTAAATATAAATATACAAAAGCAATAATTTAAAATATATTATAGTAAGGGGATGCTATTGATGTTGACATTTTACATTTTCAATTTTAATTTGGACTTTTTAATCTAGCTTTGTTTTTTATTTTTTATTTTATTATTATTATTATTATTATTATTATTATTATTATTATTATTATTATTATTATTATTATCATTATTATTAAATATCATTTGATGGTATTTCAATTCATTTCTTTACCAAACTTTATGTTGCCTTTCAAATTCAATGAATATTGTTTTTTGTTTGTTCATTCAATTTCTAATATACTAGTCTTTATTAAATCCGATGCTTCTACTATTACTGGTATACTACTTATATACATTATACACAAATATAGCGTTTGCATTTTACCATATTACATTAATACATTCCTATCATTTGAATTCTTTTCATATCAATTTTTCATATTACATTTTTTCTATCATATTACTTTTGTTACTATATGTTCTGGTATTTGTATTATCTTTTACTCATAGTTATGTATCTGTATATCGTGCTGCATTGTGTCACATGACAAGACCTTCACTACATGAGTGTGTACAGTGAATGCATGAGAACAAAACGATTGGTTTTGAGTTTGTTCCGGTTCAGGGTTCATTATTTCGATTTAAGGTTTATGTTCTAAATTCCTGCCATGTTTGTATTTTTCTGTTGTAAAGCCGTATTATGCGTCACCGCGCATCAGTGTTAGATCAGACTCTAAGGGTTCGATAAGTAAAAACACAAGCTGCTGGTGTTAACGCCATGCGTCTGAATGACGGAACGGAACGGAGCAAACCTGGCCACGTAGCTGCACAGCCTTCATTAGATATAATCACCTGAGACGTGTTATCTTTTAGACTGAGAGGATTGAGCATAACAAGCAAACATCCTCAGGTAATTATGATGGGGAAAGATGATAAAGCGCGGCGTTAATCTCCCACTGGCTGCACTGGCTGATGAGTCACGCTGCCGGCTTTTTAGGGATTTATTTATTTATTTCTTCGTTTTGTTTGTTTTACACAGAGACACAGTGATTACATTCTTGCTTGTTTTTTTTTTTTTTTTTTTTTTTTTTCAAAACAGACACCAAGCTGAAAGATTACACCGCGCACAATCAAACGTCGTCGTTGTTGTTGTTGTTTTTTCTTCTTCTTTTTCCTGGATTAAATTTGTTCTATGGCTGAGATATTCATCCCCCTCCCCCCCCCCCCCCCCCCCCCCCCCCCCCCCCCCCCCTCAAGAATAGAACAGCAAGCTTTTAGTTTTATACTGTTTAATACGTATAAAAGTGAAATGCGTTCCAGTTTGTATTATATTACACGAGCTACGGAATGAAAATCACAGCCATTGCTCGCTAATCACGGCTAATAATAATAATAATAATGTAATGTAATTAACTGTAATTCGAGTCCTGACAAATTCCCTGCATATTTTTCTTCTGCTAGCTGAAACAGATTTACACGTGATTTTATACGTTGATGTTGTTACATGTGATGCTGCGATTCCCCATAGTGCCTTTAGGTGGCACCACCACAGCAATTGCGTTGATATCGTGTGACTATTGTTTATTAGTGTGTGTTGCACATGTTATGATGTAATAGTTCCGTCTGTCAGGATCTACCGGGTGGGCGGCCATTTTGGCGAGCTATTTAAGGACATCAGAGACTCTGCCAGAATGTCTCACCTGAGTGTATCTCTAGCCACCCTGCCTGCCCTCTCAATTTATGGTTATGCTTTGTTTTTGTTTATGTTTTTGGTTCTCCCAACTGGCCGTGTTTACCTGTGCTCTGGATTTACTTTGGATTGTTATTGGGTTTACGGTTTTGCCTTTGCCCTTCTCTCCGCTTTGTCTGCCAGCGCTTTATTAAAGAATCATTGCGTTTTGAAACCCGTTTGGCATCCTGCCTTCTGACTCCACCTTCCACCTCCACCGATGCCGTATTTTTTTTTAAACTAGTTTCCACCAGTGACATTGAATTTGTGTTGGATATGGAATTTTCCATGGAGAAAGTAAACGAGTGGAGTGGCACTTCATTGTAGGAAACGTCTGGTGCTGCAATTATGTTTTACGTTTACGGTATTATCCAGGGTGACTTCTAACTTGTTAGTTGAGGGTTAAAAGCCTTGCTCAAGAGCCCAGTGGTGGTGGTGGTAGTGGGACTTGGACTTCAATCCTCCGGTCCAGAGCCCAATGCCTGATGCACTGAACTAACCACTGCCTATATTTTGTTTTACATTTACATTTACAGCATTTGGCAGACGCCCTTATCCAGAGCGACTTCCAACTGAGCGATTGAGGGTTAAGGGCCTTGCTCAAGGGCCCACTAGTAGCAGCATGGTGGTGGTTGTGGTGGGATTTTGAACCTGTGCTCTTCGGGACCAGAGGCCAATGCCTTAACCTCCCACTTCCCCAAATGACTTGACAAATAGATCTCGGGCTGATGTGAAGTTATAATACAGGCCTTAGAACTATGTTTCCTGAAGCTTCCGGCAAAATCTTGCCACTATTTTTATTCAATTTGTTTTTCAAAACCAGTCACAGTTTGAATAGGACTCGTGTGGCCATTATAAAAATGTCCTGTTGTGTTCACGGGACGCGGCCAAAATAGCAAAAGGGTGAAATTGAGTATTGAGGGTTTTTCCTACATGTACAGTATATTCTGTTTGCTTTAATTTCTGTCATGCCCAGATTGTCTTATCACAAGCATGAAAACAATCGGTTAAGAAATATTCATTATATATATATATATATATATATATATATATATATATATATATATATATATATATATATATATTATCATATTAAATAGAATTATTACGTAATATTGACAATGATAGGACACGGTGGTCTTAGTGGTTAGCACGTTCGCCTCACACCGCCAGGGTCCGGGTTTCGATTCCCGTCTCGGCCATGTGTGTGTGGAATTTGCATGTTCTCCCCGTGCCTCAGGAGGTTTTTCTCCGGGTTTCTCCGGTTTCCTCTCCCGGTCCAAAAACATGCACGGTAGGTTGATTGGCTCCTTGGAAAAATTGTCCCTAGTGTATGAATGTGTGTGTGATTGTGAGTGTGTGTGTGTGTGTGTGTGCCCTGCGATGGGTTGGCATTCCATCCAGGGTGTATCCTGCCTTAATGCTCATAGACGCCTGAGATAGGCACAGACTCCCCGTGGCCCCGAGGGAAGATCGGAAAATGAATGAATGAATGAATGGCAATGACATATATATATATATATATATATATATATATATATATATATATATATATATATATGTAACTGATGAATTTCTGAGGTAGTTCGAGCTTGCGGTATCGTAAACGAACTGATCCGAACCTCCCTAAGCGTTCTGTCACATGGGCTATTTGCGCCGAGCACTCACTTTCCGTAGCGCCGCTTTACGTTTCCCCATAAAGCTAGCAGTCGGGTGACATTTACACAGTTCACTGCTGCAAGCCACCTTCTTCCCCTCTGCGCATGCAAATGTCATACACATTAGCTTTAGACACCTACGTCCTTTTATCCATCTCCCTCCCCTCTTCCCCAGTCGCACTCCTTTTTGCCGCGCAGTAAAAGAAAGCGACTCTTAATTAAAGCTTTCAAATGCGAAGTGTGTACTTGTGGGAACCCTTCCAGTGCTCCAAAAATTCACTTCCGACACACCTGAGGCTGCGGTAATTAGCAAGACGCGATCCAAATCTCTAGTCCCAAAAAAAATGGGGAAAAAAAAGTACCGGTCTCACTAAACTACCATCGTTCTTTCTTTTTTTTTCACATTAGGGATTTATAACCATGGTTTCTTGACAGCTTTATAACTCTGAGCTCCACTATCCCTTTCACACCCACACACACTAGCCAGGTAAATAACCCCCTGCTTCTCATTCCCTTGAAAGGTTGAAAAAAAAGGAAAGGGGAGGCTCGTAAATTAGCACACAGAGCCCTCCGTGATTTCTACACTCACCTCGTGTGTCATGTGAAATGTGGACTGTGAAGTCAAGCCTTAAAAAAAAAACAAAAAAAAGAAAAAAAAAAAAAAAAAATGTCTGGTTAGTGTGTGGAATTGTAACGCACTATACATTTTGTCCCCGGCGGTGATCTGGTCTCCACAGAGTGACCTCGGCATCACAATACCAACCTCTAATTTACAGGGAGGGATCCTGTAAAAGGGTTTGATCTCCCACTGGAAGATTTACTCCATGGCGATTTCGGCCCAGAACACATGTCGGAGGAGTGACATCGGTACATCAGGCATGGGATAATGAATCTTCTCATTCAGGGTTATTATCAGCAGCTAGGGAAGAGTAGTTGACTGGGTGATAAATGTTAAGATACAAATACAAAAGAGGGGGCAAATCAACGCCCAAGCTAGTAGAGAGTAGGTTCAACAATTTATGAAAGACATTCATTATTTAATATATTTGTATTATATTTGTATTGATATATATATATATATATATATATATATATATATATATATATATTCATTCATTCATTCATTCATCTTCTACCGCTTTATCCGATCTTCCCTCGGGTCACGGGGAGCATGTGCCTATCTCAGGCGTCTATGGGCATTAAGGCAGGATATACACCCTGGATGGAATGCCAACCCATCACAGGGCACACACACACACATTACACACATTCACACACACATTCATACACTAGAGACAATTTTTTCCAAGGTGCCAATCAACCTACCGTGCATGTTTTTGGACCGGGGGAGGAAACCGGAGAACCCGGAGAAAAACCTCCTTGAGGCACGGGGAGAACATGCACAAACTCCACACACACATGACCGAGCCGGGAATCGAACCCGGATCCTGGTGGTGTGAGGCGAATGTGCTAACCACTAACGCCACCGTGCCTCCTGATATATGTATATATATATATATATATATATATATATATATATATATATATATATATATATATTATATATATATATATATATATATATATATATATATATATATGTGTGTATTATATTATATTATATTTCTAACACTTATTACAAGTACACTTATTATTATTATTATTATTATTATTATTATTATTATTATTAGAAATTAGCCCGTAATAAATGATCTGTAATTGATTTTGCTAATGATTAGTTATCTACTTTTATAAGAATTTATAAGGCCTTTTATTGTTTTTTTTATTTATTTTCATTTTATTCTCGTTTCTGTTATAACAATGATCTTAATCGCTAGGAATAAAAGGTACTAGTAGCTTGTATAGGACAAAGTAAACTTTTTTATATCTACATTGTCTACATATCTACATTATTGTTTTGCAATAATAAACCAATGCCGTAAATTCACTAAGAAAAAAGAGGCATTTAAGAATCCTGTATTGATTGCTTTGTAGTTAAATCATATCTTGAATGACTGCAGTTAATTTCTCAACAAGTTGCACATTATCTTTTAAGTGGAACAGTTTTAAACATTAAATCAAAGTAGTCATTTAGATCAATTTAAACAATGATGCACATACAACAAGGGATATATTTCATGCTTATATGGTATACACAATAAACTGGGAAGTTATAAAGTGTGTATTTTGTGTGTATAAGTGTGTATTATTGCTAGCTAACAAGGCTATTTTATAAACAAGTGAAAAGACAAAAATAAGAGAATCACTAACTGATAAAGGCCCTAAAAAGTACTTTGTAATAGCATGCAAGTCCATATAACTAGACATTCATATATATATATATATATATATATATATATATATATATATATATATATATATATATATCATATATATATATATATATATATACATATATATATATATGTGGGGGGCATGGTGGCTTAGTGGACACATTTGCCTCACACCTCCAGGGTCGGGGTTCGATTCCCGTCTCTGCCATGTGTGTGCGGAGTTTGCATGTTCTCCCCGTGCCTCAGGGTTTTTTCTCCGGGTTCTCCGGTTTCCTCCCGGTCCAAAAACATGCACGGTAGGTTTATTGGCACCTTGGAAAATTGTCACTAGTGTATGAATGCCCATAGACACCTGAGAGAGGCACAGGATTCCACGTGAACCGAGGGAAGATCGGATAAAGCGGTAGAAGATGAATGAATGAATGTATAGATAGATAGATAGATAGATTGATAGATACAGTAGATAGATGTTATATGAGTATATATGTATGTATATATTACATTCATACATTCTCTTATATGCAACAAGAAAAATCCGCTGTTTGAACATTTTGTTTGATTATTATTTGTTTACTTAAAAAAATATAATACATTTTTCCAGAACTCATCTTTATTCTGTAAGATGCAGCTCGAAGTAAATTCTGAGAACAAGGTATATTATATATTTTTTCATATAGTTTAGTATGTACAGTATATTGATATATACATAATGCCAATGAAAAATGTACATTTTACACCAGAGCTGATTTGTATTTAGGGATGCCTATAAAACACCATGCAAAATGCTAAAATAATCATTTTTACAGTCCATAGAAGAAAAAAAGGCAACTTAGCAGCCAAATAATAATACATTCTCGGAGGCACTGAGCTGAAGTGCTTTTGACTCACGTGTCAAAAAGTGAGAACAAAAGCAAAATTATTTTATCATGTGTATCCATCGACTGACAAACCATGCAGACACTTTTTTGGAATTCAGTAGATGCCATGGCAAATAGAACCTGACTCAAAAGCAAAATGAATTATATCCTATCAGTTTCTAAGTATCTGTTTCCACTTAAGAGCATCAAGATGCACCACCTTGGCTAATAACTCCCGTTATCACATTGCAAAATCGAATTAAAAGCGGATCATTGGAGGTTTGCAGTATATGTGTAAAATGTAGGCACATATTTTCGCAGAAACGACTTCTGGTTTCTCCCTGTGCACACGTCCGGGTCGCCGGACATCTTGTCGTTTTTCAGTTTTTCACCAAAAATGACATTAGAGCAGTGCGGGGCGCTTTTCCTGTGGCAATTTCCACCCCACTTATAAAATTACTGACCTGTCTGCTCCTGCTGCTAAATTTCACTATATCCCTCTCGCCTAACTCTTTATTTATTTATTTAATCTAGAAACTTTCAGAATGATAGGGGAACGGTGGTTTAGTGGTTAGCACGTTCGCATCACACCTCCAGAGTCCGGGTTCGAATCCCGTCTCGGCCATGGGTGTGTGGAGTTTGCATGTTCTCCCCGTTTTTTTCTCCGGGTTCTCCGGTTTCCTCCCCAGTCCAAAGACATGCACAGTATGTTGATTGGCAGCTTGGAAAATTGTCCCTAGTGTATGAATGTGTATGTGAGTGTGTGTGTGTGTTCCCTGCAATGGGTTGGCATTCCATCTAGGGTGTATCCTGGCTTAATGCCCATAGACGCTTGAGATAGGCACAGGTTCCCCGTGATCCGAGGGAAGATCGGATAAAGTGGTAGAAGATGAATGAATGAATGAACTTTTGGAACGATTCGTTATATATAGATAATTTCCTGGTTTTAAGTTAATATTTTCAGTGCTCCCACATGTTAATAAATACAAGCTTTTAATTAAGTAACTACTCGCTTAGTTTTCATACTGTATCTATCAAGTTTGGGTGTGTGACTGGAAAACCCAGTGGAAATGTGGAAATGCACAGACTGAGCAAAAGGGCACAGGCAATAATATAATCCAGAGAATAGTCCCATGTCAGGAGCAATGAAAAAACAAACACTTCACCTTAGCAGGTGAGATAATACACCCAAACAGTTACTTTGGGTAGATTCCCTGAACCCTGTACCGGATCTAAGTTCTGCCCTGTTCGCTGGGTTGAACTTTGTTATTGGACGCTAATTATACCCTGTTTTTCTGCACCTGTTTTTTCTGGATTAGTTTTCGTTTTTTTCTCCATACATTCATTGCCTGTTCTCTGACCCGGGATTGTTCTCTGGATTATATGATTGCCTGTGCCCTTTTGCTCAGTCTATTGCATTTCCACTTAAAACACCGTACCCCTTCATTTGGGTTTTTCCAGTCACACACCCAAACCTGATAGATGCAGTATGAAAACTAGTTACTTAATTAAAAGCTTGTATTTATTAATATGTGGGAGCACTGAAAATATTGACTTGAAAACTGGAAATTATATATATATTATATATATATATATATCTTATATATATATATATATATATATATATATATATATATATATATATATATATAACTAATCGTTCCGAAAGTTTCTGGAATCTTTTTAAAGGTGTTAAGTGAAAAGGATGTAGTGAAATTTAGCAGCAGGAGCACACAGGCCAATGCTTTTTTAAGTGGGGCGGAAATAGCCACAGCTAAAGCGTCCCACGCTGTTCTAATGTACATTTTTTTGGTGAAAAAGTGAAATGTACTGTAATCAAGTGACATATGGGCAAATGTTATATCTCGTGTGTTATATCAATCCATGTCAGAAAAGTCTGTAAACATGGTGGGTGGCGCAGGTCAACCCGCATGCGA
>JACRUU010000028.1:13829263-13869263 GCA_030449085.1 Kryptopterus vitreolus
TCCTCATGTTTGCCTAATAGATATGAACGATGAACTCTTTTATAAATAAATAAATAAAGGTGCCCTTAACCCCTTACTTTGACCCCTTTTTATGTATAAGTGAGCGGTTAAAATGGTTAACGGCACTGCGCCAATTTGGTAATTCATTCATTCATCTTCTACCGCTATATCCGATCTTCCCTCGGGTCACGGGGCGTCTATGGGCATTAAGGCAGGATACACCCTGGATGGAATGCCAACCCATCACAGGGCACACACACACTCACATTCATACACTAGGGATAATTTTCCAAGGTGCCAATCAACCTACTGTGCATGTTTTTGGACCAGGGGGAAACTGGAGAACCCGGAGAAAAAAAAACCCTGAGGCAAGAACATGCAAACTCCAGTCCACACACACACATGGCCGAGACGGGAAACGGAGCCCCTGGAACACAGAGGGTTAAGGGCCTTGCTCAAGGGCCCAAGAGTAGCAGCTTGGTCAAGTCAAGAGGTTTGTACTGCCATTTCAACTAATATATATATATATATATATATATATATATCTATATATATATATATATATATATATATATATATATATATCTGAGGCAGTACACAGTGAAATAAGACAACATTTATCCAAAATCTTGGTGCTCCGTACAACAACATAACACATCACAACATAGAGCCACAAAACACAGAGCTGAGGACTAGACGAAGTCGTCCTAGACACATAAAGTGCAACCTGGTGCAAGCAGCGCAAAAACAAAACACGAGACAGCGCAGGACAAATACAAAAAACACAAGATAATGACCTGGAACTGTATTTAGTGTTGTAAAGAGTTGGACTGATGTGCAAACAGAGCAAGTAGAGCAGCAGTAGTGTAATGTGCAAAGATGTGATACCGGGGTTCGAACCCCTGACCTTCCAATTAGTAGATCAGCACCTTAAACCACTGAACTCCCATTTTTGCATCATTTTGAAAATGATGAGAAGGAATGATTGTTCTCCAGGGTTGTGCTTTTTGTCTGAACGTGATTCTGATTGGTCGAAAGGAATTCTTAATGGCAATGGTAGTTTCGGATATAGGATAGCCTTTATTTATCACGTATACATTACAGCACAGTGAAATTCTTTCTTTCTTCTGACCCCAGGTCAGTCAGGATCAGGCACATGGAGGACAGAGGGTTAAGAGCCTTGCTCAAGGACCCACGAGTGGAAGCTTGGTGATACTGGGGCTCCAACCCCCCCTCCTCCCCCTCATATTCATATTAATATAAAATGAATTTCAAATGTTGTTATGCCAACATTTTTTTTAGAACACAACCAAAGAAAAGATTGTCTTTTCACAGTCATGTTTGAATCACTGACTCCCTCAGTCTCATCCACGTTAACCTGATTACTCTTCTGCCTTACTTCTTGTTAGCTTTGTACAGTAGGTTGAAAAAGGCCCTCAGTGACAAGAAGTGGATTGAATTGAATAGGCTGAAAACGGTACGCAATGGCAAGACAAAAACATTGACATTTTACCAAATAGATTCAAACTAAAGTAAAAAGCCTATGTTTATTTCTATGTAAGAAAAATTAAAGGGGGGGGGGGGGGGCTGTTCCTAGCGTTGGATGGCATGTCACGAAGCGGCGTGTTTATTTGCGTTATTCGGCACATTTTCGATGAATTTATTGGCTTCATGAAGTCCTCTGTAAACATTTTAAAACACTGTAAACACCCCCCCCCCCCCTCACATAGTTATAGTGAATCCAAGCGATACACGCACTCCATCATATTTTTTCATTATATTACTCCAGCCGCAAAACTCTGACAACGAGAGTGCCACTGCCACCTACTGTAGTGGATGTGCAATTATACTTTATTCTAGTACGACAAAAAAAGAAGCATATTCCCCGGCGTCACATGAACCACTGGGATATCTGCACTTTTCTTTTTAAAATGAAGGAAAGAACAGATTTACATATGATTGTACTGTTGTTACATGCACATTGGTTTACTTGTGTTGTTTTTAATGTGTGTATTTGATGTTTTGTATGCACTAGGAAAACGTGCACCTTTCAGGGTTTCATTTTATATTAATTCATGCTTTTAAAAAGTGCTGGTTGATTTCCAAGTATAAAACGTGTTAAAATGTTTTCAGGGTGTGTTTCAGTACTTTTTTTTTTACATTTTCATTTCATTTGATAATATTGACAACCGAAAGGGGCACGGTGGCTTAGTGGTTAGCACGTTCGCCTCACACCACCAAGGTCCGGGTTCGATTCCCGTCTCGGCCATGTGTGTGTGGAGTTTGCATGTTCTCCCCGTGCCTCAGGGGGTTTTTTTTTCTCCGGGGGTTCTCCGGTTTCCTCCTGGTCCAAAAACATGCACGGTAGGTTGATTGGCACCTTGGAAAATTGTCCCTAGTGTATGAATGTGTGTGTGAATGTGTGTGTGTGTGTGTCCTGCGATGGGTTGGCATTCCATCCAGGGTGTATCCTGCCTTAATGCCCATAGACGCCTGAGATAGGCACAGGCTCCCCGTGACCCGAACGAAGATCGGATATAGCGGTAGAAGATGAATGAATGAATGAATGAATATTGACAACCGTGATAACTTTGGTCGCTATAATCTGGTTTGAGATTTTTATATCGTTGCATCCCTATCCATCAGTAAACAACAAACTGTGGTGCTTTATATTTACCCGGAGGTTGTGATTAGTTCTTCTTTAGGATGAAAGAATTGTTCAGGGAAAAGGATTTCGCAACTATATTAGAGCGGGTCCAGAGTGTTTTATGAATCCAAATTATTATGAATTTGTATCAAAACATATTTTATACACACACACACACTGCACTATATATCGAAAAAATATCGGTATCGCGATAACAGTCTATGGGGTGTTCAGTATTTGTGTTGCATGATTAGATTAACCAAATCTGACCAATCAAATGGGACCTTACCATCTTTATCCCCGCCTCCAAAGCAGGTGCTGTTATACTATTGGCTAGACCGGGCCAAAGATGAGCCTAGCGAATATAAACATGGCGAGAGTAGAGACGAGTTTGGAAAATGACAGCGACAAACTTGTGCCAAATAGGAATAGTAGTTGTGAATTAAATGCAATTAATATAATAATGCAATATTTCGGCTTCAGGAGGGAAAATGTGCCGCAAAACTTGTGGTCACGTCCAGAGGAAATACAACTAATCTACACAATCACTTGGAACACAAACCAGGGGGATATGAAGACTTCCGAAAGTGTAAGAACAAAATATGAAAATATGTTGTTGTTTTTTTTTTACCTGTTTTTTTAGATGTGAAAACGCTGTGAAAATCAACAACAACAACAACCGCCGCCACTCTCTAACTCGTGACAGAAGCGTTCAGTGGACATGCGTTATGTGTTACCCAGAATGTCCGAGTTCACCGCACGTATCAGCTAAGAGAGAAAACAGCATTTTATTAAAAAAACAAACAAATGAATAATGACAAAAACAAAAGAAATGATGCTAAAACATCCTGTTACTTCCCCAAAATCCGGGGGAAGCGTAACGGTGGATTGATTCAAAGAAGAGACGGACAACGTTAGCCCATACATGCCATTTTACTTCCTTTTTCTCCTTGGGTAAAATAATAAAAGTAGTCAAATACAACATCCAACATAGAATTTCCCAAGTGGATGAACTCACAGGAACCCGAGTATAACCGCCGCTACGTGTCTTTACTCCTCCTCTGTTTAACTGCGCTCACAAAAAACACGCTTCCCGTGCACGCTGTTCCGCACTACACTACCCATAACGCATCTACCTCAGAACTACAACATCGGTAACCGTTGTCTTAAAGTGGCGACACGTGTCACTAATCTGTAACAACATGCGTGTTATGAATCTACTGCAACTAAAATGAAAATAAAGGATAATAGAGGATAAAGGTCGGGATTTCAATGATTAAATATATAATAATTACATATATAATAGTACAGTAAACCTTATCGCAATGTTCAACAACAATATCGTATATTTTTCCAATATCGTGGAAACTATTGGAAAAATATTGCCACAGCTCTGGTTCTGGAAGAGAGAGGCTACTTTCACCTCTTTTATTCCTGACATCGTTTAACTTCATTGTGTCATTTCCCACAGTATGAAAGTCTTACAGACTGCTAATAATAACGTCTACTTACGTTTTTTTTCATCCAGGTCTTGGGAAATGTTTTTTTTCCCCCCTTTGTTACCTGGTTATTTAATCCACTCGTGACAATTTGCCTCTGTAGATTTGAACCAACGCCAGGGCGGGTAACGCGTATCCAAGGCAAAAACTTTCCGTAATGCACAATCCTTGCTGTGTTCTCTGAAGGCGACTATCCTTTTGAGGCTTGTGTTCTCCTGGTGTGCTGCTCAAGTTTCTCTTGTATTGTTTAATAGCCTTTTCTAGCTGCGAGGACACTTGATATGTCCATTAAGCAGTCCAGTGGTCGTGGTGTGTGTGTGTGTGTGTGTGTGTGTGTGTGTGTGTGTGTGTGTGTGTGTGTGTGTGTGAGCCGTCTGTCAGCCGAGCAGTGGACTGTGAGGCTGTGAGAGTGTTAAAATCCCAGTTAGACAAAAAATACAAAAACAAACATAAGACTTACATCACATTTATACTCCTAAAGGGTTTTATTTAATTACTCATTTGTGAATGGGTGTGAGTAAAATCCAGGCAATGTAGATGCCTATATGTAAATATTGTCTTTTTGATAGTTTTACACCCCTAAAGCATTTCAAGGTTCATTCATATAAAAGACAGAGAAAACACATTTTTTTGTTGTTTTTTTTTCTTTTTCTTTTCAATGTCTTGGGAACAGATTGGAAACCACCTGCTCTCTGAAACGTTTTGCATTTCTAACCTGCGTTATCATTTTAGATCACATTAGAAAAGTGTTGTTGTTTTTTTCTCTCTTATTTATTACATTCTGGTATGTTAAAAAAAAAACACAAAATCACATGTTTTGCATACGTGTTTTTGTCTTCTTAAAAAAAAATGCAGTGTGCCTCCTCCAAGCTCTTATTCTTACTTTTTTCTTTATTTTACTTTTGTGTTTTCAATTGGGTTGTTGCATTTGTGTCTGTTGCCTTACTTAGTTCACCTGCTCAAATCGATATATAGATAGATAGATAGATAGATAGATAGATAGATAGATAGATAGATAGATAGATAGATAGATAGATAGCAGATAGATAGATAGATAGATAGATAGATAGATAGATAGATAGATAGATAGATAGATAGATAGATAGATAGATAGATAGATCGATTAGATATATAGAGTACATAGAGAAAACATTATATATATATATATATATATATATATATATAAAATAAGTGTATCATTGTATCAAGGAAAAAATAAGGTACAAAAGGTTTTTAATCAATCCAAATTTAGTTAAGTTAAATTATTATTATTATTATTATTATTATCATTTTTGCTGAAAAAATTAACCTTACACATCTTAGATAAATGTGATTCTTTTATTATTGAATAATAAAACCTTAATCCGGGGGCACGGTGGCGTAGTGGTTAGCACGTTCGCCTCACAACACCAGGATCCGGGTTCGATTTTTTTATGCGTTTTTTTTTAAAGATTTCTTTGTAATTTATAGTAAAGACAAATTGAAATTTAATGGTAGTGGTTAGCACGTTCGCCTCACACCACCAGGATCCGGGTTCGATTCCCGTCTCGGCCATGTGTGTGTGTGGAGTTTGCATGTTCTCCCCGTGCCTCAGGGGGTTTTTTTTTTTCTCCGGGTTCTCCGGTTTCCCCCCCGGTCCAAAAACATGCACGGTAGGTTGATTGGCACCTTGGAAAATTGTCCCTAGTGTGTGAATGTGTGAGTGAATGTGTGTTTGTGCTCTGCGATGGGTTGGCATTCCATCCAGGGTGTATCCTGCCTTAATGCCCATAGACGCCTGAGATAGGCACAGTCTCCCCGTGACCCGAGGGAAGATCGGATAAAGCGGTAGAAGATGAATGAATGAATGAATGAAAACCTTAATCCTGCGATGAACATAGCCCTAGAAGCTGGTATGGCGTAAATAAACCAAACAAACCAAAAATAAGTTACATTTGCAGCATTTTGCAGACGCCCTTATCCAGAGCGACTTACAACTGAGCAATTGAGTGTTAAGGGTCCACTTGTGGAAGCTTGATGGTGTTGGGGTTTGAACCCGTGATCTTCTGGTCCAGAGGCCAACACCTTAACCACTGGGCTACACCACCTCCCACCAATACAGGATTCTAGTAGCAGTTTTGTTTTTCGGTCACGTCTCTGCCAGGCTCCACATCCACCATCTTCCTGTTCTCGCCATCACAACGCCTCACAATGTCTCCCTAATCCTGATTACCTTCACCTGCTCCCAGTTACACCTCCGCTCGTCTCCCTATATAAGCATTCTCCCCACAACACTCCTGCTCCCATCTCGTACCTCGTGCCACGATACGGACTCTCCCTTACTGCCTCGTCCTTCAGTGGCTCAAGAAAGTGCCACACAGAGGCCAGCTATCAGATTTCTGCACTAATTGCTTAAAGTGAAAGAGCTTTTGCTACTGGCGACGTTTTCAAAGAATGATTTGCGGCGGCTGAAAAAAGCAGTATGCCCTTCTCAAATCTAAATGGTTTTCGGCGAGCAAATCAAAGCAGCTTCCTTTTCAGCCTTTTCAATGGTTTGCTACCAGAGCACAGATATATCTGAGTCCACTCAGCTGTTGGTGTTTCTATGTGGTGGAAATGAAAACTAGCTGACATTGAGAAAAGGACAGGATCGTTTTTTTTTTTTCCCTGCCGTTGAGAGAATGTTGAAAAAGATTTGAATACAATGCTAGAATAATGATGGCATTTCATATCTAATGGCATTTTTAGTATATAATAAATCATGTTATAACGCTGAATTTACTTTCAACCTCATGGCCGCTACATAGAAAAACGTTTAGGAACAGTTGTATTAAGAGTGTTTTTTTTTATTATTTAGTTAATGTTTTTCTATATACATTGAAAACTAAATGCTTTAGGCTGAGAGTTTTGCTGTCAAAACACCTGTACAAAAAAGTTTATTTTATTTATAATTTTCCTATTTAATGTGGCTCAACAAGCTATTGTTGCATACTGGGGGAAAAAAAGATTACTTCTGGAAATATAATACAAAATATGCAGCACATCTAGGGGTCAAATGTATTTGAATATAGCATTAAATATAGCATTATAACCTTTATATGTATTTTTTTTTTCAAATAATGCAGTGAATCACTACACAATGCAACAGGTTCCTATTTAAATAAAATAAAATTCCATATCATAAATGTGTGCAGACCACATTTTTATATATATATATATATATATATATATATATATATATATATATATATATATATATATATATATATATATATATATATATATACATATACATATACATACACATAATACATATAAAGGTTATAATGATATATTTAAAGCTATATTCAAATAAATTTTTTTTTAAATGTGGGAAAATATATCTACAATGAAACAACTTTTCCACATCCAATGCCAAAACATTGCTATTTATTTGTTTATTATTATTATTTATTTTTTTTATTTTTTGTTATTAACAACATCAGCAATAATAATACTACTAACAATATTGTTATTATTATTATTATTATTAGTAGTAGTAGTAGTAGTGTTGTTGTTGTTGTTGTTGTGGAAGTCTTCCCAAAAGTATTTAAACACATCTTTCGTTAAAACTTTGCATGGTATTTTCAATATTCTTTTCCTTTCTTCTATTTCATCCTTTACGACACGCACAGAAGTCTCAAAGTAAATCTTATAAGGCCTGTATCCGAAATTATTCTACTGCGTAGCAAATAAGACAAACTGCTTTAAATAATACGTATATGACTTCATCACATATTAAGTGTTTTCTTCTTTCCTTGCCCCTCTAATTTAAGATCAATTGCACTGAACAAAATGGAGACCATTTTTCCATTTATTATCAATAGTGTCATTTCATTCTGAATCGGTGTTAGGCGTATTAGGAAAACTGTGTCGCGACGACATATTTTTGTGAATAGATTTGCTGAATTGTTGAACTATCGCGTGTAAAAGACGAGTTTTTAACGCTCATATTTTTTGCGAGAGATTTGCTCATTTTAAAAAGTGATTAGCATTAACACCTGCGAAGTCGATTCCTCCAGAAGTCGAGTCTTCGTCCGGAGAAAGCAATAATTTGGTGAGAGTGGAAGAAAATATATTCTGTATCTTTCAAGCAAACACAGCTGTCAATGCAGGTGCTGGAATAAAGGAATAAAGGAGAGTGTGTGTGTGTGTGTGTGTGTGTGTGTGTGTGTGTGTGTGTGTGTGTGTGTGTGCGCGTCTGAGATAGAGAGACAGAGACCTCAAATTTTCTACGCCTTGTCTCTAAAGTAAGAAATGCATCATTGTTGATTTGACAGCTTCCATTCTAAATGAATACATGTAATCGTACATTTTCACATTTAAACTGTAAAACATGTAGCAGGACGCACCTCTCACAGTCTCATTAAATAACCTTTAGTTATCACAAAAATGAAAGGTTGGAGACTCATGTTTTTATATTGTGTTTTTCTTTAGAATGTCTCATTGTGTTTTTTTATGCGTTTTTTTTTTTAAAGATTTCTTTGTAATTTATAGTACAGACAAATTGAAATTTAATGGGCCCACATCCAACAGACATCAGATTTAACAGACAAAATCCGCAGAGGGGTAGTGTCCGAACGGAATGTCGGAATGCATCCGTGCGTAAAAGTCCGTTAGGTCCGGAATTATCTGAAATTGTCGGTAAACTTTAAAACTTATCAAACTTGAACAAAATATATGTAGGGGCACGGTGGCTTAGTGGTTAGCACGTTCGCCTCACACCGCCAGGGTCCGTGTTCGATTCCCATTTCAGCCATGTGTGTGTGGAGTTTGCATGTTCTCCCCGTGCCTCAGGGGTTTTTCTCCGGGTTCTCCGGTTTCCGTCCCGGTCCAAAAACATGCACGGTAGGTTTATTGGCACCTTGGAAAATTGTCCCTAGTGTATGAATGTGTGTGTGTGTGTGTCATGCAATGGATTGGCGTTCCATCCAGGGTGTATCCTGCCTTAATGCCCATAGACGCCTGAGATAGGGACAGACTCCCGAGGGAAGATAGGATAAAGCGGTAGAAGATGAATGCATGTATGTGTATGTATATATATATATATATATATATATATATATATATATATAATACTGTATATGTATACAGTACATATAATTATATACAGTATATCATTTTTGTGGTTGTTGTAATTGTTAATTATTGTACATGGCTCCTTTTAAGAATTATGTTCCGGTTTTGGTTGCTTTCCGCTGATCTAAATTAGGTTATATACAGTAATATATTGAGTAGCTCATACATGTTGTGACTCTACTCCATTATAATTCTACTATACATCACTCTACTTCATCTACACCAGTCTTCTCTATTATACTCCACTCCATTCCAGGCTTCGATACTTCATTCCACTCCATTGTACTCTACCAGTAACCTTGGCTTGGAACGGTTCATTTTACTTCCGTAAAGCTGTGCACATTTGTATTTGTGTTGCGCCATTGACAACAAACAATACTTGCTGCTCATCAACAACAACATTGTGGGTAAGAGCGGTGTGTTTCGTCGCCTAGCCTTGTCTGTGGGTTTTAGCCTTCCGATAACATTTACATAATCAAAAAGTATTTAACGATTAATGATTTATGTTCGCTATACTTTATTAAAGTAACTCGCTTTGCTGTTTTACCCGTCTATTGTTCGCCAATATTCTCGCACGACTCTACGTTCTGTAGATGCCGAGAGACTCAAAAATCTTCGCAGTGTTATGACGAGTAACTAGTAACTCTAGTTACTAGTTAATAGACAAAAATTAATATTGTAATTAATAGACAAAAAAAAAACTGTCTATGCTTGTGTACTTAAGTTTGTATTTACCCTTCATGAGGGAATTTAGACCTAAAGCACTTCTTGTACGTCGCCCGGGATAAGGGCGTCTGCTAAATATTGCAAATGTAAACGTAAACATAGTATTACACAGATTTCTGCCAATATTTAATTCGGAGAGACTCTGCATCTCTCTGACATGTTACTAATGAACCTAATTAGACTGCAAAATGTTCCTCCTGCTGTTCATTCTTGTCTCCTGCCTATAATAATAACTCCTGCTAACTTTTTTTTTTTTTTTTTTTTTTTTGAGATGTGTTGTGCTCATCAAATTCAATTCCCCCTTATTTTTTCCCCCCTCGTTTGGCATTTCAGCATTTCATGTTTTGTGTGTTCCACTAAAATATGGGCTTTTGAGATTTGCAAATCGTTTCCTCTGTTCTTATTTGCATTTAACACAACTTTTTCCGGTAATTGGGGTTGTACGTTTGACCACTGCGGAGCCTGGTTCCTTTCCAAACCTTTCATTTCAATATCTCCGTTTTACTCGCACGCCATAATAACTGAAGCCGATTGGTTTCCTAACACTTCCCCCAACCGAGCCTATCCTTTTTTTTCTTTTTTTTTTCTCTCCCAGCGACACCGAGCTCACGGTGCTTCCTGAGTGTGCGCATATTATCGAGTGTGTGTCAGGTTAACGGGTTAGGTGGTTTTGAGTAGTTCTCTCCCGCAGATGTGGTCTGTTTGTGTAAGTGTGCTTCACCCTTTCCCAGCTCTAGAAACATCGGAGCCCCGATGTGACGCCTATCGATTTGCGCCGCGCCGACGCTTTGTTGTGACGGTCTACTCCAACGTGCCATCCATTACCCGATGTTTTTATTTATTTATTTATTTTGTTTATTTCTCTAAACATCCTCGAGATAACCCCCCCCACACACACACACTCATCCACGAGTTACAGGTTAGCTGTGTTTCACAACCGCTTAATAATCTGTTAAATAATTCAGAGAGAATAAACAGAAGGGAACGTTTATGAGGGTAATAAATGTGCGTTTGACATTAATTTTGTAGAGTTTGTTCATAGATTGAATCGGAACGAACGACGTTAAAGCTCTGTGCCGCCGTGTTTATTAATGCCGTCAAATTTAACCTGAGGGCTTGACACAGACGGAGGCGGGAAACGCGACCCATAAATCACTGCAGTGGAACCAGGAGAGGGAATATTGGTCTACCTGGAAGAAAATAATTACGTTCAGGCCGTAAGTGGAACGCTTTACCATCGGTGTAAGCATGTATGTATGGATGGAGGGTAAACGCAACAAAGGCGAGAAGATATTTCATTTGGATGAGGAGAGCCAAATCCTGGACCCCAACAAGTCTGAGCTTTCATGGAGAATAGCAAAGAGAAAAGCTTTTATTAGTTCAAATAAGACACATGAAATGATGAAAATTGAGGGAAAAAAAGGATTTGTATAGTGAAGCAAGACACCGGTTGTCTTTCATCATTAAGGAACAGGAAATAAATACGATGGAGCAAAACACGAAGCTGAAGTCTGCATAGGAAATGGTACCTTTTTTGAAGATCCATGAATTAGAAGTGGGGCACGGTGGTTTAGTGGTTAGCACGTTCGCCTCACATCGCCAGGATCCGAGTTCGATTCCCGTCTCAGCCATGTGTGTGTGGAGTTTGCATGTTCTCCCTGTGCCTCAGGGGGTTTTTCTCTGGGTTCTCCGGTTTCCCCCCGGTCCAAAAACATGCACGGTAGGTTGATTGGCACCTTGGAAAATTGTCCCTAGTGTATGAATGTGTGTGTGATTGTGAGTGTGTGCCCTGCGATGAGTTGGCATTCCATCCAGGGTGTATCCTGCCTTAATGACCATAGATGCCTGAGATAGGCACAGACTCCCCGTGACCCGAGGGAAGATCGGATAAAGCGGTAGAAGATGAATGAATGAATGAATGAATGAATTAGCAGTCCCACAATGAAGCATGGTGGTGGTTGTATGTGTTTGTAGGGATGCTGTTTTTGTTCATGAAGGACTATAAATTGTAGCAAATCTTATAAACATTGTTATGGTGGTTTACCATCCAACATGACAAAAAAATATAAAAAATAACCCTATGCTTATTGGCAAATCTACATTACTGTGGTTCAGTCCAAGATCTGGTTTAAAAAAGAAAAACATTCCCAGAATTCAATTCAGCTGAGAATCTCTGACAGTACTTCAGTGAAAACCATTGTTCAGGAGTGATCGCTGTCCAATCTGACAAAACTTGAGCAAAATTGAGCGTAAATAGAATGGGCAAATAGATCAGTATCCACATCTGTCAAAAACAAATGTGAAAGAGGGCAGATGTTTTGTGTGTCAGTCGACTGGGATTTTAATGCAGTTTCTATTGTCGAAACAGTACATTCTCAATAAAACGATAGTTTTGAAATCCCCCCCCCCTCTCCCCCCAATTTAAAAGTAGTGTTTAAATGTCTGTCGTACTCCCTCATACAGGCAGATTCTCATGAAGTGATGGAAGTTTGAGAAATGTATTATTATATATTTAATCACTGTAACGTTCATATAATTACAGTAGGCTTTAATTGCAATAATGTTAATTGAACCCTATTACTTTAGCTGATTGCAGTATTATTTGCTGATCTTAATAAGGTTAAGCAGGGACACGGTGGTTTAGTGGTTAGGACGTTCGCCTCACACCGCCAGGGTCCGGGTTCGATTCTTGTCTCTGCCATGTGTGTGTGGAGTTTGCATGTTCTCCTCGTGCTTCAGGGGGTTTTTCTCCGGGTTCTTCGGTTTCCCCCCTGTCAAAAATTCCAATTTTCCTAGGAAAATTGTCCCTAGTGTGTGAATGTGTGTGTGTGTGTGTGTGTGTGTGTGTGTGTGTGTGTCCTGCGATGGGTTGGCATTCCATCCAGGGTGTATCCTGCCTGAATGCCCATAGACGCCTGAGATAGACACAGACTCCCCGTGACCCGAGGGAAGATCGTTTATAGCGGTAGAAGATGAATGAATGAATGAATGAATAAGGTTAAGCAACGGATCTTACCACGGATCTTACAATCCTATTTGAATCGGTTTCCTGATCACAGTAATGAATTCTGCTTAGTGCCACTCATTACAGTAACATTTGCTGACTGTAGTAATGGTAACTGATGACAGTAAGAACCGGTTTGTTGACATTTGTTGATTGTACAATCGCAATAAAGAATAATAAACAAGCCGATTGTAATCACAATACAGTTTGTCGATTGTAGTAACGTTCAACATGATCCCAATAACGTCCTATAAGGCTAGGCAATTACACAGGATAGTATGTGTTAATGGTAGCGGATCAGCATAGTTTGAACTGATCACTGTAAGAACAGGTCATCACATGCATATTTGCTGCCTGTAGCAATATTACTGATCCCAGTGACGTTAGCTGATCCCAAAAGCTTTAATTGCGGATTATTACAGTAGCATTTGCTGACTGTGGTAATGTCACTGATCACAGTGATGTTGGAATAATTTTAGCTGATCAAATTAGCTGATCACCGTAGCTCTATTAACACAGAGACATTTGAGGAGCATGATCTTACTTGTCACAGGGATGTTTGTTGAGCTCATTGTAGTAAGAGCAGGTTATCGCAATAAAATGTGCTGATCGTAGCACTTAACCGATCGCCGTGACGTTCGAATAATTTTGGCTGATCACATTAGCAGAACAAGTTCTCAACGAGACATTCGATGACCATAATGTTACTTGGGATGTTTGTTGAGCTCAATCATTTTAGCTGATCGCAGTAAGAGTGGGTTATTGCAATAAAATGTGCCAATCGTGGCACTTAACCAATCACATCGCTGTGAACTGATCTCAGGACGTTTCGCTGATCACGTTAAGATGATCATTGAAACGTTTGCTGACCGTAGTAATGTTCACTGATCGGCGATTGTATAAGGCCCGATAATCACAGTAACATCTGCTGATTTTAGTAACGCTACAGATCACAGTGATGTAAGTGGAGCCCTGTCGTATTAGCTGATCATCATGTTAACTAATCCCAATAATCTTACTTAATTATAGTCAGGTTAGCTAATCACGGTAACATTTGCTGATCTTGATGTTTGCCGATCTCCATAAGGTACGGAGATGACAAAATGTACAGACATCTATACGTACTGCAACCATATTTAGGGGTCACTATGGTATCTGGACATCTCACTTTATTGTTATAGTAAATGAGTATTTCCGAATTTTGATGTCTAAACTGTGTCTCCAGACGGAACAACTACCATCCAGAACACAATGCAGAAAAAAACGATGTTAATGGATGATCAGTCGATCAGGAATATCTCGGTTATGTTTATCGATGACTCTATCTCTCTCTCTCTGACTTCTCCATGTCAGCCATACTTCCCTTCCCTCTTGCTAATTATTAGGTTTGTAGACCCATATCTATGGTACGCGATACACAAGGTACACAAAAAAAGCAGTTGAAAACCGTGAGAAGAAAACAAAACTGATCATGCCTGCAAATCGATTAGTACCATAGCCTGGTTTGAAAATGCAAGAAGTAGATATTTATGCAATGAGTGAAAGTGAAAAATAAGCAGTGATGATAAAAAAAAAATATAGGATACCAGAATCACCATTCTGATCATTTGTACTTCTCTAATTCCCATCCCACTGTGGCTTAGTGGTTAGCACGTTCGCCTCACACCGCCAGGATCCAGGTTCGATTCCCGTCTCGGCCATGCGTGTGTGGAGTTTGCATGTTCTCCCTGTGCCTCAGGGTTTTTTTCTCTGGGTTCTCTGGGTCCAAAAACATGCATTGGCACCTTGGAAAATTGTCCCTAGTGTATGAATGTGTGAGTGTGTGGGTATTAATGTGTGTGTCCTGCGATGGGTTGGCATCCCATCCAGGAATAGGCCCTGCCTTAATGCCCATAGACGCATGAGATAGGCCCAGTCTCCCCTTGACCCGAGGGAAGATCGGATAAAGCGGTAGAAGATGAATGGATGAATAATTCCCATCCTCTTGTAAATCTTACATGTCACCTGTGAGTATCATGCCAACGTGAGCACGTTTTTCAACTCTGAGGAGAAGCAATAGAGGAAAGGAGGATCGGCACAGGTATAAGAGGAATAGAGAGAAATAAGGTTCAGCATAAATCCGAGTCGCATAACAAATGTCGTGCACTGAGCTGTGTTTAGTACGATCCCGAGGACGGGAGTGTTTGTTCCTGTACACACGATCCCCGGGCAAAACGCGTAACCTCTTAGCGCGTCTGGTGAGATGAAACCCCGCCCCCTCCTCCCTCTTTACTCCCACCCACCTTCGCTCGGAGGCGTGGCCTAAGCTCTACATGCCACACGCACGCGCTTCGCGTCCGCCAGTAGCGGCGTGGAGAGAGTCGCGCGCCGCTCCTCTCGCGTTCGACCGAAGGAAGCGGAGCCGTGAACGCGCGAGAGGATCACCAGCATGGATTTACCTTTCGTAGCGCTCATCAAACTCTCCCTGATGCTCGCTTGGGTCCGACTGTCATTCTGCAAGGGTGAGAGATGCGCAAAGTGCCGAGGAGACGCACACGCGCGTGCTTATTTGTATTTATTTGTTATTATTTTAATTAAAAAATAAATATAACTTTGTTTAAACAAGGAGCACATTGGATTAATGAAAGTTGTGCAACTGATGCATCCTTTTCCAAATTGCTCTCAAGTTCATAATAATGATGATGATGATGATGATGATGGGGTAATACAAGTGTAATAACGTCAGTGCATACTGTCATGTGCGTCTCGTATAGGCTTTAACGGGCAGTTGGTGGTGCTGATGGTGGAGTTGACATGATGGCATGCGCGTTACGAGAAATGCATGGATTGGATTTGCTTTCTGCGCGCTCATCGAGGCTTGTGCATGTTAAAACACCAAGGTCCTTTACTCGTTCACACAGTGACAGAGAGAGAGAGGATGAGAGAGAGAGAGAGAGAGAGAGAGAGAGAGAGAGAGAGAGAGAGAGAGAGAGAGAGAGAGAGAGAGAGAGGGAGAGTCCGGACTAGTGGGAGGCAAGATGAGTGAACAAAGATTGGTGCAGTAACACATATATGTGTGTGTATATGTGCGCACACACACACACACACACACACACACACACACACACACACACACACACACACATATATATATATATATATATATATATATATATATATATATATATATATATATAATATTTCAATATACTTTGGACTTTGAGGTGTATATATATATATATATATATATATATATATATATATATATATACCTCAAAGTATAATAAAACATTTTAAAGTAAGTGTAGTATGTATTTTGACAGTAGGCATAGTTGTACATGGGCTTTCACCATGTATAGACACAGATCCTCTTCTCCTTGTCGTCCTAACCCAATTGGTTTATAGCTTGTTTATTTATTGGTTTGTACACTATTTCCTCACATAAGCTACTCAGTGGTCCGAAACTTTGATGTTCCTTGTGAGGACAGACCAAAGCACCACAGACACACACACACACACACACGAGGTTATTCGGTCCCAATACAAAGCTATTAAATCATGCCACTCCGCACACACAGTCACACACTTTTCTTTATTGATTCATTCAGGGAACTTGCCTTGTTCCAGTAACCAACAAAACAGCAAACTGTAATTGGAATTAAGGACCGAGGATATAAAAGTATTTGTGTGTGTGTGTCTGTCTGTATGTCTGTCTGTCTACTGTATCTCATAAATTGTGTTGCATCACTCACAATGAGTTTGTGCTTAGTTCAATAAAACATTCGACGTGCGAGATGGTGGGTTGTGGCTTCTTGCCGTCGGTGTGGTTGTAACTGTGTATTGGCCTTGATGGGTTCGGAAAATAATCACCGTCGTCAAACGTCGGCTCTTTATTTAGAATGTTACTGTAAGGAACCCGTGTTTGAAACGTACCATACCAGAGCTTATTTTATCAAACTCCGCTTCGATCACATGAGTTCATTGGAGATGAAGTTCTTTAGCTAACGTTAGCTCATCAGAGCAGTTACTAGCTGTCGAGCATATTGTGCTAAAAGCAAACGTTCATGTTGATTGCTTGCTTCTGTGCACTGTAGAAAAGTGAAAAGGTTTGCGATGGAAAACTCAAATGACGAGCAAAGTATGAAAGAATCTCACTTTGTGCTTTTCCACTGTTTTTCGCCGCTCGGCTTGAACTGTAGCAGAAATCACAGAGTATAGATGGATTATAATCAAATATACGGGATATGGACAAAGTACTGATTCAGACACAAGACATTTGGAACACGAACACATTGCACATCCATTTCACATCCGTTAATACCACTATTTTTTACATGCATCCAATTCAAATCTGTACCTCAACTTGGTTTCTTATTTTAAGCAAAACTAATTTTCCCCCATGGGACACGGTGGCTTAATGGTTAGCACGTTCGCCTCACACCGCCAGGGTCCGGGTTCGATTCCCATCTCGGCCATGTGTGTGCCTCAGAGGGTTTTTCTCCGGGTTCTCCGGTTTCTTCCCGGTCCAAAAACATGCACGGTAGATTGGCACCTTGGAAAATTGTCCCTAGTGTATGAATGTGAGTGTGTGTGTGCCCTGCGATGGGTTGGCATTCCATCCAGGGTGTATCCTGCCTTAATGCCCATAGACGCCTGAGACAGGCACAGACTCCCCGTGACCCGAGGGAAGATCGGATATAGCGTTACAAGATGAATGAATGAATAACCCCCCCCCCCCCCCAAAAAAAAAAGAAGAAAAAGTGTCATGTTGCAAAAACGTGCTCTTATTGCTCTCTACTTCTCCCTATTGGAGAAACTTTTATTACAGATTTTTATTAAATCTTTATTTCATCATTATAATGACCTGGGAGGGTTGAGTTGGGAAGGACCACCAGCGTAATACACGCACCAATCCATATATGCGGATCGTCCGCTGTGGAGACCCTTAACCCTGAGAAAGATGTGATACTGATAATGATTTGTATTTTGATCTGTGGTATTTGGCTTTTCTATGACATGACATTGGATTGTTTTAATATTCTTCAGCCGTTGCTTTGACAGCTCCTAATTATCCTTATAAGCACACTCGATAGCTTTTAACTGTAAAGGTTTAATAGCGCCTTATTTTTCATTGTTAGCTTGTCAAAGGGCCGAACCCAAATATCGATCTTTCGAAGCATTATACATATGTAAGTGGACGATGGACTATTATATAGCGGGGATAAATGGTTTGAAAAACAACGTTTCTTTCTTTTCCCCTTCCATATACATCAGATTCGCTGTTTAGAAATGCATTATAGCACATGCAAATATAGACAAATGTGGCTTTATTTGACCTGCGAGGTGTATAATATATATATATATTATATATATATATATATATATATATATATATATATATAATATATTGTCTGAAATGAAGGCTGTGCGGCTTTAATATGTGCATTGACAAAAACTACTACTCCCACAATGCAGCTGCATTCATGTTAAGCGCAAAGTGAAGGCATCCTGCCTAGGGATGAAACGATTTATTGATAAACCACAATAAAATGTCCTGACGGTTAGTATCACCGTTTAAAATGTAATTATCGTCAGCGCCGTGTTTGATTATCGTGATCGCCGCCCTCTGTTATATAGCGACTGCAAGGTCAGTATACGTTTACTGATTAGAGATTAAACATTTCATTATCTCACTTGTACACGGAGAAAAAAGTTGGGGGGGGGTAGGGGGGTTAGTTTGTTGCTAGCTGGGGTCAGAGCACAGGGTATCAGCCATGATACGGCAACCCCCGGTGAACAAAGGGATAAGGGTCTTCCTCAAGGACCCAATGGCGGCAGCTTGGCCATATCGGGGCTCGAACCCGGATCTTCCGATCAGCAGCCCAGCACCTTAGACCACTGAGATACACCCCCTCCCTCCAGTAACGTCTTCCTAGTGTTGGGGGGCGGAGTTCACGAAGCGACATGTTTGTTTGCGATATTCAGCACATAATCATTTGTACACACCTAACTTTTTTTTTTCAGTTCTTTTTTGTGTATCTTTTTTTTTTTTTTTTTTTATAAACACTTTCATCTCATTTGAACCAAACCGTGATGATCCTGATAACCGTGCTAACTTTGGTCGCGGAAATTGTCATACCGCTACGTCCGCCACTAGAGTGCAGCGTGTCCCACATTAGCGTTTAACGCCCAATATCTCTCCCAATAGAAATACTGACGCAGATAGAAGGCACTTCCAAGAAAGATAGGAAAGTGAACACATGTTTGTGCTTCAAGGACAAAAAGCGATATTTGTTTTGTGTTATGAGGCGCCGTCGCTCATCAAACACTATATACTGTCTTATAGTTACAACTTTGAGGGCAACCATAATACTGATATAGCCCACGGTGATAATGACTTCGACACCCCTCAACTGTAAGGTCAAAAGTATTGGGACCTCTTACTTTTTTTTTTCAGCCATATGTAGTTCTTCCCCAAACTGTTACTACAAAGTTGTACACACACACACACACACACACACACACACACACACACACACACACACACTTGTATAGTAAGATGTTTGACACCCCCCCCCCATATAAACATATTATATATAATATAAAAATGAGGGAGGTGTGTAGCCCAGTGGTTAAGGTGTTGGCCTCGGGATCACCGGTTCAAACCACACCACCACCAAGCTGCCACTAGTGGGCCCTTGAGCAAGGCCCTTAACCCTCAATTGCTAAGTCGCGCCTGCCAAATGTAAATAAACAGGACCACAGATGGTTATGTAAAACAATACAAAAACAAATGATGGTACTTTTGGCTTTTTTTTCTATCTGTGGTGTTGTTTGTTTTGTTGTTGTTGTTGATTACAGATGGGATCACATCTTGTATACCAAGCATTACAAACCCTTCAAGTGAACGTGGTTGGACAAAACCAATTGTGCGTACGTCATGCAGTGTGTGTTTTTGTTTGTGCCCGTGTTGAGGCTAATACATGTTTATCTTGTGGACCGTCTCCCACACTTTCTAGACTGCTCTATCGGTATCCAGTGCAGTGACAGATTTCTGTTCAGGAAAAAGACATTCTAAATAAATAAATAAATAGATAAATAAGCGAGTGTAAAGTTCCCGGCAGATGTTTGGTGGAAATCTCAAGCGAATTAATTAATTTGTGGCAGCTTCAATAAATAAATAAATAAATAAATAAATAGCATCCACACGTTCCTGCTCCTGATTCGTGTATCGCTCCAGGCTGAAACGTTTTTGTTTTAAACTGTATTTATTTTTTGTTTGTTTTCTTCTTTTAAACTACGACCGAGATTAACTCGCTCGCCACCTCTTTGAATCGTCGTGGGGATCGAGAAGACGGGAGGAGATATCGGTCTTGCGAGCGTTCACGGGGAAGTCAGGCGCAGAATCAAAGGCGTGCTATATTTTAGAGCGTTCTCCCGAGTAAAAAAAAAAAACCCCGAGCGCGTCCGGATATAAAGTGCACCGTCGATGTTTGCTGTTTACGGGTTCCTGCCAGATGACCCAGTTTTTTTTTTCCCCCTCCGTCACCTCATTTCTTTTAATACCTAACGAACTGCAAGACTGAAGGAGATATTTGTATCCGATGGAGATATTTGTGTTATTAAGTACACAGGAGCGTGTAATGTCAGCTATTGATTAGGTATGAGGTCTTTTTTAGATTAGGTATGAGGTCCGGTTTCCTCCCGGTATAAAAACATGCACGGTAGGTTGATTGGCACCTTGGAAAATTGTCACTATTGTATGAATGTGTGTGTGAATGTGTGTGTGTGATGGGTTGGCATTCCATCCAGGGTGTATCCTGCCTTAATGCCCATAGACGCCTGAGATAGACAGAGACTCCCCGTGACCCGAGGGAAGATCGGATAAAGCGGTAGAAGATAGATGAATGAATGAATGAATGAATGAATGTATAATTGATCCCGTGAGGGAAATTCTTTTCTTTGCATATCAAGCTTGTTTGGATGATAAGGTCAGAGCGCAGGGTCAGCCGTGATACGGCGCCCATGGAGACCCAAGAGTGGTGATCCCGGAGCTCGAACCCCCTCCGGACCTTCCGGTCAGTAATCCAACGCCTTAAACCTCCCAATGAAGAGAAAATTTGATCCTATCCTGCGGCGTCCTATATAATTATTCGACTTTGTGTTAATATTTTGTCGAAAAACCATATACGACTGCGGCACAGTAGGGCAATTATTCTAAATATGAATAAACCTCTTAAATAAATAATAATAATAAAAAAAATGAAGTATCTTCTATATTCTTAGTTTTTTAATAATTTACTGCCAACAAAAACTTTCCCCAGTATTTCTTCATTTTCCTAATGACCTAAATGTAAAATTACTTGCTTAAATCCAACAGATATCTTTTTTTTCACCCCGAAGATAAAATTCATACAAATTCATATATTAATTCTTGTACCCCCAAAACAAATTCGGAAGAATCGTATACGTTAGACGAAATAAAGTTACCTGGTAGAACTTTTTCTATTTTAAGGAACAATCGAAAATGTGTATTTGCTGGGTATTGTGTAGAGCGGTTTGTTAATACGGTGGTCATTCGTGTGTGAAGTGAAAAAAATGTTCCTCAAGCCGAAACGAGTCATTTCGTCTCCTTTCGACGCCTTTTTGTCCGTTCGACGCGTGGCGGTTGAAAATGAACAAGTGGGAGCCGAAGACCGTACAAGGCGAAGGAATCATTTCGTTTTCCAGTTCAGAGCTCGTGTGTTTTGCTCATAACAAAAGGCAGATCAACACAAAATGAACAAATCGCTCGGGCGAGCGTTGAAACGGTGATTTGTCTCATAATTTGCTCTTGTCTACATTTATTTATTTATTTGTTTGTTTGCTTTGGGTTTTTTTTTTTAGAAGTATAATCAAAGATTTGCTTAAAACTAGATTTGCTCGGGGCAAATTTGTCTATTTAACGGGGAACACCAGGGTCCAGGGTCAGGGTTCGACCATGTGTGTGTGTGTGTGGAGTTTGCATGTTCTCCCCGTGCCTCAGGGGGTTTTTCTCCGGGTTCTCCGGTTTCCTCCCTGGTCCAAAAACATGCACGGTAGTTTGATTGGCACCTTGGAAAATTGTCCCTAGTGTATGAATGTGTGTGTGAGTGTGTGTGTGTGTGTCCTGTGATGGGTTGGCATTCCATACAGGGTGTATCCTGCCTTAATGCCCATAGACGCCTGAGATAGGAACAGGTTCCCCGTGACCCGAGGGAAGATCAGATAAAGCGGTAGAAGATGAACGAATGAATGAATGAACATTCGTACAATTTACCGATCAAGATTCAGAGAGTCAGTAAAGTGATTTGATCTTCCTGTTACTAGTCTTGCAGTATTTCGAATATTCCTCTGTGTGTGTGTGTGTGTGTGTGTGTGTGTGTGTTTGTAGGTAGCTGTACAGTATGTGCTTGTTCTAGAATGTTGCTACTCAGCATTTGCTGTAATTAATTATACTAGTATGTAACAGATAATAGATAAGAGCCGCACTGACATATCTGACGCACTGACACATTATCCCCGTCCAATTTTCTCAACAATCGAAAAGACCTGTCGTCCTCATCCAGGTGTATTACAAGGCGGCATAATATTTGTAGAAGCGACTATTTAGTATTCCTAATGCCAAACCAATTTTTTCCCGTTTTCCTAATATGTGTGACAAATGCTAAAAAAAAAGCCTAATTTATGCAGAATAAGCATTTCTTCCATTAAAAAAAAAAGCCGGTAATGAAAATGCCATATTATATGTATGATATTTAATCTTCAGTCTTTTATCCTCCGTGGTTTTAATTCTTCATCCTTATACTGTGTGTAAAAAAAATAAAAAGTCCTAGAGGGCGACAGCGCGGCAGAATTTAGCATTCGGTCTCATTTAACACACTTGATTCACCTTAACAGTTAATTAAATCCTCTATTATGTGGTGGTTTAGACGATGAAGCCGAAGTCTCTCAGGAGATGTGGCCTTCCAGGACTGGCTTTGACTTTTTCTGCTGTAGCCTTAATACGCTTCAGTTAGCTTAGGGGGAAAGTCTGTTTGTTTTAAGTCGCTGTTTGTCGAATGCATTTTGCTGCGAGTGTGGCTTTATTTCACAACATCATTCCGATTGCAGTTCCGGAATTGTCGATGTCGACTTTTCAAGTCTCGGTGGTTTTATAGAATTCGACGCCCTGCAGTTCTTGGGTCCTAAATATCAAGGATGCAGACTTTCAATGTCACATAAAAGGCACCGGATAGTTGCAGGGAGGGGGTTCGAGCTCCGGGATCACCACTCTTGGGTCCTTGAGCAAGGCCCTTAACTCTCTGTTCTCCATGGGCGCCGTATCACGGCTGACCCTACGCTCTGACCTTATCATCCAAACAAGCTTGGATATGCAAAGAAAAGAATTTCACTCACGGGATCAATTATACATTCATTCATTCATTCATCTATCTTCTACCGCTTTATCCGATCTTCCCTCGGGTCACGGGGAGTCTCTGTCTATCTCAGACGTCTATGGGCATTAAGGCAGGATACACCCTGGATAGAATGCCAACCCATCACACACACACATTCACACACACATTCATACACTAGTGACAATTTTCCAAGGTGCCAATCAAACTACCGTGCATGTTTTAGACCGGGAGGAAACCGGAGAACCCGGAGGAAAACCCCCTGAGGCACGGGGAGAACAAAATGATTAATCCTGAGACTAGCAGTCACAGTATCACAGTATATATGAAATTAAGCGCTAAAATAAATGACATATGGAAAATAAGGACAGAACACCTATCTGTTGTTTTCTTTCCTCTTGTTTACAAATGTATAAATAATACCGTCCAAAAAAGTAAATTGTCAGTATATTGTTGCATGAAAGTTATGCGCTTAAATACTGCAAATTGAGTTTAGGAATATGACTTGCACATTAATTAACTAGTTTTATTAAACAGCACATAATCTAGGTCATTACTTCGATGTAAGAACAAATTACATGCGACATGTAAAATATTTTAAATCAATAATAGTATATGTCTAGAAAAATGGAGGACATTGTATGTAGCCTCAAAGAAAAAAACTCTGAGTAGCTTCCCTGTCCCCACTGAAGAAAAGCATCCTCACAGCATGATGCTACCACCACCACGTATCTCCCACACATAGTGTGGGCCAAAAAGTTACATGGATTTGATCTCATCTGACCACAGCACCTTCTTCCACACGTTTGCGGTGCCCCTTACATGTCTTGTAGTAAACTGCAAATGGGACTTCTTATTCTTTTTTTGTCGCAATGGCTTTCTTCTTGCCACTCTTCCATAATCGCCAGATTCAGGACTAATAGTTGTCCTACGGACAGACTCTCCCATCTGAGCTGTTCTTCTCTGCAGCTCCTCCACAGTTACTACGGGCCTCCCGGCTGCTTCTCGGATCAGTGCTCTCCTTTCCCGACCTGTACAATGGGCGGCCATGTCCTGGTAGGTTAGCAGTTGTGCCATGCTCTTTCCATTTGCAGCTGACGGATCCCTTTATCCCTTTAGTCTTCATGATGCAGTTTGCTCACTAATGTTCTCTAACAAACCTCTGAAGCCTTCACAGAACAGCTGTCATACTGGGATTTAATTACACGCAGGTAGACTCTAATTACTAATTAGGTGACTTCTGAAGGCAATCGACTGCACTGGATTTTATTTAGGGGTATCCGAGGTGAACACATGTGGACGCCATATATTTATTTGTAAAAAAAACAAACAAACAAAAAAAAACAATAAAATAAATTCAGTTGTGTGTATGTTGTGTGTATGTATATATATATATATATATATATATATATATATATATATATATATATATATATATATATATATATATCATCATCTTTCATCTTCTACCTATCCCTCGGGTCACAGGGAGCATGTCTATGGGCATTAAGGCAGGCATCACTTTGGATGGAATGCCAACACATCGCAGGGCACACACACACACACACATTCATACACACATTCATACACTAGGGACAATTTTCCAAGGTGCCAATCAATGGTTACAATTGGTGCCAATCAATTTTTTTAAGGTACCAATGTTTTTGGACCCGGGGGAAACCAGAGAACCCAGAGACAAACCCCCTGATGCACGGGGAGAACATGCAAACTCCACACACACACACACAGGGCCGAGACGGGAATCGAACCCGGACCCTGGTGGTGTGAGGCAAACGTACTAACCACTAAGCCCCTATATATATATATATATATATCAAATACATATACAGTACATTAGTAATGTGAAATTTGCTGGCAGCTCAGATGCTCCAGTGCCTTCTACCAGCTGGCAACTGTTAATAGACACAATAATAAGTATAGAAGCAATTGCGCTTGAAGAAGCTATAAATTTGCTAGCGACAACACGTATGCTCCAAAACCTTTTACCAAAAGAGTGGTAAAAAAATAAACAAAACCCTGGTACCTCCTACCAGCGAGCAGGGATGGGACGCCGGTGGCTTTCCAAACGCGGCGCTTGTTGAAGGCACGCAGGCCGTGTATATTTATTATAAGCATTTAACTTTTCATTGCTCTGCAGTTAAAAGTCAACATGATGTAATGAAGGCACGTTTGACTAGATGCAAATTAGCAAGGCGCTCGTTCTTATAGCCGCGTTTTCTATCCAGACACCGATACTCCAATTATTAATATCAAACCGAACCCGAAAACAATCTGTTCCATTAGATAAACACACACACATACCGCAGTGTGACAAGAGTTCGTTTAAAATAAATAATGTAAACACTGCATTTTGAGGATTTTAACTCATCCGAGATGTTTGTAAGATGTTTTCAAGGCTCTCTCTCTTTTTTTTTTTTTCCCCAAGGCTGCTGCCGTGCAAAAGAACGTGACTAATCTGACTGGCCGTTTTTAACCCGTGCACAGGAAAGGAACGTATACTTAAAGCAGGCTATCTGATCTAGAGTGAAATTTCTCGTTATCGTGGCTTTCAGGCCGTGAATCTGTGCCGCGAGCCGGTCTAGAGGCAGCCGAGCACATTTAATCACACCTGCATGGCAGCTTATGGCTAGACTATGTATCTTCTACGGCCATGTTTTATGATAAAAGTTAGTCGCCGGGTGAGAGAGCGCTGGAGGGCAACGCTAGTAATTGTGAAGTATGTTAGCGCGTCCTGCTAAAAGCAAGCAGGCAAATCCATTACACCGCTAAAGGGAGAGTAGGAGCGAGGCGTTGCGCGGGGGTCTCGGCTTTGGCTAAGAGCCAGAAGAATTACCTTCATTGCTGAATTAGCTCAGGTTTTGTGACGTGCGAGTAGAAAATGCTCATATTGACCCGGCTTACACAAGCGAATCGGGCTGAATCGTCTCCATTGTGATTCACGACACGGAGAAATCTCTACCTCCTTTAATGTCGTTTATGACGGAGGAAATCCTGAGAAAGGCAAAGTGATGGAGTCGAGGATACGCTAGCATTTCAGCAGGACACTCCTCCACCAAATCCCCCCCACCCTGTTTCTCCAACAGTGAACTTGGAACATGACTTGGCGAGTCATGAATCTAAATTCGTTAACATACGCCAAAGTATTTAAGCTTCCCCAAAATTCAGTGATTTGTGTCTCCGTCCCGCGTTTGGTTCCCAAGCCAAATTTTTATAAAAGACGTTGGCTCCTAAAGCCGGACACATTCATCTAGCGTACCTGTCACCCCTGTGATAGGTGATAGTAGCAAACAAATTTATCATCCAGATCCAAGTTCTGCCTCACAGTGCATTCTGCAGCTGGCTAAAATGTATTTTATTTTTTCTTCCTTAGCAGTAGACGCACAGTGAGCCTGTGGGCTGCGCTTACTGCCGTCTAAATGTTGTGTTGGGATGCGGCCCGAGTTTCAACCCAGCCAGACACGGTGCGAGTAAACAAAGGGCGTGGGGTTCCGACAGTCGTAGTCTATTGTGGAGGTCAGAGCACAATCGGATGCTATTAAACATGGATAAGACACATACACACAAAAAAGAAGATCAAAAAGGAATAATAAACTCACACCGGATGGGCAAAGAAAGTTACACACAGATGTAGATGAAAACAATAATATTAATCACAATCAGGTAATAAGCAAATAACAGAAAAGAAGGTGGAGATTAGAATGGGATTGTATTTGCACGAAAAAAAGGGAAACTAAGAGACATAATTGTTTATTTCCATCACCTGGAATGTTTAACTGGACAGAGATTGTGTGTATGTGTATATATTGTGTAATTGTGTGTATGCTCTACTGTTGAATTTCTCGAAACATGAAACTTTGCTCAATTATTTATGTGTTTACTTCATTTTCCAAACATCGTTAGGGTACCATACGCACTTCAACAATACTTCCTGTACGGTCTGTCTTTTTAAATGATAAATTAGCGATCGTTGCGTTTTTTTTGCGTTTTTTTTTGTCTTTGACCCCCCCCCCACCTCACCTAACAGCTAGTGTCGAGCAAGAGTGTCTCAGCATCTTAATCAAGCCTAAGTAGCATAGACGAAATACAATTACCCTTCTTTGCTAATGCTTCAAATCTATAAACACTGCATTAAAGTCTCTCCTTTCCAGCCAGGCTTCTCTCGGGCTCCCCAGAGCCCCACTAGTCAAATCATTATGCTACTGAATATCCTACAACCTCTTCACTGGCTGAAGGGTTGGCACTTTCTGCTTTGGCAGTGTTTTCCTGTTGTGGGCAAATTACGAATCTGAGCTGACTAGTGAGCACACACTGCCAGTCAAATTATGGTAGTGAGTGTGTTCGTGTGCTCGCCCAGAGGGCATACATGCGTAGCACTCGGTGAATCTGCAATTTGTCTTGAAGGACCAGTTTTGCCGAAAGTGATATTTATGCAGGGTTTGTTTTTTTTTGTTGTAATCTTCAGCCAAGTCATAGTTTGTTTCTTTACCTTGCAAGGAACAAACTCAGAAATGCGTCTGCACACTTACTTCCAATTGGCTACATTTATCTTCATCCTGATCATGGTTGAAGTAACTGCGGCGTCACTCCAGTCTGTACAGCGTCGGAGATAGGCAAACAGAAGGGGATTGAACACTAGTTCATTCGCACGCTCTTTTTACACCGAGGGGACATTTTTAATTCACCTCCATCTACCGACGTTTATTTATTTATTTATTTCGAAGGAGAATCCAGAGACAACATCTGCACACACCTCAGAGAGATCAGTACTCTGTGGGGGTCGGGCCGTCACTTCCATTACTTCTACTTATTCACAAGTTACTCACAACAAATATTGTTTTCATTTCTATTTTTTTCTTTTGTTTGTTCACTTAAATTGAAGAAAAATTAACAATTAACACTACTGTATTGACACTCCTTGTTTTAGCCTACAAACTGTATACAGATAGACGTTTGAATTAAAGGAGTGTTCATGGCAACTTGTAGCCATTGTTTATATGAATTGCAGTCAAAGCTAGAAAGTACTTTAACACAGATATGAAGGTTCTCCGGGATACAAGTAGAGTCGAGCGATATTTTTTTTTAGACAAATTCCAATTTCCGATTTTGAATACAGCGGGAAAATATCTTATTTTTAGATGGTGTTTTGGGGCTTGCATTCAACAACAGGTTTGGTTGAGGTGCTGGAATAAATTAGCCATGCTGTAATTGTACTTTAAGTTGCCACAAAGTTTAGCCGATTTTTACAGCGTGCTTTGGCTTGTTGAACGTCTGCAGTTGCAAACCCTGAACCTTTGATCTATGGCGTAGCCTAGCCTTGACACATATGTAAAAAACTAGCTCTAGTGGAGTTTGTGCATTTGTTACATATAGACTGGACTACTGTCTGGATAGTTCCAGCAAGTGCATGAAATAAGCTACAGTATAGAGAATCCAGAATACAACAGCAAGCATCCTATTCTTCGATTAAATTTGTGCCAAAAGTATTCAATATAATTTTCCAAGTATTAAGATAGACGACTGGCACTCTGAAACAGCGAACAATGAGCTCATTATGCCATGAACCTAGTGTGGGGTTGTGGGTGAGATGCAATCGATTAAATGGCAATTTACTTTTATTTGTCAGTTAGAATTTGATGCACAGCTCCTTGAAGGAATTATAATATATCATCTTAGTATATTAGTTCGCAATTATCATTTGACGCTTGGTTAATGAACGAACCATTTAATGAACCGCAACAGGAACAATTCGTGCCATTGAAATATCTTACTGTTCGGGGTGGTGTGATTTTCAAATCTCGTTGGCCAATGAGAATAAAGCACTGTTAAGCCCTGCCCCAAATAATGATGTTACTCTAAATAGGTAAATATTGCATAGAGCTGACTACATTCAGAGTATTTTCACTTGATTTATTTATTATGATTAATTTATCATGATTGAATACATTCATTCTAAAACGAAAGCAACTCATTTAAAAGTGCTAGAAAACGAGACGGAGCATGCACACAGATTGGGGACACGGCCTCTCAGATCCACCTTTTTGGAAATCTGTGTACTATTCTGCTCATGTATTCCATTTCACTCTCCACTGCTTCCCCTGGGGACTTGCCACTGACGAAGACAGACCTCCTGCCAACGTGGGTCAGTGGAGGCCCTTGCACCCCTGTTCACCCATTAAAAGCAAATTTGTAAGACACTCCTGTATGCACTATAGGGAGTCTGGATGCTTTTATAGGGATCTAAAAGCTTAAAATTTGCTGAGTAAAGGGAGATAATATGTGTGACATATGTCGGTTACCCAAAGGCGTGCATGACAGTCTTACAACCTAATTTTTGCAGAAAGTGTATGGCTTTTTTTTTAGTTACGACAGTAGAGTTTTACCTTCTTACCTTCTTAGTTTCACTACATGAATGAATGAAAGAATGAACGAATTTTACTTATTCAATCGTTCATTCAGTAAGGGATAACATACGACTTTTCCAACCATATGAGGTTCTTCCCCAAACTATTACCAGTTGAAGATACACAATTGTTATAATACGGAAATTTGCGGTTTCACCTCGGTTTGACGCAGCGAGCTTCCGTAGTCCTCCGCCTCCCGCCCGGCATTAAACTTGCGAAATACCAAATACAACAATGCATCGTTGCTCTGATGCATCCGAAGAGCTTGTTTACGCGGTTTTATCAGGTGTATGGAAATGGTTTGGGTTTGCAAATTCAGACATTCAACAAGCCAAAACCCCGCTGTAAAATTTGTCTAACGTTTGTGGCAACTAAAGGTACAACTTCAGCACGATTACTTTATTCCAGCACCTCAACCTCAACCGAGCCCATTGTTTTGGATTGGGAGGTGCACCGGGGGGGCGTGTGTGGTGTGTGTGTGTGTGTGTGTGTGTGTGTGTGTGTGTGTGTGTGTAGCGTGTTCACCTGTGACGTTAACATGTGTGTGTGCTTCCATTGTATTTTGGGACGCAATGGTGTGCATCTGCTTTTTTTTGTGTGTGATACGCTTTAAGGTGTGTGTGTGTGTGTGTGTGGGGTGTGTTTAAACTGTGTGTGTGTGCATGAGCGTGCAGTAATAGCGCTGCTGCTTACCCTCGGATAAACATGACAGCATTGTTTGGCAGCTTTACTTGGAACTAAAAACCTTTCCCCTCATGGCAATGCCCCATGTGGGCTCCATGAAGGCAATATCTATGTACTTTGGAGTTGAAGAGCTTGAGTGGCCTCCTATAGAGCAATAACCATATTGAACTCCTATTGTAATAAAATCGAAGACTTGTATTCACCCCACATTCTCACCCTACATCAGTACCTGACTGTACTAACACCCTTGTAGCTAAATGATCACAAATCTCCACAAGCAAACTCAAAACTCTAGTGGAATATGTTTACAGACGAATTGAGCTTATTATAACAGGAGACTAAATGTGGAATGGGATGTTTACAAAGTAAATAGAAATCTTGGGGTTCAGTGCCCACACTCTTAGTAAGCTGTTTACCATAGCATAAGATTTTGTTACGCTATGGTAAACATCTAGCACAACAACAGAACAGAAAAGTGCTAGCTATTTGCTACTTAATGTTAGCAGCTTCGCATGTGACAAGAAAAAAAACTATTTATTAACAGTGTAGAACATCCTGGTTATTTGCTGTATGGTATAGAAATAATGAATATATGGTATAGGTAAACAGCTCGCACAAAAACAGAACGAAAAAAAAAACATAAAACACAAGTGCTAGCTATTAGCTACTTAATGTTAGCAGATTTTCATGTGACAAGAAAAAAAAAAACAAACCAAACTATTTATTAACTGTGTAGAACATCCTGGTTATTTTCTGTATGGTATAGAAATAATTAAGATATGATATAGGTAAACAGCTATCACAAAAACAACAGACAAAAAAAATCAAGCATAAGTGCTAGCTATTAGCTACCTAATGTTAGCAGCTTATCATGTAAAACAGATTTGTAAAACATCCTGGTTATTTGCTATATGGTATAGAAATAATTAATATACCATAGTAACCAACACCTACTGATTAGTCAAATTCAAGTATTTAGTAGTACTGTGGTATAGAGCAAACACACACACACACACACACACACACACACACACACACACACACACACACACACACACGCATAATTGCCATCAGAGCTTGCTGTACTGAACAGTCATTTCTAAATTAAACCACTTCTAAATAAATATTACACAGACATTAGTCTCCTGTTTACTCGCCGCTCTGACTTTGAGCGTATGCATCGTGAAGTACACAGAAACTTGCAAAATGAATTGGTTGCTATCTGGGCATGTTGAACGTCTGCAAAAAACAAAGGGGCAGCATGCATGCTTAAAAACAACAACAACAACAAAAACAAACATGAAAGCTCATCTGTCTGAGTAAAAGTAATACGGTATGCAAAGTTAGCCGGCGAGTCCTGTCTCGAGAGGTTTAGCCTGTAAAAATTTGACAGCCTGACCTGATGCTGAATTATAAATGACACACACACACACACACACACACACACACACACACACACACACACACACACACACACACACACACACACACTGCAGCTTTTAGCTTAAAAACATTAAACCACAAACTAGGGGGAGAATACGCAGTCACAGTGGAGCTTAGTCAGGCCAGTCAGGACTGCTATATATATAAAATTTGTACTCTTATGAAGTCTCGGCTAACTCATGCCCTCGCCGTCACCTCGGTCCAGTTCAAATGCATAAGTAATGTCTTGTGAATATTTTCACTGGTGAATATTTTCACTTGCTTGAAGTTCAGTTAAATGAATGGGATTGCAAATTAGCATGCACAGAAAAAAAAAGAGCATCGAAGAGACGTGAAATGAGGGAGAACATTTTAAGGCACTAGTAAGTAATTCCTATCATATTGGTCTTTTTTTTACTTCGATTGACAAAATGCGAAAATGAGGAAGAGATTCAGAACCTGTTGTGTTAGCATTTGTCCACTAGAATCTTAATGCTAACGGTACATTTTGCATTAATTTGAGCATTTTTAGCATTAAAAAGAATTTCCATGGATTTCTTTTATTATTATGTTATGACTGTATGTTAAAGTGCTAGTTGCATTATGTTACCCTTGTATGTTATTTATTTCTGTACCATCGTGATGACTTGCACATTAGCGCGTTTAGCACATTAGCGCGTCCCTCTCCAGCTGAATTTTTTGACCGCAGCGGTCCTGCTTCCCCAACGTCCTGTAATCTTTGTGTTTCGAGCGCTGCATTAGAGGCTGATATTATGCACTGACAATGAACGCAGCAAAAAGCCCAATGAACACAATTCACCAAGGCTCCTTTCATTGTAGCCACAGCTGCTCCGCACGTACACATCTTCAGTGAAGCGTTTGAAATTAGGGAAAATCGTCCAGATTTTCCGGAAACAAAGCGCAATAGTAGAAATTGTTCGTAAAAATACTTAACAACATGTGCTTAACATGTGAAGCTTTTCTTGAAAAGTCAGTTTTATTTAAATGTTCATGGCAGTATGTCTGCGGTCAATTTCTGAATGGACTATTGGGAGAATTTTCTCTCTCTCTCTCTCTCTCTCTATATATATATATATATATATATATATATATATATATATATATATATATATATATAAATATATATATAGGAAAATGATTTTTATGTTATTGGAGCCAAAAGAAATGCCTTTTCTCATGTACTTTAAATCATAGTGCTAAAGAGAATTGATTAAAATCACAGATGACTATAAAGAATAAGAACATTTCTAATAGGTCTATTTCCTTTGATGTACATACACGTTTTAAATGTAATGGCAAGCCCAATTGTCTTATCATTCATATTGAAAGGCCATCCCCTTTTTTACTATACTGCACACCGAAAGCACACTGGTACATCTTCATTACGGTGATGACAGGTAGGAGTTTAAATTGGAGAGCGGATGTTTTCTTCATGACCTGTTCAAAACAGAAAGCAGAAAGTGCTGCCTTTGATAAGGCTTGCCTTCCAGGGGGAATGTCTCACCTTGCACAGTATTTGAGAGTCTGTCAGGATACACCATGGTGTTTTTGCATAGCAGTACATGTAATAGAAATACTGTCCATGCTAAGTGTGGCAGAATGAAATCCAAGATATGTCAGGGCTTGTTGGAATTTCAAATTCGACTCGGCCACTAGCCAAGGACTTCCCAATTTCCTTCCTAAGCTGTTCATCAGTTTTCCATCCACCATATACTGTATTTGCATCAATGAGGAAAGAGCATTCAGGATATCAAGCAGAGCCACTGTAGTTTTAACTTCCCTGTCTTTGTGACAAATCTTTACGATATGTAAATTTCGAATGGCGCAAGCAGTACTGTAAAACAAAAAATATAACCAGCATTCTTGCTTTTTACTTGGACACAGCGTGAGTTTTCCTTCTCCAGGAGGTCGCTCCAAGTTATAAAACGAAAGCGATTCTTTTCATCTCACCATTACGGTGCAGATCGCCCTCTATCCAGTCAACGCTCATTACCCACCTCGATGTTAGGCATTGTTCGACCTTATTATTTTGTAGACTAGGTACCGTATGTGTGGTTAAAGACAGGATGAAACGGCAGAAAGCTTGGCAGCTGACTGTGCAGGGCAAGAGACTTTGAATATTAAAATAGAAAAAGGGTGATTTAGCAATGCATGAGTTTCGGGGGAAAAGATAGACACAGTGTTCTAGAGCCGCAATGCAATCTGGAAGTTATCAATTGTTTTTCTGGAAGAACCCAAAGCGATGCATTAGATAATTATTAAATATGTTTCCAGACCATCTATTTATGGTATTGCAAGTTTGTGGAGCTTTGACAGTGGCTAAGCAGGAATATCTAAATATAAAAAAAGGAAGGGGGGAGAAAATATGTATAGAAGCAAATTGTATAATTGATCTTTCTCACAGACAATTAAATTACAAGTTTGAATCCATGAATGAACATATTAAACAATACAATTTAATACAATTGCATTTATTTGATTCATTCACTTAATTTGATTTAGCCTCAGCCCACCTATATTGGAAATTGTTTGCCAGACAAACACGCTGCAGTAGCTAACCTAATCACCAAACCAAGAAGTTAACATTATGTACGTCGAAATATAATAGAATTTTACACCAAATTCCCAAATTGGCTTATCTTAATCGAAGATATTATTATTATTATTATTATTATTGTTATTATTATATTGTTTCTGTGATTCTAGGTACTGTGAGCTACAAGAAAAAAAATCAAATTGTTCACCCTCTACAAGTGGAATATCCATTGCTCCAGGGAAACTAGAGCATATCCTTGGAGCAATGAGTGCAAGCCACGAATAAAGTGTGTCAGTCTATTATAAATACATATCACTTGCCATTGAGTCCATGTTTTTTCTTTATGTAGGCTAAACGGTAAGCCATTATGGGCCCAGAGCACTCTCGCTAATAATAATAATAATAATAATAATAATAATAATAATAATAATAATAATAATAATAAATATTGTTTATAAGGTAATCCTTCAGAATTTTCAGCATCAAGTTTGAAGCAGAGGAGCTATGGTGCAAAGCAAAGCGAAGGCATTAATCATCCCGGGGAGGACTATTCCCACTATCATCATTGTCAAGTCATTATATTCTAGTCAGCCCTTCCTTTTTGGATGTCATGTCCCAATTTTCGGTCAGGTTGAATTTCACAACATTGCATCATGGAGGGAAAAAAAACTGTCTCTGTTTGATCCTTATTAAATCATTGGCCATTTATATTAAACTTCATGCTTGGGCCCTTACACACACACCCACCACTGCAACATTCTTATTTCAATCTTGAGGAGTTTCACTTTTTTTAAGTAGGAAACACAGTTTCCTACTTAATCTGAATGCAGAAATAAAGAACTGCCATCCCATTTAGTTTCCATACCTGTTTATACTCGAGATTGGTCCTTAGATGCCAGGAAGGACTTTATTCCCCATTCATACACTTAAGGGCTAAGCTTAATGAAAGGTTAATTAAAGGATAAATCTCTGATTTATAATGAAATGACATCTTTTATAGTATGAATTCTGACTTTGATGCCCTGTGTTACTGTTTGTTTTGTATAACCACCAGTTACTGCAAGTGGATGATGAATGAATAATGAATTGATGGATAAATATATATATATATATATATATATATATATATATATATATATATAGATAGATAGATAGATAGATAGATAGATAGATAGATATAAGGGGCTTAGTGGTTAGCATTTTCGTCTCACACCTCCAGGATCCGGGTTCGATCCCCATCTCGGCCCTGTGTGTGTGTGTGGGGTTTGCATGTTTCTCCCCGTGCCTCAGGGTTTTTTTTTTTCTCCGTGTTCTCCGGTTTTTCTCCAGCACAGTAGGTTGATTGGCACCTTGGAAAATTGTCCCTAGTGTGTGTGAATGTATGTGTGATTGTGAGTGTGTGTGTCCTGCGATGGAGACTGGCATTCCATCCAGGGTGTATCCTGCCTTAATGCCCATAGACGCCCGAGATAGGCACAGGCATATATACATATATACGATATATATATATATATATATATATATATATATATATATATATATATATATATATATATATATATACACACATATATATATATATATATATATATATATATATATATATATATATATATATATATATATATATATATTCATTCATTCATTCATCTTCTACCGCTATATCCGATCTTCCCTCGGGTCACGGGGAGCCTGTGCCTATCTCAGGCGTCTATGGGCATTAAGGCAGGATACACCCTGGATGGAATGCCAACCCATCGCAGGGCACACACACACTCACACATTCATACACTAGGGACAATTTTCCAAGGTGCCAATCAACCTACCGTGCATGTTTTTGGACCGGGAGGAAAGCCAGGAGAACCCGGAGAGAAAACCCCCCCTGAGGCACGGGGAGAAACATGCCCGGATCCTGGCGGTGTGAGGCGAACGTGCTAACCACTAAGCCACCGTGCCCCCCATATATATATATATATATATATATATATATATATATATATATATATATATCATCATCTTCTATCGAAATATATCATCTTCTACTCGTCTATCTTCATCTTTCGGCGATTATCCGATCTTCCATCGGGTCACGGGGAGCCTGTGCCTATCTCAGGCGTCTATGGGCATTAAGGCATTAAGGCAGGATACACCCTGGATGGAATGCCAACCCATCGCAGGGCACACACACACACATTCACACACACATTCATACACTAGGGACAATTTTCCAAGGTGCCAACCTTGCATGCATGTTTTTGGACCGGGGGGAAACCGGAGAACCCGGAGAAAAAACCCCCTGAGGCATGGGGAGAACATGCAAACTCCACACACACATGACCGATACGGGAATCGAACCCGGATCCTGTGTGAGGCGAACGTGCTAACCACTACGCCACCCGTGCCCCTATATATATATATATATATATATATATATATATATATATATATATATATATATACATATAATATACATACTTCCAGGAGTCACCAGTTACGGAAGATAAAAGAATCTCATCTAATCATGTAATTCTTTTCTTAATACCTTATGCTGTAACCTGGGTGTTTGGGAGCTCTATGGACCATCTTAGTCGACTTCACAAGTCATTGTTGTGAAGTTAGGGTTCTTATAACAAACGACACTATTCTCACTTGGCCCCTTTCCTGCTTGAGCGCACACACATGATTAACAACACAAAAGGAAAAATATCCCATCACTTACCACAAGCTTGAGCACACACTCCCACAGCTGATCATTAAGTCCCGTGCCTACAGACTATTACTGGTGAGAAAAAAACAACAGTACAACAACTATGTCACTATATCTCACAGCTATTAAATTATATCTTTATTAGGAATATTTATGATAATAATAGCAGATCCCTCCCCCCTTTATACGAGCACATTGTTCTGAAGGATCTGGAAAAAAAGATTTACCTCCAGCATGTGAAAGATGGTATATTTTGAAGCGCGCCTTAGAAATGGTTTTCACAAAGCACAAATCGCATTTCACAAATGCATTCTAAATTACTGCATCCTTTTGCTTTTGACTGATTTCTGAAACTTGTGTGGCTTAACGTCATAATTAATGGAACAACACTAATGTGCATCAAGAAGCCAGTTCTATAAACTGGTCCTGACACTATATAGATGTAGGCCTGCTATTTGAGGAAGGAAAACCCAGAGCAGCTCCAGTAAATGTTGTACGGCTATTATTTAGAGTGCGTGGTGGTCCGAAAAATAATGAGCTTTTTGCTTTGTTTTTAATTTGTTTGTCTCCGATTAACAGCGACTGTTAAAGTAATTGCATGCTTAATTATTGTAGAGGGGGGAAAAAATTCCTCTTGGTGGAAGTGCACTATCGAGATTGTTCGTTTTACCTTCCAATCCAATCCTTGTCGTTTATCTTTGGATTTAAAGACAATAAAAAAGAGAACATACTGAGAGAGAACATTTTCTGCTTGCTGCTTGTGTGTGTGTATTCTTTTCACAAATACGGGTAGTGCAAGCGCCGTACAATGGCTGCATGGCCGCTTCCTGTACTTATCTTATCTATCAGCCTATACAAATTTCTCTGCATGTTGTACCGTCAGGTATGATTGTGTATATGACAATAAAGATCTTCTATTCTATTCTATTCTAAGTATTGTAGAAAAAAAGGGGGTTATTTTTTTCTTCTTCTCGGAATAACAGATATAAGATTGTGCACGAGGCACGTTTTCTTTTTAATTATTTAGGCTTAGTGTCGATACCTGTGGATGAGGGTGAGAAATCACATATATATATATATATATATATATATATATATATATATATATCATATGATATCTATCATATTTTATTCCTACAGTACATCCACCGTCTAAAGCTGCCTTGTGTTTGCTTGATCGCATCTTATGCTTTCCCATTGGATTTGCTCAGGTTTTCACTTTGAATGACGAGCTAATGCAAAACGAATACGCACTGCATATAATAATCATGAACTAGAATCCCTGTGAAGGGGGAGACTTTATGTAAGTCATTTTACTCCTGTCCTGATAATGATAATGTCTCTGTTGATGAGGCATTGTCAAAAAGTAAATAAACAACTCAAACTGTGAACTGTGCCATTTCCTCGTTGCATGTAAAAAGATGTTATTTAATCCTCGTCTTTATTTTCGCTCCGTGGAATGAAATGGGGGAGTGCTTGCTTCATGTTGTGCTCGTGTATGAGGTTTATTGCTATGCTTGTGCTGCACTGGGTTGCGTTTTGCTTGTTTAATGGAAAGAATGTTTAGCAAGCGTTCATGCTAATTACAAGAAGAAGAAGAGAAAGAAGCATAGGTTGTGCTTTCTCAAAAATTCCAATATGAAATGAATAAAAAAAAAAGTGTAAATCAGTACAGTTTTGGGTAATAGGTGTTGGATTATTCAACTGGCAAATGATTTTAATAGTCAGAATCTTTAAGGTATTAGCTAGCATTAAGTCGATTTGTTTTTATTAGCTAGCCATCCTCTCGTTGGTGTCCTTATGCCTCATTATGCCTGTAAATGTATCAGTTCTCTCTTTTGCTCATGTCTTAAAGAAAGATTTCCCACTTTATTTTTATTTTTTTTATTAATTTGGTCTCTATAGTTTCTTTTAAGCAGCCAGTTAGCACTAAATCTGTGGCATTCTTGATAATCAGCCACGTAGCATTACCATTTTGATTACAATGCTAATGTAGAGCTTCGGTTAAAAAAAAAAGATATTAGCTGATTAGCATATAGACTTCTGGTTCTAAAAATGTATATTCTTTTATTACAGAGAGGTTGTTTCCTGAAGTTGTCTTCATCTTAGAGGTGATGTTTAAGTTTAGGGAGGGAAAAAAAATCACCCTATACGATTATATGGTGTAAAAGTGACGTTATGCACCGTTATGAAAAGGCACCACTAGCTTCATTTTCGTTGATTATTTACCACACAATTTTCTTTATACGTGGAATAAAACTATAGCATTAAATGTATTTGACTAATTCAGAATCTGGGGTCAGTTAGTGTTTTATGAAGGGTCAATTAGTTTGCGTATTGCTTTCACGATGCTTTCACGATGCTTTCATAATTAAGCCAAACACAGAATTCTACAAATCCTAATATTCCTGCTGAAACTTAATATATAATTAGCACTGGAATTGTGCTAACAGCCAGCAAGCCTTTTAATTACCAGTTCCCAATGATAGCACTGATAAACCTGAATTGTTTTGAAGTGTTTTATGTTGTTAATCACGATACGGGATTCAGTTCCACAGTGTTCATGTATGTGGTGAATGAGCTGCTATTAAAAGTTTGCTTAAAACATGTTCGTTTAAAGAATTTAAGAATTCTTGTACAGTTTGTGTGTGTGTGTGTGTGTGTGTGTGTGTGTGTGTGTGTGTGTGTGTTATATATTTGTTATTCCTGCGAAAAGTTAGTGTTTGTGTTTGGAGCTGGTTGCAAACTGCTTTTTCTTACTCAAAAAGTTCGATATCATAAATATGGAATCTAGCGTAGCAGTAGTGGAGATGTTGCAAGCGCTAGACTCAAAGTTACAGC
>JACRUU010000028.1:13874263-13891763 GCA_030449085.1 Kryptopterus vitreolus
TTATTTTCTTCGCGTGCAAAATAGCAAAAATATCATTAAACTATGACAGTTTCTCTAAACCTTCATAATTTGCAGTTCATGTCACCGAGGTAAATAACCGAGGTAAATAATCTGACCTGAAAAAATAATGATAATTATATAATTATGTGATAATTTGCAATAATCCACAGATTTGAGGCTTAGTAAAACGTCTTGTTCCCTTGTAAATAAATAAACGTGTAAATATCTGAGTAAGTGAATAGTCTATTTCTACAGTATACGTTTTACTCAACAGTAAACACTACAGTACGTTTTCTGTAATTTACTCTGTCAAATACAATTCAATTCTCACCAGAAGGCTATTAACGGTTTGCTCGATCCTGAATGATGAGTTTGCATACTAAATATTGCTAAATACTCTATTAAATGTTCAAATAATTATTGCCAAATACTAGTATACGTTCAGCTAATTACCTTAGCTAATACTATAAATATTCATAATTACTATCACAACTGCTTTCCTTAGCACATGCTGTTAAATATTCAACTAAAACGTACTAAATGCTCGATTCCTTTATACATATACTCATATATTCATTCATCATTCATCTACTACTGCTATACACAATCTGGTCACGGGGAGTCTGTGCCTATCTCAGGCATCTTTGGGCATTAAGGCAGGATACACTCTGGATGGAATGCCAACCCATCGCAGCGCACACACATACTCATATTCACACACTAGGGACAATTTTTCAAGGTGCCAATAAACCTACCGTGCATGTTTTTGGACCGGGGGGAAACCGGAGAACCCGGAGAAAAACCCCTGAGGCACGGGGAGAACATGCAAACTACACACACACATGGCCGAGACGGGAATCGAACCCGGACCCTTGCGGTGTGAGGCGAACGTGCAAACCACTAAATGCCCCTTAGTAAATATTATCGAATGTTATTTAATGCTCCCCTAAATGTGGCTACGCACTTTACTAACTACGAGGGGGGAAAAGTTAGGGAGGAGTTAATCATGTCTGTTAACTTTAATACCTCCTTCCTCTTGTCATCTTAAATCACAGTATAATCCTTCTTCTGTAAATCGCTCCGAGGCTTATTTCTGCAAGTCTTTGTTGCCGTACTTAAGTCTTTTACTCCTGACATTTCAAAAGGGGAAAGGAAAAAAAAAAAACAAATTCTCTTTCTACTTTCTCCTCACATCTTTGCTCTACATTACATCAACAACATTTCCCTGTAATCCTTTTATTTTGTAAAGTCCCAAGGTGCCTTTTCAGCTTTTTTCGGGGGACTTTTGGAGATCGACCGAAATGCCCCAAAAAATAAATCCAAAACTCCAAAAGTGATAAGCAGAATTAGATCTACTACATAATGCCACTGAAATCTATTTGCTTCCGTTTCATTATTGCACCATGCACAGTCAGGGACATCTCCCGGGATGTTTTAGGAAGGGGCGTGGGGGGGGGCAGAGACCCAGGAGGAAACCCATGCGAACACATACAGAAATGTCAGGCTCAAACTCGACACGCAGCAAGTCTGATGCAAGCTGCTACGCCATTATCTGAACCTGAATTGTTTAAGAAATATTATGATAGGACCAGACCCATTTTTTTTTTCGACTAGAGTTTGTTCCTTAACACCAACAAACGAGGCGTCGCTTAGTCTAAACACGGCACCAAAAAAAACCCCAACAACTTGTCCATTTTCAGCATTGGGCAAGCAGCTTCATACAACTGCAAATAAGTAACTTCTACAATAAGAATTATAGCAATTATACAGCTGACCGATAAAGATCTTATAATGGATATAAGCAACCATCCAATAAGAGACCGAATCCTTTTTTTGGTAGTACTACATACTTAAATGTCACAGGAAGTGCTAGACTATAATGTTATATTAAAGGGCAATGTAAATGGGACATAGGTAGCAGTAAATGGGGACAAGACTAACACCAAACGTACTAATTAGTGTTCTACTACTAAAACTACTAATAAACACAAAAATACAATTATGCACACTGACTAAGGATAACACTAAGGCCACCTGCCTAATATTGTGCCGGTCCCCTTTCCCTGCCAAAACGAATCTGTCGAGCATTAACATAATTAACCTCTTTAGCAATTTGAGCAATTCTCGCTCGATTGTTGGATTGGGCCACGTGGACCAGCCTTCACTCTCTGGCCCATGACCCTGTTGCAAGTTCACCACCTTGAAATATCAGATGTATGTTGATCACTTTCTACGCTTGTTTAGAGGGAATTAGATATCTATCTATCTGTCTGTCTATCCATCCATCTATCCATCCGTCTATCTATCTGTCTGTATGTCTGTCTATCTATCTATCTGTCTATCCATCCATCTATCCATCCGTCTATCTATCTATCTATCTATCTATCTATCTATCTATCTATCTATCTATCTATCTATCTATCTATCTATCTATCTATCTATCTATCTATCTATCTATCCACCTGTCTATCTATCTATCTATCTTTCTATCTATCTATCTGTCTGTCTGTCTGTCTATCTGTCTATCCATCCGTCTATACATTTCTCTATCTATCTATCTATCTGTCTATCTATCCGTCCGTCTATCCATTTCTCTCTCTCTCTCTCTCTCTCTCTCTCTCTCTCTCTCTCTCTATAGTTTTTGCCTGCTATCGGTCTATATATATATATAATATCTATATATATATATATATATATATATATATCCACATTCATGCATGCCCTCACCCTTACCCAGAGCCATCAATAAATGGTATCTAGGGGAAGTTCATTCCACCATCTTGGTGCCAGAACAGAGACGAGACTTGACTTACCTCTTACCCTGAGAGAAGGCGGGGCCAATCAAAAAGCCCTAGACGAACAGTGCTAGACGAAATGGTCCATGCAGCAGTGGGGTGGTGTTGAGAAATCGCAAGACAAGGTGCCTGTATGGATAGAAATGGTCTGATGGTTATAGAAGAGTAAATCGCATTAGACACACGTGAGGAACAGGGCAGTTGATTGTCCACGCTTCCTCTGGAGCAGGATTTTAGATAGTGGTGTAGAGTTATTCTGAGATCCTGAGCTGGCTTGTTTTACACAGGAGAGGCACGATTGTGTAGTCTCTCTTTTTTTTTTTAAAGATCACCCTTAGGCAGTAAACATGGAGAATAAACAAGCAAGCCTGCACCCATTGTGGCCTCTTGTCCTAATTCCGCAGGCCTTCCTAGATTTATTACTGCCATCATCAGACCCCTTATTATCTACCTGTTTAATAATATGCTTTCATTCTACTGTTAGTCTAGCAAAACGCTTTGTTTGCTTTCCCGCTAGTGCAGCTTGATTGGGAAATACCACGAGTGCTTTCATGTAGTGCGGCCTTGACATTTGATTTAAACCCGAACCCAAAAAACAACCCAATTTAATGTCAGTGCTATTTAAAACAATCAATGAGATTTATATTCATATTTATTTTACCTACTGATTTTCGCCTTAGAAAGTCTCCTCAAAATAGGCATTGATTTCTCAATTAGTCTTTTTTTCTACCGACTTTGGGATAAACATGTATTCTTCAGCACCGCTGTAGAGGTTTATATGTGGGAAGATCTTTATACAATGCTTCATTCATAAACTCTGCAGATTGTGAGAAAAACTCCTCTTCATTGCTTCAACCAGTCGAGTTTTTTTGATCTCGATCCTCGTCTGAAGTCGTTTCCTTGTTGACTCGGATTTATCCTTTGCTCGTTCCCATGTTTTCATCATCTTCAACCGGATACAACCGTGTGTTTAAGTTAAACCAGTGGTACACTTGGTAAAATACTGCTCCAGTAAAAGTCAAAATGCTCCCTTTAAACTTGTACTATGATTTATACTTTTTACTATAATGTTCCTGATATAATTTTTTATCACAAGACTGATTAATCAACTCAGTTTATTAGAAAAAAGGTTATTTTTCTGTGGAGGTTTGGGGTGAACATGTATTGTTCAGCAACTTGTTATATGTAGAAGGATCTTTACAAAATGCGCCATTCAAAAACATAGGGGGGAAAAAAACTTCTGTGAGCTCGTATGATGATGCCTATAGTGCCTAGGGAGGTGGTGGCTTAGGTGGTAAGGTGTTGGCCTCTGGACCAGAAGATCGCAGGTTCAAACCCCTCAACTACCAAACTACCACTAGTGGGCCCTTGAGCAAGGCCCTTAACCCTCAATTGCTCAGTTGTAAGTCGCTCTGGATAAGGGCATATGCCATAAATGTAGTGTCCTCATTTTTATTCTCCACCCTTCTTTGTATCCTTTGAAGTAAAAGTGACATTTATTTTCAAGTGCATTATTTCCTTGATACATCAAAAAACACTTCGAACCCCTGTATCGCCAACGGCAACACTTGGGTCCGTGAGCAAGACCCTTAACCCTCTGTGCTCCAGGGGGTGCTGTATCATGGCTGACCCTGCGCTCTGACCCCAGCTTCCAAACAAACTGGGATATACAAAGAAAGAATTTCACTCTGCTGTAACGTATATGTGACAAATAAAGGCTGTTCTATTGTATATACAACTCAAATCCATTTGACCTCGAACTATAGTATATATGTCATATATCTATCATCCCCAAAAAACGTTATTTAAAGCCAGCGACGGGCAGGAACGAAATAAACGTCATTCGTCATTCTTAACTGCGTCTTAAGGCTTAATAAGGGTGTGGAGTGACGGAGCAGAACCCACCTGAGCGGGATTTGCGGAAAGTTTTTCTTCCACTCATATACGTCACAATAATACCTCAGTAAACGTACAGTGAAGTGAAAAGGCTATTAGGTATAGTAATGAATGGCATAGTAATGAATGACGTTTATGTCATTCCTGTCCACCACTGGCTTTAAACAAGGTTTTTTTGGGGATGATGGATATGATATAGTATTATAATATAGTATAGTTACATATTATAGTTCTCAGATGGATTTGAGTTGGAACAAATTTGACTATTGTCGCTGCTGTTATTGGCCAGGGATATTGGCTATACGGAGGACAGGAGTATCCATGTAAACAAGATACAAGATCAAGTGTGTCTTGACAGAAGGCTGGATTAGTGACTGGTTTCTGAAGCAGGTGTGAAGGTGGTGAAACTGGTGAAGTGTGTACAGGTGTGTGGACTGGGCAAGAATGCATAGCGAATGAAGGGATAACAATGGAAACAGAGTGTCTGGGAAAGCAAGTTTCCGTATTATTTATTTTCTTGTCTTGTAGTGGTTTGGGATAAACATGTATTCTTCAGCACCGCTGTAGACTTTTATATGTGGGAAGATCTTTATACAATGCTTCATTCATAAACTCTGCAGATTGTGAGAAAAACTCCTCTTCATTGCTTCACCCAGTCGAGTTTTTTGATCTCGATCCTCGTCTGAAGTCGTTTCCTTGTTGACTCGGATTTATCCTTTTCTCTTTCCCATGTTTTCATCATCTTCAACCGGATACAACCGTGTGTTTAAGTTAAAGTAGCGGTACACTCGCTAACATAAATGCGCCCTTTAAACTTGCGTCAAAATGCAAAAGTACTACGATTTACGGGTATAATGTTTCCTAATGTCATTTTTTTATCACATGGATTAATCAACTCAGTTTTTTAGAGAAAAATCGTATGTTACTCTTAGCACAACAATTATTTTAATAGTATTACTAATGAGACAAACACTGGTTAATATCTAATCGCATTTGCCAAATATATAAAGTGTGTGTGTGTGAGGGGGGTGGTAGCTCAGTGGTTAAGGCATTGGCATTTGGACCAGAAGATTGCAGGTTTAAATCCCACCACCACCAACCAAAGATGCCATTAGTGGGCCCTTGAGCCCTTAACCCTCAATTGCTCAGGTGTAAGTCGCTCTGGATAAGGGCGTCTACCAAATGCTCTAAATGTAAATGTGTGTGTGTGTGTGTGTGTGTGTGTGTGTGTGTGTGTGTGTGTGTGTGTGTGTGTTTATATGTGTGATGTTTGCATCTGCTGTTTTTTAAACATTTATAGATGTTATATGTACAAAATAAGGGGCACGGTGGCTTAGTGGTTAGCACGTTCGCCTCACACCGCCAGGGTCCGGGTTCGATTCCCGTCTTGACCATGTGTGTGTGGAGTTTGCATGTTATCCCCGTGCCTCAGGTTCTCCGGTTTCCTCCCCCGGTCCAAAAACATGCACGGTAGGTTGATTGGCACCTTGGAAAATTGTCCCAAGTGTATGAATGTGTGTGTGCCCTGCGATGGGTCGGCATTCCATCCCGGGTGTATCCTGCCTTAATGCCCATAGACGCCTGAGATAGGCACAGGCTCCCCGTGACCCAAGGGAAGTCCACGTGTGCACTTGTTCTGGGAGGCAGTAGTGCACGATTTCACGGAGGACCTGTGGATTCGGAATTTCCGGATCAACGGAAAAATCAACTGTGCAGTGCAATAGGACTTCTTGTAGCATCATGTCCAATGCCCAGGCAAGGTATATCACATGACCTGGCGTATTTTGAAAGGTAATGAAAACGCGCTTATTGCTTTGATATATTAAAAAAGCAGCATTATTTCTCCCCACCCAGTTAAAAAAAAAACAATATGCCAACATTTTCACTTAACCGTGTTTTTAAAGGCTCAAGTCTTAATAAGGGTGCGGAGTGACGGAGCAGAACCGACCTGAGCAGGTTCAGACTATAAACCATTTTCCTTGTCATTACTGGGGATTTTATTCTGGTCAGGGTTACGGTTTGATCCAGAGCACTGGACGTGAGGCAGGGAATATGGTCAGGGAACGCTAGTCTCCGAACCCAACATTCACGCCTCGGGGTAATTTAGAGTCTTTGCCAATCGATCTCTCACATGTCAATAGCTCCGAATCGGATTGGGGGGGGACAGGGGATTACACTGGAGATGTGAGGCTGTAGGCGGTATTTAGCCGTTAGCTACATTTCAGCTCATTAACACTATCCGAGGCAAAATCCCAGCATCTCACAACGATGATTTTTATTTATTTATTTATAAAGTGGGAACACCTCACAGCAATCGAGCATTCCATTGGTATTAAAGGCTCTTTGAAAACCCATTGATGAAATCTTGATTGGTCAAAAGGGTATTTAAAATTTTCCCCCATTTAATGTATACTATTAAAAAAAATAAAAAATACATTTCCACGTTGAAATTCTTCTGCAGCATTAGAGAATTCTTTCCTGCTCCGAAACGCTCGCGCAGGTGGAAAAGTGGTGAATTATTGATGAGAGTTCATTAGAAACGCATCTGCTCTTTTATGAGAACACTGTTTGCCATGCCAGGCTTTATTTATTTATTTCTTTTCTTTTCGTCAAGCATGATTTACCCGCCTCTTAAAAGCGTAAGATGCAATAACACGTTTCTTCCCCCCCTCCTTCAATTTTTTTGCACTTTGAGAATGTTTTTTTTTTTTTAACACGCCCTCTTAGAGTGCAGCATAATGTATATTTAAGGCAATTACAAATTTCCCTCAACTCTTTTATTTGATATGCATTATAAATAAAAACGTCCCTGGACATTTATCAAACCCACTCCAAACCGCCCTGACGTGGGCCGACCCGGGGTCGGACGGATTTGCCGACACAAATTGATCTTTGTCCGTTTCTCGCCGGCGCGGAGATTAAATGTCAGTGCTGGTTTGCGTGTGGGGGATCAGGTGACAAAATATGACAATGTAAATGACTAAAGGTCCACCGGACCATCGCTCAACTGCCCACATCCGTGACCCGTCATTAACCCAGCCGTTTTTTTGGGTCAGAGAAAGATACTACAAAGCCAAGACTATATTATACAAAGTCAGGAAGTGCATTTTCGCTCCAGTTACTGCACCATTAATGGCTATTTAAAGGATCACTGGTAATAACTGCATAGTGGTATATTATGAGGAAGACACCAACACGTTATATTTATTAGTGATACTTCTATTCATCATTAAAACCTCAAAATAGAGTAATTAGTGACCTTAAGGAGCCGGTGTCTATTGTCCGTGGTGTTGTTATTACCCCTATTGTCTCGTATAGTCTGTATTGTGTTGTCTGTAAGTTAAATGTATAGTGTGATACTTGTCTGTACTTTTCAGAGAAATGAACTCCTTGTGTGTGTAAACACACATGGCCAATAAACCAGATTCTGAAATTGATATTTTTTTTAAGTAAAAATAGTTAGTGGTTCCAAACCCGGGGCCAAAACGAGGGAATTTTTTTCCCATAGAAAATGAATGGGGCCGAAATTTCATGCCTCACAGCTCGGCCTGTGAGCGTCCGACATGCACATATGGCAAATCCACTTGTATGGGGTCCGGAATGGATCACGACAATATACCTCCCGAACCCCGCACACATTCCGGGAAATCTGCGACATTCCGGCTTCATAGAAAATGAATGGGGAAATTTGATGCTCCTCTGTAGCTGAGATGGAGTAGGTCGCAAACATATGACTCCCACGTACATATGACTGCATCACGTGGCCGCAAACATAAAAAAAATATGCAAAACTGGGACAGAGGGTCATGTGACATGTCTAAATGTTCGGCACATCGACGGGAGTCGGGCACTGGCTAATTTGATGATGTCACATGCTTCACTGGCCCTTCCCCTCCTAAATATTAAATGGACCAGGCTCTAAGGGGCCCGGGGCTGTGGTTTGCATCGGCAAGCATCCCTCGCGTTTTCTTCAGGAAAATGTCCCGTGTCTAGTTTTTTTCATTTACATTTCTTATTTGCGAGTGACCGGGCCGGATGTGGCCCGCGGGCGGTAAAACTCCCAGTTCTGGCATTAATATTTCACGATCAGAAATCAGAAAAAGGGTTTTTGTTCCTCGAGACCATGGCGACACTTTGTCTTTTCCTGAGTTACCCTTGAGTAGAGTTTCAATCAGTGGCGAAAAAAGCAGGTCCAGTGTTTGCTTAATGAGAATGCAGGGACAGTATTATTCATTCATTCATTCATTCATCTTCTACCTCTATATCCGATCTTCCCTCGGGTCATGGGGAGTCTGTGCCTATCTCAGGCGTCTATGGGCATTAAGGCAGGATACACCCTGGATGGAATGCCAACCCATCGCAGGGCACATACACTCACACACACACACACACATTCATACACTAGGGACAATTTTCCAACCTACAGTGCATGTTTTTGGACCGGGAGGAAACCGGAGAATCCGGAGGAAAAAACCCCCTGAGGCACGGGGAGAACATGCAAACTCCACACACACATGGCCGAGACGGAAAATGAACCCAGACCCTGGAGGTGTGAGGCGAACGTGAAACCACTAAGCCACCGTGCCCCTGGGACAGTATAATTAAGTATTACAATCTTTTTTTTTCTTTTTCAGCATTTATGACGTATAAATACAGGTATGAGTAAAAGAATGCTGAATATTAAGGCCTACTTGGCCAGTGTGTAACCAGGTATAAACGCCGATATGCTCCAGAAGTATCTTTCAAATAAAGCGAATAGTTGCATAATGAAATCTTTTAATACATAACCAAGGCCGGTGCGGGATTAGCCAATCAGGTTTCACCGGATATCAACTTGTCAACATGGCAAGTAATGAGTTGAGCAGTGCAAACAAATATGTGAATATGCGGGCACATAAACAGATCGCAAACAGTTGACTAAATTGGGAAGCCGCCATCTGTAGGAGAATGTTCTTTCCGGCAGTCTGTACGAGTACAAATCCGCCGAGGATGACGCACGACTTGTTGTCAGGTTTTAAGATGAGGGTGACTGCACTTCTACTACTTGGGATGCTGATGCTGAATTTGAAAAAAAGCCCCATGGCTCTGTGTTTTTTTTACTCTTCTATAGCTTGTATGTGTGTTGTGTGTGCCCCCCCCCCCCCCCCCCCCCCCCCCTTTTCCCACTATCTGCTCATCTCTCAATAATGAGCAAAGGTCAATGTGTTTGCTCTCCCCCTCATTTCAGTGTCAGTTGTAGCATCTGCGAGCAAAGTATTACGATTGGCCTTTCGGGGTTGCTGTCCTAAATGCCAAAAACGGCCTTGTTATTTCGCCATAAATATGAATCTCACCAGTATAAACAGTGAGCTACGGATGAGCGGCGCATCGCGATAAGGGCCGGGAGAACATGGCAGTGAGGTCTGTGCCATATGCAAAGCAACTGCGTGATTAATGGACTTTGTCAAGAATTGCACATTTTAAGCGTCGGATTGATAGATCAGCACAAATTAGCTGCTAGCTGCCGTGCGTTTTACGTCAAGATAACGTCGCAACGGTCTTAGAAGCCAGGCGTATCGCTGGGAAGGTTTCGAATAAAGTGATTCGGCATCATACACACGAATGAAACTCGACCCCCTGTTATTTACGCATAGTTAACTACACTGTGAATAAACCGCGACTGCAGTGAAATGTATAGTTATTAGGGGACTATATATTGTCTTGTTTTTTTGTGTGTGTCTTGCTACACCTACATAGAAATGAATTAACAAGGCATAATAAATAAATTAGCAAGACACACAAAAAAATAATCGATGTATAACCGTGCTACACCAAGGAGCACGGTGGCTTAGTGGTTAGCACGTTCGCCTCACACCAACAGGGTCCGGGTTCGATTCCCGTCTCGGCAATGTGTGTGTGCATGTTCTCCCCGTGCCCCCGTGTTCTCCGGTTTCCTCCCGGTCCAAAAACATGCACGGTAGGTTGATTCCATTCAGTGTGTATCCTGCCTTAATGCCCATAGACGTCTGAGATAGGCACGGGTTCCCCGTGACCCGAGGGAAGATCGAATAAAGTGGTAGAAGATGAATGAATGAATGAAAAATTCTATTCTTTTATCAGCAAATCGGGTTTTGAAAAGAACCCATTCCGATAATGATAAAAATGGAGGTCGTGTAAACACATGGAATGAATGTTCTGTGGACTTTTATTGTGGGGGGAGAGAACGTAAGGAGATCGGTGTATCAAAGTGCTCGTCCATGCCCGAGGGTTTTTTGTTTCAATAATCTTGGGTTTCTTGATCGGGAAGCCCCGAAAACACCCACGAACAAATATTACAGTATTATAAGAGTAGTAATATTAGCCAGGCTAATCGAGAGCTAAACACTTTGTGACCAAATGGTCAATTGCGTGTACCAAATCATGCAACAATCGAGTCTTGCCTGAACTATAGATATCTGGGTGAGTAAGATAAGCAGAAGTTTATTATAAAGGTCTCAAAGGTAAGATTGATTAGTCATTTGCAGACGGATTTGACTATTGTAGCTGCTGTGATTGACCAGGGATATTGGCTATACGGAGGTCAGGAGTATCCGTGTAAACAAGATCCAAGGTCAAGTGTGTCTTTAAAGAAGACTGGATTAGTGACTGGTTTCTGGAGCAGGTTGGATTTGTCAAGAGTATCTGTAAAAAAATAGACTGTACATGTGAAGCTGGTGAAACTGGTCAAGTGTATGCAGGTGTGTGGACTGGGCACGAATGCATAGCGAATGAAGGGGACACTGGATAACAATGGAAACCGAGTCGATAGAACGACATTTGTCAATGGACAATTGTCTGAGGAACTAAGTCTGATAGACAAGTGTATATCTAGATGTGGCAGGAATCTGTGGAATTGACATTGAATTCTACACCAGTGGTCTCAAACTCCAGAATTTAGCTTCAACCATACATAAAAAACACCTCATCCAAGTCATTAAGGCTTATTTCAAAACGTCATGGTCCTCCAGGAACAGAGTTTGACCCCCCGGATCTACCCAATCTGCAAAATGGGTGTCATTAGTGATGCTGGCAAAAGCATCACTATTATAATCTCTCTCTAGCTTTGGTCAAATCTTCGGCTCATAACTCGTCCTGAAATTTTTGTCCGATCCTCACGAATCATACCTCAGATCGTGCGGCCCGATGGTGTGAGTTGTGCTATTACTTTTATAACAAATCGCCCCACGGAATTCCGAACCGGGACCAAAAAGTCGTCATTTTTTTTCCCATAGAAAATGAATGGGGCCAAAATTTCGTGCCTCACCGATCGCCTGTGAGCGTCCGACATGCACATAAGGCACATCCACTCATAGGGGGTCCGGAGTGGATCGCGATCATATACCTCCCGAACCCCACACACGTTCGGAATTTCCGGAAATCCGTGACATTCCAGCCCCACAGAGAATGAATGAGGAAATCTGACGCTCTGCTGTTCGGCCCGTGTTCGCCCGACATGTACATTTGACGTATCCACTCGTAGGTGAGATGGAGTAGAACATATGACTGCCGCATGGTGTCACGTGGCCGCAAATGTAAAAAATCTACAAAATTCGGACATGTGACATGTCAAATCACTCGGCATATCGACAGGAGTCGAACGCTAGATATTTTGATGATGTCATGTACGTCACTGGGACCCCCCTTCCCGAAAAATCTTCCAAAAAGGGCGTTTTTGGTGTCTAAACACTCGTCTCTCAGACGAGCTAGCATTTCGAAGTCAACACTAAATATTAAATGGACCAGGACCAGGGATCGCGCCCAGAGCTGCGGTTTGCATCGGCAAGCATCACATTTTCTAGTCCCATTGTCTAGTTTTTATTTATTCTTTGCTTAGGTTAGATCATAAAGACGAAACACATTCAACTTTCTGTGCAAAATGACTGGAAATAGCAGATGCTTTCTCCGTCAGTACGGCTTGACTCGTCTCAATCCATCTGTTAAAAAATTTCTAACCTGCCCCTCCTCTTGACCTACTCTGGGTACTTGTGAAAGAGTTCCACACATTTGCACCACCTTCGAGCATCTGTGCTTGCCAGCTTCTCTTCATTTCAACATGATTTAGGAGGCAGGATGTACCCTGTGCTTATGTTCTCCCCTGTGGTATTTATGCCCGGCTCTCTTTTGGCAGAGAAATCACAGCCATGTTCAGTGACTCGGTTGTGTCGTGGTTTGTACTCTTGATATCATGAGACAAATAGCGTGTGATTTGTGCACTGGAATAGCGTGTTAACTACCTGATTGACATTCGCTGTCAAGCTTATTACACTTGTCTATGTGTGTTTAAGTATCAGGAAACGTGTGACATGTGACAAAACAAGGAAATTAAAGTCTTCTACTGTCGGAATGATGGCCAAAATATTGCATTCAACATTGTCAATCAGATCGCTGGAAAATGCTCCACACTTCTTATAGAAGAATAGAATAGCCTTTGTCACACGTACACTGCAGAGCAGTGAAATTGTTTCTAAGCATATACCGGCATGTTTAGAAGACGGGGTCAGAGTGCAGGGGCAGCCATGATACAAAACCCCCTGGAGGAGAGATAGTTAAGGGCATTGCTCAAGGACCCCAAGGGTTGCAGCTTGGCGATACCGGGGCCCCGACTTGTAGTCCAGCGCCTTAAACCACTGAGCTACACCCTCTAATATACATATTATATATATAGATATATATCTATATATATATATATATATATATATATATATATATAATAATATTAATATTCTTTCAATCCAATATAGCAGTGTTTCTCAAATAGTGGGTGGCGTGATGCGTGTAATGTAACACCGGGGGGGGGGGGGGGAATGTGCTTTCTTTCTTGCCGTACCAGAATAAGCTATAAGCCCACTGTCGGCGTATTCTCAGTGAGTACAATGACGGCGCTTGAACCCAAATGATGAACCCCCCCCCGTCAACAATTTCCGACACGACAAGCCCCCCAACAAGAAACCCAGACACCAACCCCCAATCTCCCCATGATCACGACACGCGAAACCCAACGACGGAGCCTTATTTACTGTTACACTCATTCCCTAGGAAGAAGTGTACCCCCACCACCGCACCCTGCCCCCCTCCCCGTCATGCTAATGTAGTAGTGGGGGTGGGGCTTGGAGGGGCGTGACAAGTGGAACTTCTTCCTAGGGCTTGTGTAACAGAAAAAAAGTCGTCCATAGCAACAACGTCAACACATCAGATGGGCCAAACAGCAGTATTTATTTATTTATTTTTGTAAAGTGATTATCAGCAGATCCCCTTTTAAATTTCTAGCGTTTACTAACAGCAGGTTTGAACGGTACACTCCGGAGTCTTGAAATCGGCAGGACCGCAGAAGTCTCTTTCTTTCAGGGCAGGATTTAAAAAGTCCTATAGGGACATGGACTCTGTTAATACACTGAGCCCTGATGGATTTGGAATACCAATGAAGCTCAGTGAAGGAAAAGCTGTTAGACAATGAACACTGAGGGAAACTGAACTCGCTGTATGTGCGGCGGGAAAAAAAACAAAACAACAACAGCAAAAAAAGAAAACGCCACTCTGACGGGGATAGACTACGTTTCATCACGTTGTCACATTTCATACATCATCTTTTATGAAACGCTACATTTATCCACATGTACGCAAACACGCGGCAGAGGTGAATAATAACCCGGCACGTAGCGGCGGCGTAGCAGCTTGCGTCTTAATGAAATATGTTGATTAAATCTTAATCGTGCTGCTTCTTAATCATCTGTTAAAATACTGCTGCACAAATTTTCACACAAAAAAAAACGCTAAGGGGAATAGGGATTTGGGGGGAGGGGGGGCGGGGGGTGGTAATGGGGGGGGGGGGGTGGGTGAAATTGGTTGGGTTGGGGCCGTTGCTGGTGGGGGGTTTTTTTTTTTTGGGGGGTTTTGGTGGGTTCTGGGTTTTTTATCCCTTTGTTAAGATTTTTGACTGTTTTTTTTTGTTGTTTCCCTAATTTCCTCTAAACACCATCCCCCTGATAGATCTCCGCGAGATACAAAGTGCGCCTAATGCAATCTGTTCTCCTTCCCCCACGTGTTTGAGCTCTCAGGATGAGCGCAGTATAACAAGACGCGCGTCTTCTTCCCGACCTAGCGTTTTAATTTTCTTCGAGGACTTCACAGACTATTTCTGCGTGCGCTTTAATATTCGGGTCTGATGCTTAGCCGCCTCGCGTCGAATTTTTATTTTTTTATTTATTTATCGCAATACAGTTGTTCCCCTTGTTGTTAGCGGTAAAAATCTGCTAGCCGCGATATTAGACGGGAGCGCTAACGTGCATTAGTTATCATCGGCTCAAGATTGCACAATAACGTAAAGCCAAACAAGCCTGTCCGTTCCTGTAATTTGAATTTGATTGGGCAATTTATGATTAGTCGGTCTGCTTTCGCTTTCCCGACGCGTTACGAGAGCGAACAATGAGAGAGGAACCAATCTCACCTCATTTGCATCTCTTTTTTTTTTTTTGCACCGCACAACTCTTTTTTTTTTTTCCCAGACGCGCTTCAAATGTTAACACCGGATAAGTATTACGGATACCGTATGCCCTCTAGATGGCGTTTTGTTATATGTAATCACTCCATGACAGTGCACAGTTTGGGCGAAAAGGGGAATAGGCATCAGCATTTTTTTCTTCCACAATGTTGTATGTTTGTCTTAAAGCAACTTGCGTCTGTGCTTGGGTTAATATATATGTGTGTGTGTGTGTGTTGTGTGTGTGTGTGTGTGAGTGTGTGTGTGTGTGTGTGTGTGTGTGTGTATATATATATATATATATATATATAATATATCTATATATATATATATCTATATATCTATCTATAATATAGATAGATATATAGATATAGATAGATAGATAGATAGATAGATAGGATAGATAGGTAGGTAGGTAGGTAGGTAGGTAGGTAGATAGATAGATAGATAGATAGATAGATAGATAGATAGATCGATAGATCGATAGATAGTATCGCATATATAGATCGGTAGATAGATGGGTTATATAGATCGATAGATAGGTAGATAGATAGATAGATAGATAGATAGATAGATAGATAGATAGATATGATAGGTAGGGTAGGTAGGTAGGTAGATAGATAGATGGGTAGATGGGTAGATAGATTCGTGTAATTAAATTACAGTTACTTTTGAAAATGTTAAACTGTACCCCCCCCCGTCCCCCATCCCCCCCCCCCCCCCCCCCCCCCCTACTTTTTCAGAGGGATAAGTTTTTTTTTAAGCGCCACCTAGTGGACAAATGAAAGTAATCAAATGTAATCAGTTCCTTGACTTTTATAAAGTCGTTAAAAAGTTACACTGCTTATTATATTTTAAATAGGGTACATTTTGTAATCTATAACCTATTACGTTTCCCAACACTGCTATTATACCAGATGCGCCAGTTTAATTATTCAATGCAAGCTAAGCAATCCATATCTTTCCAACAGGAGCGGGCGGATGGTCACCGATGAATTCTAATAGATATCAGTGGTTGGAGATTAATCTTGCGGAGAGGACGGAGGTGACAGCCATTGCTACGCAGGGCAGATATGGCAGTTCAGACTGGGTGACCCGATACCTCCTGATGTTCAGTGACACAGGACATAACTGGAGGCAGTACCGGCAGGAGGACAGCATCGGGGTAAGTGACATTACTGAGTCAGGCCATGACAAATTATGTTTTTGATTAAAAAAAATATACATATATGCAGTACTGTGCAAAAGTTTTAGGCAGGTGTGGAAAAAAAGAACGCCTTCAAAAATGGAAGTGGTAATTATTTACTTTCATCAATGGCGAAATGCAGTGAATGAAGAAAAGAGAAATGAAATCGATATTTGGTGTGAACACACTTTGAAAGCCATACTTAAACCTTACAAAACAGCAGCAATTGCTTCTAGGTACACTTACACACAGTGTTGTTCTCCTCTCTATGAAGGAACTCGGTTTTTTTCACCCCCTGGTTGGTTGTTCCATCTTGGAGAAGTAAACACAGATCTTCTGTGGATGTAGACGTTCTCACGTCCTTCTGTCTCTTCATGGAATCCCACACACACTCGATGATGTAGAGATCAGGGCTCTGTGGGGGGTCGTGTGCATGTTGCGGCTAATGCTACAAGGATTTTTTTTTCCACCTCTGGCTGGTAGCACATTTCCTGAGCACACTTTAAAGTAAATGAGATGCTTCTTCATGGGCAGGCGAAAGTGCACAATTTGCTCAGCTCTATGCTCTGATTCACCAGAGGCCTGATCCCTTCAAAGGCAGTGAAAATGCTACTTAGCTTAGAATTAATCTGTGTTCGGAAAAGTCACATTGGCACCAAATTCAAGCACCACAAGGGACAAATTAAAGTTTCACGCTAAAGCCCCCCCCCTCTGTAAATGGCCATTGAGCCTGTAGCTACCAAGTGTCAGCAGGTTTTTTTTTTCTTTTTTTTTTTGCTGAGTTAACTTGTATCGATTTCCTTTAATACAACAGGTGATTAGGGATGCGCAAGCCACCGGTCGGGAGTTTGGAATTTGCGCAGGCAAGGAGTTGCGGCGCTTATCGATTCGTGTCGGTGCATTCAAATTTCCTCTGTGTACGTTCCTTAATCAAGGACAGATGCAAGAATGTTGGGCTGCAAAAACATCAGGGAGCTCTATAGCAGGCCGCTCACAATCTCCCAACGCAACCCGTAGCTCTCCAGTATGCACAAGGCAGCGGCGTACTGGGACAGGTTTAAGTCTGTAACAGGTTTAAGTGAAAGGACAATTCGATTCTGTCGCCACCAGAGCCACAAAGTGTCTACC
>JACRUU010000028.1:13894263-13926763 GCA_030449085.1 Kryptopterus vitreolus
TATTTAAAGTCATTCCAGTTTTATCCTGAGGAACGGGATTTTTAGGTACTCCTTTTATACATAATCATGTTAGTGATGAGTTGCAATTTTTCTTTTTTTTTTATCTTAAAAATATTCCTCCAGCTCTTTCTTTTTAATACACTTACTTTTTAAGTGTTTTGTTGCTACATCTGAAGACTTTCTTTTTTAATGTGTAGCCTCCATTAAATTCAAAATGACCTTATTCTTTTTCCTTTAATTGCTGCTTTATTTCAACATTTTATATAAAATATGGATTTATTTGGAATTGGCGTTTTCTGTGTGTATACACGTGTATATTTGATATATGGAAACTTCTTCTCATTGAATTTGTGCCAATTTAATTGATTACTCACAAATGTGCAAATCATAAAATATGTTAACACACACACATACACACACACAAACATATATGCATATATATATATATATATATATACATACATACATACATACATACATACATACATACATACATACATACATACATACATGCTCTCTCTCTCTCTCTCTCTCTCTCAATCTTTCTCTCTCTGTCTCTCTCAGTCTCTCTCTCTCTCTCAGCTCTCTCTCTCATTCTCTCTCTCTCTCTCAATCTCTCACTCTTTCTCTTTTCAGATCTCTCTCTCTTTCACACTTTTCAGCCCCCTCTCTCTCTCTCTCTCTTTGTATGGTCAAGAAATTGTTTATTTGTTCGTTTATTTGATTTCATAAGCAGTCTCCTCTAAACACTGGCTTTTGAAATATGACTGTATATGTCCATGGTTTCTGATACTGGTGATTCTGTAAAACGTATTCTCTACAGAAGAAGTAGCTCTTGGTCTTGCGTTGCTAGGACAGTTCTCCTGAGAGCCCGTTTCATCATAGCGTTTGATGGTTTTGGAGACGGCACAAGTTCTGGAGATTTTTTTCTGATTTCAGATTGACCGATCTTCATTTCTCACAGCCGGCCTCTCTCTGTTCTCTTTACGTAACTGAGTAATATGTACAGGTAATGTACGGTAATATGGATTTACTAGCGATGGTAGCAATGACAGGGCTGTTGACGCTGTAGTCGCTTGTGTCCTCAAGATCGTCTAAACCACATTAAGAAGGTCAGAAATGCCATGAATGAACGCTTGACAAAGCTGTGAGGGAAAGTCACTCCACATGACTACCTCAGGAATCTGAGAGAATGTAGCTATTATTAATATATTATTAATGCTATATGTTAATGCATATCGTGGCTTTCTTTATATATCATGGCGACTCGCTTGCCGCTTCGGACTGAACACAGGCACGGAGAGTCTTAACTCGGAGGGGGGGGGGGGGGGGGGGGAAGTGCTCTGAAAGTAAACAAAAAAAGAGAAAGTAATCGTTCACATTATTTGGGGATCAGGTGATCTCTCGACGCGCTCTCAACGGGTGGCTTCATCCTCCGGATCTCCATCAGTGCGTAGGGATGTGGAGACTCCCAGATACCAGGCGCTGCGAGGGTACGCTGCGAGGTACGCTGCCAGACGTTCTCCACCTCAACCGCTGTCCGACGCCCTTTTATAGAAGCCGTCTGATTAAAGATAATGAAAATGCCACTCTGGGATAAGCTCCACCTTAATATATATATATATATATATATATATATATATATATATATACATATATATACAAATATAAATGCATAGTTGTAAATAGGGAGGTAAGAAATGATACCAATTAACACACTGGGTTAGGCATTAGTCTTTCCCTATTACCATGAGTTACATGCAACTGCTGTGCATGTTTGTGTGTGTGTGTGTGTGTGTGTGTGTGTGTGTGTGTGTGTGTGTGTGTGTGTGTCGTAAGATCTCATGCTACAGCTAATATGGTCTCCACTTTAGATAATGTATTTTCCAATAATAATGAGTAAGCTTGCAACAAAAATAAAAAATAAAAAAGTCTGCATCCAGCATATGGATTTTCTCTGTAGGTGTTACACATAAAACACGTACATGCTCATACACAGGATGCCAAATAGCGCCGAAAATCCCCTGAAGTGAAATGCAATTTTGCTGCCACATTGAAATTTAAATACGGCACTTGACAAAACAGTTTCTCCTCTAACTAAATTCCGAATATTGGATTCCTTATCTTAAGAGAAAAAAAAACACGCGTGCGCGGCGCAGGCCGTTTAAAAAGCCGGCTGTAGCTCACGTGTCCGTATTATTATTTTTCTTCTTCGTTTTGCCGTATCCAAATGCAGCATGTGATTGCCTCCTCTCTTCTCAGCTCGGATGGATTCGGTACACTCGTGCTCTTATCAGTCAACAGATAGCTGTTTCAGGGGCTCAAGAAGCATTATAGACGCAGAGCAATTATTCATTTCCACTCATTTGCACTCTCCGTGCTATTTTTTCGCATTTTTTTTTTTTGCTTCGGCCCATTAGTTGACCTTTGAAAGGGCCCTGGAGGGCTTCTGGGAAAAGTTTTTGGTTAAATGACACACGTAGAGGTGAACATTAAGCAAGCAGCCAACCCATGTGACGTCTGATTGAGTAATCATTGTTAACGATGACTTCATTTGGTTTAAATCCTATAGAATACATTTCTGAATGACTAAGGTCAGGTTGAATTTTGTTTTCTAACTTAATTAAACAACAATTCCAGGCAGAGTCATCAATCTCCTCTAAGCTTTATATTAGGGCCGTTATTAACGCATTAACGCAAATTCACTTTAACAGCACAAACTTTATTAGCGCTCGATTAACGCCTCCGCGCATAATAAAGTGAGCGAAGAAATGAATAAAGAAACATCAGTGAATCCACTCACGCTTCCTAAAATGTACCCCGAATTACGTGTACTAGCTGCGCATTCACAACATGTATGAGCTCCTATTACACTATATTAGCGTATATTACTGTATGGAAACTTACGCAAGTGCATCGCATTCCCAAATCCATATTACGGATTAAAGTACATTTTTACTTATTGGGAATGCAATGCCCTTCCTTATAACCTAAACGTAGCTCCAGTTTATATGGAAAAGCAACCGGAACACAGCTCTTAAAGGAGACACGTCCCATATTTTACAATTAAAACAAACACAAAAAAAATGAATAATTCACAAGAAATTAATATTAAACGAATAATTTCGAGAGTAAAATAAATATTAAATAATCATTTAATCCCCGATTTTGAGAGAAATTGATATAATTATATTATTAGTCACAGTTTGAAATGGAAAAAATGAAATGTATTAGATTACGGCACATAGAAAATTGCAATTAATGTGTGATTAATCACAAGTTAACTCATGCCATACTTGCGATTTTTCTATATATTCTATATATTGCGATTATATATATATATATATATATATATATATATATATATATATATATATATATATAATCAAACGCACAGTAAAGGACAATTTTAAAAATGGATGGATGGATGGATGGATGGATGGATGGATGGATGGATGGATGGATGGATGGATGGATGGATAGATAGATAGATAGATAGATAGATAGATAGATAGATAGATAGATAGATAGATAGATAGATAGATAGAATAAAAAATCTGCCTTTAATATGCATTTGATTTCTTTTTCGCCCGGTGATTTATTGTTTGCTTTCTAAAACACATTCGTCAGGTCACGTGATCATCTTGAAATGCGGCCATTTTGATTTCTTATTTCTCCCCCCGTGTGTTTTGCAGAATCGGATGTGGCCGGCTTGGACGGATCCAGCTTCCTGCTCTTCAAGCCTGACACCATCCCCAGTCCATATCCCAAAGACCTGCTCACCATGAACTTTAAAACACTTCACAACTCCGGAGTCCTGATGCACATGGACAGCAGTCACGGTCACACCCTCACGCTGGAGTTGCTCCAAGGAAAACTCTTCATCCATCTCAGGAAAGGTAGTGTACTCACCGAAAAGCTTGTGTTTTGCACCGACTCTTCCCTGGAAAGCCTGACCCCCCCACACCCCACCACCCCCTGAGACTGCAGCAGATTATCTGCTATATTGATGGCACTCAGGCATTCGTGTCTCTCGTGTGTGTGTGTGTGTGTGTGTGTGTGTGTGTGTGTGTGTGTGTTTTATGCAAGAGTAAAAAAAAAAAAAAAAACGCTCTTTCAAGCATTGTCAGCGATCCAGACTAGCGCTCGACCACTTAGAATGCCATCTGCGTACGCACGCAGTTTAAGAGCCCGGTGCCAACTTCACACAGCGACTGCAGCTTTCTGTTGTGCCCAATAAAGCCAGTTTTAGCTCGACCCCTTTCCCTGCTACGATGGAGAGAATATTCAGGCCCCATGCAGCTCCCTGGCAGGGCCTGTGCACCGCCATAAACAACTCCGCCGAGCACATGTAAAACGCCTTGACCGAAAACGCGGCTATGAATCAAGTCGAAAGCGGCGTTTTTTTTTTTTACAATGCAAAAACAAAGCTAGCCGAGACGCTCGTCCGCCCTTCGCGCGTCTGCAGCGCATCGTTCACGTGGTAACAAACTTTAACAAGCACTCGAGAGGACGCGATGATTCAAATCGATTCCTTTATTATGACTCGTGTGTTGTTTTCACCCGAGCCAGGAATAGACGTATGCCGATGCCGAGAAGCGCCGCTACCCAGTCTATCAAAGCAATTATCACTCGTCCTCTCTCAGGCCCGATGCTCACATTCTCTCAGTGTGTGTGTGTGTGTGTGTGTGTGTGTGTGAGAGAGAGAGAAAGTGTGCCTCCAGCGCTTTTGACAAAAAAATAATAAATTTAACAATTTAGAGCATCTTTTCGCGAAGGTTTAAGGTGACTTTGAAGTAAAATGCCTTCAGCAGACGGAGAAATAAAAGCCTTTATATCTCACGCTGGCGTCAAGAAACGTACTAAAGGCATCATGCAGAAAAAAGTCCGACTATGTAAGGCGCTTAATTAGATCTCGGACAGTGTGTGTGTGTGTGTGTGTGTGTGTGTGTGTGTGTGTGTGTGTGTGTGTGTGTGTGTGTGTGTGTGTGTGTTTGAGCCGCTGCAGTAAGAACAATTGGCTGAGATATTTACCAGCTTACTATTTTTTCTCTGTTTAATCAGTATTAACATGTGTTACAGTTGAACAGATTGTGCGCGCCGGTCTACGTTGTAAAGTTATATAGTGTGTTTTCCTCTCTCTCTCTCTCTCTCTCTCTCTCTCTCTCTCTCCTTCGAACTAGGAGAAGCAAACTAGACTAGAGATATGTATTCTTTGACATGTTCGACTGTAATTTAATTACACAAATTACTGTTACTTTTATTTTGTAATTCAACTACGTAACACCGTTACATGTAACGAGTCACTCCCCAACACTGTCCGCAAGGTTGCAGGTTCAAATCAAGCCATGATGGGGTGATTTTTTTTTTATGCTCCCACATCCAAAGACATCCTATACAAATGTGAGCCTCCATCTTTTTTTTATGGCCGTGAACCGCATATTGGCTGAAGACGGTAGGCGTTCCAATACTTTTGTCCATTGTGTGTAATTCATTTAGAAGTTCGGGGGTTTTGTCGGGGTCGGGCGTTGTTTCGCTGTATCGCATATGGGGGTTCTGGTTCCAGCTCTACATGTGCTTCAATATATTTCTACTCACTGCACGTACTCTTTTGTGGTTGGACTATTCTGCACCGATATTCAGTGGGCCAGCAGGTCCGATGTGGCCCCGGGGCCGTAGTTTGCCCACATCTGATATAACCTTATTATTATTATTCATTCATTCATTCATCTTCTACCACTTTATCCGATCTTCCTTCGGGTCACGGGGGTTCTATGTCTATCTCAAGCGTCTATGGGCATTAAGGCAGGATACACCCTGGATGGAATGCCAACCCATCACAGGACACACACACACACGTTCACACATATTCATACACTAGGGACAATTTTTCAAGGTGCCAATCAACCTACCGTGTGGACCGGGAGGAAACCGTAGAACCCGGAGAAAAACCCCCTGAGGCACGGTGAGAACATGCAAACTCTACACACACATGGCCGAGATGGGAATCAAATTCAGACCCTGGCGGTGTGAGGCGAACGTGCTAACCACTAAGCCACCGTGCCCCCAACCTTATAATTATAATAATTATTATTATTATTATTATTACAGAATCGAACATTTTCCATAATTTTTTAATACAATATTTGATCCTTATGTTTGTTTTCTTAATGTGTTTTTGCCCCTGCATGCTGTATAAACATCCCCAGCTTGCCTTGTAAACGTATGAAAGACATTCCTGCACGTTCCTTTAAACAAAGCCGAACAAAAAAAAGGAAAAAGGAAAAAAAGCTGCCCTTTGAATAAAAGATAAAAGCATTCATACATTAGAGAGACATTTTTTTCTTTCCCCTGATAAGGCTGTGCTAAAATGAAATCTAAAGTGCTGCAGTGGTGCAAGTTAAAAGCAGTGATTCGCTCCCACACGCTTCCAACTCTAAAGGCATGTTAATGTAAATGGGGAAGGGGGGGGGTAAGAAAAAGAAAAAAAAAAAAAAACAAAAAAAAAAAAACAAAAACAAAAAAAAACAGTCCAGAAGTGTTGATTAGGACCTGTATAGTGAAGTGATGTCAATTTCTCATTTCTGAGGAGGATGTGGAGAAACGGCTATCACCGTCTCTGCTGACCTCCACCTCAGAGAAAATAGGAAAAACCCAAAACGCTATATGGAGATGGAGAGATAGAGGAAGAGGAAATGTGCTGAAAGTTCACTCTGACAGCAGATGTACAGATTCACTCCACTTACGTATTTGTTTGCGATTATGAATGAGGACGAGTTTAATCTGGTCACAGGTTAGAGGTCGTAGAGATTACGATCCGGGGCATGAGATACACTATACAGTATACTGTATATCGAAGTTTTTTAATTTTTACTTATTTATTTATTTTTTGTATGTATATATATATATATATATATATATATATATATATATATATATATATATATATATATACATACAAAAACATGCACGGTAGGTTGATTGGCACATTGAAAAATTGTATGTTATGTATGTAATAATATGTATACGTGTATATATATATATATATATATATATATATATTATATATATATATATATATATATATATATATATATACACGGTACCTGATATTACATATATAACATACAATTTTTCGATGTGCCAATCAACCTACCGTGCATGTTTTTGGACCGGAGGAAACCAGAGAACCCAGAAAAAAAAAACACCCGAACATGCAAACTCCACACACACACACATGTCCGAGACGGGAATCGAACCCGGACCCACTAAGTGCTATGTGCCAGTGCTAACCACTAAACCACCGTACCCCAACAAATTACCTTCATTTTGTAATTCAATGACGTAACTATGTACATGTAACTAGTCACTCCCCGGCCACACATGGCTGAAAACGGGTGGGCGTTCCAATACTTTTGTCCGTTTATACCGCGACACAGTACAAAGACCCGTGCAAAGTGAAAAGACAGCGATAAGTGATAAGAATAATCAGTGGTTAATCTGAAACGTCAAAAAACAATACTGTACGTGTGGAATTCGCTTGCCGTGGAAAATCGGAGAAATGCTGACTATTTCTAAAGCCTGATATTTGTTCTTTGCAAAGCATAAGCGATATTCCGTCCTCAGACCTGAATAGCAGAGCATCGCAATCGCTTCCACTTGGACCGTTTACAGTTCCGCACAATCGGCGTAAATATTTTCGTATCTCATCCCCGAAGTGCAACGTCTTTTCAGCGCGTCGGAACCTGCCACTGACAGGCTAAATAAATAAATAAATAGATAAATAAATAAATAAATAAATAAAAGCAAGACATGAAGAAGATTTATGTCCCATGTCCGAGGCCGTTTTATTCCTGCCTTTTGCGTTTGCATTCATATTTCTTCTCCTCGATATTTTACCGCTCTGATGATGTGTAGACCGTTCAGATTTACTGCGCTCGTTTCGCTCCACTTTGCTTCGGCTCTGCTCCAGTAATTCTGACTAACAAATGAGCTCCAGGAGTCGCACTATAGCTTTACCCAGATAGCCGTACGCTCCGCCCGACTCCCATCGGGATGCTTTTTTTTCTTTTCTTTTTTCTTTTTTTTTTTCTTTTTAGGTTTTATGTGTATTTTGCGCCGTAAATAATTGGTGTATAGTGTGAAAGGTGGGTTGTAAAAGGGCCCCGGACTTCCTGTTGGCTCATTGATCATGGTTTGTCACCAGGTACGGCTCTTTTATGTGCACATGTGCACGAGCAGATGGTTGCAGATGAATAAAGCAGTTCATTTTATTTTGGACAGGACTAAAAAGAAGTAGTGCTAAAAAGAAACCGCACGCTCAGGTGTCCGAAAAACGTACGGGCGTATAGCGTATATAGTACATAAACAATCGGTAAATACGCTGAATGTCAACCGGGTGCGGAAAGTCATGTGATGCGGCGTGTGGCATGGATTACAGGGAAATGTAGAGTCCCGTACTCCTGACATAAAAAAATAGGGAAAAAAAATAGGAAAAATAGGTCGGAAAATATGTGCACGGCAAAACATCTGTGCACACCTGGATATCAGGAATAACGAATAACCAGAGGTGGAGAGGTCGAATTGCATTTACTCGCGTTACCGTAATTTTTTTGTTGCATACTTTAAATTTTGAAAGTAGTTTTTAAAATATGTACTTTTGCTCAAGTATGATTTTAGTGACGCTTGCAAAAGCATCACTGTTATAATCTCTCTCTGGCTTCGGTCAAATTTTCAGCATCCAAATTTTCATACCTCATATCGTGCGTCCCGATGCTATTTTTATAATATAATATATTTATTTTACTTTTATAAGGAATCGCTCCACGGAATTACGATCCCAGGGCCAAAAAGTGGGAATTTTTTCCCATAGAAAATGAATGGGGCCGATATTTCGTGCCTCACAGTTCCGCCTGTGAGCATCCGACATGCACATATGGCAAATCCACTCGTAGGGGGTCCGGAGTGGATCACGATCATATACCTCCCGAACCCCACACACGTTCGGAATTTCGGGAAATCCGCAATATTCCGGCCCGATAGAGAATGAATGGGGAAATTTGATGCTCCGCTGTTCGGCCCGACATGCACATTTGACATATCCGCTCATAGGTGAGATGGAGTAGGTCGCAAACATATAACTGCCACAAACGTGTAAAATCTCCGAAACGGCGAAACTCCGACACAGGATCATGTGACATGTCTAAACGCTCGGCACATCGACGGGAATCGGACGCTGGATAATGTGATGTCACATTTGTCACTGGCCCCGCCCCCTCCTGAAAAAACACCCAAAACCTGTTTTTGTTGTCTAAACACTCGTCTCTCCGAACTAGCTAGCATTTTGAAGTCAACGCTAAATATTAAACGGACCAGGCTCTAAGGGGTCGCGCCCGGAGCTGCGGTTTGCATTGGCAAGCATCACTCACATTTTCTTCAGGAAATGTGCTAAACTCAAAACCCGCCCACCGCACGATTCAAGACATGCCACCCCTAACCCTCCGACACCTCTACCCCCCAACCGTCAACAATTCATGACACGGTAACGCAGTAAAAAATGTGGCTCTTGGTCGAGTAACGGGTAAATTATTCAAATTATTCTGATTGCATGTTTAATGAGCTCCTTTTTTACTTCTGCTTAGTACATTTTTAGACTGGTAACTTTACTTGTACTTTACATTTACAGCATTTAGCAGACATCCTTATCCAGGGCGACTTACAACTGAGCAATTGAGGGTTAAGGGTCTTGCTCAAGGGCTCACTAGTGGCAACTTGGTGGTGGTGGTGGTGGGGTTTGAGCCTGTGATCTTCTGGTCCCGAGTCCAACGCCTTAACCACTGGGTTACACACTTCCTTTACAGAAGTAACCGTATTTTTCCTTGAGTACAAGATGTTATTACTCTTTCCACCTCCGCAAATAACAATAACCATAACTTTGTATTTTTTCCAAGGGTATAAATATGTGCTAACATAACTGGCCAAATTCCTTTCTCCATGGGTTTATATTCTTGGCATTCACATGAGTATTTTTTTATTTTTTTTTTTAAATAAACAAAACTTCAGTAAAACAATAAAGGAAATCCAGTCTTTGCTCATTTAGACAATTTTCCTAGAGTTTGTTGTTCTATAATATTAAATATACCATAGGTATACTTTAAATACTTATAAAATATAATATACTATATAATATCAAATTTAATATACTTGATTTTTTTCCCCCGTAATCATAATTACAAGCAAATTTGTGTGAAGTAGAAAAGTAAACCCTACTTTTACCAGATGCAGATTCTTTTTTTGAAACAAATAAACAAACAAACAAACAAACAAACAAAAAAAACCCCACTTAATTTGTTGCAGAGAAGAGACTTTTCCTCCGGTCTGCTTCCTCCTCACAGGCGCACAATGCCTGCTGGGAAACATTTAAAGACGATGAGAGTGGATTTTCTTAGCAGCATTTCTCTGTTCTAGCGAGTTGAAAAGAAGCAGTGTGAAGTGTGAAGTTGTTGGTGTTTTTTTTTTTTGTTTTTTTTTTTTCATTTTTTCATTTATTTATTTATTTATTTTCATTTATTTATTTCTTTTATTTCCCGCTCCAGAGAACAACAACAAAGCCAAATTTGATGCGTGTCAAAAACTCCAGCGAATACTCCACCAATATGCTTCAAATGTGGTGAAACACATGACAATATAAGGGTTTATTGCATTAGATTGGCATGTTGACCAAATAATATCTTTATATATTTTTATCTGTAGTTATTATTATTATTAATATTATTATATATATTATTAGATATTATTAGATTATTATTATTATTATTATTGATTACTATTATTATTATTATTATTATTATTATTATTATTATTATTATTATTATTATTATTATTATTATTATTATTATTATTATTATTATTATTAGTTATTATTACTATTATTATTATTATTATTATTATTATTATTTTATTATTATTATTATTATTATTATTATTATTATTATTATTATTATTATTATTATTATTATTATTATATTATTATTATTATTATTATTATATTATACTTATTATTGGTATATTATTATTATTATTATTATTATTTATGTATTATTATTATTATTATTTTTTTATTATTATTTTATTATTTATTATTATTATTATTATTATTATTATTATTATTATTATTATTATTATTATTATTATTATTATTATTATTATTATTATTATTATTATTATTATTATTATTATTATTATTAAAATATGAATGCAATAGTATTTAGTAATTAATTGTAATATAATACTGATAATAATAATTTTGGTACATTATTATTGGTACTACTAATAATAATATTAGAAAGAATAATAGTATTTATTATTATAATGGTCATTTCATTTATAAAATTGCGTTATTTCATAACATGGCATCTTCTCTCGCCTAGAAAAACCGACCAACATTTACTGACCTTTAATTTCTTTTTGTTTTTTTGCACCTGCTTCAGAGTTTCACTGATAATAATCAGAATGGAAGATTTGAATGAAAGAAGCGTCCGCACACATTAGGCTTTAAGCCCAATTTAGACAGGATTAGTTTCACCTCGGGACCTGATTGACTGATTGCTGATTTGGGCAAAGCTTCCTGAAAGTACTGTAATGATCACTTCATCTGGCAGTGAGAGAGAGAGAGAGAAAGAGAGAGATTTATTTTGTGCTTTTATTGTTATATTTTATATATGTTTGTGCTGTTATTATTATTGTTTGCACTCATTTTGTCAGGAAATTCAATTGTAATGCAGTACTTGAGTGACAGTCGGTTCAGTTTGCGTATTGAAATATCTGTGAATATTACAATCAATACTTAATCTCAGGCCTGTTAATTTACTTATGTGTGTTTGTGTGTGTGTGTGTGTCTTAATTACAATTATTACAATTACAATTCTAATAATACATTACTATTACAATTATTAACTATTACAATTCTTATTAGAAGACACACGTTCGTCGAAAGGCTTCTATAGGCCACACTTTAGTCAAACCACCACCATGTGTGTGCTCCTTACCCGCTGATTTCCTCCAACTTCCTCCAACCTCTATTCACAAACCATCTCTAGATCACGCCTTGTTGCCACACCCTCTTTATTTATTCATTCATTCATTCATTCATCTTCTACCGCTTTATCCGATCTTCCTCGGGTCACGGGGAGCCTGTGCCTATCTCAGGTGTCTATGGGCATTAAGGCAGGATACACCCTGGATGACATGCCAACCCATCGCAGGGCACACACACATTCACGCACGCATTCATACACTAGGGACAATTTTCCAAGGTGCCAATCAACCTACCGTGCATGTTTTTGGACCGGGGGGAAACCGGAGAACCCGGGGAAAAACCCCCTGAGGCACGGGGAGAACATGCAAACTCCACACACACATTCCCGAGACGGGAATCGAACCCGGATCCTGGCGGTGTGAGGCGAACGTGCTAACCACTAAGCCACCGTGCCCCCTCTTTATTTATTGTATGTATTTATTTATCTATTGGAGTAGAAACAGTTTTGTCACAGCGGTTTGTCAGTTGTATCTTGACACGCTTAAAAGAATACAAGATGTAAAATGTAGAAGAAATCTATGTCCTTCTAGAGGCACTCACCTTGCAGAGGCATGGACTCTAATGGTCTTTGACATTTTCAATCAGATTAAATAAAGACGGAGATGTTTCCTGCCATGATATAGCACTTTTTCCCCAACTTCATGTATCACTAGGCAGCTGTAAATAAGCAAGCAATTATGTCGCCTTTGGAAATATTTTGACATAAACTGTCAAACGCAAAAGCGATTTTCTTACTAATTAGAAGAGATGCGAGAGAGAAAGAGACAGAGAGAGAACGAGAGAAGGTGAATAATTTAATTCATTTACTTATTTTTAATTTAATCTTATCTTTATACAAAGATCTACGTGTTCCCTTTGGAGCGCGTTAAACAAACACACAAAAAAAAGTCATTCTTCTTTTTCTGCAAAAACAGCTCAGAAGGAATAAATAAAGGAAACGTAGACTTTTTCCAGGTGTTCCTTAATAAACTTTTCAAGGCCGAGGATCCCTGTGGGTTTCATTAGTATTCATTCGAGCCGCTGAATGCTGAATGGGGGAAAAAATTCCGTGGCGTCTTGTAACGCAGTGGTGCATATTTAACAAAGAAACGCACGCGAATAGGAAGAATAGTCATTAAATTGGTTTAAGGCCTTTACTTCGTCTAATGTTTTCCTTTTTATTATGATTCACTTTCGTCGGCATCTAACGTGCTTCCGACTTGGGTTGTAATGAATCCCTCTTTCTTTCTTGTGCAAATTATTCATTCCGCAATTTGTGAATAAATAAATAAAGCTGTTTTTAAGTTCTCTGTCATATACCTGAAAAACAATCATTCCAAACTAATGGTTATAAGATGGTTACATTATAGTAGGGCACAGACTAATCAGAAAGGATAAATGCTACCACATGCAGAAGAATGGTCCTATGATATATATATATATATATATATATATATATATATTATATATATATATATATATATATATATATATATATATATATATATATATATATATATTCATTCATTCATCTTCTACCAACGCTATATCCAATCTTCCCTCGGGTCACGGGGAGCATGTGCCTATCTCAGGCGTCTCTGGGCATTAAGGCAGGATACACCCTGGATGGAATGCCAACCCATCGCAGGACACACACACACTCACATTCACACACACACATTCATTTGTGCCCCCCTGTATATATATATATATATATATATATATATAGAGAGAGAGAGAGAGAGAGAGAGAGAGAGAGAGAGAGAGAAAAGTTAGGGGCCAAGGGTTCGATTCCCGTCTCGACCATGTGTGTGTGGAGTTTGCATGTTATCCCCGTGCCTCAGGGGTTTTTTCTCCGGGTTCTCCGGTTTCCTTCCCCGGTCCAAAAACATGCACAGTAGGTTGCTTGGCACCTTGGAAAATTGTCCCTAGTGTATGAATGTGTGTGTGTGAATGTGTATGTGTGTGTGTGTGTCCTGTGATGGGTTGGCATTCCAATCCAGGGTGTATCCTGCCTTAATGCCCATAGACGCCTGAGATAGGCACAGACTCCCCGTGACCCGAGGGAAGATCGGATAAAAAGCTGTAGAATGATGAATGAATGAATGAATGGATATTGTAAAGTTTATACTTTAGATGTTCTTGCGGGCCAACCAAAGCTAAGAATGTCTGTGGAGGAAACTATTGATTGACAGCTGATCAAGTCGAACTGACCTTGAGATGAACTTACACTACAGAGAGAATGTGATAAACTGCAAAAAAAATAAAATACAATAAAGGATTGTATTAAAAACAAAAACAAAAAATGTTACCAAAAAGGAGTTGGCAAGGGTGCTTCTAGAAAGAGCATGGGTTCTTTTTCAAAAGACGAAAAAACAAGAAACACAAGAAGGTCGGGGGTTCGAGCGGGGCCAAGATGTCAAGATGTATCGCCAAGATGCCACCCTTGAGCAAGGCCCTTAACCCTTAACCCCCCCCCCCCCCTTACCCCCCCCCCGTGCTCCGGGGGCTCCGTACCAAGGCTGACCCTGCGCCTCGCCCTCTGACCAAAGAAGCTGGGATATGCGAAGAAACAATTTCATTGTGCTGTAATGTATACGTGACAAATAAAGGCTCATTCTATTCATTGTGTTTAAATTAGGGAACAGAATGGAAACCATCATGGGAAACGCTGTGCGTAATGACCATCATCACGGTTAATAAAAATGCATAAAATAGTATAAATTTGCTTCTGCCCTTTGCATCACCCAGTCACCCCTCCCCCCCTCACCCCCACCTCTACCCTCCCCCGTTACAAACATTGATTTTATCCTTCCTAGACAATCGGAGGGATAAAACACTAAACATTAGATTAAATATAAGAGTCTAGACATCCACCTTTTACACATGAATGCTTGCCTTTAAGCCTGGAAAATAGGATAGGAGAGAGAAATGCTGACTCAAGAAGCACTTTGTTTTTGAAATAAACTTCTTAGGAGGGGTGTGATACAGTATATGGGAACACTTTATGTTGCTGCCTCGATAGTTTCCACTCTGGGCATCAGAATAATCTTTTTATTTATTTATTTATTTTAAATAGCACTTGGGGGGGCACGGTGGTTTATTGGTTAGCACGTTCGCCACACACCGCCAGGGTCCGGGTTCGATTCCCGTCTCGGCCATGTGTGTGTGTGTGGAGTTTGCATGTTCTCCCCTTGCCTCAGGGGGTTTTTCTCCGTGTTCTCCGGTTTCCTCCCGGTCCAAAAACATGCACGGTAGGTTGATTGGCACCTTGGAAAATTGTCCCTGGTGTGTGAATGTGTGTGAGTGTGTGTGTGTGTGTGTGTGTGTGTGTGTGTGTGTGTGCCCTGCGATTCCATCCAGGGTGTATCCTGCCTTAATGCCCATAGACACCTGAGACATTCACAGGCTCCCCGTGACCCAAGGGAAGATCGGATAAAGCTAAGTAGCTAATTTTGATGTTTCCATACATTTTACATTTAAGAAAAATTTGACAGACACCCTCATCCAGAGCCACTTACCACAGATTGTTAAGGGGCTTGATCAAGGGCCCAGTAGTGGTAGCTTGGTGGTGGTGGTGGTGGTAGTGGGATCTGAACCTGCGATCTTTCAGTCCAAAGGCTAATGCCTTAACCACTAAGCTACCACCTCCCTCAATATAACATAGTATAAGCTGACCGTTCGCTCATTTCCTATGCAACATATTTTCTAAGGGTTAAGGGCCTTGCTCAAGGGCCCACAAGTGGCAGCTTGGTGGTAGTGATGGGGATTGAACCTGTGATCCTCGGGTCCAGAGTCCAACACCTTAACCACTGGGCTCCCACGCCACATCCATACTTAGTCTTTTGTGTATCCGTTTCTATTCCAGTAATAGTTCTCCGTTTATTATATGAACGCATCGGTAGCTACGGTACTGTGAACGTCGAACTAATTGATGTTCCGCGATTGGTTAATGTGGATGTTGTGAACAGTATGTCATAAGGGTTGTCATAAGGGTTCAAAACTAATATAAAACATAAACCCTTATGAGGAATGAGTCCATAATGAACTATAATTGTAGTCGGGGTAGCGTGAGACGAGCCTTCCTAATTGTGCTTAATAATTGAGGCATTTCCGAGGGCCACCTAATCACATCGCTGGCAACGTGCTGTGATAAACCCGGGACATCCTTCCGTTTCATGGCAATACGCCGGTCAGTGCAGATTTAATATTGGTGCCGTTGGCGCTTTAGTTCGGAATCGAGCCATACGTTCAGGGATGAAAATCCTGCGGGGTGGAATTGGGTGTTAGTGGGGGTAGGAAGGGAGTTTTATGAGTTTCAGTCATGTGACCGTCATGTATCATTGATCGCTGCTTAGTGAAGGTTGGGGATTATTATGGTTTTGGTGTATCATTGTGTTGTACCTTCTGAAATCCTCTCATCAAGGGTGGGTTTCAGGGTTACAGTGTTTGCCGTTTATACCTGAATAAGGCTACAGCGGGGTTTCTGGAACATGCCAATAATGTCCTTTAATTGTATTTGTTAAAAGACTCCTTGACGAACATTAAATTGCACTTTTGTAACAAAACGAAAGCATTGTGATGTGTCTCGCATCCGAACCGTGTAGTGTTTTGAAGTTTTGAGGCTACAGAGAAAAGTTTCTTCCCTCAGGAAATCTACCTCAATGAACACTTAAAAGATCTCCCCATTGTTCCCTAAAAACAGAGATATGTGTAATACCACCATTACTATCCCAACTTCATTGTGCAATAATATGCTGTTTATTTCTCTGCCATGTGCAATAACCTTTATTCTGTTTGTTTATTTTTACTTTTTATTTCCATCGTAGTTTAAAAACTTGCAACTGGAAGCTTCTGTCACCATGTGTCATTATAAATATTACAGATGTATTTATTTATTTATTAAAAGGTTCATTTTCTTGTATGAGGTTTGTTTTGGGAGTATGTTCGGGAAAAGTCGCGAAGATCTAAAGATCATGTGACCTCGTCCAGGCGTAACGACGAGAGCTGTTAGTTACAGGAAAAACAAACGCATACGAAGCCTTTGTTAGGGTTTTTCCTTTTTTTTGATTGATGTGATGAGGAGAGATGGGGAGATATGGGGAAAGCGGAGGAGAGACGAGGGGAGATGGTGAGACAGGGAGAGATGGGGAGAGACGGTGAGGGATGGTGAGAGATTAGAAAGGATGAGGAGAGATAGGGATAGACGAGGAGAAGTAAGGAGAGATGGGAGAGACACACGGAGAGACGGTGAGAGATGAGAAAAGATGGGGAGAGACAGTGAGAGATGGTGAGAGATGAGAAAAACATGGGGAGAGACGATGGGAGAGGGGAGGAGAATGAGGGAGGTAAGGATAAAATGGGGAGAGACGAAGTAGGGAGATAGGAAGAGAGATGAGGGAGATGGGAGAGAGAAGAGAAGAGATGATGAGGGAGAGAGCCTGAGGAAAGTAGGGGGAGAGAGAAGAGGTAGAGATAGGAGAGTACATGGGGCCGGAGAGGATCAATGGGGAGAGAGTGAGAAAATGGAGATGAGAGAGGAGAGATGGGGAGAGATGAGAAAAGATGGGGAGAGACGAGGCCGATGAGAGAGAGAGAGATGTAGGGGGAGAGAGGAGGAGAGATGAGGGAGAGGACGGATCGAGGAGAGATGGAGAGGATGATAGAGAGGAAGGAGAGAGGAGAGAGGGAGATAAAGGAGAGATAGAGGGGGATGAGAGAAGAGAGAGGAACGTAAGGAGAGATGGAGGAGAGATGGGGAGAGACGAGGAGAGATAGAGAGAGATGGTGAGAGATGAGAAACGATGGGGAGAGACGAGGAGAAGTAAGGAAAGATGGGGAGAGATGAGGAGAGATACGGAGAGATGAGGAGAGACGGGGAGAGACGGGAAGAGAGATGGGGATAGGAGAGAGAGGAGAATGGGGAGAGATGGGAGAGAGATGGGGAGAGACGAGAGAAGTGGGAGAAGTGAGAGATGGGGAGAGATGGGGAGAGACGAGGAGAGATAGGGAGAGATGAGAAACGATGGGGAGAGACGAGGAGAAGTAGGTAAGGAAAGATGGGGAGAGATGAGGAGAGATACGGAGAGATGAGGAGAGACGGGGAGAGATGAAGAGAGATGGGGAGAGATGAGAAAGATGGGGAGAGGAGGAGAGAGAGAGAGGGAGAGATAGGGAGAAATGAGAGAGATGGGGAGAGAGAGACGAGGAGAAGTAAGGAGAGATGGGGAGAGATGGGGAGAGAGAGGAGGAGAAGTAAGAGAGAAGGAGAGATGGGGAGAGACGAGGAGAGATAGAGAGAGATGGTGAGAGATGAGAAACGATGGGGAGAGACGAGGAGAAGTAAGGAAAGATGGGGAAAGATGGGGAGAGACGAGGAGAATAAGGAGAGATGCGGAGAGATGAGGAGAGTTGATGGGGAGAGACTGGGAGTAGGGAGAGATGGTGAGAGATGGTGGAGAGACGAGAGAATGAGAAATGATGCGGAGAGGCGAGGAGAGTTAGGGAGAGATGGTGAGAGATGAGGAGAGATACGGAGAGATGAGGAGAGACGGGGAGAGATGAAGAGAGATGGGGAGAGGGGAGAGAGAAAGAGAGAGAGAGAGAATATTTGCTTTGAAACAATATGTACAAGGTGTAATAGATACATCTGAAGTGTCAATATTGGGTCGAGTCATAAGTGTGGTTATATATAGCGATTTTTTTTTTCACCCGTTCTTAAGGTTCAGGTTCAGTTTGCGAGTGGATTTTCTCCACTGGTCATTCAGATTCTGAAAATGACCTGCATGTGACCGAGGTCGGGTTTGTACACGATGAGCTACAATGTGGTTAAACCGACCGTCCTGCTGTTCAGTAAAAACTGCCCAATTGCAATCTTGTTTCAATAGCGTTTAATATCGAGTCACGTCACATCCAATACGGCCAAATAAAACATTCGTTTTCACTCTGCAAACTCATTTTATAGCCCGTCAGCTAATTGGCTTAGAAGCTCCCAATGATTTGAACACATTGAACATTGTCGGGAGGTTGTAGATGTCGGCTGAGATGGCACCGGCAAATTGGCAGGTAATTATTTTTTCTTTTGTCTTATCGCCAGCACCTTTACCTCCGCACCCTTTCCCGCTCGCATATGAGCCTCATGTGACATTTGCTTCCCTTCTTTTTTTTTTTCTTCTTTGTAGGTAATTTTCACACTGCAGCATCGCTAGGCAGCCTTCTGGATGACCAGCACTGGCACCGCGTTAGCATTGAGCGCCTCCGAGGACATGTCAACTTCACTGTGGACAAAAGCGACGTGCAGCTGCTCCAGTTCCCCGAACACCAGAGTCACTTTGAGATTAACGAGGTGCGCCCCCAGCAACCCGCTCTCAAGCTTCAAACGCACTCCACCAACCCCCCTCCCCCCCCCCTCCCTTCACCCCCCCTCCCTCTCGTTCTGGCACAAAGACTCAAATGAAATTATATAAATTGATCAGGAAAAAGGGAAACAATGAATTTCGTTTTGATTTTTTCATGCTTTTATTATAGAAATGTCTGTTTTCATCAGTGGCTCAGTTACAGCTATTTTAGGCTTTTTTTTTCTAGTTCTTTTATTATTATTATTATTATTGTTGTTGTTGTTATATATATTATAAGTAGTAGTAGTAGTTGTTGTAAATAATAATAATAATAATAATAATTATTATTATTATTATTATTATTATTATTAACAATCTAATTAATACATTATAAATATTTAATTTGAATTATTCAATAGTTGTTAAGAATAACACACACATAATTATCTATTTTAAAAGTATAATCATTTTTGAATGTAATGATATAAAATTGATATATAGATGTATATATAATATATACACAGGATTCACAATTAAAAAAAGAAAAAAAAAAATGGATAGAATAGAATTTGCATACCATAGCCGTGTTTGAAATTCAGGAGAGAAGAAAAGCTGTTTTGTTTTTCGTCGGATTTCTTGTGCATCGTAGTTTAACATCGTACTTCTCATTCTTTCACAAGATCAGCTTCGGAGGCGTTTCAGCTGATGGGACTTGGGGCGAGAACTCCGAGAGGAAGTTCCACGGTTGTTTGGAGAACGTGCAGTACAACGGCGTCAATGTGATCGACGCGGCTAAATACAACCAACTCGCCATTGTGGTAAGAAGCGATCACTTTGTTAAGCTCATTTACATGTTATATTTATTTATTGTGGTGTAATGGCTTGTAAAATGTGGGAAACAATCATTCATCATTCATTAATTCATTCATTCATCTTCTACCACTTTATCCAATCTTCCCTCGGGTCACGGGGAGTCTGTTCCTATCTCAGGCGTCTGTTGGGCATTAAGGCAGGATACACACACACACACACCCACATTCATACACTAGGGACAATTTTACAAAGTGCCAATCAACCTACCGTGCATGTTTTTTGGTCCGGGAGGAAACCGGAGAACCCGGAGAAAAAAACCCTGAGGCACGGGGAGAACATGCAAACTCCACACACACGACCTAGACGGGAATCGAACCCGGATCCTAGCAGTGTGAGGCGAACATGCTAACCATGTCAAAATATCTGAAATATTCAGGGGGTGAGGGAGGCACGGTGGCGTAGTGGTTAGCACATTCGCCTCACACCGCCAGGATCCGGGTTCGATTCCCGGCTCGGTCATGTGTGTGTGGAGTTTGCATGTTCTCCCCGTGCCTCAAGGAGGTTTTTCTCTGGGTTCACGGTTTCCTCCCGGTCCAAAAACATGCATGGTAGGTTGATTGGCACCTTGGAAAAATTGTCCCTAGTGTATGAATGTGTGTGTGAATGTGTGTGTGTGTGCCCTGCGATGGGTTGGCATTCTATCCAGGGTGTATCCTGCCTTAATGCCCATAGACACCTGAGATAGGCACAGGCTCCCCGTGACCCGAGTGAAGATCGGATAAAGCGGTAGAAGATGAATGAATGAATGAATTCAGGGGGTGTGGCTTTGGTTTTATTGATATCTTATTAAAACAGAACCAAAATAAAATCAGTTGATCAGTGAACGCACACAGCATTTGGTTAAACTCAATATAACAACGGTGTATAGTTAATATGAGAACTTTACCATGTGCAATAAAAAATACACTCATATTTCTATGCAGTAATACATAAAATATTTTATTTATTTATTTATTTTGTCTAGTATGGTGTTTTTGTACAAATTTTATTTTATTTTTGTATTTATACAGTGTATTTTTAGCTCTATTTCTTTTCTTTTTATATTATTATACTACGTGCTGGCTGCTGTAAAATTTCGTAAGGACTGGTTCTAGTCAATCCCACAAAGGAGTTTATAATCCATCATTTTTCCCAATGGGGGAAGATTCTGAATTGGTTTTAATAAATTTAATACATGCAACCCCTAGTGTCTGCATGGGATTTGGCCTTAGTGCTTGAGACCATAAGAAGCCTCCTTTTGAGCCACTGGAAGAAGTCACCCCTCGCCATGTGAGATTACAGGAGCTCCATCCTCCTCCCTACAGACCCCTTACTGGAAAAGTCTCAACCAGGTGTTTCCAGTGCTAGCACTGGACTTCCCACTAAACCGACCAGGCAGTTGGTCTTTGTCTAGATGGTGAGACTCACACCATGTGGAAATAACCGCCATTTTGTGGTATACAACCTCCTCAAAAAGGGAGCCCTTGAGGTGGAGGATGGTCAAGTTAAGAGACAAGATTCTAGCAGCTGTGCACCTTAGGAGCCACAACCACAGTCTCCACAGCTCGCAGTGAGGGTGGAGGAGTCAGGCTCCCACTTGAGTCAGAAGATCCCGCCAGCAGGTCCAAAACCCACGACCAGCAAGGAATTCTCAGTGAACTCTTTCCAGAACTCCACGTGGGGTGGAGGGTGCCACGTGGGGTGGAGGGCTCAACGGGGTTGACTGAAGAACGCAATTCTGGTACACTTCGACCCCAAAAGTGAACCCCAGGAACTTCCGTTGAGAGGCATGAATAGGGATGTAACAGTATGTTCCTAAACCAGTCCTCGGACTTGATTTGGATCGTGACCTGCCTCAGAGTGGACAAGTCTCTTTAGAAAGCAGTGGAGCTGACGCAGATCGAGGATGGGACGCCGTCCCCCATCCTTCTTGGGGACCAAGACCGGCTGTAAAAACTGGACTCTCAGGTTGAGTCTCTGACACTTCTTGATCATTGACCAGAGCCTGCTGTGGTGGGCACACCCCATTGAATCGGGGTGCACGAGATAGGAACTGCCCCCTGTAACCTTGTCCTAAGTATGCAGGACCCATTCTGACACACCTGGCATGTTTCCCCTTGTTCCCCGGAAGCATGTTAAAGGGAATCAGCCTCTTGATGCTGTTGTGGGCTATTTCCACACGCCTCCAAAGAGGCCACACAAACATCCCTGGCCGCCGCTTGGTCAGGTATCCCGAGGGTTCGGGGACATGACACACTGTGGGTGGCAGGGTTAATACGAGAAGACACCGGGGGGAATTGAGACAGATCAGGCATGGTATTGTAAATGGCACGGTAAAGTGTTCTCTCATGGGGAAAGCTCCACATCTACCGTCTCGGAGGAAGAGAGGAGGAGCTCTACAAGTACTTTGTGGGGTGAAGAATTGAGGGCATACGTACACGAGGGCCTAGTCTCCTCCCAGCAGTCTACACACAGGAGTGTGCATCCTCCCTGAGAAGGAGCGGCATAAGGAATATTCCGAGCGAGAGTGATTTCCTCAACAACAAAAAACTTCTCCCGGACCATACAGGCGCATAGATATGCTCTAAATGTTGGCTTCCGGCTCCCTCGAGAGCAACCTAGCGTGCTTCTAGCAAGCTAGACATCATCCCTTCCCTGAAATAAATTGGGGCATGAAGGGATATCGCTTTAACTAGCGAGGGCACTTTCCTTGAAAAGCATTCCCCAGGAGCAGATCAGGCACATAAATACACTCTCATTGCCATAGGCCAGCTCCTAATCCAGCTGCACACAGAGTGCACCCCCCCCCCCCCCCAAGCTACACCCCCACGCCAACCAAAATAAGGATCTGGGAGATGAGGAAGGAGGGATACATACAGTTGTGAGGAAACACAGAGATACATACAGATACATACACTGGAGCTGTGAGGAAAGCTAGCAATAGTGTTTCCTTTCACTTTCATTTTTAAAAAACGCTACCAGAAGACTAACAGAGAGAGCGCATGTGTATCCTAGCTGAGGGTCACATGGCCCTACACACATAACTTATATATATATATATATATATATATATATATATATATATATAGATATATATATATATATATATATATATATATATATATATATATACACAATCCAATCTGCCACGTACTTCCTTCAGGGCTCTGTTCTCATTGTACTATTTGTAAGAACAATACAAAATGTCTTATGTGCTGCATGATTTTTCTTTTACATACAATATATTGACAAAAGTATTGGGACATTTTTTCCCCTCCAAATTGATGGGAGGCACACAATGGTCTTGGCCTCTGGATGCATTAGAATGAAATTGCCTTCAATTGTAGACTCAAACCTGTTCCAGAACGACAATGAAAGACAATAAAGCGATGTTCTGTATGGGATGAGATCTTGTGTGGTTTGCATTAAAGCTCTGCCTTGGTCAATTTTGTGGTGAATCGGAATAAAAAACACATATAAAACACGTATGTTTGACTAATGTGTCCGATTGTGCAATTGGCTAATACGGACTACACTTACTTTCTGCTTGTACTTTTCTTTTGTGGTTCTACTGTTTGCTGGGGGTCGAGTGCAAATTCGTTTAATCATGGATGTAATCAGGCTCATGGTGAGGGAGGGGTGTGTGGGGGTGGGTGTGTATGTGTGGGGGGCGGGTTGGTTTTCTGATGCATGATTCAAGCAACTTCATCATTCACCTTGCGAGTAATTGCGCTTGAACATTTGCATTCATATGAATAACAGATCTTTTTTTTTCTTTTTTTTTTTCATTCCCTATGATTTCAGGGAAACGTGACATTCTCCTGTTTGGAGGACTTGGACGTCCCGTTGACGTTCACCAGCTCTGAAAGTTTCCTTCAGCTCCCGTGGACATCGGCACATGACACAGTGTCAGTCGGATTACAGTTCCGGACCTGGAACAGGGCGGGCCTGTTGTGGACCTTTGACCTCCAGCAGCAAGCGGGAGTGCTATTGGTTTACCTGAGCGAGGCGAGGGCGAGGACGCAGGTCCGCAAGGCCGGCAGGATCATAGCTGACCTCACTGCAGGTAATTATCATAGCACATTCATTATTGTACTGCTGAGTATTTAACATATGCCTCTTTTTTTCTCTCTCTCTCACAAAAGCTAAACGGTTTGTGTCCTCTTGTTATTTGGTCTATTTTTATTTCGTTCTCCTGCAAAGTGATTCGTGTTTAACGTGTTTTTCCTGTTGAAAACTAATTGCTCTTAATTTCATTGCATTCTCTACTTTATTTTTTTAAATATATATATAAAAAATTTTATATATATATATATATATATATATATATATATATATGTGGTAAGAAAAAAAAAAATATATAGTAAAAAATATATGGTAAAAAAGAAGTCTAGTCTATATATATATATATATATATATATATATATATATATATATAATTTTTTTTTACACTTTTTACACTTTTGTCTGAAAATTTTCACTTCTCTGTTTTTCTATTCGTTCATTTTTTGGGGGGATGATATTACTGTAGTTTTTGTGTTCTCAAGGATATTTGCAATTTTTGGCATTTGCTTAATGTGTTGCAGAAAATATTGGCGCTCTCTTGTCATTTATTTTCCACCATTCCATGTGAGATTTTGTGTTCTGTCGCTATTTGTTTTGTTCGCTCAAATTTCTTTCCCAGAGATATTTGCATTTTCCCGCAATTTGTTTGCTTTTTCTTTAGCACTTTTTTGTTAGAATTCAATTTCCACTTGAAATATACTATGTATGAAGGTTGAAATGTTCTTATATAGTATTTTAACAGGCTAGTATTTAGTGTAAGTACTATAAAGTGGTTAGTTTACATTACATTAGAGTGTTGTTTGCTTTTTAAACCATAGCCAAACCATAGCCGTGGGATTTATCCAAAGTAGGAAGATCGGAAGATCACTGGTTCAAATCCCAGCATCACCAAGCTGCCATTAGTGGGTCCTTAAGCAAGGCCCTTAAGTTGTTCTGGATAAGGGCGTCTGCCAAATGCTATATAAATTTATCACTTCAACATAGTCACTGACACCTGGGCTACTGCTATCTTTATGATAAACAAATAGCATTTTTTTACACTGCTATGTTATTTCTAACACCTATAACACTGTTCCAGGGTCAGCGCTAAATGATGGCCAGTGGCACTCCGTGGATCTAAGCGTCCGTCGAGGTCGTCTGATTCTGGCAGTGGACAAATCGGACATGTCTACTGTCACGATATCCTTCCCCGTCGTGCCTGCCAACCAGATCTTTCTAGGAGGTACAGTATATCCAACATCCTCTAGTTGTCAGAGTACAGCCGCACAGGGAATGGGCAAGTGTCAGTGAAGCATGACCGGGAGGTTTGGTGACGTTTTGACTACAGTGGTGGTACGATTGCTTCCCCATATATGACCATTAAGTTATAGAATGTCATTCAGTTCTATATTCACTGGAACTAAGAAACTAATGGCAAAGCTGTCACCAGTGTTGGGAAGGTTATTTTGGAAATGTAATAGGTTATAAATATAAATGATCCTATTCAAAATGTATTGTAACTTTGCAACGACTTTATAAAAGTAAAGTCACTGATTACTTTCATTTGTCCACTAGGTGGCGCTTTAAGTTAACAGAAATAAAGTTACAAACCCTCGAAGAAATAATCGGTTCTATTTTTCGGAATGAAAAAGCAGATCAAATCCAAATCACGTTTCAGTTGAAAGTCATGCCGATACACGTTATGTAAACCCCTTTGTTATCTAACTTTTCATAAACGCAATTTAATTGCACATTTTTCCTCAATAACGAATTATTCATTCATTCATTCATTCATTCATCTTCTACCGCTTTATCCGATCTTCCATCGGGTCACGGGGAGCCTGTGCCTATCTCAGGCGTCTATGGGCATTAAGGCAGGATACACCCTGGATGGAATGCAAACCCATCGCAGGACACACACACACTCACATTCACACGCATTCATACACAAGGGACAATTTTCCAAGGTGCCAATCAACCTACCGTGCATGTTTCTGGACTGGGAGGAAACCGGAGAACCCGGAGAAAAACCCCCTGAGGCACAGGGAGAACTCCACACACATGGCCGAGACGGGAATCGAACCTGGACCCTGGAAGTGTGAGGCGAACGTGCTAACCGCTAAGCCATCGTGCCCCTTGTAACAAATTACTGTTACATTTATTTTGTAATTAAATTGCGTAACACGTTTACTGTGGCTGAATAAATCACGAGTGGAACATCTTCCCGGAAGTGTGGAGTTTATTGTTACAGCAAATGTGCAATGGGACGTTCCAAAAACACGGTCATGTGACCTAATTCTTTTGTTCATATACTGTGTGAATGAGTTTAATACGTACCTCAATACCAATAAAACTAAACTAAAATAACCAATAGAAGAATGGTAACTTGGGCTTAATAGGATCGCTTAGTTGATGGTTGAGGAACTGAAAATAGTCTAGTTTTTTTCAAACAATACACAAAAGTGAATAACGAGACTGACATGAATAATATGTACTGAAGAGGTTTGTTTTTGCAGATTTTGTTGGAATGCGTTTTGTGGAAGGGCGAATGGTTCCGATTTGATTCAAATTATATTTATTCATTTGAAAACATAAAAAAAACAGGACACAAAGAAAACAGGAGGGGAAAAATAAATGCATACATTTTAATTGAAAGATTGAAAGAAATTTAAATTGGATTTTTAAGCACTTCCAAAAATCCTCATTTGACAGACGAGTTCAGTCAAACTGTGTCTTTTTCATACAGGAGATAGTGATGTTCAGTGGGATGTTCAAAGTTTCCATTCATTTTTGTTTCCAAATATTGATTAACGTTTGTGTCTATCGTATCTATCTATCTATCTATCTATCTATCTATCTATCTATCTATCTATCTATCTATCTATGTATCTCTATCTATGTCTGTCTGTCTGTCTGTCTGTCTATCTGTCTATCTATCTATCTATCTATCTATCTATCTATCTATCTATCTATCTATCTGTCTATCTGTTTGTCTGTCTGTCTGTCTGTCTATCTATCTATCTATCTATCTATCTATCTATCTATCTATCTATCTATCTATCTATCTATCTATCTATCTATCTATCTATCTATCTATCTATCTATCTATCTATCAATCTATGTATCTATCTGTCTGCCTGTCTATCTATCTGTCTATCTGCCTGTTTGTCTGTCTGTCTGTCTGTCTGTCTGTTTATCGATCAATCTATTGCTCTATCTATCTGTCTATCGAACATATAGACAGATAGATAGTCTATTGATGTATTTATCTATATACACTATATTGAAATCACTATATCACTATACAAGTTTAAAAAGATATAAATAAATAATGAATAATGAATAATGTAATTCCCCTCACATGGGAGAGTCTGTTTCACTCGCAGCATGTAGCAGTATATAATGTGGAAAAGTCTGTGGGTGTGAATACTTTGGCAAAGTACGGCGTCTAAACAGAAGTGAAATCAAAACACACGCGCGTGATTGCTGTAATGTTTTTAGACATTTAACGCATCATTCCTTCATTTACAACTAAACATCTGCATTGGCGGCGTTCCGGGGCGCATTCGCGACGTGCCGTTACATCATGTTTAATTTTGTTTTCCCTTCGCTCCTCGTAGAGCTCCAGTGTTTGTTGTAAGACGGAACAGCAGAATAAAAAGAAAGACGCGGGATAAGTAGCGTTCCTGACAATAAAAGTGTTTTTTGTTTTTTTTTACGGACGAAAATAACTTCACGCCATCACTGCCAAATCATCCAGGTGATCTGAAATATACGAAAGCTGCACTGTGAGTCACCACCTGTCTGAGGCGCTCTGTGGGATCTGCTCCGGGTCTGGAATTCCCGGGAGATTTCTCAGTATCCGATAGAACCTGCGGAACAACACTAATGAGTCCCATCACGAACTGGGAGGGAAATAAATAAATAAATAAATAAAATACCCACAGTCAGGAAAGTTGCCTCGAGATTTTACTATTAATCATTTCTCAGGAAATCAGGGAAAAAAAACAAAAAGCACAAGCTGCTCAGTACAAGATCGGCTTCCCCCAGCATTGCTTCCTCTCGGTTCTCCGAGCGCGCCTGTGCTTTAATTACCGTTAACGCCGTAATCGGAGGCAGCGCCAACAGCATCTCGGCAAGCGCACGAGGGATAATGCGTCAAAGCTCCTTTCCACTCCTTTCCATCAGCCACGATCTTCTCCCATATCTTTTTCTTTCTGTCTTTTTTTTGCCCCGGGGCTGAAACGACCCACCGTAGAGGATCATACGGAAAATGAGATTTGCCCCAGCAAGGCTTTAAATCATTGAGCCCTGCTGCGTTATATCACAACATGTCTTTATTTATTAGCAATATGAACTTGGCCACTTTTCACTTTTTTTTTCCTTTTTTCGATAAAAAAAAACTTTTTTCATTTTTTTCACACTGGAACAAAAATAAATAAATAAAAATGCACAAATGCACGTACATACTGTACACAAATCTCAAGATCTCGGAACTAAAACGTTGTATTTAAACAGAAATGGAAGTAATTTTGCTGAATAATGGAGACTTTTTTTTTTTTTTTTTAGCCACAAGTTTACGGACACCTGAGATCCATATTGGCTTTATGAACATCCCACATTGGATCCCCATTATCTATGCTGGTTTATACCATATATGCTTTTTAGGATTGGGATTGGGATTTTTTTGCCCATTTATCCACACAAAAGGTCTCAAAGTCAGGATGAGGAGGCCTGGGAGGGGAAGGGGGCAGGGATGGGTGGTTGGGGGTCCAGAAATGTTGAGGACCGAGTTCTATACTCAAAATCATCCAGTAGATTACTATGTGCAAAGGCGCATCGCCATGCTGGAACAGGTTTGGACCTCCAGCGAATCACAGATTTCATCCTACATTGTATATTAAGGATTGGATGAAAGTGGGCGGTGTCTCAAAAAATATTGTTCAAAAATAGTTATAGCGTTTAGATCCGAAAACGAATTAGATTTTCACGAGTAAATAAGTGTGTACTTACACAGCTGTTTGCCCATTTTCCATGACGCAAACAAACAAACAAAGAACGACACTGAACTGCAAAATAAATAAATAAATAAACCCGCCTCTCGATATTTTGGCTTTTAAGATTACCGACACTGAGCAGAGAAAATCCGTAACAGATTTCACCGGTTCCGGGTTGGAAGGAAGAGACGACATGTGATCGTTCGGCAAAGCGATCTGTCTTTTATTTCTCATTCACTTTTGGCACGGCGCTTTTCTTTCCTAGTACTCACGAGCATCGTCCTCACCTTCACCCAGCATCCTCCGTTCTCTCACACACATACACCCGTACACCCTGTCAACTCGGGACTATATCTCTCTATCTCTCTCTCTCCCTCTCTCTCTCTCTCTCTCTCTCTCCTTCTGTCTCTCTTTCTCGCCGTTACCTGTTACATTCCCTGTAAAACGCATCACCACCGCCTCTGTCCAACCACCACAATACTCCACTGCCACACCATGCATATTAAAAACAATCTAACATATAAAAAAAATAAATAAATGATTGGAAATGGCATTTTATTTTGTAAAAAGAAGAGCATGTAAATATTTGCAAATAGAAATTTTAGCAGTGTCAGTAAGTTCCTCGATAACCAATCAGGTGCGCGGACGAAGCAGTTCAGTATAATAAAAATGAAAATAAATAAAATTTAAAATGTCATTCGTTACATACACATTCATACGACATGTGATTCTCCAGGAGTATAAAAGTATGCCATCTAAAAATAAAAGCAATAAAATAAAAGCAAAGTATAAAACTACATATGAACTAAATACTATTAATTTTAATTATATTATTAATATGATTAATTATATAAGATATTTTTATGGGGGCTGTATTATAAAAAATATATTTATTTTACTTAGATATTTGTATATATAATATATAATTATTTATTATTAGTATATTATGATAAATATTGTATATAAGTATATGGTGCATTGCATTAATTAGACAAATATAGTGTGATATATATATATATATATATATATATATACATAATATAATTACATTACAAAATAAAAGTAACAAATATTATTACAATACAGCCCCCATAATATATATATATATATATATATATATATATATATATATATATATATATATATATATATATATATATATATATATATATGGTGCATTAATTAGACAAATATTTAGTACTATATATTACATATAAGAAAGCAAATATAATGATTTGATATTGGGGCAGATGCACTAATCAGGATGTAACTAATCAGGATTTGAATGCTTCCTGTGTGTCCCTTTAGTCCAGTTCATTATCTCTGGTTCATCCGTCTAAATTAGTACATTCTCTCGTGTGCACCATTTTAATTCTTTTTCCGCCTAATGCACCCGGAACACAAGGTGCTAAATGCCACACATCTGCCTTTTTCTTTTTCTCTCTCTCTCTCTCTCTCTCTCTCTCTCCGCTTGCTGACTCACTCCCTGTGCTCTTCTGGCCCACAGGATGTCCAATTATGGACGACGGATGTAAGAAGTCTTCTGACGCTTTCCAAGGATGCATGCGTCTCATCCAGTTGAACGAGGGAGCACCGGTGGATGTCATCAAGGTGCAACAGACACTAATCGGAAACTTCAGCGACCTCCAGGTGGACATGTGCGGGATCATCGACAGGTACGAGGCGCCTTTTATCCCTGCCGTTCTGATTGGCTGGCCTGCTTTATGCAAATCGTAACTCAGGCGTTTGTTGATTGTTTGAAAAGGGGTTCACCTGGGGAATGTTAATGTCCCTCTGGAGTGAGCTCCAGGATCTGGGATACTGGTCGGGGTGATGATTCTTGGGAACGTATTCGTTTTCATTTCTTCCTGTGAAAGCCGAGCGAATGAATCAATTCACTTACCTTTTTCAATTCGCTCCGATTCCATCTCTGTGGTTTATTTCTTTGTCTTTTCTCGTTTCTTTGTTTTTATCTGATCAAGTATTTTAATAGATGTTTCCAGACCGGCTTGATTTGAGAGATTTATTTCGTAGGTACAAATTGAGTGTTGTATAAAACACTATATGCTTTTTTGGGGAGGAATATGCTTTATTGCCGTATTAGAATAAAGTATAATTGCACATCCAATACAGTGGGATGTCACTTTCGGAGTAACATGTTGAAAAAATATGGTGTAATAAACATGTACCAGCCACCCCCCCATCCCCCAAAACCCCCTCGTTAAACCTTCTGCTGCAGTTTCATTTAGAAAAATAGAAGAAAAAAATCCAGAGGTTTTGAAACTTTTTTTTCCTTAGAATGTTAATTTAAAGCGCCACCTAGTGGACAAATGAAAGTCGTCAAAAGGAAATCAAATGTAATCAGTTACTATTGTAAAGTCATTGAAAAGTTACACTACTTTTTGAATAGGGCCATTTGTAATCTGCACTCTATTATATTTCCAAAATAACCTTCCCAACACTGTCTATTAATATATTAAAACTATGTTTGTCAATAAATTAAAATATTTAATCTCGATTAATCGAGTAATTTGTGTGTTTTTTAACACGCTGTGTGGAAAGAAGCAATAAATAATACCCATCAACCAAGAAATGAACCTATAAGCACAGCTTTTGTGCACGTCCTTGTGTACGTGTTTACTATAGAAACAAGAGTATAATAGAAGGAGTCGCTGTGGTGAGTATTAAAGTGAATAAAAAGCGTTCAGATAATCAGTAAAGGGAATTCAGACAGTGAAAAACGTAATACTTGGACGGTGTTGCCATAAAAGTATTGCTCTCAATAAAAAGCATTTTGTGACACAAGCCTTTGTCCCGGTTGTTCATTTTTGTCCTAAGGCAATTCAGGGCACATCTGCATTGTAATGAATCCGTGCTCCTCCGAGCACGCCCCGGTTCTCTCCGATGTGGATTTGCAGCATGGATTTGTGTTTAATACAGCCATCCATTACACCCAAGCTCAGAACCGCCACGGAACTATATCTAAATCCTAAATCATTTGATCGTATTAGCATAATAACAAAGCTTGTTGTAAGCAGAAAAAGTTTTTTTTTTCCTTCCCTTTTGTTTTATCCTCCCTAACTCATCATTAGACCCGCCATGTGTATGCGAGTCATTTGAAAGCCTTATAACAGAAGGCAGGCAGCTGGCAGACGCCATTAGAAAAAAAAACAAAATCTAAAAGCATATAAAAA
>JACRUU010000028.1:13931763-13939263 GCA_030449085.1 Kryptopterus vitreolus
TTGTGCTGTGTTGTGCTGTGTGTTGTGCTGTGTTGTTTGAGTGTTGTTGTTGTTGTTGCTGTGTTGTTGTGTGTGTGCTGTGTTGTGCTGTGTTGTGTTGTGCTTGTTGTGTTGATGTGTTGTGCTGGGTGGTGCGTTGCGTTGTGTTGTGCTGTGTTGTGCTGTGTTGTGTTGTTGTGCTGTGTTGTGTTGTGTTGTGTTGTGTTGTGTTGTGTTGTTGTGTTTGTGTGTTGTGTGTGCATTGTGTTGTGCTGTGTGTGGTGTTGTGCTGTGTGTGTGTTGCGTTGCGTTGTGCTGTGCGTGGTGTTGTGTTGTTGTGTTGTGTTGTGTTGTGTTTGCTCTGAACTCGTAGTCGAGTTCCATTCACACTTAAATGAGGATTTAATCCTGGAATTGTGTGCATTGATGTCCATCACTCAGACACAACACAGCGCTTTACACAGAGCTCAGGATTTACAGAAAAGGTGAAGTTGGAACTCTGTGTTTACATTTATATTTATATTTACTTTTACATTTATATTTATATTTACATTTACATTTACAGTATTTAGGAGACGCTTTTATCCAGGGCAACGTACAAGTAGTGCTTTACGTCTCCATCTAAGGATAAACTCGTTCATGTAGAGTAGATACAAACTTAAGGTACACAATAGACACAGTTGAGGGCACGGTGGTTTAGTGGTTAGAACGTTCGCCTCACACCTCCAGGGTCTGGGTTCGATTCCCGTCTCGGTGTCTGTGTGGAGTTTGCATGTTCTCCCCGTGCCTCAGGGGGTTTTTCTCCATGTTCTCTGGTTTCCTCCCCGGTCCTAAAACATGCACGGTAGGTTGATTGGCACCTTGGAAAATTGTCCCTAGTGTATGAATATGTGTGTGTGTGAGTTTGTGTGTGTGTGTGCCCTGCGATGGGTTTGCATTCCATCCAGGGTGTATCCTGCCTTAATGCCCATAGACGCCTGAGATAGACACAGACTCCCCGTGACCCGAGGGAAGATCGGATAAAGCAGTAGAAGATGAATGAATGAATGAATTTAATATGGATTCCTGTATAGAAACGATGGCAAACATCCAGGTGTAGCTTTATCTCATTCATAGAAGGGAGTTACTAGGGGCCTTTGCTCAGGGCCCAGGAGTGGCACCTTGGTGTGGTTTTGAAATCCTGTTCATCCGATTTAAAGTCTTACACACTAAGTTACAGTATCACATTATACACTTTGTAGATTTTCGAGTGTTTGTGCTGATTTGTGTCCATTCAGCCATGAGGGGAGTAATGGGAGGGCAGGTAGTGATGGTGCGTGACACAGACACTAAGTGCGTTGCCATTACCCTTCAAAATGCCCAAATTTAAATAGCGAATTAATGGAAACGCACAGTTTACGCTCACATGAGGTGTTTTTTTTTAGACAATGCGAAAAAGGAAGAATTACGTTATTTTTATTTTTCGCTTTTCCAGGTCACATGATGTTGCAGGTGATGTTGCACTGCGGCGCTCCTAAAAAAAAAGTGGACTCGTTCATCCGGAAATCCCGAATCTGCAGGTCCTCCGTGAAATCGCGCACTATTACCTCCCAGAGCAAGCGTTATTATAGGGGGATTATAATTATAGGGGGATTTCCTCGCTTGTATAACGCGCCTATGTCACAAATAAAAACGGCGTTAGATGCGATATAAGTAGTACGCCGATATCTGTCTCCTTTTTTTATGACTTATCGCGAGAGGACAAGTTTTAGTCGCATGATATGGTGAATGAATGTTTTATTGTTTTTTTTTAAATCGACATTTAAAAAGCATCGCAAAAAATGTTGTGTTTGAGGTCAGAGTTGTGTTTAATCAGGGTCAGTTTATCCTTCAAAACATGGCCAGGTTTTTCCGCCCCATTATTTTGATAGTTCAGCAACTGAATGTCCTCATTTAGGAGAATCATTATGCACATAAAAACAATTGTTGCATATTTGTATTAATTTGGGTCGTTGTAAATGAATAATTCCAATAATAATAATAATAATAATAATAATAATAATAATAAGTGTAAAAAATAATAATAATTTTATGTAAATTCTCTGTGAAAAGGTATTTTAATATAATAATTATTTCGTTATTGTTTTTTGTATAAATGCACTAAAAAAAAAAACTCCAGAAAACAAAAATGGAAATCAATTCAGGGTAATGTTAGTTAAAAATGTTATTAAAACATTTATTGTTATTATTCAAGGAGAACAAAAAGGTTTCATTGGGAAAAGAAGTTATTGGAAGTTAATAATAAAAGGTTATTATTATGTTTTCAGTTATTTTTCTTTTTTCTTTTCCTAATGTAAAGCCAGTGTGAAAGGCTTTCCCTTGCGTGTGTGTTGTGTTTGTGTGTGTGTGTGTTGTGTGTGTGTGTGTGTGTGTGTGTGTGTGGTGTGTGTTAAGATTGGGTGCACTGTATTAGAAGGGAAGCTAAAATCTAATCAATGGCTCAGCAATGAAACCATTCGCGAAAAGCAATACATTATATCCTGAAGGCTTTATTGATGGTATAATAAGAAAGATGCAAGGCAAACTATTACACACACACACACACACACACCACACACATACACAAACACACACACACACACACACACACACACACACACACACACACACACACACACACACACTTATGTATTTGCAGTTACAGTTAATGGGAAATTATAAAGCTGGGGCAAGCTACCTTATTTGTCAGAAGGTGTTTATTCATTTAATATTTTAAATAAATAAATAATAGTACACATAATGATGTACTCCGCAAAAAAAAAAAAATAAATAAATAATAAGAATAATTTATAATTTATATATATATATATATATATATATATATATATATATATATATATATATATATATATATATATATATATATATTAGTAGGAATAGATTTACATTTATTTTTCATTGTTACATTTGTTTTGGTCAATAAAATATCAAATTAATAATTATTTAAATACATTTTCATTATTAATTCATTATTTATATTCATGTATTGCATTTATATATATGTAAATACTTTTTTCAAAAATGTTATTGCATTTATCTCTTTGTAATTACTTTTGTTTGTTTTCCGAAAAAAAATAATTGTTCATTCAAGTTTAAAGTTTACATGCAAATACATGCAAATACATGCAAATGGGACATGAGGCTTCATTTATAACAACAAGCTGGATTGATAAGAGGAGTCCCGACCCAGAGGTCAGCATCGCTCCTTTATTTTCACTCCTCACACAGACGCTGGCTCTGCCTTTTCCCCATTTTTCCCACAATTCACCGAAGCTTCCGCGGCGCCCCGTAAAAAAAAAAAACACTGACGATGAAGAGATACAGAAAGAAAGGACCTCTGCACTCTTTGCTTCTTCTGCTGTTCTTCTCTCTTGCCTGGCGACTTTTTGCGATATTTTTTATTTACATTTTTTTTCCGCCTCACCTGATTAGGGTCAGAGCGGGCAGAGCTGTGGAGAATAGCAAGCGCATGTGTGTGTGTGTGTGTGTGTGTGTGTGTTTGTGTTTGTGTGTGTGTGTTTGTGTGTGTGTGGGCTGTTAAGAGAAAACCTGGCCAATTCCAAATTCTTATGTCTGATCTTATTGTCAGGTCTCTGTGGCCTAACCAAACCTCCCCACCACACACACTCGCACATACACACACACACACACACACACACACACACAAATTGTGAGTTTGATCATTTCAAAAATATATGCTTTTGGGTCGTTGATTGGGTCTATCTATCCATCTATCCATCCATCCATCCATTTATCCTTCCTTCCTTCCTTTCCTTCCTTCCTTCCTATCTGGTCATTACAATGGAAATGTAGATGGAAGCAGATGAACTGCCAGTGTTTATTAGGCTTTCAAATAGGGAAAGGTGATAAAAATATAGGCCCCTCAAAAAAATACAAAATAAAAAAAGATCATGACAGGAATGAGGCAATTTAATTTTCCTAGGCTGGGCATGGCTTACTGTTCTAATGGATTTAGTATTTAAATGAGGGCACTTCTACTCCTTGGTTTGTGGTCAGGATGTCAGCAATCAGTATATGTATGTATGTATGTATGGTAAATGTATGGACATCATCGTGGCTAATCCATGTGTGAAAATGATATCATGGCTGACCCTGTGCTCTGACCCCCCAGCTTGATTAATCTTGAAATGCATATGTCTGTGCCGTCGGGGAAGATAAAAAATCCATTGATCTGATCATTCAGTATATTCAGGTCGTCTGCTGACCTCATATTCGGGAATGTAACATTGATGAAACTAGATCTGACCAAAACTGAAGCGACCCCAGATCATTACAGTGCCCCCACACTATCATTTGCACCATAGTTTCACCAATAAGTGCTTTTCTGAAGGCTAAACAACTATTTAGTCCAAATCCCTGGAGATCTCTCTGCATTGTGAATGTGGAAATACTCTGAATTTTCATTATTACATAGTATTGTTGTATTATTGTTGTTTTTTAAAAAAAAAAAAAAAAAAAAAAACAATGCACAATAACATGCAGGTCAGTGTTTATCACTGTCATAGGACATGAGAAGCTACTCACTACACCAGTTAACCCGATGAACTTACTTATATTTTAACCTGGCAGTGTGTATATTACCTGCTAAAATTATAATAACAAATATTGCCCTCAAAATACATTTCTTTTGTTATTAAATAATAATAACAATTCATTTATATAATTTTTCTATTATTAGTTGTATTCTTCTTATTATTTTTATTATTTTTTTTATCATTCAAAGTCAAATGTCTGGTGGAAATTCATATTTATTTTAGAATAAATCACCATTTTTCGTTAGCTGTCTGGATTTGTTTATTGATGCGCCAAGCCTTCCTTCAGAAAAATAAATAAATAAATAAATAAATAAATAAGTTGCGATTTCTTGACCTATACTTAAAGAAAGTGCTGGTTTTAAAGAGACTTCATTCTGTTTCAGATCTTTTCAGTCTGAAGTCATTATCCAAAATCCTTCGTGCGGTTCGGCCCCCATCTGTCCAAAAGCACTCCGAGATGGTAAAAGCACACCATTTTCTGTGCTGCCTTTCCATCTACATTCCCAACTCCTTCTGTTTAGTAGCCATTATCACTGAAAGGAGCTGGGTGGAATTTGTGTCGCGTATGTCACTCTAGATTACCAGCAGGCAGGTTGTCTCGTCAGCACTTTATACGGGATTAGGGCTTCCAAAACGCACATGACTCATAAACACTTTCTTTATCCGCACTGTTCATAAGCAACAATACAATATATGCACATTAGTATTGGGACACCTTCCATTTCCAGTCATGCTATTAACACAAAGTTGGAACGTGACGTTGATGAAACTAGATCGGACCAAGCTGAAGCAACCCTAGATAATTACCGTGCCCCCACACTATGGTTTGCACCATAGTTTCACCAATAAGTGCTTTTCTGTTTAGTCCCAGTCCCTTGAGATCTCTTTGCATTGTGAATGTGGAAATACTCTTACTTTCAAATGCACATTAGTATTGGGATATCGTCCATGTCCAGTCATGCTGTTAAAGTTTATTTGGATGTGCTGATGTGTAAATCCTTCATTTAACATATAGTAGGAGACGGAAACCAGTTCCAGCTTGACAGTGACCTTTTACATGGGATAGAGGGGAGAGAGTAGAAGATTAGGGGCCACGGTGGTTTAGTGGTTAGCACGTTCATCTCACACCGCCAGGGTCCGGGTTCGATTCCCGTCTCGGCCATGGGTGTGTGGAGTTTGCATGTTCTCCTCGTGCCTCAGGGGGTTTTTCTCCCGTTTCCCCCGGTCCAAAAGCATGTCCCTAGGAAAATTGTCCCTAGTGTGTGAGTGAGTGTGTGTGTGTGTGTGTGTGTGTGTGTGTGCCCTGCGATGGGTTGGCATTCCATCGAGGGTGTATCCTGCCTTAATGCCCATAGACGCCTGAGATAGGCACAGGCTCCCCGTGACCCGAGGGAAGATCGGATAAAGCGGTAGAAGATGAATGAATGAATGAGTAGAAGATTTTGAATGGCCTGCTATAGAACTCAATATATATGTGGGATCAATTCCAGAAGAGCACCCAAATCTGTATTACCGAAGAGCATTTTTCTTTTGCTTCCGCGTAAACCTAAACATATCACCAGTTTATACGGAAAGCAACCGGAACAGAATTTTTAAAGGGGCCACGTCCCATATTTTACAATTAAAACAAGCACTAAAAAAGTAGCATTGAAATTAACAAGAAATTAATATTAAAATAATTTTGAAGTAAATATTCAATAATTTTATTAAAGAGAGATTTTGAGAGAAATTTATATAATTGGAACATCTGTTACAGAGTATTATTAATGGTACATTGAAAATGTGTGTTTATGTTTGTGTGTGTGTGTGTTTGTGTGTTTGTGTGTGTGTGTGTGTGCAAGTAAGACAGTATGAGGTATTACGTTTTGGGCCCAGACACTACACTCTAGTCCTTGGTGTTCTGGAGGAGACAGTCGCCATTACTGACTGACAAAAAATGCTTTGAGGTCTCTATCAATATATATATATATATATGTATAATATTATATATATATATATATATATATATATATATATATATATATATATATATATATATATATATATATATATAGCGCTGAAAGCGGTAGGTCTTGTTTGAAGGCTGCGAGAGAGGCAGCTGTTTGGATATCAAGGGTTAGAATCATCATTTCTCCTTTTTTCACAAGACAGACATTCCTTTGTTTATTTATTTATTTGATTTGTTCTTTTCTTTTAATGCACTTACAAATGTCAAATGTTTTATGCTGTGGAAAACTGAAACCTGATGCAATCGGTGGTAGCTGAGTTGCATCGGGCTACTGATCGGAAGGTCAGTGGTTCGAGCACCATTATCACCACTCTTGGGTCCTTGAGCAAGGCCCTTAACCCTTTGTTGCTCCACTGCATCATGATTGACCCTGTGCTCAGCATCCTAACGCGCTGGGATATGTGAAGGAAGAATTTCACTGTACAATAATATATATGTGGAAAATAGCGGCTATTCTGTAAATAAATAAACAAACAAATAAATAAATACAAACTGTCCGCTATAGTAGCCTTTTCCAAGATACTGTTTCTGATCATTTGGTTATAAGTCTGTTTTAATTATCGTAAATTAAAACGTCCCAGTGTTTTACACATCATCTGGGCTTACTTCATCACAATTTATAAAGCATTGATCTGCTGCGATGTGATTGGCTATTGGATATAATAGACGTATTTCCATTATCTATCGGTCATATTTGCTTAGTTATCTAGTGCTCTTTTAATATTTAAATTCAATAAAATAATATTTTAAATTAAAATGCAAGAAAACCAAAAAAGCACGTTCGCCTCACACCACCAGGGTCCGGGTTCGATTCCTGTCTCGGCCATGTGTGTGTGGAGTTTGCTTGTTCTCCCCGTGCTTCAGGGTTTTTTTTTCTCCGGGTTCTCCGGTTTCGTCCCGGTCCAAAAACATGCACGG
>JACRUU010000028.1:13944263-13986763 GCA_030449085.1 Kryptopterus vitreolus
GACTCCTCTTCACCATTCCTCCATGGGGAAACTCCATCTTCTGGGCCATTTTAATACTTCATTAGTTCAAGTGAAGCTTGGAAAGCTTTTTTTCCTTTTCTTTCTTTTGGAAATGCCTTTCCTCTCCTCCCTCTCGTCCCTCCTTTTAAACAGTCATTTCTCAAAGCCTCTCCAAAAAAAAAAAAAAAAACATGTATATGAGCTCTAGCAATCATTTTTTGGTGGGTGTCCGGTCATCATTTAGTGCCAAATTGCCCTCAGTACTTGGGGAAGAAAAAAAGAAAAATAGTTTTCATGTGCACACAAATGAAAGTGCTAATACGTTTGATAAACAAGCGAAGGTGCAACAAAAAAACAAAACCCAAAAATGTCTTACAAGGACACAATATTGGCAACTTGTCCTTAAAACAAAATCGTTCTCAAGAGTAAATTGGCGTTGCGGGCTGCTGTCCAGGTTGTCACGCAGCCTAATTAGCGATGATACTCAAAAACCTGTCGGTAAATATGTTTTGCTCGCACGTGAAACGAAACAGATTTACTATCGATTTAAGGTCGAGCAATTTGTTTTGTTCTTCTCTGCGTTTTTTTTTATTATTATTATTTTTTGACATACGTTAATTATAACGTCTCTCTTTTTTTTTTTTTTTATCCGTTTATGGTATCCTCAGGAGAGACCAGACGACGAGGCTTAAAGGCTGAGCCGGCACAATATTCTAGATTTTGTAGCACGTCTGCACAATTCCTGAGGTTCGATCTGCTGTAAATAGGTTCAATTTAATAGCCAGTCGTCCAAGGAAAAGCCACAGCAATAGCGTGTTGCCCAAGAACCCCGTGCTGTGGTTGCCTGGAAATCCGTTTGATTGGCTAAAAAAGGGACATCTTGTGACAAGCTCGCGTTGGTCTGTAGCGTCGTTGCTTCTAGACTTGACCTCAGAAAATGCTGAGCTCCTGAGATTTTCCTGGACGGTGCCAATCTCAGTGGCCAGGGTGGACGCGGGGACTGCTGCGACACAAATAAGCGCTGTTGAGAAGGAAGTTTGGCAAAAAAAAAAGGACAGGAATTTGAAGCTACCCATCAGCCATTGCGCCGTAACCAAACCATGTCCTGTAATGAGATATTAAGCCTTCAAACGACAGTCAAAGGTGGATAGCTGAGTGTTGGGGTAAGAAAAAGACAGTGCAGGGGCCACGTTTTTCGCTCAGGGGCCACGCTGACTAAAATGTGACAAGATGGGCTACGCCAGCAACACATGCATACATATCATACAAATGCATTACTGTTACTGCTCATTGTTCCACCTGGTGGAACGTTAGGGAATTACAAAACAGGGTGAAATGAATGCAAATGCAGTCGTAATTATGATACGATCCGATTTGGACAATTCTGTACCGATCTTTGGGGGCGGGGGGGGGGGGGGGGTGGAAGGTTAAAAGGGTCAAAGGGCCGGATGTGGCCCATGGGCCGTAGTTTGCCCACCCCTGCTGTATACTGTTCATTCATTCATTCGTTCATCTTCTACCGCTTTATCCGATCTTCCCTCGGGTCACGAGGACACTGTGCCTATCTCAATCGTCTATGGGCATTAAGGCAGGATACACCCTGAATGGAATGCCAACCCATCGCAGGGCACACACACTCACTCACACACACACACACACACACACACATTCATACACTAGGGACAATTTTCCAAGGTGCCAATCAACCTACCGTGCATGTTTTTGGACCGGGGAAAACCGGAGAAAAACTGTTCATAAACAAAAACAAATAAAATGGCAAACCTGACTTTTGTAATATCCTTTACATCAAGTATTTTTTTCACTTACTGGTCTTGTACGATTGCTCATTGATAAAGAAATAATTTGATTGGTCGGTGTATTTGAACAGTGTGAGACCGAATAAACAACAAAAACATCCAGAAAAAAAAACATGCTATAAATTGATTTGCATTATAATGAGTGCCGAATTTTTTGGCTCCCCACCAGAAAACAAGGAGGCAGAAACAATATGCTTTGTCGGGGTGTTTTACGTCTTAATGGGGCAGGACAGCTAAAGGGACGATGTCCAGGGCCACGAACCGTCAAATCATGGCTGAGAACCTCAGATTGAAAATCTGATTGAAATGCTACAGCATGGCCTCAACCCGGTCCTCACACATTACACAAAACGTGAGGCGCACGTTGCCAATCCATAGCAGAGATCGCTAATCGATGCGGCGCGATTCAAATTCACCGGAGCGATACATAGCTTCGCATCGATCCAAGAAAAGGGAGACGTTTCCACGAGCGCTCCATCGAGAACTCCATCCTTCCCTCGTACACTTCCACCGGATAATCTAGTGCGCAAATAGGTGTCCATGTAGTCAGCGGGCGTGAACGCCGCTTTGTCTGAGACATTACCTCTCACCTCCTACCCAATCCGTCGCTTTATTTATATATTTATTTATTTATTTATTTACCCCCCCCCCCACCACCACCGAGGTCGACGTGTATTGAGCTGTTTACTCTGCATGCCCGCATGCGGAGGCCCTAATGAGGACTGTCACACTTCATTATCTCGGCTCTCCAAGACACATTTTCATGGGGAAGTAGCAACTGGAGACTAGGCATTTACATCCGCCTCAGTGGGATTTGCTGTTGTTGTTGTTAGGTTTTTTTTTGTTTGTTTGTTTGTTTTTTTTCTCCATCCAGATCAGGAATGCTAACTGTTGTTTTCTCGTTCCTTAGCCGTCTATAAGGCTTCGTGCGAGGCTTACAAGCACAAAGGGAACACGTCAGGCCTGTATCACATAGACGTGGATGGGAGCGGGCCGATCAAGCCGCAGCTCATCTACTGCAACATGTCAGGTAAACGTGTGACTTGTTTTTTTGTTTTTTTTGTCAATCACAAATATTCAAAAAATAAAACAAATAAATAAATAAAATAGAATTGTCAAAAAGGAGACTTTCTCACATTACGGCACAGTGAAATTCTTTCCAAACCCCCCAGCTTGTTTGGAAGCCGGGGTCAGAGCTCTAGTCATCCGTGATACGGTGCCCCAGGAGCACAGAGGGTTAAGGGCCTTGCTCAATGGCAGCATGGCAATACCGGGATGCGAACCCCCAACCTTCCGATCAGTAGCCTCGTACACCCCTCCCAAGTGGTAGCTCAGTGGTTCTGGACCAGCACTGGAAGGGTTGGTTAGGAAGAAAGAATATATATATATAGAAAATATTACAATTTAATAATTATAATAATCCCTGTCAAAACGTCAGTGTTTAGTGTTTCAGCATGTTCCTACATCCATACCTCCTTAGGATGAGAACCCCTGGTACATACAGACTGTGTGATTGAAAGGCTTTTTCTTATGAAAAGCATATTGTTGACAAATAATACATAGATTTTTTTTTATTGTTGTCGAGACAAATACATTGTCAAAAAAATACATTGTCAATACATTATCAATACAAATACATTGTCAATACATTACAAAAAAAAGGGTAAAAGGCAAAAACACACAAGGATTGTGTGTTATTTAAGCGAAGGAACAATTTAAATAAACTTTAACAAGTATATATTTGTTTGGACAAAGGAAATCTTCACTATATTGAGTGACCTACTTTGACGCATGTAAACAAACAAACAAGAAAAAAAATAGGCGTCCACCAACAGGGAAAAGTCATTATTGTCGTAAATCGCTCCTTTCATTCTCGCCGGAGGATTTCTTCGGCGTAGCCGGCGGTTTGACAAAGCGCCGGTGACCTCGGAGTCCTGCGCACCTCGTTGTGCCCTCGTTAGGATTTGCATAATTATGCGCGTCTTCATTTCGCTCCCACAGATAAAGCGTGGATGGTGATCCAGCACAATAACACTGAGCTCACCAAATTACGCCAGTCTTCGGGGAGCGCTCAGCATTCGGCTTCCTTCAACTATTCTGCCGACGCCGAGCAACTCGCGGTCATAATTAGCCGAGCAGAGCGCTGCGAGCAGGAACTCTCTTACCACTGCAAAAAGTCACGCCTCCTGAACACACCAGGTAAGCCCTTCTCGATTTAAGACTTCGATCTCATACACCTGCACATGTCACATACTATGAAAAATAAAAGGACGGATGCATTTAAAGAAGAAAAAAAAAACAATCTGTGTGTGTCAGTCGTATCAAATACAATTAGGTTATATTCAATTATTAGTCTGTTTTCAAATCATATTGAAGTTTTTTTTCTTTTTTTTTTATATACTGTTTAGAGTCTCTTATTTATTTGTTGGTCTTGATCATTTTGACACCAATTTCGTCCCAGCAATAGAGAATCAAAAAAGAAACAGCATGTGTATATAGTTCCAAGCGGCAATGTTTATAGCGACTAACATGATAAAATGTGTTTATGGCTCCTAATAACATGCTTATAGCTATTGACATGATAGAATATGATTAAAGCTACTTATAACATGTTTATAACTATTAATATCCTGTTTATAGGTACTTAGATATTCAAATATATTTGTAGCTGCTAATAACATGTTTATGACTATTAATATCCTGTTTATAGGTACTTAAATATTAAAATATATTTGTAGCTACTAATAACATATTTATATCTACTAACATGATAGAATATGATTAAAGCTACTTATAACATGTTTAGAACTATTAATATCCTGTTTGTAGGTACTTAAATATTAAAATATATTTGTAGCTACTTATAACATGTTTATAACTATTAATATCCTGTTTATAGGTACTTAAATATTAAAATATATTTGTAGATACTAATAACAGGTTTATAGCAATCAGTATCATGTTTACAGGTACTTAAATATTAAAATAGATTTATTGCTACTAATAACTGGATCATAGAGATTACTATCATGTTTTTAGATACTTAAATATTAAAATGTATGTATAGCTACTTATATGTTTATACCCAATAATATCATGTTTAGAGATGCTTAAATAATAAAATATATTTATATCTACTAATAACATGTTTATAGCTATTAATATTATGTTTATATGTACTTAAATATTAAAATATATTTATAGCTACTAATATATGTTTATAGCTATTAATAACCTGTTTATATGTACTTAAATATTAAAATATATTTGTAGCTACTAATAACAGGTTTATAGCGATTACTATCATGTTTATAGGTACTTAATATTAAAATATATTGACATCTTGTAGCACGTTTATAGCTACTAGCATGTTATAAAATGATCTAAGGAATTATTCTATGTATATTTATCGCTTCTAATAACATGAAACATATTTCCAAATAATGCAATGCTTATAGCTCCTAAAACACATTTATAGCCACTAACATTATGGAATATGTTTATAGCTTGTCGAAATATGTTTGCAGTGATGAATGATGTGTTCCCAGCATGGTATAACATGTTTATATCTGTTTATAGCAGGTTAATAGAGACTAACATGATAGAATATGTGTATAGATCTCTATCTAACATGTCTATATTAATAAAATGTTATTGTGTGTGTCCATATATGGCTGGAAAATTATTATTATTATGGAAAATTTAAATTATTATTATTATTATTATTATTATTATTATTATTATTATTATTATTATTATTATTATTTTATTAGTTGTTTTAATACTCTATATGGTGTACAAAAGTATGTTCACATCAAGCTCTAGTGCATGCTTCAGACAGTGTGTTTTTTTGTTTATATAATCATTCTTGTCTTTTTCTCCACTGCAATGCTATTTGTTCTTCTTATTTATTTATTTATTTATTTATTTATTTATTTTGTCCGTCTCTGATTTCTAGCGTCGGACTCCTTAAAGGTCGAATGATTCGATAATTGTTTCGCCGGCCTTCTGTGCAAACAGGACCCGCCCGAGCACCACGCCTGTAAATCGCTGCCTATTAGTTGTCTCATTAGCCCGCGATGCTGATGAGCTGAGAAGAAAGACAGTGCCAGACATAAATAAATAATGCCCTAAATGTCAGATGAAGAGTAATGAGAATGCACACTTCTCCCTGAACCGAGGCCGGCATCCGCGAGATGGATGGATGCGAGCAGACAAGAGACAAATCAATGCCAATCTCCCAAGTGTTTAAGAGGAAGAAAAAAAAAGGAGGGGGAAAAAAAAAAACACACACCAGTTCAGCTGAGAGTTTCAGGGTTCGAGTTTGAGCTGAATCCGCTTGTCCACACAAGCACTTTTATAAAGGCGGAGTCGGACTGGTTGATTTGAGAAAGGAATGCTGACGTGAGACTTATTTTGCACTAAAGGTTACGCACTAATTATTGATTTATATTGGGCTTCAATCTGCAACACCGAGCTTTGGACAGCAGAAGTTCATGCTATGGGTGAAAACGGCTTCCTGCTTCATTAAATACATGCACTTACTGATTCTCAGGAGCCTCGGGGTAAACCAATAAAGAGCGCGACCTACGTAAGTTATTATATCGTCCTGTGAATGCCTTAAGTCACTCCCGTAAGGCAATCAAACAAATATACACCAAACGTCTGTTTCGGAACAGCTCGTAACGTTGCGCGTAGCTTTATAACCTTCGAATTTATTCGAATTTATTAATTTTATTAATTTTATTAATTTATTTATTTTGTGTGACGCCAAGACAGTTAAAAAAGGAATTGCGAGGTTAACATAGTGCACGTGCCTTTATAACCTTGAATCCGGCTGCCGTTAGCTGTTCATAACAATTTAGATATCCGAGCGCCACGCTAGTGATCAACAAGGGACACTTGTTATTACAGGTTATAATCATTAGTCGTGTGTAATGCACTGAGAAATCTACATATTTTTGCTAAATGCGATTGAATGTTATAATACTTATAATAACCCTCAAAAGTCCTAATGTTATGTTTTAAAGCTATGGGGGGGGGGGTTAGCATTATAATAATGGATTTTTAATCTATTAAATGCTATTATTTATATTTACAGACCATTTTTACCCCCAAAGCTCTTTGTTTTTACCAACAGCTGTGTTCAGTTTGTAACTATTTATTTATTTATTTATTTATTTATTATTTGTTAAACGCACTTTGACATCCTGCACACATCCGCGTCTTGTTGCCCAGCATTCAAACATTAGCGTCCTCGGGAGAATGGCAGGGGGTCCTTGTCAACGGTGTTGGTTCGTTTTCACTTTTTTAATGATGTCGAATGCACGCGCAAATTCAGAAAAAAAAGCGAATGCACAGAAGGAGACGGACGGAGAGAGAGAGGGAGGGAGGGAGCAGCAGGGTGTTTATGTAATCTGGCTTTGCAGTATTATGGATGATAATTGCCATTTGCAGATGGCACGCCATTCACCTGGTGGGTGGGCCGGTCAGGAGATGCCCACACATACTGGGCAGGGGCACCATCGGGCACACAGCAGTGCGCCTGCGCCGTCCACAACAGCTGCGTGGATCCTGAGCACCAGTGCAACTGCGACAGCGACCTCGACGACTGGTACGAAAACAACAAACAACAAACTACTTTTACATTCGCATGATCCTTACTGTTTGTCGTTTACATGCAGCACTGTTCGAAAAGTATATGAAAAGATTTTAATGACCGTCCATATTTATGTTGCACTCGCTTTTTCCCTCGTGACCTCCCTTAGCACGACTTGAAGTTTCCCGAAGTGCTGATATATAATAGCAGCCGTCTTTAGAGCACTTCCCAAAACAGGTTGTGTTTCTTTCTCTGTTCAGGTGACCCCATAGTGTGACCCTTTAATAATCATCATCTGTGGAGGACAATCCACCACTGTTATTGTTTTATCAGCTGTTTCTCTACCAGTGTGCATTGATAGGGATTGTTATGGCGGTGGAAAATTACAAACCGTTCCCAAATCAGATGCTTTCAGATCAGGAACGAGGAATTAAAACGTCAAATCTCAAGCGTGTATCTGGTGCAACAGACCTTTTTTTCCAGCAGTCAGACAAATACAGATGTTGGCCGTTATGTTCATTTGGGCTCCGTTCCCTTTACATTTATGACACGTGCCCGCCCTTATTCAATGCAACCTATTTACAATTCTACAGCTGGATATATTGAGCGAGAGACATAATTCTGTGAGGTCATTATAGAATTGCTGAGATGGCAACTCTAATAAGACTTTTGCACAGTGCTGTGGACGATCACTGATCACCGACTGCTTTTATGGCTCATTATAGTTGCTCACGAGTCCCGCGTCGGTCCCGAGCCGTAAAAATGACCGTTCTCCTTAAAAGAAATTCGGCAGGAGGGGCGCGTTGTTTGCTTTTTTACGGCATCTTCTGCATCCCTGACCGCTACCCAACAGATTCACACTTAAGACCACAGAATGACTTCTACACAACTTGACAAAACTATATATATATATATATATAATGGGGGCACGGTTAGCACGTTCGCCTCACACCGCCAGGGTCCAGGTTCGAGTCCCGTCTCGGCCATGTGTGTGTGGAGTTTGCATGTTCTCCCCGTGCCTCAGGGGTTTTTTTCTCCGTGTTCTCCGGTTTGCATGATAGGTTGATTGGCACCTTGGAAAATTGTCCCTAGTGTATGAATGTGTGTGTGTGTGTGTGTGTGTGTGTGTGTGTGAGTGAGTATGTGTGCCCTGAGATGGGTTGGCATTCTATCCAGAGTGTATCCTGCCTTAATGCCCATAGATGCCTAAGACAGGCACAGACTCCCCGTGACCCGAGGGAAGATCGGATAAAGCGGTAGAAGATGAATGAATGAATGAATGAAATAAATAAATAATGATATATATATGATTCCGGGGGCACGGTGGCGTAGTGGTTAGCACGTTCGCCTCACACCGCCAGGATCCGGGTTCGATTCCCGTCTCGGGAATGTGTGTGTGGAGTTTGCATGTTCTCCCCGTGCCTCAGGGGGTTTTTCCCCGGGTTCTCCGGTTTCCCCCCGGTCCAAAAACATGCACGGTAGGTTGATTGGCACCTTGGAAAATTGTCCCTAGTGTATGAATGCGTGCGTGAATGTGTGTGTGTGCCCTGCGATGGGTTGGCATTCCATCCAGGGTGTATCCTGCCTTAATGCCCATAGACGCCTGAGATAGGCACAGGCTCCCCGTGACCCGAGGAAGATCGGATAAAGCGGTAGAAGATGAATGAATGAATGAATATATATGATTCCCTAGAAAGGGAACACAAGACATGAACAGCCACAGGGAGGAATTGTAAACATGTAAACACTTGTTAGTATGTTGGCTCTTTTGGGAAACATCAAAATACCTTGTGTAGTGTCCGAAGGGCCACATTAAACTGTCTGCACCGATCCTCCTGTGCAAAAAAAGTTGACACCCATCTGGAACTTAATGTAGCACTCTGTATAGCATTGCGACCTCGACGGTCTTGTTAGCGGTTGCCGCTAACTACTTTAGCGCCGAGCTATTCCGTTATGGCTGGGAATCTACAAGTCTCTGGAGCTTTTCCTTTGATAAGAATAAATCTATAAAGCTAAATGCTTTCATTTGCTCCCAAATTTATTCAGCTGTTGGTTTTATACCGAATGTTTCTACATTACACGTAGCATAATAGGAATTGCGCATCCGTGAAATGTTGTTTTTTTTTCTCTTTACCGCAAAATAGCTTCGGATGATGTTTTACGGAAAGTAAAATATAAAATATAATACAAAATATAATATATATACAAAATATAATAGCTATAACAGTATATCGCATTTTAGATCTGTTCTCTTAATCAGACAATATTCTTTCCTTTTCTTCAATAGAAGCTCCGATAGACAAAACGCGATGACGCTAACGCTAGGTCAGTACGTCAGTAGGGTTTCCACAAGAAACACGTCCAACTTTTTGCGTCTCAGTAATATAGCGAGGTGATTTACGAGGCATGAAGGATCGCTTTTTACCGACACGATTAATAAAAACAAGTATTTAGAAACACTATAAGGAGGAAAATGTTCATTTTTAGTCATATGTATCAGAGCAAAATCGACTTGAACCGCACCTTCGCGCCTCATTCATTCTTTACCGACACTATCGACGTGTGTTATTATTTATGGATTTTGAGACAGACTTTATTATTGTAGAAGCATCATGACTGATCTCAGATATTCTCCTGTCAGTCAGAAAACACGTCGGTTAAATGATCAAAAGGGAAAAAAATCGAATGTTTTTGTCTTCGAAACCAAGGCAGACCAAATAGATCTACATGCCAGACGTCAACAAGTTTATATATACAACGAGTTTGTAAACATATGGCAGTTTATTTAACGATTGATGCTGACGGCTAAAGCATCTTTGGAAAAAAGTCACAAAAAGCAGGACATCTGTGGTGCTAGGTTCCTGTCGTTAATACGCCATGCAAAACGTGTGGTATTATTTCCCAATAGTAATAGGTGACAGTTGCACGGCGGGCCGCAGTAAGAGATCGCTGGAATGGGTCATTTCCAGTACGTTCACGTCGCCCCACAATTACAGTAATTGCAAACTTCTGACTTTGGAAAAAAAAAAAGCATAAAAAGCTTTTCGTGTCTTTTTTGGAATTCTTAATTAGCGGTTCTTAAAAGCTCGGACATAAAAGTGACACAACTCCCGTGAGGGAGAAATGAAAAAAATGTAAAAATAAAATGGCAGAGGGTTCCGCCGTGAAAACAGATAGGAGTAGTAGGATGTAACTAGTCAAATATTTGCCTGCCATTTTGTAGCAATTACCGCTTAAAATATAGCGTAGTTTAGCTTTCTGTCTTTATGATGGCTTCCTTTTTCCGTGAATTCCCATAGCAACAACGCATTTCTAAAATGACTAGAATATCCGAGCATGTCGTCTCATAATTACAGCAATTACGGAGCATGACTGGACTTTTCACAATATACAGCTTTACCTTTTTTTTTTCTTTTCTTTTTTTTTTTAAGCAACCTAACCCGTCATGGGTTCGAACCCTCAGGATAATTTCCCTTAGATCAGTAACAGTCTTTGAGAGTTTTGGACTTGATTTTGTTTTTGGACAGGCTGAATGATTCCGGCATCCTCTCACACAAAGAACACTTGCCAATCCGGATGTTAGCAGTGGGGGATATTAGCAGGCCAGGGTCCGAGGCAGCCTATCGAGTAGGTCCGCTGCAGTGCTACGGTGACAGTAAGTATCACATTTTCACGGTTCATTTTAAAATGGTACGGGTGCATTACTACAGCCAGCACTTTTTGTTTTTGTAAGCGATGCATACTTATGTGGTGTTTAACTTAGCTAACACGGGTCCAACCCTGATAAAAGACATCCAGGTTAGCCGGCTTTATCAGAACTCTCTTGACCTTTGGATTAGTGTCCTAGATCCTGTTTAGCCACTACTATCTTAAGTACAGTATCATGAAGGATACTTAAGGAGATCCCTTATTAAAAAAAAAACCCAGATGAGTCAAATCTCATGGTGGGTCAGACTTTTGAATGCTAATCAGACTTTGTGCAAGACCTTTAACCCTCAAATGCTCCGAGAGATCATATTGTCATTCACCCCGGAGGAGGGCATCTTCCAAATGCAGGATTAGTAAATAGTTTGTATTGTAGTCTTATTAATTATAGTCTATTATCTATTGTTGTACTAATGATGATGATTGTGATGTAATATTTTAGCACTAACGCTATACAATTTCAATGACATTCTGTGAGTGTGGTTTGTATATAGTCAGCACCGTCATGAGCTGTGAGGTGAACGAGGTTTCTCTGAACCTAAACTCGGCCCTATTTTGGCGAAAAGCTGAGACCTGGTGTGCTCTTGGTTTAACCAATAAAAATCTGCATATGCTGCTCTTGCTGGCAAACAAGAAGCTAAATAAACACGAAGCCTAAAATATGACCCTCAGAGGTAGAAACGAATGAGGTTTTTTGTTGCTTCCAGCTCCGGTAGTGCTTCTGCATCACTCATCTTTGTTCATAAAGGGTTTTTTTTCTTCATAGTTGTGTAACACACCCTCCTGCCGAAACTTCTATATTGAGCTCCGGCTCAAATGATGACTAAAGAGCTTCTGGAGTTTCCTCTGATACCCTGGCGCCTTTCTAAATGCTTTCTCTCTTCAGATGATTTCTGGAACGCGGCCCACTTTGATAAGGAGAACTCCTACCTCCATTTCCCGACGTTCCACGGCGAGCTTAGCGCGGACATTTCCTTCTTTTTCAAGACCTACTTCTCCAGCGGCGTGTTCCTTGAAAACCTGGGGATTAAAGACTTCATCCGCGTTGAGCTGAGCTGTGAGTGAATTGCGTTTCCGGGTTGTACGGTACATGCAACTGCGGCCTTTAAGGGGACTTGAGGGGATGCTTTAAGGCGGGGCTATTTAATTTAGTCTGTCATGGGGTCAGTTTGTTTAAAGCCCCTCGTAGAAAATGAGAGACCGGAGAGATATGGGTTTGCAATATGAGTGATGATACGACGGTAATGTAAGAGCCCATATGTTGTATTTTTGCACCATAAGACACCCAAGTAGGCTTTTTCTACATTAAAACATGTTTATATGTTGTATTTACATATAATCAGTGCATTGTACAATGGGCTTTTTTTCATGTAAACATATTCAAATGTTGTGTTTTGAAGCATAACAAAATCAGTTCATTGCTCAAGTAGGGCAGTGCGATATGGAGAGAAGAAACCCATTTAATCACGATTTTGAATCTGTAGCATTTTTCTATTAGATTAGACTATTAGATCTGAATCAAAGACCTGTAACATGTCTCTAAAGCAGACATGAGCCGAAATAAATGTATATAATCACCTTCTAATGGTGTAACAAAATGTCTCTAGAATAGGCTTATGGGAAAAACATAGTTTATATATATATATATATATATATATATATATATATATATATATATATATATATATATATATATATATATAGACATACATATGTGTATGTGTGTGTGTGTGTGTGTGTGTGTGTGTGTGTGTGTGCATGTGTGTGTAACAAAAGGTCTCTAGATCAGGCCTATGGAAAAACTAAATATATATGTGTGTGTGTGTGTGTATATATATATATTTTTTATTATTGTTTATTATTTTATTATTATTAGTGTATATTATGTGTGTGTGTGTGTGTGTGTGTGTGTGTGTAACAAAATGCTCTAGAATATACCTATGGCAAAACAATAAATATGTGTGTGTGTGTGTGTGTGTGTGTGTGTGTGCGCATATAACAAAATGTCTCTAGAACTGACCTATGGAAAACAAAATTGTGTGTGTGTGTGTGTGTGTGTGTGTGTGTGTGTGTGTTATACTCCCAGGTCTCCCACTCAAAAACAATGAAACAAATAGAACACTGGTAGAATCTCGCTGCTTTAAGTATTCAAAAGTTTTCTGCTAAGGTTTAAATAAGCGTCCTGCGGGAAAAGTATCAGTCGGGAACGCTCAAAAAACCGTGCTGTAATGCGATTTAGAAATCGTGCATGTTCACATTGCGATTTCGATACGATTTCGATTAATCACACATACCTAGGATTTTCTACATTCAAACAAGTTCATAGTTGTAATTTGACAAGCAAGAAAAACAAGGAAAACATAAACTTCATTTAAGTAAGTCCCTGTTTAAATTCTTCATATTGAGATATTCATTCATTCATTCATCTTCTACCGCTTTATCCGATCTTCCCTCGGGACACGGGGAGCCTGTACCTCAGGCGTCTATGGGCATTAAGGCAGGATACACCCTGTATGCAATGCCAACCCATCGCAGGACACACACACACACACATTCATACACTAGGGACAATTTTCCAAGGTGCCAATCGACCTACCGTGCATGTTTTTGGACCGGGAGGAAACCGGAGAACCCGGAGAAAAAACCCCTGAGGCACGGGGAGAACATGTAAACTCCACACACACATGGCCGAGACAGGAATCGAACCCGGATCCTGGAGGTGTGAGGCGAACGTGCTAACCACTAAACCACTGTGCCCCATATTGAGATATTGTAAATTTATACTGTATTCATGAATGGAAATCTGCCATTTTCACGGAATACGTTACTTGATAACCTCCAAACCAGATGCATAAACAGGCTTCTATTGGATGACTATTAAAATTGGTGGCAAGTCGGGTGAAAAAATGAGGCAAAATGTTTTTGTCCAAAAAATAAATTGTCTCAAATACATAATTACATAATAAATAATACATTTGAACTATATTACATTAAATATTAATAATTCATTAATAATGCATTACATAATACAATAATGGGATCCATAGAAAACATATTTCACTGTTCAGGAAACCTGCATTTTACGATTTGTCTCTTGTCATATGTTTGTTCTTCTTTTTTTTTTTTCAATATTTATTTGACAATCCTATTTACAAAACGTATGTGCCCTGTTGTGCTCGGCACACACAAAAAAAGCCGTTTCCTGAATATACAGACGCACTGAAACGCTGCCTCTCGGGGGAAATTCCGCTGTCGTGGCTCAACGTTTTCTCTTCATTTGTTCTGAACTCCACATGAGTATAAATAATCGCGGCCGCCGCCGCTCTCGTCACTCGCGTCCGAGCTGCAGTTTGTCCTATGAAAACCCGCAGGAATCTTCTGGCCTTTAACCTCATTAAAATGAGAAGCTTTTAAAAAAAATAATAAAAAAATACATTTCTTGGAGCATAACATGTTGGTGTGATGGATGAGCGCTGAGAAGGAGACGACCGGAAGCTTGTTCGGGTATAATAGCAAATTCTTTAGCTGAGAGAGCTCAATTAGCCTCCCGTAGAGAAGAGGAAGACGTAAAAGGAGAAAAGAAATTGAGAGGGGGGGGGTTGAATCGGGATTCACTCCTGATCCACTTCTATGGTGCATATTGTCAGGATAATAATAGATATTTTTATCGATGATCTAATAGCAGATGTGTGTGCGTTTCCTGTTGCTAAACAACGACCCGCTTAGACGTGCTGCGAATAATAATGAGGTCAGGACACGCCAGTGCTGGTCCAGCGGTTAAGGCGCTGGCTTTCTGATCATAAGATTGGCGGTTCGAGCCCCAACGAGGCCCTTAACCCTATTTGTGCGCCGTATGACGGCTTGACCCTACGCTCAGACCACAGTATCCTGGGATATGAGAAAACTATGGGAGTGGTTTATGGGTCTAGAATCGGAATCTGCTGCCCTTGCTTCCATGAGCACCTTCTGTGCTCCGGGGGGCGCCGTACCATTGCTGACCCTGCTCTCTGACCCCAGCTTCCAAACAAGATGGGGATATGCGAAGGAAAGAATGTCACTGTGATGTATATGGGATAAATAAAGGCTATTCATTCGCCATCACCGCGTCGTTCACGGCAGCCGCGAGATGACATAATGCGCGCTGCTTGACTTTCGCTCTTTACCGAAACGTCTTCTCCGCGGTCGAGCTAGGAAAGATTCTTTCATAAAGAGCAGCAGAACAGCTGTTCCGCCAAGGCAATGGGGTGCAAACGAATGATGGATGTGTGAAGACCAACACGTAGACAGATGGCTTTAAAACATACACCACGAACAGAAACGCTTTCTCAATATGTGACTACGGTTGTGTGTGTGTGTGTGTGTGTGTGTGTGTGTGTGTGTGTGTGTGTGTGTGTGTGTGTGTGTGTGTGTGTGTGTGTGTGTGTGACTTCCATATAAACCCGAGTCAATAAGAAGGCAGTTTAAACAATTCACCGGAGTTGAATTGTGTCGACGTGAGCGTAATGCTATACCCGACTACCCAGAAATAGCATATTCATTTTTTTTTTTTTTTTTTTTTTTTTTTTGAAACACAGCCAAAAGGCTTGAGCTCTAAACGCTCAGCTGAATTTAATTCCGTTTGAGAAATTGCACCACAGAGGTCTCGACCGACTGGAAAGGAAAAGGCATCGGGTTCTCTTTCATCTTCAACTGTAAACCTCGAGCGTCATCCGAAAGACAGATTTAAAAAAGATGGGGAAAAAAAAAACCAAAAAGGAAGAGATTAAAGACAGACGCCTTTCTTTTCCTGCGTCGTCTTTCTTTCTTTCTTTCTTTCTCTGAGTGAAAACTACACTTCTCAACCCTGGACTTCCTTTGATAATCACGTCCTTTTACAACTGCAGGATTTACTTTAATATTTTCAAGCAAATAAGAAATAAAAGTGTTTATTATAAAAGTTTTTTGTTATGAAAATATCCTCATGTGTGCTTATAACCCTGTCCAGTTTTTTGGCATGCAACCTTTAATTATAACACATAATTGCATGCTGGAATATGTTGGTCCATCCACAGCATGGGTGAAATACTGGATTGCCACACAGGCGGTACGTCTAGCTGTAGAAATAAAAGATAGGCTTGTCGTTTTTTCAATCTTTCCCTCAGTAGGACCTCATTAGCATAGATGCCTAGAGTTCTCAGTCTTGATTATTACATTTATATTAACTGAACTATTGCTTAACTGTAGATTCTTGCAAACCTTCAGGCTTGATACTGGGAACCTTGGCCTAGAACTCAACCTTGATGCTTAGACTCTAGGCCACAGACATAGCCTTGATAGAGATTAGTGGCCCGAGTCCCAGCACACGCTATTAAACCTTTGGTCTGGGTCTCAGATGTAATACTGGGGTTGTTTGCCTTAGACTAAAGCTTGAATCTTGACTTGGGCTTTAGTTTAATATTTACCCTTTTGACCTGTGACTCAATTTGGGTTTTGTTTATTGCACGCCAAGAAAACCAGCCCATATTCCAGGTCTCAGTACTCAGAGTTTTGTTTTGCAGTCTTAAGACTTGACAATAGGTCTAGCTGTAGAAATAAAAGATAGGCTTGTCGTTTTTTCAATCTTTCTCTCAGTAGGACTTCATTAGCATAGATGCCTAGAGTTCTCAGTCTTGATTATTACATTTGTATAAACTGAAATATTACTTACTGTAGTTCTTGCAAACCTTCAGGCTTGATACTGGGAACCTTTGGCCTAGAACTCAAACTTGATGCTTTAGACTCTTGGCTACTGACATAGCCTTGATAGCCTTGCTAATAGCACTAATAGCACACACGATTAAACCTTTGGCCTGGGTCTCAGATGTAATATTAGGTTTGTGGCCTGAGCTTACCTAAGACTAAAGCTTGAATCTTGGCTTGGGCTTTAGTTTAATATTTAGTATTAATACGTATATTAATTAGTATATTAATACGTTTAATATTTAGTTTAACATCAGAGTTTTGATGTTTGTTTTGCAATCTAAAGAGTTGACAATGTGTCTAGCTGTGCGAATGAAAGATAGGTTTGTCGTTTTTCGATCTTGTCCTCAGTAGGAGCTCATAAACAAAGACGCCTATGACAGATGCTTTGTTGATTATTAAAGAGAAACGTGTTAATATGCCAAAGCGTTTATTAAACAAGTCTTAGGTGTGTTTCCGGTACGTGTGCGAGTTATGTGATTTATGTAGATTTTTGAAACGATAAATAGAGTGAAACTCCACCATACAATCCTCCTGTGTCTTTTTTCCAGCTCCTACCGAAGTCCTTTTCTCATTTGACGTGGGGAACGGACCGCTCGAAGTGCTCGTCAAGACTCCGGTGCATCTGAATGATGAGCGCTGGCACCACGTGGTGGCCGAGCGCAACATCAAGGAAGCGTCTCTGAGCGTGGACCATTACCCTGGATCAGTAAAGAAAGCCCCCACCGAGGGGCATATCCACCTCCAGCTCAATAGCCAGCTCTTTGTGGGTAAGATTAACAGTTTGCATATTTACAAATTGGAAACCACTCACGCACAGAGGGAATACTCTAAATCTGTGTGTTGGGTCTCAACAGCGGAACATGTGGAATAAATACAGAAACATAAATACATGTGGAAAAAATACAGAAAATATTTTTTTTATATACTCTAGCTTTGTGCATCGCCACACATAAAAGATTATTTATTTAGAACCCATTTAAAATATATGGTAGAAAAAGACACATGGAGAGCAGATGTGCTTTATTGCCGTTCTATATATTGTTACTATAGACCCTGTTCGTCTGCATTACCGCTCAGCAGTTTCTTTATATTGTGCTTCTGCGTAGTAAAAATAGTAATTAATTTGGATGTTTTAGTGTTAAGCAGGGATCAACGTGGTTTGACTGAAAATGTGAGTCCAAGGACCAAACCAGTCAAGCTGTTTAAACAGACATTGGGTGTATTTCAGGGGCGACCTTGTCAAATTCATGTCGGTGCACATATCAAAATTTTGTAAAATGCATGGAAAATAAAATAAAAAAATACACAGATGGTCCATTTTATGATTATCGTAGTTAAAGGTTTTCAGCTAATATTCTTGTAAAAAAAAATATTATATATATATATAAATATATATATATATATATATATATATATATATATATATATATATATATATGAAAAGCAAAATAATGATATAGAGCAATAATAATGATACTAGAGTGCTTTAACATTTGTATTATTTTGTATTTGTATTTAAAATTGACCTGAAAAATCAGCCTGGGCCAGTGTATTGATACTTGGACTCGGTCTCAGCATTGATACTTGGTCCCTTGGATTTGATACTTACAATTTTAGGCTTGGGCCTCAATCTTAATATGTAGATTGCTGGTCTAGATCTTGTCATGCTGTAGACACTTAGGTGTGGGTCTGAGCTTGGATGAACTTGATTTGAACTGGGATACTCCTGACCTGGGAATTTGTATTATGACTTCTCCTCTGTGGCTTCGCATTTGCTTGGAGTCCTGATTCTCAGTCTTGTTTATTACATTTGTATTAAGTGAAATACTACTTACAGTCAATTCTTGCAAGATTGAAAATGGGAACTTTGGCCTAGAAGTCAACCTTGATGTTTATACTCTTAGGCCACAGACATAGCCTTTATAGCCTTGATGGAGTTTAGTGGCCTAGGTCCCAGCACATACTATTAAACCTTTGGCCTGGGTATATTATTTAATATAAGGTTTGTGGCCTGAGATTTATCATTGCTCATTTACCTAAGCTTGAATCTTGGCTTGGGCCTTAGTTTAATATTTAGACTCTTGACCTGGGACCTGTGCCTATCTCAGGTGTCGTCGGGCAACAATGCAGGATACACCCTGTATACAATGCCAACCCATCACACACACAGTCACACACATTCATACACTAGGCACAATTTTCCAATGTGCCAATCAACCAAGCATGTTTTTGCTTGGTTGATTGCAACCAAGGGGAACCCGGAGAACCCGGAGAAAAACCCCCTGAGGCACGGAGAGAACATGCAAACTCCACACACACATGGTGGAGGCAAGAATCGAACCCCGACCCTGGAGGTGTGAGGCGAACTTCTTAACCCAGGGGTGTCAAAGTCAAATGGACGGAGGGCCAAATAAAACATTTTGCTACAAGTCGAGGGCCGGACTGTCCGAATGTTAATTGAAATCAAAATTTGACCTACTAAAAACCTAACAAATATATTACGATTAGATAAATAAAGTAATATTTTCTTATGACTCTGTCAGTAATTTTTAATTTTCAACAGGCTGGCACAAAAGACAAATGTCAATACAAAAACACCTCATAACATGAACATTAAATGAGCAAAGTGATATTATTCAAGGCACCATCAGCTATATTTTCTCATTTAGCAAAAGTGGCCTGAATTTAAACAACTTCAAAGAAATAAATAATATAATATATATAATAATATAATATAATAATTTTCTGCCATTCACTCCACTATATATATATATATATATATATATATATATATATATATATATATATATATATATATATATATTGCATTGAAATACAATAAAATAAATTACAAAAATCTATGAACCAGAAACAAGACTTTCTTTAAGGAAAAGTCATATGTGCAAACAATGAGTGGAAACAAATATTATTTAACTTTTAAATGTAGCCTTTGTTCCATGTCTATATTCTCGTTTTTGTCTGCGTGTTTTGTTTCATGATGCCGTCTCAGATTATACTCTTTCATCACCGCCACACTTTCTCCACACAGAAGGCACACGGGTTTTCCAGCGACGTCCGTGAACATGTACTCAGACTCACACCTTGTTTGAAACCCCCGTTTCTCAGTGGCCACCTTCCGTTTTGCCATTGTTGATGAGTAGGCTTTTTGCTGTTATGTTAATGACCGCTAATAAATAAGGAAAGGAAGCCGCCTCTCGCTCGGTGCGTCACCGTTTCATTGTGGGAAATGTAGTTTTGGTGCGTACATAATATCTGCGGGCTACTGGTTTGGGCCTTGGCTTTGACATATGTGTCTTAACCACTAACCATGGGTTTTGGTTTTTGCACTCAAATAAAACCGTCCCATATTCCGGGTCTCAATACTCTCAGAGTTTTGGATTTGTAGAGGAAACAGTTTTTAACAGATTAAAGCGTTTATTACAAAACAGGCAAACAAATACAAATCGGCAGGTAAACTCAAAAATGGGAAAGAACAGGATGTGTTTTACTTTGCGAAGACACGGTCAAAACAAATACAGCTGCGAAAACAGTTGAACAGAACGGACCAATAGCAAGACAGGGTTGGAGATACGGCAGGACGGTACCAAATACATACATGAGTCACGTGACCAAAACAACGAAGCTCTCAACAAATAGGACTAGATCTATCGAACTATTGATGCCTACTCTAGAACAATAAAGAACTCTCTTTCTCCGCGTGAACGCTGGTGCATCTGACCGTGAGAAATCATGATTGCGCAATTAGCCTTTTTATATTTATGCTCATGAAACTGTTTACTCGTTTGGCTGGGAAAGTCATTATTGGGCGAGATTATATGCAGAACTTTATTCATTAATATTCCATTTCTTCTCTATAGAACTTGCTTCGCCTTCGAAAGCCACATTAAGCTGTGTTGCGCTCTGCTATTTCTTTTCGTCCGTCCGTCCGGTCCACATCTCGAGTGGGGTCGTGTAAAAAGAGCCAAACGTTGTCTAGTCAGTTGTTTATGCAAATGTTAATTAATTGGCCCCGAGGAAGGTTTAAACACGCTCCTCTACAATTAAAACACTTTGTCACGTTTCAAAGAGATTCTTGTTAGCCAACAAAGAAACAAATAATAAACAAATAGAATCTAAATACGTCGTTAACCGAAAAAAAAAAAAACTTCACACGAAGTTATTGTTACAAGGCCTCGGTTTCGGGGACAGTAATGAGCATGATTTGGAGAGATCATTTATTCATCATAAACAGCTTAGCTTGGGAAACGATGTTAATTAATAGGCTACAAAAGTCACAGAGTGTCACTAGGAATCCACTCGTGTAATCTGTTGTGTAATGGTTTTTTTTCCCCCCTTTTTTTCTTTGGTTTTAGTAGTAGCTCACAACACTACACCTCATTCCCCCCGCTTACCTAGTGTTTGTTTTATATTAGCAAGTGTGTTTTTTGCTTTGGTTCATGGCTTCTGTTTACGCCTTTGGTTTCACTACTTTCCAGAGTTTCGCCTTCCTTTAGCCCAGACATGGGCAAACTACGGACCACCGGCCCTTTTAATCCGGCCCTCCGTATATTGTAAACCCCCCCCCCCCCCCCCCCCCCCCCAACCCCCCAACAATTCACGACGCGACACCAAGTAACGTTCACTGTCTCACAACCCATGTGAACAATTCATGACATGACTACACTCCGCCCAGGTTCTTGTCCCCAGCCCGTCTGCACAATTTCCAAAGTCAGTGTGGCCCCTGAGCCAAAAAGTTTGCCCATCCCTGCTTTAGCCTTTACTAAGCCTTCTATAAAAAGATACAACAGAAGACCTATTGTGTTTTTTAAACTCCTCTGAATTTTATTTCTTTTCTTTTTTTCATTTCATGAATGACACGCTACATTATTCACAAATACTGCTGATATTTGTGCCACCGGGGCTTAAACATCACTTCATGTCCACCCAAAGGTCAAGATCCAAATCATGCATTAGATGGACGGAGTTCAAATGCTATGTTGCATTCTGGATTTCTCCTTACAACAGCAAATGAAGTCCATGGTCTATTTGTAGATAAAAAAATAATAAACTAAAGCTTGGAATTGAGATTTATTGCATTGGTTCCTTCTCCTGGTAACAAAAATAAACACAACAGCACCAACCAATAAATTAATCGCTAAACACATTCATTCATTCATTCATCTTCTACCACTTTATCTGATCTTCCCTTGGGTCACGGGGAGTCTGTGCCTATCTCAGACGTCTATGGGCATTAAGGCAGGATACACTTTGGATGGAATGTCAACCCATCTCAGGGCACACACACACACTCACACACACATTCATACACTAGGGACAATTTTCCAAGGTGCCAATCAACCTACCGTGCATGTTTTTGGACCGGGAGGAAACCGGAGAACCCGGAGAAAAAAAACCCTGAGGCACGGGGAGAACATGCAAACTGCACACACACATAGCCGAGACGGGAATCGAACCTGGACCCAGGCGGTGTGAGGCGAACATGCTAACCACTAAGCCACCATACCTCTTTTTCACTAAAAACACCAAAGCATAAACATTACAAACCGATTTTTAAAGAAAATGTATTTATTTATTTATTTATTTATTTATTTCTGTTGTTGTAACGGTGGGTGGTGCGCTGCACAGACACACGGTGAAACGGTAATTCCAAAAAAACACAAAGGATTTATTGTAATAGTCCAAAGCAAAACAACAAAAGAGACGCCGCTCAAACGGAGCGGCCGGGTAGGCTTGGAAGCCTTGCGCGCCGTGCGCCGTGGTCTCTGGAGGACCGAAGTTCAGGAGCGGACTTGGAAGTCCGGATTCTGGAGCCGAGCGAAACGGGAACTGGACACAGGAGTAGACAACAGGTTAGGCATATATATATACATGTATGTATAGAACGACCTGGAGCGGGTCCGCGACACTACACAAGAGTCACGAGCCCGGACGGGGAATGAAGCGAGAGCCGGGCTATTTAAAGGGAGATGGAGAAGGAGCTGGGATAAGGAACACCTGATCTGAGTAGAGTGATTGATTGAGTGCGTGTGTGTGTGTGTGTGTGTGTGTGGAACGAGCAGGGGACAGCGAGAAGAGGAGAGAGAGAGAGAGAGAGTGTGTTGTGTGTGTGTGTGTGGCGAAAGAGCCGGGAAAGAAGAGCGAGAGAGAGAGAGAGCGCCGTGACAGTTGTACTGTATTTCTCTTTCCGTACGCGTGTGTTGTGTTGTTGTGTGCTTCCTTTCACGAATTTCTTACTCAGTTCGGGTGTAGCGTCATCAAAAAAAGATAGAAAAAAGATTGAATCTTTTTGTTAAGTGCCAACATTGGTGTTGTCAAGACAAGATTTGCTATTGTGCCTGTCCAAACGAATTCATTGTACACAGTCATTTTTTTTTTTTTTTTTTTTTGTGGCTCACAAATCCAACCCCAGCCGTTTGTCATTTCATTTTTAGCTAAAATGGTTTGAAGTTTAGGGCTGATGGATTTGTTTTTCATGGCACTGTATATTTTCCCCCCCCAACCCTTCTTTGCTGAGATGTGATGATCAGTAGCGAGCAGGGTGTATGAACGCTTTGACTTGAAGCATTCAAATACAAGCACACTGGGCTTTTTTTGTTTTTGTTTTGTTTGTTTTTTGTTTTTGTTTTTTTTTTCCCTTTGCACCTGAAAAGACTGATATATAGGTGGTGCCAAACGATGGAATTTGCATGTGGAGCAAACGGTCCACAGTACACATGGTACTGCAGCAAGAGCGTTTGAAAATTTCCCTGCAGCAATTAACATACAAAGGACAGTGAGGTCGTGAAAGAGAGAGAGAAGAGAGAGAGAGAGAGAGAGGAGAGCAACACCGATCATTTGTTCGGAATAGCGCACCGGCTTGAGATTAGACAAGACGGGAAGAATGGAGCGTATCAACAAAAGCCAACGTGTCTTTTCCAGCCGCGTCGTCCTTTTCATCATTCTGTTGTTTAAAACGCCATCCACCGGCTACAGATAGTGTTTTTGACAGCATCATATGTTCACAGAACATCTCCGGAGGAGGATCTCATCCGTCTTATTCATTCATTCATTCATCTTCTACCGCTTTATCCGATCTTCGCTCGGGTCGCGTGGGAACCTGTGCCTATCTCGGACGCCTTCGAGCAACAATGCAGGACTCACCCTGTATGGAATGCCAACCCATCACACACATTCACACACATTCATACACTAGGGACAATTTTCCAAGGTGCCAATCAACCAAGCATGTTTTTGGACCGGGGAACAACCGGAGAACCCAGAGAAAAAAACCCCGGAGGCACGGGGAGAACATGCAAACTCCACACACACATGGCCTTGACGGGAATCGAACCCGGACCCTGGAGGTGTGAGGCGAACGTGCTAACCACTAACTCCAACCTTTTTATTAATTCATTCATTTATTCATTTACAATAGTGCAATGGTACATGTGTTATAAGTGTAATCGTATGGGGTTTTAGTGGTATTTATAATGGAAACTCATTCATTTGTGTATTCTTTCTCTTTTATTTTATTATATTATTTTTTAATAAATATGTAGAATTTAAAATGTGGGGAAAAAAAGTATCCAAAGCTATAAAAGTGTGCTATTTTTAAAAACCAGGCGATTGAGTGTTATGGGAAATGTTAGCGCAGTGATTAAGACCTCCAATCATGAGTTTATGAATCGCTTTTTTATTGTTTTTTTTGTGGCCTGAGGTTTCGGAGTTGTTTATTTGTTTACTAACACCTTTGGGACGCACTTAATCCATGAGCAGTGAACAACCTGTTTGTTGTCCTTCTTTTCAGGCGGAACCGCATCAAGACAGAAGGGCTTCTTGGGCTGTATCCGGTCACTGAAGCTGAACGGGAAGACGCTGGACCTAGAGGAGCGAGCCAAGATCACACCCGGTGTCCGTCCCGGATGCCCAGGTCACTGCAGCAGCTACGGGTACCTGTGTCAAAACCAGGGTCGGTGCTTAGACAAACATAACGGCTTCACCTGTGACTGCGGAGCCTCGTCATACTCTGGCACCTTCTGTCACAAAGGTGAGGAAAGGATGGCCGCTTGTTATGGGTTTTGCTCTTATTGTTTTGTTTATTGCACCGTAGCTTTTCAGTATCGTATCAGAACTATTGCATTGTGATAACCAGTGTTGGGAAGGAAATGTAATAGTTTACAAATGTGCCCTATTCAAAATATAGTAAGTAGTGTAACTTTTCAATTACTTTATAAAAGTAAAGTAACTGATTTGATTACTTTTTTTAGATTTGTCCACTAGGTGGCACTTTAATTTACGGTCTAGGGTATATTTTCCGGAAGGAGACTGCAGAATCTTGTTAATGGATGCGGAGAAAGGGGGGTGGGGGGGGGGGGGGGGGGGGTTCGTGATGATGTTACTCCCTTCGCATATCCCGAGACTGAGAGCGCCACTGCCACCCACTGTATTGGATGTCCATCTTCATCTTCTACCGCTATATCCGATCTTCCCTCGGGTCACGGGGAGTCTGTGCCTATCTCAGGCGTCTATGGGCATTAAGGCAGGATACACCCTGGATGGAATGCCAACCCATCACAGGACACACACACTCACATTCACATATATATTCATACACTAGGGACAATTTTCCAAGGTGCCAATCAACCTACCGTGCATGTTTTTGGACCGGGGAGGAAACCGGAGAACCCGGAGCAAAACCCCCTGTGGCAAGGGGAGAACATGCAAACTCCACACACACATGGCTGAATCGAACCCTGACCCTGGAGGCGAACATGCTAACCACTAAGCCCCGAGTAACTGTAATTTAACAACACATTTTTTCCCCAGTAACTGTAAATTACGTAGCGCCGTTACATGTAACTAGTTCCTTCCCAACACTGTTGCTAACTTACCAATGTAATACCCATTCCAACAAGTCGTCGGGCAAATATTGATCGTTTTGAGGTGGGAACGTATTATGATGCCAGGAGCAAGCAGTGGATACGTCTTCCTTGGGATTTGGAGTAATATTGCCAATATAATTCTCTAACCTGCCTGCAAACGGGGCATATCTCGCACAAAGCACAAAGCAATCTGTGGAAATTCAGATGTGCAGCAGGACAGACAAAAGCCTAAGAAGTGTCACGCAGCATTTCGACTTTTTCTGTGAAGAGAAATGGTTCGACTTTAATGCCTAATAGCATCATATCGGTGCTCCGTCAGTGTTTTATCAATAGCCTTTTATTTCCCTCTGTACACTTCTCCTTTTTCTATATTCCGCTAAGAAAGTACAGTTAGCTATGTCTTTTTTTCTACTGTAAGTGTGGTAACAGCTTATTGAGCCTGAAAAGGTTTTCATGCAAATCTAACATCTTGCAATGAGGAAATATGTGTCAAATATCGTGTCACTGTGCAGGGGAGGGGGTGTGGCTCAGTGGTTTTAAGGCGCTGGGCTACTGATCGGAAAGGTTGGGCGGTCGAGCCACGTATCGCCAAGCTGCGACTCTTGGGTCCTTGAGCAAGGCCCTTAGCGCTCCGTGCTCTATCGTGGCTGACCCTGCGTTCTGACCCGATCTTCCACATAAACCTGGATATTTGAAGAAAGAGTTTCACTGTGCTGTAATGTATATGTGACAAATAAAGGCTGTTCTAATCTACAATGAGCCAAAATATGTTTGCGTATTATCGGTGGATATGTGTATAGTATGTAGTAGAGCCGGGCCGATAAATCATTATTATCGATTAATTCGATTAAACCGAATAGTTTGAGGTCGATATTGAAAAAAACGGTTTTACGAAATACAGCATGGCGGCGCACTCTGACGAATCCAAAGAGCTCGTTTCCAAGAGGGGGCGGGGTTTCGGTTTTGTCGTCCGAAAACCGTTCGGGTTTGCCACTTCAGACGTTCAACAAGCCGAGGTTGAACGGTGTGTGTTGTGCTAAAAAATAAAGGTAAAAAATAGAGGACGCATTTTTCCTGCTGTATCCAAAATCACAATTTTGGATTCAATTTATATAACATATCGCCCAGCTCTAGTATATAACCAGGGTATGATTTATTTATTTATTTATTTAAAATCCTGAACATTAAAGTTGCTATCTTGCCGAAACACGTCCAACCTTCTTTTTGTCCGAGTAACCCCTGCTTTTGATTGTTTTCCAGAGGTTTCCGCCTTTTTCCGACCCAGCACCTCCGTGATGTACACGTTCAAGGATCCGTACGAGCCGAACAGAAACGGCAGCGCGGTGTCCTCGTCCATGTACTCGGACCTGACGCTGAAAGGGGAGAACATATCGCTGAGCTTTCGCACCAGCCAGGCACCAGCCATCCTCCTGTACGCCAGTTGCTACTACAGGGAATTCCTCGCCATCTTCCTGAACAGGAACGGTGTGAGATCTTGCTAACCCTTCCCCCACCTCCTCACATATTTTACTTAGGGTGAAACCTCTTAAGACTCAAAAGCTAATTGGCTCATTGTCGAGCTATTGACAGGAAACACATTTCAGTGCTCCGATCTAAATGCACCGCTAACATCTCCGTTTTGTGTAGTAGAAAGTGTCAGAGGGGTTTTCCCAGGCCACTTATCACCAAGATTATTCCGCACATAGCGGATTTTTGTCACACGTTTAAGCTGATTTGACGTAGCATAAAATAATGTATATTTGCTATTCGAGTGGCATACAAATTTGCATGATCTGTTTCACTAAAGCAATGTATAGAAGGCGGGATTCCTCCCGAGACTAAACGACAAACTATTAAATAAACACATATTATTGGCCCTGCAAATTTATCTACCACAGAGTCCCAGGAGAAGAGGATGCGATCGAATTCCGGACCTTCATTATTCCACTTTACTCCGCGGGATTTTCCGAGCAATATTTCTAAATATCGAATCGGGGCCGTTGCCAATAACAAAAAAAACGAATTTTACATCTCAAACGTTTGAAAGAGACGCTTGGGAAGACGTGGCTGTAAATCGAACGCTAGTGAAAGGACGACGAGCTTTTTAGATAGTTAGCTTGGCTGGCTAAGTGAGATCATTAAGGCGCAGATGGTTCCGAGGGTCCATAGGAAGCGTTTCAATCAACCTCTCGGGTCAAAGATACATTTACCTCAATTAGCGACACAGTGCCAGTAAAGAGATACTCAGGAGTGAATTAGGGACATCCGTAATTCACTTTTTTTTTTCCCCGAGTCAGGGATAAATTAGGTTTATTTGTATTATTCATGTGGTTAAAAAGGTAATGGAGCATTCTTCACGGGTCTTCTCGTGGTAATGGAAGGATTCAGGCATGGGAATGAACTGCAATATGTGTAAAACTTAAAACTTTGAAAAGGAAGGCCAAAATAGGGATTTTATTGTCAAGGATAAACGGGCCCAACACTTACCCTTGAAAACCCCAGATAAACAATTTGTATTTTGTTGTATTTTGTTTTCTTTTTTTCATACCATTGAAATGAAAGAAACTCTGTGAATATAATATACACACTGTGTGTGTGTATATATATATATATATATATATATATATATATATATATATATATATATATATATATATATATATATATATATATATATATATATATACAGTGTCACTGCCAACACAACAAAAAAAAAAAAAGTTTTCCCATCTCTCACCGGACATGACATCAGCATCATCCCCAACACCCGGAAGCGACGTCTCAAATCACAAACAACACAACCACATAACACTACAAGAGCCAACAAATAGCTTCAATGGCTCTTACATAAACCTTTCAATCGAATGGTCTGTTTTGTGAAGCGGGTGAAAAAGAAAAGTTTAATCCGTGTGACGCAGACGATGTTTTTAACACTATGCATTAGAGCACAACACCGGGGTCAAAAATAATCAGTATGAGAGGATTGTACACACAAAGCACTAAAATATGCAGGACTGGAGCGAACTGCTGGACCTTTTTTCCGGAGATGTTCTAAGGTATTGGATTTAATTCTCCAATAAGTATAGGATACAAATATATATTTAAAAAATGTTCATTAAAACACCTTCACTCTGGCCTTTTTCAATCTAATACTTTGATTTACATTCTTAGCATTAGATCCATTCACTTTAATCTTTGGACTCTTGATGTCCTATTTTTTTATTTTATTTATTTTTTCTCACTTTATCATTAACGTTAGATGATCTGATCGGCTGAGGGAAGCAGTGATAGATGAGGTAGTTGACAGTTTTGCGGCTCTTTGACGTTTATAGACACCTCCTTGTGTTCGTCTACATCTAAAGCCATGCGTGTTCTCGAGAGTATAATGGCATCCTTCAGCTATGAGCCAGTTCGCTTCACACAAGACTATTTATACACACTATTCATTTTGACAGCAATTCCCCCAAAGAGTCCCCCAGCTCTCGGTTTCTCCTCAAACAAATGATTTTGTTTTTGCGTACGATGCATTATAAATGCTGTAGTTTCCACTCATTCAGTGGTATTTGAGGAAAAATTCAATTAAGCGGCCGTGATGTACGGAATTTCTCCCGTTCATTAGTTTTGCCATTTAAATAGAGCTGGCCACTAATTCCTCAAATATATGAAAATTAACTTGCAGTGTGTGTGCTGTTGTCAGTGGATTAAATGCTAATCTTCTTAACCGACAGCTTTATCATTCTGTAAATTTGAGCTAATGTCGATGTGCATCGATGTTCCCGCCCCGCTCTAATCAGCTAGATTATACATTCTGTATTATTCATTGTGACTATGTTGACAAAGGACGGCGGAGGCAGCATCTTTTGTGTAACAGGATATTCTGCTGCGCTTTCTGAAGGTCAACTGGAGGTGAAGTACAAACTGCAGAATAACCGCGATCCCGACGTCTTCAGATCCAGCGCAAAGAACCTGGCCAATGGACAGCTGCACCGCGTGTCAATGCGTCGGGTCCTGGAGACCCTCAGCGTACAGGTCAGACCGAGAAGTCACTTAGAAATCGTTTTATATTTGAGTGTTATTGCATTACTGAGCTTTTATGTTTATACAAAGTCTGAACTTCATTCATTCATTCATCTTCTACCGTTTTATCTGACCTTCCCTCGGGTCACGGGGTGTGCCTATCTCAGGCTTCTATGGGCATTAAGGCAGGATACACCCTGGATGGAATGCTAACCCATCTCAGGGCACACACACACACACTCGCATTCACATACTAGGGAATATTTTCCAAGGTGCCAATCAACCTACCGTGCATGTTTTTGGATCGGGGAGGAAACCGGAGAACCCGGAAACCCGGAAACCACTAAACCACCGTGCCCCAAAGTTTGAACTTTTTGTTTAAAAATATTAACTATTCTAACAATTTGTCAGATTCAAAAATGTAATAAGAAGTGTAACTTTTCAATTACTTTAGAAAAGTAACGTAATTGACTACTTTTTTTATTACTTTAATTTGTCCAATAGGTGGCACTCAAAAAGTGGGATATATTTTCGTAACCGAGCAAATTGTTGATCGCCGGTGGGTGCGGACAAATATTTTTGTCGTTGTGGTCGTTGGAATTTGTAATCTTCAACATTTTCTAAAGTAACTGTGATTTAATTACATGTTTTTTTTTGCTGTAACTGTAACGGATTACTGTTACTTTTGAAACTATTTTAATTAAATTACGTAATGCCATTAAATGTAACTAGTTACTCCCCAACAATATATATATATATATATATATATATATATATATATATATATATATATATATATATATATATATATTAATGAACTATAATACACGTTGTAGATTCTATAGTACCAACTAAGTCCTAGCTTCACATATAATGTACTATAGGTACTCCAAACGAATGAATTTGGGATGGATCTTAGAAAATGTTTAAATATGTCTCCGGTATCAGTTTTTGATAATATCAAGAAGCCACTAAAGACGGAATTAAAGATTGTTTAAAAAGAATAGTTATGCTCGATATAAGAGGAATAAAGCACCACTCACTCAAAACACAGAATCATTCATAACCGCATGTTGTGCTCTACATTTCTTTTTTCTATGGAAATCTTGAAGGAACGCGATTCACTGTTGCCCCTGCATAACTCGAGCGTCTTGTCATGGTATGTTGTAAGAAATTAGAACCTCGGTCGTGCCTCTAAAATGCAGTTTTTTTTTTTGGTTTTTTTTTTTGAATGAGAAGTTGTACTTTTCTTCACTTTTCATTCATTCAACCCTCGAGTCAATACGCAATCTGCAGTGCGGCGCTGGAATGCATCTTGGACGAGTGTTACTCGGTAGATAACCTTCACCAATTAGTCTAAGCCTTCATGATAATTGTGTTTCTAAGATGTGAGCTCATCTCGGCAATCTTTCTTTCCCCCTGATTCGAGCTCTTTCCAAATTTGTCTTTCCCCTGCAGCGCAATAAGAGGCTCCGCGCCACACAACGGCATCTTTAACCGGCTTTGAAGAGCGGCTTTAATTAAAAAAAAAAAGAGGAAAAAAAATGCCTTGGCATGGATGAATAACACTCCTGAGCATTTGAAACATGAACGTTCCAAAAGCCCTTTTACAATGTGACAGTCGTCCCTGTTTACTGGGGCTCTTTTTTTTCTTTTTTTTGTGCCTTCTAGATTGATCAGAACGCAAGGGAAGACTTCAACCTATCATCAGATGTTGACTTCAATGCCATCAAAGCCATCATCATCGGGAGAGTGCCTGGTGAGTAAGGCCATTAAAATGCCGTCGACGTCTGTCTGGGCTGCCTATTAGAGAGTGCTCTGTTTAAAAAAAAATGTGAAAAAAAAAAAAACTTTAAGATTGTTTGCTCTCATCTGTACAGCGCTTTCAAGCTTCTGTTCCCAGTCTGTACTTTCTGTTATAATGGGAAAAAAAAAGCAATGGAGTGCTGGGCTCTCAAAGAAATGCGAGTGGAATGTCCACATAATTGATCATTATAGATTATTATGTGCATTTTAGAGCAGGACTGGAAAGATGAAATGTCTGGGACGGGTAACTGCTTCAAGGGGCAGGAGATGATTGCTCGGGCAGCCAGTGAGACGAACTAAAGGCGCAATGTTGCTCGGCGCTCCGAAAACATGTACAGAAGTGTGCAGAAGTCGTATGCCACCGTTTTGCCGAAGCTTTGTTGCTTCGGCAATGATAATAACGACCATATAAAATGCTTATCGGAGGTTTTAGTAAAATGTGACTAATGCAGGAAATTCATATCAAAACGGCAGCTTTGCAAAATGTTTATAACACCAGGTTGGCGTTAAAAACGCATGTCGTATGAGTGTCGTACGAGTGTCATATGAGTGTCATATGGCGCCGAGCATGGCAGCGAACTTTGCAGACTTTCACTCTTCCTTGTGCTGATGTGACAATAAAAGCGATTTTGATTTGAGATAACAAATTTCACATCAGCACTCACAAAGGGAAATCAGCAAATACTCACAATGCAAGCTGTCGTAAGTACAAGCTGATTCTCGTATATGAGATATATCTTGTGCAGTATCTGTCATTTTATGTGCAATTTGGGTTAATGGGCAATAAAATGCACTCACTTTTTTTGTGATTTGTGTATCTTGTGTAAGATGTGTAAATATGCGATGGACTTCCCACGTGTTCCAGTGACAATAAAGATATTCTATTCTTTTCTATTCTATATTATAAAGAAATGGTCAAAGGTTATAAAGGTCATAAAAAGAGACACAAAGACCATTCCCCTGCATGAACCTGACTCCGAAGGTCTTTAAAGGTCCATAAAGGTCTTTGTGGAAGAGAAGCAGCTTTTTACAAAAGGTGAAACAGGGTGAACTATATTAAGACTTGGCCAGATCAGTAGAAAAGGAAATTAATTATTATTATAGAGTGATTAATCCAAGTTCAAAGGTTTTGGATTCATTTGTAAATAACATGCGAGAAGTTGAAGAGAGAATGGAAAAAAAAAATGAGTGATTGGAACCTTCAGTAAGCACGTTGCCATTACCCTCCGAAATGTGCAAATTTAAATACGCCTAATGGAAAACGCGTCAAATTCGCAAAAATACACATGTATCACAAAAAAACGCTCGCATAAGTTTTTTTAGACGATACGAAAAAGGAATAAGTGTCCCTGCGCACACTCTGAGACTGAGAGCGCTACTGCCACCCACTGTAGTGGATGTGCAATTATACTTTATTCTCGTACGGCAAAACCATCTATTTCTTCATACTGTACAAATAGTATGTATTGTTATATACTGACCATATATACAAAGGTATTGCAAATGCACTTCTGGTTGGATGCTAGCTGTATTTCATTGCCTTGTACCCACATGTGCAGTAAAAGTAAAGTTGTAATCAAATCTAATCAAAAGAGCATATTCCCCGAGGTCACACGACTACCCCCCCCCCAACGCCCCACTATTTGAGAAACATTGCCGCAGTCTAAAGCACTGATTTTACATGAAATAGTTCAGATGTAACCCTATCTAACATTTTCACAAGTAACTATAATTCAATTTTTTCCCTCAGCAACTGTAACGTATTACATTTATATTGTAATTAATTTGCATAGCGCCATTACATATGACTACTTACTCCCCAACACTGCCGGTAGCTCATCGTATCAACCCAGCAACAAGTTATTTGACCCTCCCAATACATCAACATTGGTTAACTCACCACAGCGTTTCGCTCTTTTAAACCAATCCCTGTTTCCGCGAGACCGGATCTGACTGGATTACCCACACACTCCCATCTAACCGTGATCCGATTTATTTATTTATTTATATGATCGTTTCTCTATAAGGCCACGCAGAACGAGCGACAGAGTTTAAAACGAATACATTTTCCGTCATTCCCAATGACGCCCGGCATCCATCATAACACTGTAATAAATACAGTGTAAAAGATGAAAGTAGAGGGAAAAGCCGGAGACAGAAGAGCTTTGAGACTTCATATGCATTGTAAACAGTAGTTTGGAAAAAAAAAAAAAAGAAATCTGCAGTAAACATGTCAGAACCTTTCAATATATATAAAAAAAGAAAATAGTGAATGTGTGCCCCCCAAAACTCTGATCGATGCCTCCTAGATTCCCTGATCGTACAGCCGTCAGCGCGTGACACCAAAAATTGATTGAAGTGCCCCATCGTTAAAGGCATAATTCCTAAAATGCACTTGGAGGAACCAAGAGACAAAGAGAGAGGAGGATTTTTTTCAGTCTTTTTCCATAGGGTGTAAGTGCAGCATAGCAATGTGTGTAAATACAATTGTTATAATCAGCAATATCTGAAAATAATATGCATAAAATGTCAATTTTTCCATGCTTTAAAAAATAATAACAAATAATAGCGACGTAAGGAATAAGTGGTAACGTGTGCTTTTCATCATAATCAGTCAAAATAATCAATTGTGTAATTATGTCATTTTTCTTTCATGCTGAAGTGTTGGGATCAGCACTTTATTATGCAAGCAGTGCTTTCCTGTTCACTACGGTAATGGAGAATAGTTAGTTGATATTCTTTAGATTAAAAAACAGTTTGAATAATAATGTCTTTTGTTTTTCGCACCATTTTGGATCGACTCCCACACCGGAAAAATCGCCAGTTATTTTCAGTCCATCATCTTCTCACATTCTTTTTCCTCACTCAGGCGTTTTACATAAACATTATCGGATGCTGGATCTGTATGATGTGGGTCCTTTCAGTCCCCGGCGCATGTTTTTTTTCTAAAAGAGTGGGGGAAAAAATGAGAAAAGACGTGAGCAAAGAAACCAAGAATGCGCAATTTAAGAAATGAAAGCCATATAATCCTATTCGTTAAGAACATTTAATTAGTATTTAAGCATTTAGCATTTCCATATTTTAAAATATGTGTTTTTCAAAGTCATCGGATTTTGTTTGTATTTACTTTTTACTCAACTTCCCAACAGCTGTGGAATTGGGGTTGTAAACTATGAAACTGTCTTTGAGGTTGTGAAATATTACTCTTTATCGCAATATAAGTTATTTGTATAGCAAGTACTGTAGCTATTAGTTATTAAAGATATGTGTGTACAAATAGTGCAGTGTGTGCTTTTAAATGTTAATAACTATTCCTACTGAGAGACACGTATAAACAGACAGACTGATAGATGGGCAGATGGATGGATGTATAGATGGACAGGTGGATGGATGAATGGATGGATGGATGGATGGATGGATGGATAGATAGATGGATGGATGGATGGATGGATGGATGGATGGATGGATGGACGGACAGACGGATGGACTGACAGACGGGCACCTCGCAGATAGGTAGTTAGATAGATCGATAGGTAGGTAGTCAGGCATGTGGGCAGACGGGTGGATAGATAGACAGACAGACAGATAGACAGGATAGGATGTTGTAGTGGATTTGGGAGTGTACTTGCAGAGATTTGTTCTCATTCCACCACAAGAGTGTTAATAAAGTGAATTACTAGTGTAAGATGAAGAGGTCTACAGTACAGAGAGTTTTTCAGTTCATCCCAAATCTCTTTAACAGGGTTTTTGTGTCTGCCAATTCAAGGGAATACATTTCTATACGCCATCCGGAGACAATTATGTTCCTTCGACAGTTTAGGAAAGAATGACGTCTGAATAACTGAACTAGTTTACCTTTAAACTAATAATTTAAACGGGTTTCATTTTGTATGCTTTCTATTTCTCCTTTAATATACGTGGGGGTGAGTGGAGGGGGTGTCAGAGTGTTTCAGAGCAACAGGTAAACAGGAGATACACTAAGTGAGACGGTCAGAGAAGACAGAAATAGATAGATATGGGGGGGGGAGACATGGAGGGGGCACTTGCAGAGACATGCAGACAGTAAGCGAGACATTGAGTGTGTGTACAGAGACACAGACAGACAGACAGACCGAGAGAGGTGACAGAGAGAATCGGAAAGACAGACTGACAGAGGTAGAAGAATGGAGAGAGCGAAAAGGGAAACGGCGAGAGAAACGGAAAGATAGATATAAATATTGAGAGACATATAAAGAGCGATGGAGAAGAAGAAATGCAGAGAGAGGGAGAGAGAGAGAGAGAGAGAGAGAGATGGATAAATATTCCTTGTTACTCCTTGTCATTATAGTGTCTATAGAATGAACTTTGACATTTTGTGTGTGTGTGTGTGTGTGTGTGTGTGTGTGTGTGTGTGTGTGTGTGTCCACAGAGTATGAAGAGTCGGATACAGAGATAAGTCGTCTAACTTCTCAGGGCTTCACCGGCTGCCTGTCAGTGGTCCAGTTCAACTCCATCTCTCCTCTGAAAGCAGCGCTGCTTTATCCACACACCAGTCCTGTTGCTGTCACAGGGACACTGACTGAGTCCAACTGCGGCTCGTCCTCGTCATCCAGTCCCTACGCTGCCGAAACCACCCACTCTCTGTCGGGTAACAACTCGCCACATCGCATCCATCTGATAGCCAAAGTTCCCTCCAACTCCATCCCTTTTCTCGCTCCCAAAAATGAATAAATAAATAAATAAAATGCCCAGGCGTCAGAACCGCGGTTCTTGTGGTAAATCTTTTCTTTAAAAAAGGAACAAATTAAACACAGCAGCAAACTGTAATCTTTAAAGCACACCCTCTGTGGCAGATACCGCAGCAAGCCGTATTTCTTTTCATGAATTTGTACCCACAATTCCTCTTTTAGTTCTGAGATAACTTTTCTTTAAAAAAAAAAAAAAACATGTTTAAACTCTGCCTACAGGCACTATTTTCATAAAATGTGGATTCTGTAACATTTCTTGAAGTATTAGGATTATCATCCTGCAGAAAGACAGAATTTGTAGATACAGTATTTTACCCATATATACCTCATCTGTCTTTGCTGCATTGCTGGATGCCACACAACCCCAAAACATCCACCGACATGCTTCACCTTTTGCTGATGATGTAATGATGTAGGCGTTGTCCTGATAGATACAGCAAGGAGCACGGATACGAAAACCCAGGAAGTGCATAAATGACAAATATATTGAAATATGTGCGTCAGGGTGGACCGATGATGAATGCTGAATAAAATAAGAATCGAAATAGAATGATTAATAAAATCTAATATGCAGAAAAACAAACGACAACATTTCCTGAACTCAATCTTTACCAATACCACTACCACCAGCGAACACACATATACACACACACACACACACACACATGTTACAATACCAATTATCTACCAACTGACCAGTGAACACAGTGATGGACATTCATCAATTCGTTACTGTACTCAAGAAGTGTCTCTGTATTTTAGTAAATTATTTCTATAAGGGCAGCTTTTTACTTCACAACACTTCACTTCCACTTCGCTGCTACGTTTTGTAAATTACATTTTGTGAAATTTCTTTTTGTTTATGAATGAATAATAAAAAAAAAACTCTCCATAACATCCAGGACCTTAATTGAAGTAGTTTTTGCGCTCTTGATCAGTTAAATAGCTATCAATCAATGTTTGAATCATTAATATCATTCTATTAATAGATTGGTAGAATGATCCACCAATCAGTGGGTTGATTAAGCAAGAGTCATGTGTCATAAAGGATAATAGAACCAGAATAGATCATATTACTTTGGATACTTAAATATATTTCATAGGCAAATACTTGTGGTAGTTGCATAAAAGGGAGCATTTTATGTTAATATTTTTAACGCAACTAAATTGTTTGTGCACTTCATCTACCACTGGTCAAATTTATTACAAAGGACAGAGCGAACTCAGAAAGCGCGTAAGTAGAAAAATCAGATTACAAAACAAATCTATTAAAGGCAAAAAAAGCGAGCTGGGGAGCTTCCGACCCCGACTTGTGACATCATCTCCAAAGAGGTGGGCATGGCTTCATGAGGCTGAAGTGCAGGAAGTTGGGGTTGAAGGTGGGATACAAAGCATAACACACAATGCAACCAGCAAGAATACATGCATGGGACATGTAGACAGAACGCATCTTGCTTATCTAGATGACTGCATTAGCATATGTCGTATGTTTACTCTGTGATCAGGTCGTAGATCAGATTTCCTGCTGATGCTTCCTTCCCTGCAGAGTTTGTGGAGTGGATTTCTGCGGAGTGCTGTTCTTGACCTACCTAAACCCCATGTCTGAACCTGTGTAAAGCATGCGATATGGAAAAATGTATTTATGGAAAATCAGGTCGTGAAATGGTAGAGAGTTAAAAAAAAAAATATATATATATATATATATATATATATATATATACACACTATAATTATACACAACACACACACACACACACACACACACACACACACACACACACACACGTTATTCATGAATTACAGTAAAAAATACACTCAACTATAGATACAAAGAAATGGTATGGAGGAGTGGATATATATATATATATATATTTCCCCCTATAGAGTTAAGAGTTAAAAACAGTGACCATAGCCCCGTGACAGCCTCCATGGCGATAATTAAATTAAGGCTCAAATGTGGCCAATCAGTTTATTAATCTGCATGCAAGGGAATTTAATTTGCATCCTCTTTCTTCTCCGGGTTCCCACTTTCATGCTTTACCGCCTCTCTGCACAGCCCCCTCGTGAATGCCGTGAGTATGATGCTATGTGTGTGTCTGTTCTTCCTCTTCTTTCCCTCTGCTGTAGATCATGTGGGTACTGTAGGAGAGCCCGTAGTCAATGCAATCAGCGGCGACTCGGCTTTGATTGGAGGTAACAGCTGTCTTAGTGCACTCTTTGCTCGTTTTTAAGCTGATGAGAAAATAAGTGTTCCGTCACAGAAACTGATTCTGTTTGCTTTTTTTTTTTCTTTTTCTCATTTCCTCTACGCCTTTAACACCTTTACATGTCCAAGGAGGACTGCTAATGCTGCTCCGGCAATATTATCGACTCAAAACATACATATAGGTGATTTTAGTGTTAAAGAGGGGGAGGGTAAAAACCCCAGATTGGCGAGGAAACGGCATCTTGGACATTTGTTTTTGTTTTTGTTGTTTTGTTTTTTGCATTTTTTTGGTAAGGAGTCTCCAGTTCCAGAGGAGTTTCCATTGCCACCTCTAAGAGGCTTTTTTTTCAATAACGACAAAATAGTTTATTCTTCTCAAAACACAGCAATTATTTCTTAAATCACAGCACGGCATACTTTTATGTATTCTGGGATTCCCGTGAAACAAATCCATCCCTGTTCTTCCTTACGTTAGACCAGATGTTTTCCCCCCAGCCTCTGTCACGCTTCATTTTTTTTAACATGTGTAAATATCCAGATTGTTATTGCTACCGAGTAAACCGTCTGCCGTCCGCTTTTATCGTAAATAGCACTGGAGACTCCTTCCATAAAATGTTTTCATATCGATTATATGGCAATTTATTCCATGTGATTTTTATATGTTAATCTGAAATGTCCACGCTACAAGTCGTTTATGTCCAAACGATCATGTTCTTTATTATAAAGAAGCATGGATTGTTTATATATATATATATATATATATATATATATATATATATATATATATATATATATATATATTTTATATATTATTTTTTTTTTTTTTTTTTTTTTACAACGCAATGCTAGATCCGGTTGTATTATGGACACCAGGGATGTGTTTATGTGTTTTGTCGTCAAAGAGTCCACAGACAGATGCAATTGCAGGTCTGCGACATTTGGCACACGACTGAGGAATCGAACCCCCGACCCTAGAGATGTGAGGCGCTAACCTTCTAACCGCTAAGCCACCACTCCAAAATGTGTTTTGATTGAAATACAAATAAAATAAATAAATAAATAAATAAATAAAAAGGCACGGATCAACCTATCAATAAACAGAGTGGGCATGTAGGCAAGGTGCTGACAGAAACAGGAACGACACAGGTCAGAATATCAAAATATCGAGGCAGGTGAATCATCTGCTTGGTAAATATCAGCCGAACAGGAATAAATATGAACGATTGTTTAAATTGCACTTGAACTGCCAGGGGGAATATATATATATATATATATATATATATATATATATATATATATATATATATATATATATATATATATATATATATAGGTGACCTTGATCGGTGACTCTCAGAATATAAATGGCATTTTGCAGTGGCATCTACATTTAAATACAGCAGTAAAGGTTGGAATTTGGAGTCATTCATACAGCTATGATCAGCCGTTGTTGAAATAACCTCTCGTTTTATATTGTTCTTCAGATTTATTCTGGTTTATTGTTAGATTCTAATAGTCAGCATTAGGTGCCGTTTTCTTTTCTTTTCACGGGCCCGGGGTAAAGCCAAATAAATCGTTTGTTTGTTGTGTAGCGCTCGTAATATTGGATATCATCACAAAATCAGCTTTACAGAAATAAATAGATGAAAAAAAATATACATCAATTCATAAAAATCTTCCTATAACGGTAGCTAATGAGCCAAAGAAAAAACTGTGTGAGACTGTATAAGGAAGAAACGTGGAGAGGTATCGGCATTATGTCCCAGTGTAGTGCAATTAAAGACACGGGGTGATGAGTAGAAGCTGGACAGAAGCTGTTGTGTATCTGGTATTCTAACTGGTCGAAGGTGGACAAAGGCCAAAACACCAAAACAACAAACAAAAGACTCTTTCAAGAACAGAAATAAATTATATATATTTGTACCATTAAACTCAATTTACATTAACATGCATGTTTGACCCTATATATATATATATATATATATATATATATATATACATAGAGAGAGAGAGAGAGAGAGAGAGAGATAGATAGATAGACACTTTATTGGATGTCTCCTGGTTGCATCATCTATAGGAGGAGGGTGTGGCTTTAGATAACTGGAACACAATATCTATTCATCATAGCTTCTTCATTCATGAGGTTATTAAAAGCATCCTTCTGTTCAGTAAAGACTAGTGGGGGAATGTCCGCTAGCGAAAAAAGTAACTCCTACATAATTCCTAGAAAATGCAAAATGTCATTTATTTAAAGAAGTAAACATGGTAAGAACTCTGTTACAACTGAAACCGTGTGTTCCAGACTACAAAACCATTGCAATTCATGGAGTAGCAGCGCTCAGCTTCCACCTCCTGCTACATCACACAAACCCCTGCATGTGTGAATTTCACATAACAGAACACTCTTTTTTTATTCTTCCTTTCCTAATAAGCCTCCTGACCAGTTCCAATCAAGCCTTTAACAGCAAGAACAAATAGCACACAACAAAAACCCCAGATGCGCCACACTTCACATCTACTTAAATAGAAAAAAGTTCCCAAGAACGCCAAAATGAATTTTTTTTTCCCCACATTTTTTTTTAAAGAAACTATTTGCTGATTTGACGTCCTTTTTTTTCCTTGCCATCTTCAAATATAATTTCCTTGAGTGGAGTAATGTGGCATTAAATTAAAGCCCGAGATGTATTTTTGGGCCACTTCAATTAGACGGCTCTTTTTACCTCGCGTAATTGCGTGCTGCTGCCTATCAAAACCCAAGTGCTGAGGAGACGCTACCTTCTGACAGGACATCCAGCTGTTCCATTCTGAAAGAAAAGACGAACGAGGAAAAAAAGGAAAAAAAGATAGAGATGTTTAATTACATCAGATTTATCCGTATTGATCAGATTTCTAGCAAAATGAACATTCAAAATTACCTCATTATCTGCGTTTAAAAAAGAATCTGTTCAATCTAGTTGCACTGTCAATAAAATTGTGAACTCACTGTCATTATAAAATAAAATAAATAAATAAATTTAGTGGTTTGGTGGTTAGCACGTTCGCCTCACACCGCCAGGGTCCGGGTTCAGTTCCCATGTGTGTGTGGAGTTTGTATGTTCTACCGGTGCCTCAGGGGGTTTTTCTCCGGGTTCTCCGGTTTCCTCCCGGTCCAAAAACATCCACGGTAGGTTGATTGGCACCTTGGAAAATTGTCCCTAGTGTATGAATGTGTGTGTGAGTGTGTGTGTGTGCCCTGCGATAGAATGGCATTCCATCCAGGGTGTTTCCTGCCTTAATGCCCATAGACGCCTGAGATAGACACAGACTCCCCGTGACCCGAGGGAAGATCGGATAAAGCGGTAGAAGATGAACGAATGAATGAATGAAATAAATAAACACATCCCAGCCTCACAGTAAGGCCGTTAGGAGAAGGCACTTGGACCATTGAAGGGAGATGTATAATAGCAAAGGAGATTTTATGGCTTTAATAAAGCCTTATGTAATCACTACAGGAGATCTTTTAGATGTTTAGATGTTTTGATGTTCTCCTGCTCCTATCACATTGTTGCGCTCATATTTGACTAGTGCGTTTTTTTTTCTTTTTCCCCAGGCGTCATTGCCGTCGTGATATTTGTGATCCTCGCCTGCCTGGCCGTCATGGCGCGCTTCTTCTACAGGCGGAAAGAGACGTTCCAGACCCCGGAGTCGAAAGGGGCTAAAGAGGAGGACGGCGAAACGGCGTTGAACGAAAACCACGGCACGCACGGCGCGATCAGCGAAAGCCAAAAAGAGTACTTCATATGATGTTTCCTTTTCTGTGCCGCTCAGACTTTCAGACTAATCCAGTATGGCGCAGGACACAAACAGCTTCGTGCTATGATGTTGGACTCTTTCGGGAAAAGATGTTGGCAAAAACACCCAAAAACACCCTTTTTTTTTGTTTGTTTGTTTGTTTGTTTGTACATAGGCTGGAAAGATCCACAATTTGCCACAAAATAACCGTGTTTCTAATATGTGTACAATGATCTTCATTGACTGTAA
>JACRUU010000028.1:13991763-14009263 GCA_030449085.1 Kryptopterus vitreolus
TTAAGGCAGGACACACACACACGCACATTCATACACTAGGGACAATTTTCCAAGGTGCCAATCAACCTACCGTGCATGTTTTTGGACCGGGGGAAGAAACCGGAGAACCCGGAGAAAAAAAAAACCCCTGAGGCACGGGGAGAACATGCAAACTCCACACACACATGGCCGAGACAGGACTCGAACCCGGACCCTGGCGGTGTGAGGCAAACGTGCTAACCACCAAGCCACCGTGCCCCCGCCAAGTGGCTCCTTCTCGTAGCCAAATCGGACTTATTTTGTCATGTGAGTATTAACACAGGGAATAAAGTGTGAAGTGTTTTAGCGATACTTGTTAGAATATATGGGCAGAAGGTTTCAGATACTAGACCATAAAATATATATTTTTTTTAATAATTTTTTTTTTCAAATCCACTTTTTGTTTTCATTTGCATTTGATTTTGGAGTGGATATTCGTAAAGTCAGGTACTGATGTACGGTGCTTTAGGAAGCATGCATTGCAATTCATCCCCTTGAGTTCTTTTGCAAGTTTTTTTCATTTTTGTTCTGTGTAAATGTATTTAAAAAAGTATTCTAAACTTTTATCTATGTCAAAATGTCCTGTAAGCCAATCCCTCTCGACCTCTCCTGATTGTGATGTGATTTTTAAACATTTTGAAGGAAAGGAAAATTCATTCATTCATTCATTCATCTTCTACCGCTTTATCCGATCTTCCCTCGGGTCACGGGGAGTCTGTGTACCTATCTCAGGCGTCTATGGGCATTAAGGCAGGATACACCCTGGATGGAATGCCAACCCATTGCAGGCACACACACACTCACACACATTCATACACTAAGGACAATTTTCCAAAGTGCCAATCAACCTACCGTGCATGTTTTTGGACCGGGAGGAAACCGGGAGGAAACCGGAGAACCCGGTGAAAAAAAAAAACCCTGATGCACGGGGAGAACATGCAAACTCCGCACACACATGACCGAGACGGGATCCTGGAGGTGTGAGACGAACGTGCTAACCACTAAATCACCATGTCTCTATGGCTTGCTCAGTTGGGCACACTTAATTGTTTAGAATTTTGTTAAGTTTGTTTCTGTGTGTTAATTATTATTATTTTTTTATTATTATTTATTTTTTTTATTATTATTATTATTATTATTGTAAATCTGCTTTGACACAATCGTTATTGTTAAAGCGATATATAAATAAAGGTGACTTGACTTAAATTGATCTATTAGTGATCAGTTAACACTTGCTGCTATTTGGTCATCATATGTTTACACTATAATTCCTATAGTAAAAAAGAAAACACACCTTTGTGGCTGAATGGGCACAAACTTGTTTTTGTGCTGATTGTTATTTTGAGACATTTTGAAATGTGTCAAAAGGAAAATGGAGAGAATACGTCACCTTTAGAGCAATTTAACCTTGTTACCCTCAAATCACAACCATCCAAACACAATCAGTGTGTGCTTTGATTTGGGTATAATGTCAGACTTTGCGGTTTAATGAAATGAAAGTTCTACCAGCAACTTTACCTCTTCCATCTTTCCACTTCCATCTCTCCGTCTGTCTTTATGCCACGGCGAGCCTCTTAAAATGCAGAGGCAAACCCGTCTGTTTGCTTCTTCCGTATTTGGAACATAATCAAGTGTATCGGGAAATTAAGCATGCACTTTGTCGTGACCTTGACTCGACGGGAACGCGAGTCGTACGACGCTGAAGGTTTATTTTCTCTTAGGAGATGGCAACCGGCCGGCGATTATTAGCAGTGATTTGGTTATTAACAGGCCTGTCACACATTTAAAGGCATTTCATCTGGTCCGAGGTTTTATTCAAATCCCCTCCTCCGTACACTGAGACTAATTGGTCCTGATGAAGGAGGATGATGAAACGGGCGCTCGGTTTTTAATGTGGAGGGGGATTCAGATGAAAGTTCCTCTTCAAGCGTTACACCAAATATCTGCCTGCATTCCAGGTGGTAAGGTTATAAAATGTCAAAATAGAAATATAGTTGAAACTTGAACCTATATATATATATATATATATATTATATATATATATATATATATATATATATATATATATATATATATATATTTTTTTTTTTTTTTTTTTTATTTAAAGTAAAGTATACTTTATTTTAAGTAAAGTAACTGATTACATTTGATTATTTTCATTTGTCCACTAGGTGGCACTTTAAGTTAACATTCTAAGAAATAAAGTTTCAAATCCTCGGTTCTTTTTTTGAGCTGCATCAGAGTCAAACTGTGGACGGAGGGTGGTGGTGGGTGTTGGGACGTGTTGGGGGTGTTGGGGGGTGTTGGATTGTGCTGGCGAAATTTTTGTCGAGCAGTGGGGGACGCTTTGGGATTTGTAATCTTTAACATTTACATAAGTAATTTAATTACAAGTTTTTTCTCAGTAACTGTAATGGATTGCTTTTTTTTTGTCATTCGATTACGTCACGCCGTTACATGTAACGTCCCCAATACTGTATATAACACTTGTGAGTGATTGTGCTGCTTTACACCTCGATTACGTAAACGTAACAGATGTAAAAGTGGTATCTAAATCAAGTCACACACAGGAGAACATCACTATGAGAATTTATAGAAGCTGACTCCAATGATTTAGTATTTTGTAAATTAATGATGCATCAAAAGATCTCATCATTTGATTGGGTTACGCTCTAACGACCCACTCGTTCTGTCTCCGCATTGTCTACATTATTTATCTTATTTTCTTCTAGTCTTACTACACTACATTATATAGTAGCTGTAAAAATGATACAGGATGTCTTAGGTGCATAAAAATGTTCCCTTCAATTGAACTATGACCCGAACCTGTTTCACCATGACAATGTTCACAAAATAGTCTCCATAGTCTCGACATAGTTTACACGGACTTCGAGTAGAAGACCTTGAGTGACCTGCAACAGCTCCTGCAGAAGACAGGAGGTTATCATTACACCACATAATCCTAAATAGGAAAGCACACACTTATGTACTTAAGGTCTCTCATGGTCAGGTGTCCACAAACTGTCTGTTTTGTTATGTATATAGTCCATGTTTACCGAACAGAGGAATCTGGGAAAGAAATCGATCAGTGTCTTTTCAACCTTAGCATTGTCAGCTAAACCGGAGGACATTTCCTGTTTCCTGTTTACACTGGTGGCCGACAAATAGATCACACGCTGAGTCATACTATGAATGTTAACGTCTGCTTACACTAGGTCTGAATTAGCCTTCGGTGCCGGTCCAAAGCTAGTCATTTTTGGCTGTTTAAACACTTGCATGTTCCTAGCAAAGAATCACTACTCATGGAAGGGGTTTTGTTCTATTGTTTAATTGTGTAGAAGAAAAAAAAACACACAATCACAGAAATGTCACAAAACTAGTTTCATTTCAATATTCCAGTTTCCTGTTTGTTTTTGCACATTCCATAAAGGATAAAAATATATGGAATCACACAATTCTGAGGAAAATAGTGTGGGGTCAATTGCACCAATAGTACGTTGCCGCACCACCTCTGGCTTTTATTCATTCATTCATCTTCTACTGCTTTATCCGATCTTCCCTCGGATCACGGGGAGTCTGTGTCTATCTCGGACGTCTATGGGTATTAAGGCAGGATACACCCTGGATGGAATGCCAACTCATTTCAGGACACACACACACACATTCATACACTAGGGACAATTTTCCAAGGAGTCACGGGGAGTCTGTGCCTATCTCAGGCGTCTATGGATGGAATGCCAACCCATTGCAGGGCACACACACTCACATTCACACACACATTCATACACTAGGGACAATTTTCGGAAGTGCCAATCAACCTACCGTTAATGTTTTTGTACCGGGAGGAAACCGGAGAACCCGGAGAAAAAACCCCTGAGGCACGGGAAGAACATGCAAAATCCAAACACACATGGCCGAGACGGGAATCGAACCCGGACCCAGGAGGTGTGAGGCGAATGTGCTAACCACTAAGCCACCATGCCCCTCCTATGGATTTTATAATGGCTTGAATTCTCTGAAACATGGGTTGAAGTGTCCACAAACAGTATTCTTCATCAATCCACCGACTTCCAACTTTCTCTTATTGCAGACGCTCGGTCAGCTTTGCAGGTTTGCCGTGGACCATTTTCTTTCGTTTCCACCATAGATTTTCAATTGGATTGAGGTCCCGACTAATTGCAGGCCATGCCATTGACATTATAGGTCTCGCTTGAAGGAATGTTTTCACAGCTGTTGCCATCTGGCACGATGCATGATCATTCCCATAAATGATGTCATCACCAAACATCCTTTCAGCTGATGGAAAAAGAAAAACGTGTCCAAAATCTCAATATAAACATGTGCATTTATTGAGGATGTAATGACTGTCGTCTCATCCCATGTTTTTACCTACAACCACATATTATTAAGGATTGTGGAAATTTGGAACCTTTATACATGTTCTAATTTGTAATGATACAATTTTTGTGACAGTCTATAAATTTCGTTGGAAACAAAAAGTCCTGCCCAATCCAGATTCATGATTCATAATTAATATCAGTGTTGGGAAGTATCCAGTTACATGTAACAGTGTTACATAACCAGTACAAAATAAAAGTAACAGTAATTCGTTACAATTACTGAGAAAAAAATTTAATTAAATTACAGTTCCTTTTGAAAATGTGAAAGATTACAAACCCAAAAGACCCCATCGCCCACAGCCATCAACAACATGATCCTGATGCAGTTATAAATATCAATATAACCTACTTTTTCAGAAGGTTTGACATTTTTTCCCCTTAGAATGTTAACTTAAAGTGCCACCTAGTGGACAAATGAAAGTAATCAAAAAAGTAATTGAAAAGTTACACTACGTATTACATTTTGAATAGGGTACATTTGTAATCTGTAACCTATTACATAACACTGCTTAATATCACTCACATCCAGTCATCCACAGTCCATGATTGATTTTCTTTAGCCCACAGAAACCTTGTTTTTGTCTGTTTAGATGTTAAGGACGAGATGGTGGTAGCCCAGTGGTTAAGGTGTTGGACTCTGGACCGGAAGATCACGGGTTCAAACCAAACTACCACTAGTGGGCCCATCAGCGAGGCCCTTAACCCTCAGTTGCTCAGTTGTACGTCGCTCTGGATAAGGGCATCTGCCAAAATACTGTAAATGTAATGATGGTTTTTCTGTATGCAAATCCCATTTTTTAGCGATTTCTTACAGTTCGGTCACAGACATTGCCTCCACTTTCTGCCTATTTGTTTTATTTGTTTTGTTGTGCATTTACTGTTTTCATTAATGTAAGTTTTCTATCTTGGTGTCTTCCAACAAATTAGAACAAGCATGTTAATGGAATCTAGCAAAAATGATTGTCTATAGCTTGTTTGGAAGCCGGGGTCAGAACGCAGGCTTCCGCCATGATGCGTCGCCCCCTGGAGCACAGATGGTTAAGGGCCTTGCTTATGGACCCAAGACTGGCAGCTTTGTGATACAGGGGCCAATCATTAGCCCAGCTCCTTAAACCACTAAGCTACACCCTCTCCTCCACAGAGGTTAAAGAATTTACATGTGAACTCTTTTACAGAACTGTACGTTTACAAACTATCACTGCTTCTATAATATTCAGTACAATTACATGATATGGACAGCAGTTTGTGGACACTGGACACCTCAATTTCAGTGCTTTCTGAACATTCCGTTCCCCAATTAGTCCCCAAGTGCTTGTATAATATCCTCCACTACTCTGGGCAGATATTCCACTGGATTCTGGAGTGGAGATTTCGGCTCATTCAGTCACAGGGGTGTGAGTGAAGTCAGACATTGGTGTAGCGTGAGGAGGCCTGGGGTGCAGTCAGTGATCCAGTCCATCTCAAAGCTGTTCAACAGGGTAATAATATCAATAATAAATCACCTCGATACTAATCGTGATACATCATTTGTTTTAGTTACTCTTCAATGCCATCTTGCTTGTCTTGCAGTCCTCGCGTCTACTCTGCTCTCCCCAGAAGCCTTTTCAGGGTTTCATATACCTCACTATGCTGGGAGTCCTATAACTTATTTAAGGCAGGTAGGGAGCAGCTGATCGTAGAATTATATCACACTGTAAGCAGGGGAGTAACAGAATATCCAAACCAGTGCTGCCAATGGGCTTTGAAAAACATGATCGGAATAATAATAAGCCTTAAGTTTTGTGTTCTTCCGTCACAATCGTGTCAATGGGCAAAAGTGACACGTTACAAAAGCCATGAAATTAAATATAGCATGTAAAATAGGCAGAGAGATAAAAAATAATAAGGGGATTGAAGCTTCAAAATAATATTTTGGGGGACTGTTTGTGTCGGTTTCAAATGTCTAATGAATAAAATGATTCAAACGAGAGTAGCTCTCAAAGCAGGGTTTAGTGAAGGATAGCCAGGAGCTCTGAGGATGTTTTAAAATAATATTTATAATTTTGGGTCTTTTTTACTTCTGCAATTAATTCTGTAATTGTTTACATTAAATGGGTTTAACTCACAGCCAGTACAACTCAAAAGGACGTTTCATTTGTTTTAATGGCGCTATAGTTTAATGAAATTTCATCTTAATGCTAGATTAATTCCTGGAAATAAAATATAACAAATCATAAAAAATAGCCAAAATAGCCAAAATATTGCTATGCATATATATATATATATATATATATATATATATAGATATATATATATATATATATATATATATATATATATATATGAAGTTATTGTCTTATGCAGCTGTACAGAATATTTACAATGACCGGTATATTAAATATAGGTTTTATTAAATGTGTCGCAGTTTGACTATATTACAGGGCATCCCGTGCAAAAGGATGTTTTCATGTTTAAAGCCTAAGATTAATAGCGCTTGTGTGAAAGTAGCTTTACTATCTGTATGGTACTGTGGTTTTGCTCATGCTGATCGCTATCAATGCATCGCCTCTGGCTGTCATTTGACTGCCTGCAGCTTTTACGCTGAACGCCTCAATTTGGGATGACGCTGTAAATATCTTCGAGTCTTGAGCTCAAGGACATCACGGGAAGAAAGATATTAGAAGAAAGTTCCGGTGTTGCTCAGAAATGGATCAAATGGATAGACATTTGGATGGATGGATGGTTGGATTGAGGGTTGGATGGATTGAGGGTTGGATGGATGGATGGATGGATGATGGAGGGTTGGATGACTGGATGAATGGAGGGTTAAATGGATGTATGGATGGAGGTTTGGATGGCTGATGGAGAGTTAGTATGACTGGATGGATGGAGGGTTGGATAGCTGGATGGATGATGGAGTGTTGGATGACTGAATGGATGGAGGGTTGGATGGGTGGATGACTGGATGGATGGTTGGAGGGTTAGATCACTGGATGGATGGATGATGGTGAGTTAGATGATGGGATGGATGGAGTGTTGGGTGGATAGATGATGGACAGTTGGATGACTGGATATATGGAGGGATGGATGGATGACGGACAGTTAGATGTCTGAATGGATGGAGGGTTGATGGATGGAGGGATGATGGAGAGTTGGATGACTGGATAGACGGAGGGTTGGATGTATGGATGATGGAGAATTGGATGGAGGGTTGATGGATGGAGGGATGATGGAGAGTTGGATGACTGGATTGATGGATGATGGACAGTTTGATGACTGGATAGACGGTGGGTTGGATGGATGGATGATGGAGAATAGGATGACTAGATGGATGGAGGGTTGGATGATGGATGATAGATAGTGAGATGACTGGATGGATGGATGATGGAGAGTTGGATGACTGGATGGAAGGTTGGATGGATGGGTGGAAGGATGATGGAGAGTTAGATGACTGGATGGACGGAGGGTTGGATGGATGGAGGGTTGGATGGATGGATGATGGAGAGTTAGATGACTGGATGGATGATGGGCAGTTAGATGACTGGATGGATGGAGGGTTGTATGGATGGATGATGGAGAGTTGAATGACTGGATGGATGGAGGGTTGGATGAATGGATGATGGAGAGTTAGATGACTGGATGGATGGATGATGGACAATTAGATGACTGGGTGGATGGAGGGTTGGATGGATGGATGGATGGATGATGGAGGGTTAGATGACTGGATGGATGGATTATGGAGAGTTGGATGGATGGATGATGGAGAGTTAGATGACTGGGTGGATAGATGATGGACAGTTAGATGACTGGATGGACAGAGGGTTGGATGGATGGAGGGTTGGATGGATGGATGACTGGATGGATGGAGGGTTGGATGGATGGATGATGGAGAGTTGGATGACTGGATGGATGGATGATAGATAGTTAGATGACTGGATGGATGGATGATGGAGAGTTGGATGACTGGATGGATGGAAGGTTGGATGGATGGATGGAGAGTTAGATGACTGGATGGATGATGGACAGTTAGATGACTGGAGGGATGGAGGGATCAATGATAGATGGAGAGATGGAGGGATGGATGGATGGATGATGGCAGATAGGATGAATATTTTAAGTTGAATCCATTTGAATCCATCAACAAATATCAACATTTTCTCATAATTTAGAAAATAGATAGAAAATATAAATCCACATTTTTATCACCAGTCGAAAAGTCACATAAATACAGAAACTCTCGCATCAAAACTCTGCTGTACTTTTGCATTATAAACAATAAATAATATTCAGCAAATTTACCGGAAAACACTCAGTAACACAATACAGCCGAACGCAAAGCCGACTTACAGTAATAATGCAGAAATTGTTTACGACACAAAGTTATTCCCGTTATTTTCTTAAGTCATAACATCCATAACAGTTTATTTCCTCAGCAGCTCATTATCTCTCTCTCCTGGATTAAGCGCAGTGGTTAAGGCGCTGGTTTATTGATTAGAAGATCAGGAGTTCAAGCCCCAATAATGCCCAGTCTGACGCTTGTGTGCTTTTTGAGCAAAGCCCTTAAACCCTCTGCCCTCCGGGGGTGCTGTATCTTGGATGACCCTGTGAACCCCAGCTTCATAGCATCACTTGGATATGCAAAGAAAGAATTTCACCATGTGCTATAATGCGTATGTAAGAATTATTAGCTTCACCACACAATTATTTGGAACAACAACAAATACTGTATACATTCATTCATTCATATTCATTCGTTCATCTTCCAGAGAAAAAAACCCAGAGGCACGGGGAGAACATGCAAACTCCACACACACATGTCGGAGACGGGAATCGAACCCGGCGAACGTGCTAACCACTAAGCCACCGTGCCCCTCCTACTGTATACATTCATTCATTCATTCATCTTCTACCGCTTTATCCGATCTTCCTTTATCCGGGTCACGGGAAGTCTGTGCCTATCTCAGGCGTCTATGGGCATTAAGGCAGGATACACCATGGATGGAATGCCAACCCATCGCAGGACACACTCACACACACACATTCATACACTAGGGACAATTTTTTAAGGTACCAATCAACCTACAGTGCATGTTTTTGGACCGGGGAGGAAACCGGAGAACCCGGAGAAAAACCCCCTGAGGCACGGGGAGAACATGCAAACTCCACACACACATGGCCGAGACGGGAATCGAACCCGGATGCGGGCGGTGTGAGGCAAACGTGCTAACCACTAAACCACCGTGCCCTACATTTTTCCTTTAAATATGTTCAAATATTAATGTTAGAACATTCAAATAAATAACAGTAGAAGCCTCAGTCTGTCTGTCCAATTAGAATCACGAATGCACCTGCGCTGTAGTATAAAGCATTATCGCAATAATTCTGTGTACACATCATGTAACGAAGTAACGAATCACTGCTGAATCACTGCTCCTGTTCTTGTTTAGGTGCCACCTTTATTGACCTCCATAAATTCTTTTGGAAATGAGGAAACAAACAAAATGGTCTCCCGGCTCAGAGGTCACAGAGGTGCATGTTGAGCCCTGTGGTGCAGTGCAGGCTATTCACCTGCCGGCTGAGTGAAATAAATTGGCGTTACGTGATTATAAGAAATCCTTTAAATGAATCTGTGCTCATGCAGAAATGGATGGCTGGTGATAATGTGAAACGATTCATCCAATCCGAGAATGACTCCATATGTCACCTCAAAGACCATCCAGGGTCTATTATATGATAATTGGATCACTTGTCTTCCTGATGAATCTTTCTTTTTTTGGACATTTTCCCAATCAGTGCTATAGAACATGACCAAGTGTCACATATAGCCTGCTAGTGATGGTATTGTCTCAGCACGATTCCTGGATTACTATTTTTATTAAGTTTACATACACAAAACTTACGATATGTACTTACGATATGTTAAACAGCCTACGTATTGTTGAGGGAGGCGGTAACTCAGTGTTTTAAGGTGCTGATCGGAAGGTCGCGGTTCGAGTGACCTGTTTACTGTTTATTAACAGTAATCCCTTCCAGGTGGTGGAATTATTAATTTAACCAGCCTTTAAACAGCATTTGGCAGACGCCCTTATCCAGGGCGACATACAAATGAGCGATTGAGGGTTTGGGCCTTGCTCAAGGACCCACTAGTGGCAGCTTGATGGTGGTAGTGGGGTTTGAACCCTTGATCATACACCTTCACCACTGGGTTACACACCTGCATATTTTTACTATTTATTTTTTACTATTTTTATATTTATTTTTTTGCATAAATAAACAAATCTATTAATGGTTAGTGGTAAAAGCATAGAAGTTGCCTGTGTGAATCCGGTTTCCCCCTGCAATAGGTGAGTTGTGCTGAAAAGTGGGTTGAGGAAGATTGTGTAGGATTGTGATTGCTTACAAAGAGTGTGGCGAGGTGTGTTGTAAGGAAGGAGTGAATGTAGGGGCGGTAAAGCTCCCTGGTGCTTCACAGCACCTGAAAAATTGCTTATGGTGAGTTTTTGTTTTGTTTTACTTCTTTTACTGTGTCTGTGTGTGTGTGTGTGTGTGTGTGTGTGTGCGCTTCCTGATGTGCATAATTTTCATAATCCCTACGGTCGCACCATCCAACACCTTCCACAGTGCTTAAGTTAATTCTTTCAATTCTTTCTTTGCATATCTTGGCTTGTTTTATTTTTTGGAAAGCTGGCATCAGAGCGCAGGATCATCCATGATACAGCACCCCTGGAGCACAGAGGTTTAAGGGCCTTGCTCAGGGACCCAACGGAGGCAGTTTGGCTATACCCGGCCTGGAACTCCGACCTTCCGATCAGTAGCACAGCGCCTTAAACCACTGAGCCACACCCCTCCCTGAAAAAGTATTACATTAAGATTATGTTGATGGATAGATCAACAGCTTAAGATATTCATCCAACCCTCCATCATCCATCCATCCATCCATCTATCCATCCAACCCGCCATCATCCAGTCATCCAACCCTTACATCCATCCATCCAACCCTCCATCCAGTCATCCAGCCCTCCATCTTTCCATCCATCCATCTATCCATCCAAACCCCCATCCATCCAACCCTCCATCCATCCATCCATCCATCCAGCCAACCCTCCATCATCCATCCAAACATCCATCCAGTCATCCAACCCTTACATCTATCCATCCAACCCTCTATCCATCCAGTCATTCAACCCTCCATCATCCAACCATCCAACCCTCCATTCAGTTTGCACCTTTATAGAGGTACATGATTTAACCAGAGTAATTTTGTTCACTTTGAACAACTCTTGAACAAGCTCTTTTCTGAGCAGTTTTTCACCTCCAGCAGCAGCAGCCGAGAGATATTAAAAAAGGACTTACGGAAGCACAAGGAAACAAACCAAGACTTGAACCTCCTCTGACATACATTCAGAGAGTTAGAGGCCTTGGCCCACTGACCCTGAGAGAAAGTGATATATTTTAGTGATATATTTAAACCACCTGCTGCTGGATTTACCATAATGTGTGTAGAGGACGTTTTGGGGTTTTATCCTATATTTGAGAGTTTTTCCTTGTTCAGATCTCAAGGACATGTACAAGAGAAATGTCTTTCATGTGCGCTTGCATTTTAGTTCAGTCCAGAGGTAAAGATTTAAACTGTTACTATTCCACATTCAACAACCTTCAAAGTGTCATCACTCCACACCCTGAATTGCTCAGTGGATTTAATCTGGAACTGCTCACTTGTTTGAAGCTTGATTTGAGTCTTGTCTCAGATTATGTATTTGTTTTTGTTAAATGCTGCGTGCATTTGTTTATAAATGTTTATTTATTCATTCATTCATCTTCTACCGCTTTATCTGATATTCCCTCGGGTCACGGGGTGTCTGTGCCTATCTCGGGCGTCTATGGGCATTAAGGCAGGATACAACCTGGATGGAATGCAAACCCATCGCAGTGCACACACACACATTCACACACTACGGACAATTTTTCCATGTACCAATCAACCTACCTTGCATGTTTTTGGACTGGGGGGGGGGGGGGGCCGGAAAACCCGGAGAAAAATCCTCCTGAGAGGACAGGAATCGAACCTGGATCCTGGAGGTGTGAGGCGAACGAGCTAACCACTAAGCCACCGTGCCCCTTAAATGTTTATTTCTTTGTCTGATATTTTTTGTTTCCTGGAAGAGTTCTGAAATGATATATAAACAACTCTCGATAGAGAAGATTAAATTGTCAGTTCAAATGGCTCAGTGGGTTCAGGTTAATAGCTCTAAGAATGCTTGTATAAAGGTATACCCTAAGGCATTTGTTGTTGTGTTTTTTGTTACCAATAATTTCTCCCAGCTCATAATAAATGAATGAATCTTCTTCCTCTTTCACGCCAACTACCTGCATGGTTTCCTTCACCACAACCATAAACCTCCTCCTTGGCCTTCTTCTTTTCCTGCTTCCTGGAACCTCCATCCTCACCATTCTTTTATCTATATTTATATCCCATGTTCCACCTCTGCACATGCCGAGGAAGCAGAGGGTTTTTGGCTCGGCAAGAAACACCAGGGCCTACAGGAACAATGCAACAACACTCAGGGATAGATCGCCAGCCACTGCCTCTTCAACCCAGTGATTTGTCCCACGGGATAAGTCCATTATCTGGACACTCTGTGTGGAGATCAGGAAGGAAGATAGGTCCTGGTGTGGGTACACCCCGGCCCCCCCCCCCCCCCCCCCCCCCCCCCCCCCCGCCCCCTCCATCAGAGACATAGAGGTGCTTTTTTCGAAGAAGCGTTCACCGTGAGCACATAGACACGCCGTCTCCCTCGAGGGTCGACTTAGCATGCTTCCCAGCAAGTTATACACAAAGTGTGTATATCCTCACCAGCACCGTTAGAGTGTTAGAAACAATAAATACATTTTTAAAAGTATAAACAAATTTAGGTAGCTGTTGTTATTATTATTATTATCATGATAATTTAGTAGTAATAGTAGTGGCAGAAGTAACAGACACTGGAACGTACACTGGTCACTTTACACTGGACATTTTACACTGGTCACTTTTCACCGGACACATTACACTTCACTTTACACTGGTCACTTTACACTACACACATTACACAAGTCACTTTACACTGGGCACTTAACAATGGGCACTTTACACTAGTCATTTTACACAGAATCCAATACACTGAACACTACATTAGATACTTTACATTGGTCAATTACACTGGATACTTTACACTTCACTTTAAACTGGACACTTTACACTTGTTACTTTACACTGGACACTTTACACTTCGCTTTACACTGGACACTTCACACTGGACACATTACACTCTACACACTATTTTTATACTTTTTTTTATAAAGATATCTTATTTTTATTTATATTTTTATTCTATTTTCTTTTTCTTTTCGAATCGACATTTATTTATAACATCTGCACTTTTTTCTCTTTCTTTCCGTTACGTTTCCATGCAGGACGGCCGTAAAAAGCATTTCACTGCATGTCGTACTGTGTGTGTATGTGTATGTGATGAATAAAATTAAAATTACATTTTTTTGGGAAGTAACTGTGCAGAAAGCGTTTACAGTGGTGTTCTGATCCCACAATCATAACCTGGTCTATCTATTATTATCCAATCCACAATCCTTTTTTTTTTACTTCTTTAAATCCCTTTATTTTAGACAGTTTACTAGAAGAAACATATATTATGTGAACATTTGCCACCTTCATTCATTTATTACGGATAAAGATTTGTCTCGGGCCTGGTGGACTTTTATAATTATAGTCTCCATTATCCTAAAATCAATTGAATGGAAGACGTACTGTATATATCATTACCTGTCACTACCTCGGCAGCGCTGTGAGGTCTCCAGCCGTGGCACTGACTCCGGAGTTTTGTAGAGCTGGCCAAGTGAATCGATCAGGCCATCAAGAGCACTGATTTGTGTGTAAGTCAGGCAGCTTGAGAGTTTGAGCCCTGTAAGTACTGCTGATCCTTCTTGTAAGGTACTCACAGCCACATAATGGACTCCAGGAAGGTCAAAAGCAAAGGGGTTGTATTTCTTCAAAAAGATTAAAATGTTTAAAGCTCGGTGAGGCTGTTTTTATTTCATCTCCGTCATCCCGATCTAATCTCAAAACCTCTTTATCAAGACTTGCGCTCTAAACACAGTTATATAAGCATTATTTATTGGCAGCACGCTTCGTTATTCCACTAAATATGTATTTATTCCGGTGAGAAATAAGGGTAAAAAGTTCTATACTGTAAATAAGTCCTTTCAGTGTGAATAGGTTTACATAAAGAGAAGAAAATGTGCTTAATGCATACCTGGAGAACAGGCAGACTTTAATTCAATTTGCGAAGTGCAAGAGAGACCCAGACAGTGGCCTTAATCTAAAATATTTTCACACAGGGTATCCTATTTTTTCCTTTTTTTTTTTTTTTTGCCATGCCAATTTTGCAGAGTACGTTTATTAGCAGGCTCAGTCACATTATGCATGATCACATTTTTACATATACCATTTCCAGTAGCGTAAGGGAAAGAAAAAAAAAAGTAATTTAAAGTATGTAAATAGCTTTGCAAGGGTGCCACACGAACGATGCATCTATTAGTTGTTTTTTACACAGAGTGCCAAAGCTGTAAATGTAATGCTCTGGGTTGAATTTAATGATAAAGATCTGTCTGGTGCTCTTTTGAATGTGTCACGAAAAAAAAAAACAAAAAAAAACAAGCAAACCTCAAGTGTCTAAGCGCTACAGTGATTTATCGCATCTCTGAGAATGCTACCGTCTTGAGTGAGCCACGACTGCTATTTTCTGCTATGGCAAGCGGAAAACAGATGACACTTTACAGTAGCCTGTAGGCTTGTAACAGAATGGTCCTCACTTAGTCATTTGCAGAAACACACATTCTGTATATATATATATATATATATATATATATATATATGTAATTTTTTTGAAGGGATTTGCATGACCTTGTCTACTAAAACATATGTATAAACACAATAAACGGCCTATTTGTTGTGTCTATAAATTTGTATCTGGTCGAGGTGACAATGCTGACTACAGTTAATGGCATTTCTGCTTAAGTACTTTGCACAAGCTCCCTTCACCAACATGACAGCACTGAATCTCCTGCCATAGTCTTCTCAATGCTTGATGAGGTTGGAGAATTCAGTCTAGAACCTGGGTTGTCTCTGTCTGAGAAGTTCTTTTCTTGAAGCTGCCTGTGGGATTGTGAGGGAAAAAGTAAAAGAAAAGAAAACACACACACACACACACACACACAGATTTGTGACACAGTTCTAGGATTTGTTATGAAAGTTGCTAGATTTGTGTCAAGCATGGATATAGTGTGAAGGAGGCCTGGGGTGCAGTCCAAATATTGTAGCATCCTGGTGTGTGTGTGTTTGTGTGTGTGTGTGTGTGTGTGTGTGTGTGTGTGTGTGTGTGTGTGTGTGCGTACGAGGTGGTATCCAAATAGTTCGAGACTGATGGTGCTTAACCGCTGCTATTTTTATCATGTGCAGTGCCATTTCGTAATGGACAGCAAGTTAGAGACGTGACATATGTTTGACATATGGCGATTATGAGTCGTTCAAGGTGCTTTGAGTGGCAGGGCACGCTTCAGCCGCGGAAAATCATCGCTGGGAAATGGCAATAGATCAGGAAGACCTTCAACAAGCTCAAACCCCCAGAACATATCGAAATCATTCAGCCACTTGGGCGTGATGATAATTAGAGAACAATTCACATGATCCCGCTCGGATTTGGATCTGCCGGAAGATGAAGAGCCGGCAGTGATCCAGACCCCCTCTGCACTCTGGTCCTATCTGACCGTCATGTTGACCCCGCCCCCCGGTTGATGACGCCTCAAAGAAATTCATGGTTACACTCCACACTCCACAATAAACATACTCAAACCACAAACACAACTAACAACCCAAATGACGATGGACTTCTCTGTTGAGAACCTGGTCTGCTTTCTCTCAAGGTTTCTTCCCGTTCTCAGGGAGTTTTTCCTCGCCACAGTCACTTCGGCTCGCTCAACAAGAGACAATTAGGGTCAAAACTGATTTTCATTTCTCATTATATATTATGTTCCATTACGTATTATGTAAAGCTGCTTTGAGACGATGAAAAATTTTAAAAAAGCGCTCTACAAATAAAATTGAATAAATGAATTGAATTGAATGGATGATTGGAGGGATGGATTTGGATGGCGAGGATGGCTGGATGAGGGTTGGATGATGATGGATGGAGCTGGATGGTGTGATGGATGGATGGATGGAGAGTTGGATGGATGGATGGATGGATGGATGGATGGATGATGGAGAGTTGGATGGCTGGATGGATGTGGAGATGCCTACTGGCGAGTTGGATGCTGGCTGACTTGGATGCTGGCATGGATGATGATGGCATGGAGGGTTGGCTGGCTGATGGATGGAGAGTTTGCTGGCTGGCTGATGGCTGAGAGAGTTGGATGGATGGATGGATGGATGGCAGCTGTTGGATATGGATGATGGATGGTGGGAGTTGGATGGATGGATGGATTTGGCTGATTATGGCGTTGGATGGATGGATGGATGGATGGATGGAGGGATGGATGGATGGATGATGGAGAGTTGGATGGATGGATGGATGGATGGATGCTGGAGTTTGGCTGATGGCTGGATGGTGCTGCTGATGGAGGGGTTTGGCTGGCTGGCTGCTGCCGTTGGCTGCGCTGGCTGGCTGCTGCTGGATGGCTGGCGCGGCCTTGATGGGCTGCTGGCGCGTTGCTGCTGGCTGGCGAGGCTGCTGCGCGTTGGCTGAGTCTGGCTCGGTTGCTGGATGGCGTTGGGTATGGCTATGGTCTGGATGGAGGGTTGGCGGGTTGGATGGATGGATGGCTGGATGGCTTGGCATGGTTGGCTGGAGGGATGGCATGGATGGGGGTTGGATGGATGGATGGATGGATGATGGATGGCTGAGGCTTTGGATGGCTGCTGATGGATGGAGGGCTGGATGGATGGATTGAGGCTGGATGGCTGGATGGATGGCTGGATGGCTGGATGGATGGATGGATGGATGGATATGGATGGCGTTGGATGGATGGATGGATGGTGGATGCCTGAATGG
>JACRUU010000028.1:14014263-14039263 GCA_030449085.1 Kryptopterus vitreolus
AACTTAATTGATGGCGCTTTAAAGAACGCAGTGGTGAAAAAAGGCCTTTTTTTGTTAACACAATACACAACAAAATAAAAATAATAAAGCAAAATGTCAAAAACAACTTAAAGAAGTCCAACTCTAATTTTTTATTTTTTTTAAAGAAAGTGTACAAATTTGGATTTGAAAAACACAAGCAGCTCAGAATTATAGTATTCTACAGCATATTGAATGTAGGAATGAAAAAAACAGCAATAATTAGGAAAAACCATATATATAAATAATTATATTAAAAAAAACAGATATATATATATATATATATATATATATGTGTATATATATATATATATATATATATATATATATATATATATATATATATATATATATACATATATATATATATATATATATATATATATATATATACTATATAAGAATAGTGATAAAGAATATCAATATTCACTATAGAATAGTGAAGCTCTTATAGAATAAGGTCTTATTCATATCTGTATTTAGATTTATTTGCAACCCCCAAAAAAGGAAGGGAATCTGATAGAAATATTGTAAAAAAATATTAAGTTTATATAATCTTTGTAATTTGGTATTAGAATTTCTGTTGTTTTTGTGTCCTGTTTATGTTGTGAATAAGTCGTGTAAAAGCTGAAAATTCCTGGATGGCTTACATAACTTGTTGAGAACCGAAATATATTGTGAAAAAAAAAAAAAAAAAAAAAACATTAGAGAAAACATCTTCCTCTGTGACACACACCAGTATGGGATATATTTAGCACATGTCAGACCAGTTCTGCATTTAACATGACGCCACATCCAAAACAGAACCCTGTTCACAGATAGCAGCAGAAAGTTCCTGAGTTGGTGAAAATAGTCGGTAACATTTCTGCTTTTAAACTGTCCCAAAAAAATAACGATGAAAAGTTATCTAAAAAAGTTGATCTAAAATGGATTTACTTTGAAGCTTCTACCCACATACCCTGGAAAATCTTACTTTTATATCTTTATGATTGCCAATGAATTTATTATAATATAAATATGAATATAATATAATTGTATATTGTTAATTTCTTGATCATCCCTGTTATTACAACTATATATTTTTTCCCAAGTATTTTTCCAAATTGTTAATGATTGATTCTGTCAGGAGATAAATAGAGCAAAAATGTTTTTGAAGGCAGTGCATGAAATTTTTTTGAATACATTTAGTAATATATCTTCAGGGTGGAACAAATGTGAGTGGAACAAATGTGGGAGCACGGTGGCTTAGTGGTTAGCACGTTCGCCTCACACCGCCAGGATCCGGGTTCGATTCCCGTCTCGGCCATGTGTGTGTGGAGTTTGCATATTCTCCCCGTGCCTCAGGGGGTTTTTCTCTGGGGTTCTCCGGTTTCCTCCCGGTCCAAAAACATGCACGGTAGGTTGATTGGCACCTTGGAAAATTGTCCCTAGTGTACGAATGTGTGTGTGTGTGTGTGTGTGTGTGTCCTGCGATGGGTTGGCATTCCATCCAGGGTGTATCCTGCCTTAATAACCCATAGACTCCTGAGATAGACACAGACTCCCTGTGACCCATGAAGATCGGATAAAGCGGTAGAAGATGAATGAATGAAAATGGAACAAATGTTTTCATTCTGACAAAATAAAATTGGCATGCAGGTTAAATTACAACCCTGATTCCAAAAAAAAGACATTACTCCAATTTCCACATAGATATTTTGATTCTAGTATGTAATGTAGATATTGAATATTGAATGTAGATATTGAAAGACTTTACTGTTTGATGTTAAGTTGCACAATTTTGACGTTTTTTTTAAGAGAGGGCAGACCCTCGGTCCATCTTTACTTCTCTCTTCCCTCATCCAGAGGCTTTCTCTAGACGCTGGAATAAACACGACCTCTGTTACGAACCATCTAGTGAAGTACCACATCTGGATCCCGTTCTTTCCATATTATCGGACTGTAACAGAACAGCAGAAAGGCATTATTCATAATCACACACACTCTTCTTTCTGCATCATACACACTCACACAATCACACTCTTAATATCGCCCAGATGAGGACGGGTTTCCCTTTTGAGTCCTCTCAACGTTTCTTCCTCATTCCACTAAGGGAGTTTTTCCGTACCACAGTCGCCCCAGGCCTCGCTCATCAGGGGCAAATACAACCTCAATCCCAAATACACAAATAAACACTTTCTCTTCAGGCTGAAATAAATGTTTTTATTCTAACAAAATTAAAATGTAAGAGTTCATGTAATGAATGTTGTTATTTTGTACATGGTTATGTGGACTTTTATTTTGGAGGAGAAGCAAAAAGAAAGGAAGAAAGGAGAGAGCGGTGTAAAGAAGAGTTCGTCCATGTCCGAGGGTTTTATTGCAATAACCCTAAGCTTCTTAATAGTGAATCCCCGAAAACAATCACAAACAGGGGCAAATACACAAATCCATATAAATATTTAATGTTTTGTATTTATCCCATTCGGTAAAGCTGCTTTGCTACAATGCACACAAAGCTCTATATAAATAAAATTGAATTGAATTGAATTTATTAGGATAGTAGTTTTTATACCCAGTCATGTAACTGACCTGCTGCCCAATAATCCCAATTTGGTGCTTTTTAGAAACACGTCATTTTCAAGCCTGTTAAAAGCAACAAATTAAAAATGACGTTGTTCAATGATTTCCGTTGATATTCAAACAGTTGATATGTTGCCATTGCGTTGTTTTTATTCATTCATTCATCTGCTACCGCTTTATCTGACGTCTCTCTGGGTCGCGGGGACCCTGTGCCTATCTTTGGGCATCACCCTGTATGGAATGTCAATTCATCACACTCATATTCACACACTCGGGACAATTTTCCTAAATGCCTATCAACCTACCGTGAATGTTTTTGGACTGGGAGGAAACCGGAGAACCCGGAGAAAAAACCCCTGAGGCACGGGGAGAATATGCAAACTCCACATACACATGGTCGAGATGGGAATCGAACCCCTGTCCCTGGAGGTGTGAGGCGAACGTGCTAAGCCCTGGTGCCCCACTATTCTATTTTTATTTACATTTTAAATCTATCAATGGGGGAACGTTGGCTTAGTGGTTAGCACGTTCGCCTCACACCGCCAGGGCTCGGGTTCAATTCCCGTCTCGGCCATGTGTGTGTGGAGTTTGCATGTTCTCCCCGTGCCTCAGGGGGTTTTTCTCTGGGTTCTTCGGTTTTCCCCCGGTCCAAAAACATGCACGGTAGGTTGATTGGCACCTTGGAAAATTGTCCCTAGTGTATGAATGTGTGTGTGAATGTGATTGTGAGTGCCCTGCGATGGGTTGGCATTCCATCCAGGGTGTATCGTGCCTTGATGCCCATAGACGCCTGAGAGGAAGATTGGATATAGCGATAGAAGATGAATGAATGAATGAATCTGTCAATATCTAATCACAGAAATATCCATCAATATCGATCAATATCCAAACCCACTGGTCTCGACTCTCCATATTTCCTTGTATGTTTTGTCAGGCATTTTTATAGGACAGTATGTTTTCTCTCTTTTTCTTGGAAAGCTATCGGTCTTTCTTTCTGTCTTTTTTTTTTAATTGAGCTGATTACAGGCTGCGGCTTTTTTTTCCCAAATCCTTTTGCACAGTTGTTTTCCCCCTCCCTCTCTCTGCTATACTTAATGATGCCTTTAGATAGAAACAGAATTGGCCCATGAGATAAAAATGGCAATCAGTGTGTCTATAATGTGGAATATTGTCCAATTTCCCTTTTCTATCAAAACCATTATGGGAGAGGAAATTGTCTGTGATTCGGCTTGAGCTTGTGGAAGAGAAAGGCTGAGACAGTGCGGCGTGTTGCGGCAGCTCAATTACTCCAACATTTGCCTTCTCGCAGATTGCATTATTTGAACACCTGCCATCTGTTTTGCTTCTTAGTATGAAAATCGAGTCAGAAATAATAACAAGCGATTGCATTTTGTGACGGATTTTTTTATTATTTTTTGCAGCGTTCCAGAAATCAACGATGCAGCGTATTAAACTGTCGCCTCATTGCACAAACACTGTGGATTAGCGCACAAATAGCTAAAACACGTCAAATAAATTAGTTAAGAGTCAGGCCTGTTCTTACACTGTGGACCTTTGTTGATGGATACCTGACCGTATAACCTCAATCCCAAATACACAAATAAACAGTTTATTTTCATATCTTTTCTCTTCAGGCTGAAAGAAATGTTTTAAATCTAACAAATGTTAAACTAATGTAAGAGTTCTTGTAATGAATGTTGTGATTTTGTATATGTTTATGTGAACTTTTATTTTGGAGGAGAAGCATAAATAAATAAATAAATAAATAAAGGAGAGAGCGGTGTAAAGAAGAGTTCGTCCATATCCGAGGGTTTTATTGCAATAAAGTTTCTTAATAGCGAAGCCCCGAAAACACCCACAAACAAATATTATACTAATTACAAAATTCATATTCACAATTTATGCATTCACCCATCTTCAACCAGGCGTCTTCTGGCATCAAGGCAGGACACACCCTGTATGGAATACCAGCCCATCCCGCACACACTCACATTCACACACTAGGGACAATTTTCCAATGTGAAATCAACTTACCGCGCATGTTTTTGGACCGGGAGGAAACCGGAGAACCCGGAGAAAAACCCCCCTGAGGCACGGGTAGAACATGCAAACTCCACACACACATGGGGGAGGCGGGAATCGAACCCCCGACCCTGGAGGTGTGAGGCAACCGCTAAAACACTGCGATCTCTATTCACAATTAATGAACTCATTAATTAATTAATTGCAAAAAAGGGATTCTGTGTCAAATGTAAACAAAAGCAAATCTTATTAACTCGAATTTGATTCACATTAAAACACATAAAAACATGTTTAATATGTACCATTTGAAGCAAAAATAAGGTTATTTGACATCTGCAACATGTCTCAAAAATTTTGGGACAGGGCCAAATTTACTACTCTGCTTTTTTTAGCTGTCCATATACATATGGGAACTGGGTAGAACCCGTCGCTTGTCTTTTGGACAACAATGTTGTCCCATTCACATCTGATCCAGGATTCAAGCTGATATACAATCCGAAGTTTTCTTCAGCATGTTTATTTTGTTTGTTTCGTGAATGTCCCAAATGTTTTCCAAAGTTCGGGACTGTAGGCAGGTCAATTCAGTACCTGTGCTCTTTTACTATGAAGGTAGGCTGTTGTAAGAGATGCAGTATATGATGATGTAACAATGCTTTGCTGAAATATGCGAGGCCTGAAAAAGGGGTTGTGTAGATGGAAGAATATGTTTCTCTAAATCCTGTATATACCTTTCAGCATTGCTGCTGTTTTTCCAGATGTGCAAGCTGCGCATTCCATGGGCACTATTATACTGTAGCCCATACCAAACAGAGATGTCGGCTTTTGAATCAAGCACCGATACAGTATCATGTACAGCAATGGCATCCATCATTTCCAAAAAAAGAATTTTCGTACCAATTTGTCCAATCCGACACTTTTATTTTGGCCCGGAGAAAATGGTGGCATTTATGGATCATATTCGCACGATGTCTCCTTTGTGGAATAGAGCTTTCATCTGCATTTGAACAGGACACGGTGCACACAAATGATGAGTTCTGGAGGTGTTTCTGGGCCTCTGAAGTGATTTTCTATTACAGAATCACGTTTTTAACATGGTGCTACCTGGACATCCAAAACTGATTTTTGCACACAGAGATTTCTCGAGATTGTTCGAATCCTTTAATAATATTATGTAATGTATATTCAAAGTGCTCGCATTTTTCTTTTGGGGGAAATTATTCTACATTTCTTGCATGATTTTTAGATACACAAATCTTTCGCAGATTCGTGGCCCATTTTAACTTCTGAGAGATTCTGCCACATGGGGCACGCTGGCTTAGCAGTTAGCATGTTAGCACCTGACACCGCCAGGGTCGGTGGTTCGATTCCCACCGTATGTATGTGTAGAGTTTGCAAGTTCTCCCTGTGCCTCTGGGAGGTTTTCTCTGGGTATTCCGGTTTTCTCCCAGTCCAAAAACATACACGGTTGATTGGCACCTTGGAAAATTGTCTCTAGTGTATGAATGTGCGTGTGAATGTGACTGAGTGTGTGTGCGCCCTGCGATGGGTTAGCAACCCATACAGAGTGTGTCCTGTCTTGATGTCCGAAGATGCCAGAGATAGACACAGTTTCACCGCGACCTGAGAGAGGAGTCTGATAAAGCGGTAGAAGATGAACGGATGAGTGATTCTGCCACTCTAAGATGCTCTTTTTAGTCCCAATTATGTGTGTGTTCATATATATATATATATATATATATATATATATATATATATATATATATGTGTGTATATATACATACATACACCAAAAATGACATTACCACTATACACACACACACACACACACACACACACACACACACACACATTTATTGTAAATCAGAGATCCATTTGTCAGCAATAGATTACGCTATTTACGCTATTTAGCGCTATTTACGCTATTTACCCCGTTTCAGCTAATGTCACATTTTCTGCAACGGATTAACAACATTAGCTGAGGTCCCACTGTGTGTGTGTGTGTGTGTGTTTGTATATATATATATATATATATATATATATATATATATATATATATATATATATATATATATTAATGCATTATTAATGTGTTAATGCAAATTCACTTTAACAACACAAATTTTTTAATAATTACTAACGCGCTTAGGTTTTCGAAGGACCCGAATATGGCAGGTTTCCCAATACTGTGTGATTTAATTCAAACCAAAACAGTGCCTTTGAGAAAAAACGGTAAATATGGTCCCATTTGCTATACATTTTGAAAGGTTTTTTTTTCTTCTCATGATTCCGTTATAAATCTCTACTACAGGCCATAATATCCACTTTAACACTTCACTGATAGCAGTAGTGAAATCACAGAAAGAAATAATAATAATTTCATCACTGCTGCTCGATGCCATTTTACTTAGCCGCAGCTGATTTTTATATTTGACACTTCATTTGTCCCGACCTAGACATTTCATTTTGCCCGGCTTCCCAACTCCCCAATCATCTAATGCAATTTGTTTAGATGCTATCATCACACAAACACGTCTTCGGGATGTGATTATGAGTCTCGCTTCATTTATTAGAAAACGCCGATCGCTTGGAAGCTCTCGCTCCGAATCTGATTTCCCACGCTCGTGTCCTCCTGTCCAGTGTATTTAGGGGCCACAGTGTTTGAGGATAATTATTCATCAGACTGCACTCATAATACATCAGCCGTGCTGTTTTCTGCCCAAGGTCACGGCGCCACACCGAGAGAAAAGGGATGCTTGATGGATTAAAATTTTTCACGGCTCCAGACTGCACGAGACGATGACGGATTCTACATCTCGGGGAAAAAAAAAAAGAAAGAAAGAAAAAAGAAATGGTCTTTTTTTTTTTTCTCCCACAAATGCTCCCAGACATGTTGGAATAGTGGAATACCAAATGAACAGTAGAAAAAAAAGGGGGGAAATGACTTGTTACAAAGAAACTTTCCCTTTTTTTTCATGTTAGCATTTCCCTTAAAGGAGTAATCCTGTGGGATTTTTTTTTTGCATTCATCAAATATCAAAGAGCAGACACCTAGAAAATGTGCACACACACACACACACACACACATAATTTTAGTAAAGTAAAGTAAAAGCACCCAAATAAATGTCAATCCAAAGTGTATAGACTATAAAGAATGTGTAAAAAAAAAAAAGACACATTTTTGTTTAATAAAATATTCTGACACAGAGATCTGCACATATACAATCTAGACACAAGTTTGTGGACACTTGACTATGAGATTCGTATCCATGTCCTTTTTGAATATTTATATACGTGTATTTGTTTTAATCCCCCCTAAATCAATCTGACATGAGACTCGGCCACTCGAAATCTTCCCCTCCAGCCCATTTAAAGCACATCTTCATGAAGATGTGCACATCTTTTGCACGAAGGTGTTGGAACATGATACGCGTGAAGGGAAAATGCAATGTAACATACATTTCTGTTCCTTCCGCTTTGTGATAACTGTTTGAGGCATTTGTGGCTGGAAAATCCATGTGCCAATACTTTTGACCATTGATTGATAGGCAATACGGGATGCAAAAAAAATGGCGTATGGATTTAACAGCAGCAGCTTAATCAGTAAATATGTAGCACAGATATAAATAACGGATACACATACAATCTCTCTCTCTCGGTCGCTTTCAAATAAATATAACGTATTTGCGCACAGGGTAAACAATCCTGGTAGAGTAAATACAGGATAATCCATGACTAATTGTGCATTACACATTTTATGATGCGCATCAGGCAGCTTCCCTTCTGCGTCTATTCCCCTTCAGTGTTGTGTATTAAACCTGTGTAATAAACAGCTAACCATAGATTGTCTCTTACTTCAGCACAAGCCGGACAGTAGGATCAGATCCAGGACACTCTAATTTGTTATTGTTTCCTATTGTTTCCTCTTCTAGGATAAGAAATTTGTCATTTTTTGATGCATCATGTAAAAGGACATTTCATGTTTTGAAAAAAAAAGAAAAAAGGGTAGCAGATTGATTTAAAGCTGTTTACTGAATATTAATATTAACTCGACTAATTCGTTGAGTTGGACGTTTAAACACCATTATATTCCACTTTAAACTAGCATTGCAATGTTTGGAAAAGTCACTGCGGAATAATAGGAATAAAGACATGGTGGTTTAGTGGTTAGCACGTTCGCCTCACACCTCCAGGATCCGGGTTAGATTCTTGTCTCGGCCAAGTGTGTGTGTGTGTGTGGAGTTTGCATGTTCTCCCCGTGCCTCAGGGGTTTTTTTCTCCGGGTTCTCCGGTTTCCTCCCGGTCCAAAAACATGCACTGTAGGTTGTTTGGCACCTTGGAAAAATGTCCCTAGTGTATGAATGTGTGAGCGAGTGTGTGCCCTGCAATGCGTTGGCATTCCATCCAGGGTGCATCCTGCCTGAATGCCGATAGACGCCTGAGATAGGCACAGACTCCCCGTGACCCGAGGGAAGATCGGATAAAGCAGTAGAAGAATGGGAATAAAACACTTTGGGAATAAAACAGATATTTCTGTTGTGTAAAATGAAAATTCCTGTCCCTGACCTCAGCCTTTTGTTGATTTGTTGTTTTTTTCCTCAAATAGATGTTTTATTTTATATAGTAATGTCTACACAGTCTTTCTGTATATTAGTTTTTTTTTATATATATATAATGCAGTGATCATAATAGAGATATTATAGATTTAATAACAAATCTTACATAAAATACAAAAAAAGATATAAAGATATCGAGATATAAATGTAGAATTTAAGCAAAAACTTATTATTTTTTTTATATTTGAATAGAACATTCAAAACATTTACCACTGTCAATATTAAAAGCAAGGCAAAACACAGCCTTTTATATTTTATAATATGTTTAGCTTGGACCCAGAGGTCAAATAGACTATAATATAATGCACGGCTTTATAATGAACGGTGACATTTATGTAATGTAATGCAATTTCTAGTCATATACACGACTTGATATTTACTGTATCATGGGAGATGTGATTGACATGAACTTAATCATTAGTCCTGGGGGTTTTATGCCTATTCATAACCTGTATATAACAACTATTTCAATTGGCACTGTAGCAAGTGACTCAGTATATTAATTTTGGACAAGTTATTCTATGTTTGGCCGAGGAGTATTACGTCAAAAACACATTATTCATTATTCATTACTAACAAATCCAGATACAATTCCAATTATTATGTCAATGTAATATCAGTTTTTCAAAGGTATACCACTTTCTTTAAGGTAACTGTTTGCTTAATTGGTTAAAATCGAAAGCAGTGGTCAAATTCTACTGGGGCCGCACAGAAAGAATACATTCATTCATTCATTCATCTTCTACCGCTTTATCCGATCTAACCTCGGGTCACGGGGAGCCTGTGCCTATCTCAGGCGTCTATGGGCATTAAGGTAGGATACACTCTGGATAGAATGCCAACCCATCGCAGGACACACAAACACACTTACACTCATACATACACTAGGGACAATTTTCCAAGGTGCCAATCAACCTACCGTGCATGTTTTTGGACCGGGAAACCGGAGAACCCCGGAGAAAAACACCCTGAGGCACGGGAAGAAAATGCAAATTCCACACATACATGGCCGAGACGGGAATCGAACCCGGGCCCTGGCGGTGTGAGGCGAACGTGCTAACCACTAAACCACTGTGCCCCTGAAAGAATACATAACTTATATAATTTCGGTTTTATTTGTTACCGGATTCTGAACGATGTATTTTGGAAATTTACCGGATTTTCTCAGCCACATCGGTCTACGATTTAAACTAGCTACTAAATAAATGCACATTGCAACAATTGGAAAAGTCACTGAGGAATAATAGGAATAAAACACTCTGGTGGGAAAACAGATATTTCTGGTGTGTATAATGAAAATTCCTGTACCTGGTCTTAGCTTGTTGTTGATTTGTTGTTTTTTTCCTCAAATAAGTGTTTTATTTTATATAGTAATGTCTACACAGCCTTTCTGTATATTAGTTTATTTATAACATTTTAAAAAATATATAATGCAGTGATGAAAATAGAGATATTATAGATTTCATAACAAATCTTACATAAAATACAAAAAAAAGATATCTGATATCTAACTAGAATTTAAGCAAATACTTATTATCAGTGAAATATTGTTTTTGACATTTTCTTTTTTAAATATTTGAAAAGAACATTAAAATCATTTTCCACCGTCAATATTAAAAGCAAGGCAAAAAAGCAATGAAGGTCAAGATGCTGGTCTCGGTCACATGTCTTACCTTCATCCGCTGCCTTCTTAATACGTTACCAGTACATTGGAACCCCCAAGCTAGCAAAATGAACAAACAAACTATTTTCTTTGGAAAGTTTCTTTGCGCAGGGTAAAAGAGGCAGTGAGGAGACAGAAGACGGAGAATTCAAAGAAAAAGAAAGCAGCATTTAACAGACAATGCCAGGAGTCCTACTTGAAATATGGATTTATTACAACAGGTTGTTCCCACACACACACCACTCTATAATATGCACCAACTGGCTCTCTAATGACGCAATGACGCTTTCAAAATCACTTCCCAAGAATTCTGCATTAAAATACCAGTTTTTATGTCATTTTATGTTGTTGCATTTATCTTCCACACCTTAAAGGCCGGTCCATGAACATATTATCTGACAAAGCGACAACAAAATATTGTTTGACAAACCGCTCCATGATGCAAAAATGTCCTGCTATATGTCGTAAGTCTTTTAAGCCTTCTTGACCGTCTATTAAGAGAGTTCTAGCCATATTTTCTAACAATCCCGGTATCAACACTAACACACTGGTTGGAGATTTAAACACTTTTCCATTCCTGGATTTATTCCATATGTTCTTCTATGGGGTTGACTCGCCATTAAACAAAAATAAATTCTCTTCTCAATAAGGGAAAACCCACACTAATTTATAGAATGCTAACCATTTACATTTACAGCATTTGGCAGACGCCCTTATCTAGAGCGACTTACAACACTGAGCAATTGAGGGCTAAGGGCCCTTGCTCAAGGGCCCACTAGCGACAGCTTGGTGGTGGTGGGGTTTGAACCCTTGATCTTCCGGCCCAGAGTCCAACACCTTACACACTGGGCTACCTCCCTTACCTCCGTAACCAAATTGTCCATATAGGGTGATTACGATATATATATCGATATATATATATATATATATATATATATATATATATATATATATATATATATATATATATATATATATATATATATATATATATATATATATATATACACTAATCATCAAATCTACCATTTAATTCAAGTAGAGATATTAATATCTTCTTTTATTACCAGGTTATTATTTGTTTGATCTTGTAGGTATGAGACACAAAAATATTACCCTTAATAATATATTACAGAGCCTTGCTTTTAAGATTTTGGAAAGTCACCTTCCCTGAGGGGGGAAACTTCGATTACAATCTATTCGAAGAAACACTACCCTCTGTACTGAGTTATCTCATAATGCTTCACAAAGCTGTCAAAAACAAATGACCAACCATAGGTGTACGTGGTACGCGCTTCCAAATTAGGGCTAAATCTGATCCTATTGATGGATTTCGATTTAGGGCAGCGCTTGGCCCAAATTTGCTTAAAATGTCCTTAAATGCCCCCAAATCAGTAAAACAAATGTCACCGGAAAAAGAAGAAGAAGAAGAAGGATAAGTGGAAGAGTTTGGAAAAACAATAGAGTGCCATTGTATTTTTGTTCTAAGCTCCATTAATAATACCAGAGAGTTTTCTGAAAGCGCAAATAATATTTTAGCGCAATCAACCTATTTTAAAACAACAGTATTTTCATTTCGTGCGGATGCAATTCATTATAGTGTTTAATAAGGCGTCATTAACGTTTAGAAGAAGGAAAAAAAAGAAGTATGCATAGTCTTGTGACTAAATTACAAAGAATTAAATCAGACTTTATAAATAGTGTCTTTAGAAGAAGTGTTACCAGGCAGAGAAATCCAGTCCCAGCCCCACATAATGCTCAAACCCAGATTTATTCACTGAACCGCACACTAATCTCTCTCTTGTTTCTCCCAAAAAAGGGAAGAAGGAATAAATGAGCTACTCTTTCCTGCTGTCTCTCTTCTTAATCACTTCCCTAAGCCAGAAAAATTACCAGGCTCACGTGACGTCATTCCAAAAAAAAAGATTGCTTCAAAAACATCAGAGCCGTCTTGAGACTTTCATTACTTTTTCTTTTTTTTTTTTTATGGATGTTGACCAACAAACCATGTTTTTTTTTGCTGTCCAGACAGTGGTATTTTTATGCAGGGGAACTTGTCGATTGCTCCCTTCACTGTGTCTGGAAGGAAATAGCATAGCGTGGCTGGGTAACCCCTTAGGGCTCTGTTTGGTTGGGCTTGGCGTAATTGTCCTTTTGTCAAGGGCAGACTAATCAAAAAAACGACGCCCGGAAAAGACGATAATGACAACAGCAGCTTTATTTGGTCCTTCTTTTTTTCTTTCTTTTCTTTTTTTTAAAGCAGCACTTGCAGATTTAATTGTTGCACACTGAACCGTGCGCCGAACTCATTGTCGTTTTAACCTTAAGACTTTGGATCAAGTTCGGATTCTTTGAAGCGAAAACAAAAACAAACGAGTCTGATACTGCTCGATTATATTTTACTATAATTATATAAATAATATACAATAATTATATTTCATATTTTTACTTTACTGATGTGATTGATGACAAGGAAATGAAATACATCCAACCAACCTATTGTGTATTTCTTGGTGCAATAGTTAGTATATTTAATCAATATATAACAAGAAATACTATTTGCATATGTACTGTATGAAGAAATATATGGTAAATTGCATATATAAACAGTAAGAAATGGAGAGGTAATACAGCGAGTATATGCTATATGTACAATGTATGGTCATTTCCATATTTAAACAGTGTAACAGTATAATAGGGGGAGGTAATAGTGAGTAAAGTCCTACACATGTGATAAGTATATACATGATATATAGAATATATCGATCGATTTTTTTGCATATATATATATATATATATATATATATATATATATATACAGACGTGGACAAAATTGTTGGTACCCTTTGGTCAATGAAAGAAAAAGTCACAATGGTCACAGAAATAACTTTAATCTGACAAAAGTAATAATAAATAAAAATTCTATAAATGTTAACCAATGAAAGTCAGACATTGTTTTTCAACCATGCTTCAACAGAATTATGTAAAAAAATAAACTCATGAAACAGGCATGGACAAAAATGATGGTACCCCTAACTTAATATTTTGTTGCGCAACCTTTTGAGGCAATCACTGCAATCAAACGCTTCCTGTAACTGTCAATGAGACATCTGCACCTCTCAGCAGGTATTTTGGCCCACTCCTCATGAGCAAACTGCTCCAGTTGTGTCCGGTTTGAAGGGTGCCTTTTCCAGACTGCATGTTTCAGCTCCTTCCAAAGATGCTCAATAGGATTGAGGTCAGGGCTCATAGACGGCCACTTTAGAATAGTCCAATTTTTTCCTCTTAGCCATTCTTGGGTGTTTTTAGCTGTGTGTTTTGGGTCATTGTCCTGTTGCAAGACCCATGACCTGCGACTGAGACCAAGCTTTCTGACACTGGCTAGTACATTTCTCTCTAGAATTCCTTGATAGTCTTGAGATTTCATTGTACCCTGCACAGATTCAAGACACCCTGTGCCAGACGCAGCAAAGCAGCCCCAGAACATAACAGAGCCTCCTCCATGTTTCACAGTAGGGACAGTGTTCTTTTCTTGATATGCTTCATTTTTTCGTCTGTGAACATACAGCTGATGTGCCTTGGCAAAAACTTCGATTTTTGTCTCATCTGTCCACAGGACATTCTCCCAGAAGCTTTGTGGCTTGTCAACATGTAGTTTGGCATATTCCAGTCTTGCTTTTTTTTTTATGATTCGTTTTCAACAATGGTGTCCTCCTTGGTCGTCTCCCATGTAGTCCACTTTGGCTCAAACAACGACGGATGGTGCGATCTGACACTGATGTTCCTTGAGCATGAAGTTCACCTTGAATCTCTTTAGAAGTCTTTCTAGGCTCTTTTGTTACCATTCGGATTATCCGTCTCTTAGATTTGTCATCAATTTTCCTCCTGCGGCCACGTCCAGGGAGGTTGGCTACAGTCCCATGGATCTTAAACTTCTGAATAATATGTGCAACTGTACTCACAGGAACATCTAGTTGCTTGGAGATGGTCTTATAGCCTTTACCTTTAACATGCTTGTCTATAATTTTCTTTCTGATCTCTTGAGACAGCTCTTTCCTTTGCTTCCTCTGGTCCATGTCGAGTGTGGTACACACCATATCACCAAACAACACAGTGATTACCTGGAGCCATATATATAGGCCCAATGGCTGATTACAAGGTTGTAGACACCTGTGATGCTAATTAGTGGACACACCTTCAATTAACATGTCCCTTTGGTCACATTATTTTCTGTGTTTTCTAGGGGTACCATCATTTTTGTCCATGCCTGTTTCATGAGTTTATTTTTTTACATAATTCTGTTGAAGCATGGTTGAAAAACAATGTCTGACTTTCATTGGTTAACATTTATAGAATTTTTATTTATTATTACTTTTGTCAGATTAAAGTTATTTCTGTGACCATTGTGACTTTTTCTTTCATTGACCAAAGGGTACCAACAATTTTGTCCACGTCTGTATATATATATATATATATATATATATATATATATATATGCAGTGTATACAGAGAGGTAGTACAGAGCGTACATACAATACACATATGTAGCCGTACACAGAAGGATTTTAAACAAGAAGAAAGAAAGAGGTTATATACACTGATATCGATATTCTATTTAGTTTAGAGATATGAAATCATTTTATATTGCAACGGTGAAGACATTTTAAAATAATATGCTTTTTATGTTGCATTTAGCACCAAGATGGCGTCTGTGTGTTGAAAGGAGTCTGTGTGTAGTTAAGAGCTAGTGTACTTTCGTCTCTAATATTCTATATATCTAATATTCATTTTACATTATAAGCATAAATAGCTACTGTTTGTGGCAATCAGAAAACACAGCTAATGCTAGCGCGAGAAATTACAGCCAATATCTCTAAGCTCATCGATGAAAAGATGGACCTGATATCGCAGTTATTACATCGTTATCTCCATCCGTCTGAACCGGACGAACATAATAAGCGGATTTACCGGAGCAGAAACCCGGTTATCTGCTATAGAAGACGCGGTAACTCCAATCGAGTCCGAGTTACGATCTCTTGAGAAACTCCTAATAATAATAATAATGCATTTTACTTATAGGTGCCTTGCACAAAACTCAAGGACACCCAACAATAAGTAATCAACGCAAATATAGAGTGAAAGGGGAAAAACAGCAACAACATAGAAACATATAGAAACATCCTATCCTAATTAAGATGAGACAGTGACAGGACAAGCGAACTTGCAGAGTTTTGAACAGGTTAGACCAGACATGGGCAAATTAACCCGGCCCGCCGGCCCTTTTAATCGGAACAGAACCTCAGCAATATAGTGAAGCGCATGCAAAGGTTGAACCAGAATGGCCGCTCCGTCAGAAGCGACTCGAAACATGACAAGCGTCGACGGGCAAATCCCCCAACCCCATCAACAACTCACAGCATGACACCACCGTGACCACCGTCTAGATTTAAAGGTAGAAAGAGAGTCAATGCTTCATATGTCAGGAGGGAAAGAGTTCCAGATCCGGGGAGCAGAACGCCAGAACACCCTCTCCCTTATTGTGGCTGAAGGAACAGGGAGTTGAAGGGGAAGTGGCAGATCTTAAAGAGAGAACATGAATATGAAGAAAGGCCTTGAAAGTAAGAATTAGAATTTGGAAGTCAGTGCGGAGGTTGACCAGTGAAGGTGCTGCGGAACCGGAGTGATGCGATGAAATTAAGGAGTCTTGGTGAACATGCTGAAGACCGTGAAAACAGAGGGGAGAAGGAAGAGCATTCGATTCGTCAGATTACCCCAGGGCGTTGAATCTGACAACCCTTAAGAGATTCTTCGAGTCATGGCTTCCCAAGACTCTCCATTGCTTCGTAAAAAGGCCACATTTAACAACCTGGGATTTGTATAGTAGAATCTCAGCATCACTGACAAATTTGTCTGTGTAAAAAGTATTGAGAAGGAAATGCCACTGTTAATCACCGTAGCACTCAGTGATTCACCAGCACTAGAGACCTGCACTCCCGGGGGGACCCAACGTTAATGAATGCAGCAAGGGACAAGATTTGATGGTGAACACGGGTGCGGGCGGGAATATAAACAGTGTATACAATATATAAGTGTATATACAGTAATTTTTGATACTCCCTCAAAATGGTCTTAAAAATATATGTACATGTATTTATATATAAAAATACTAAAAACAAATAAACTGTGAAGAATCTACTGCAGAAAGCAAGAATATTAACTAAAATTAAAATAAACGCTACATATATATATAAGAAAAAATAACCGAATAACGCAGGCGGGAGCGGGAGCGGGACAAAATGTAAATACTGCGGGCAGGAGAGGGACAAAATAACATATATTTTTGCAGGAGCGGGACAGAACCTTGCGGGAACGGGAGCGGGAGGGGACGGAATGGAAAAATCCGTCCAGCGCAGGTCTCAATCTTGCACTTCAGATGTTTTGCTCTAGTAAGCGTTGAACATTTGCTGTTGTGTATATTTGAATGTAAGTTTGTGGTTTAAAATCCAAGTCCCACCATGTTGCTACTCCTAGGCCCTGTAATCCACAATTGCCAAGCAGTGTAACTGACACGTGTTCGTAATCTTCTGGCTCGTTCAGTCTCTCGTCATTTCGAGACGCCACTGACTTCCTGTAGCTGCACGCGTCAGATTCAAAACACTGAAATTGGATCAGCACCTTCCTATCTCAGAGACCTCATCACCCCCCCCCCCTTTCCTCACCGTATACCTGCCTGAGAGCGTCTTGTTCCACCTTCTCTCAAGGTAAGAGAGATAGATTTAGAAGAGAGAAGAGTTAAGTTCAAGGCTCTTCTGGTGGAATGAACTTCGCCTGGACATCCGAACAGCAGAGTCACCGTTTATCTTCAAGACTGAAGACCCCTATCTATTCCAACAGCACTAAACCTAACAAATCTTCCTTTTCACTGTTCACAAAAAAAACCTCAACCCTGAGTCTAAGGTTATTTGTATCTTAAGTTTGTAATCAATAATACCAGAATAATTTATTCTTAGATGGAGACTTAAAGCACTATTTGTACGGGCGTCAAATTTGTATGCTATTTGTACACTGTCAATGTACATGTAAGTCACTATAGATAAAGAAATAAGGATATGGATACTGCCAAAAGCATTAAACGTATATGATGAATAAAATGTGTCCTTAGTGGTACTATCTGCAACACTCTTTTGTTGGTTATTTTCTTTAAATATCCCTTTTTTCCCCCGCGTCTTCATTTTTATGAAAAGAACGTGATGCAATATTAGTGTAGTGTATCCATGCAGCATTCTCCTTCTTTAATAAAAAAAAATTCTCATTGTCTCTTTTTCCAGTTAATATCATAATAAAGAAAAGGAATAATTGCATGTAATCATTTGTTATAGAGCTATGAAACTGTCCTGTCTTCAAGGGCAGCATGATTAAAAACAAACAACAACCAAAAAAACACAAACACACAAAAAAAACAGCCATGGAAGATAATAACAAAGGCGCACCATGAGCTCAGAACCTCCATGCTTCTGATGGTTCTACACAGACCTGCTGTGCTGTGAAAATACAAAGCCGGAATTGGATTCCTGATCAAAAACTGATTAATGTGTAAAGCGATTTTTAGCGATTGCCATCCTGGATGCAAAAAAAAAGAAAAAAAAAGACAGATTTGGTCTTTCACAATGTGGACAGTTTCATATCTAATGTATGCAGCGTCGTCTTTGCATATATATTTGTATATCAGACTGCAGTGTCCTTTCAGTAACCTCTGCTTTTAAAAAGAAAAGCAAAAAAAAGGGGGGGGGGGAAACCCTTTTGAGCCAGCAGGTGCAAATACAAATCTCCCAGTAGAGCAGGCTTGAATTGGTAGCATTCTTTTCTACCCATGATGCATTTAACATCTGTTTAATCTCTCCTGTCCAGGAGTGCAATGTTTGCTTCTTTGACATTGACTTGGTGGCCCAGATTGCACGATACGCTCCCAGCGTAATTTTCCAGCGCTGCTGTGTAAACAATGGTGTCACGATCGGCACGATGATTATACAGGCTCGACCGGCTAAGGCTGCCATGTTCCCTTTCATTACGGGTCGACAATCAGAGCATGCGACGAATGCTTAATGTCATAATTACTCCAGTGTCGGGGGCAGAAGCTGCTAATCAAAAGCCACTCGAAAGATTTAAGCATGCAAACTCTTAAAGCATGCCGAGCGAGCTAGTCTTAATTGCAATTACTTAACATGTAGGTTATGAAATAGGCCATGAAAGTCAATTTAACTTATCACCTGCAAGTTACCTGGATTATGCTAAAGTGCAGGGCATGTAAAACAGCAAGAGGGCTCTAAATATTTTTTTCTATATTGGTGGATTATATATAAATAAGCAAATGTTTTTTTTTCCCCTCGTGTCATTTCACATTATTACACATAACTTAGTTTACAGACATCTACGGTTTCATTTGCATGTGTGAATTAGACGGGTTTGTACCAACATCTGTTCAAATCTGCAATCTGTTCGATTGCACATTTTGAAATATATTTACTGAGAAGAAAACTTGTGTGTGTATTATTGCACTTAATACTTTTCATGTTCCTAATAAAGGGGCACGGTGGCTTAGTTGTTAGCACATTCGCCTCACGCCACCAGGATCCGGGTTCGATTCCTGTCTCGGCCATGTGTGTGTGGAGTTTGCATGTTCTCCCTGTGCCTCAGGGGTTTTTCTCCGGGTTCTCCGGTTTCCCCCCGGTCCAAAAACATGCACCATAGGTTGATTGTCCCTAGTGTGTGAATGTATGTGTGATGGCATTCCATCCAGGGTGTATACTGCCTTAATGACCATAGACGCCCGAGATAGGCACAGGCTCCCCGTGACCCGAGGGAAGATCGGATAAAGTGGTAGAAGATGAATGAATGAATGTTTCTAATACTCTAACTAACTGTAACAGATGCTATAATTATATAAATTTCTCTCAAAATCTCACCCCTTAATAAAAGTATTCATTATTCATTATTCATTTTACTCTGGAAATTTATTCTTTTAATATTAATTATTTTGTTCATTTCAATGTGGTTGTTTTAATTGTTAAACATGGGATGTGGCTCCTTTAAGAATTCTGTTCCGGTTGCTTTCCATATGAACTAATGATACGTTTAAGTTATACGGAAGCGCATTGCATTCATACAAGAAAAATGCGCTTCTGTAATAGAGACACAAAAAAGCATATAGTAAACAAGTATATACACACACTGGCTGTTGAAGACATTCAACTAAGAAAAATAACACATATAACCTGGTGCAAACAGCACAAAACAAAACAGTCTGGAACACGAGACAAGTACACAATACAAAATAACAACCCCTAACTAGACGTATTGCAATATATATATATATATATATATATATATATATATATATATATATATATATATATATATATATATATATATATATATATATATATATTGTCACACACATGTTGTCACTCACAATGGTTTTTAGTTCACTGGTGTGTTTTTGTCAAAAGTTCATTGATGGATTTTTTTCCCCCGAATGCTTAAAGTGCTTTAGACCAGCGCTTGTCTTGTTTAGAGGTGAAATGGTCAAATTAAACAAAAAGACGGTGTGGCAAGGTGGCTTAGTGGTTAGCAAGTTTGCCTCACACCGCTAGGGTCTGGGTTCGATTCCTGTCTAGGCCATGTGTGTGTGGAGTTTGCATGTTTTTCCAGTGTCTCAGGGTTTTTTTTGTATGAATGTGTGTGTGAGTGTGTGTGTGTGTGTGTGTGTGTGTGTGTGTGTGTGTGCCCTGCGATGGGTTGGCATTCCATCCAGGGTGTATCCTGCCTTAATGCCCATAGACGCCTGAGATAGTCACAGATCCCCCCGTGACCTGAGGGAGGATCGGATAAAGCGGTAGAAGATGAATGAATGAAGGATAAATAAGGAAACACTTTTAGTAAAGGAAAACCAAAAGCTACCTCATATGCAGAGGAAAATGTTATTAGAATTACCAGCCTCGGAAATTGCCAATTTACATAAACGCTTCTCGGAGTTACGGAGGCAGACATATTTCAACATCCATTACTCAGAGGAGACCTAAGTGGGAGTGAGGTCTTCATGGTCGAACTGTCAAAAAGAAACCAATGCGTGAGAACAACAAGTAGAAGAGACCTGCTTGGGTCAAAAAACAAAAGCAATGGACATTAGACTGCTGTCCTTTCATCTGACAAGCCCTGATTTTTCTTCTAACCACTGTCCTTATTAGAGGAACAGAGGGTGAATGGACAGTTTAACACTATGAAGGAGGAGGAAGTGTGATAGTGTGTAATCGATGGCACACTTTTCCCCCTCTTTTTTTTCTTCCTCCCACAGCATTTTGTAGCGACATGCCATACAGTGACACGATTTAGTTATGGTGTCAACCCTAAATACATTTTCAATGTTTCTTAGATCTCTTCAGATATGGTTTCCCTCCAGCTTGGAACGTCTTGCATTCCTAAAACCATTGTTCTCATAGTGGAAAAGAACGTCAGGCACGTTACAAAATGTCTCGCACAACAGACGACACGGAGCGGTTAGGTTTGTACGATGCACTTGCACCACCCATTGTGATTCTCTTTTCATCCACCTCATGTCAAATTCCAGTCCTCACAATTCCGAAGTGCATCAAAAATGAAGGAGAGACTCGTTTTTTCCTGTGATGTACACTGTATATCTATCTATATATATATATATATATATATATATATATATATATATATATATAGAGAGAGAGAGAGAGAGAGAGAGAGAGAGAGCATGTGAAACTGTAAAAAGTACAATATATATAGGGTCTGGGTTCGATTCCCGTCTCTGTGTGTGGAGTTTGCATGTTCTCCCCGTGACTCAGAGGGTTTTCTCCGGGTTCTGCGGTTCCCCCCTTCCCCCGGTCCAAAAACATGCACGGTAGGTTGATTGGCACCTTAGAAAATTGTATCCAGTATTGTATCCTGACTTAATGCCCATAGACTACTGAGATAGGCACAGGTTCCCCGTGACCCGAGGAAGATCGGATATAGTGGTAGAAGATGAATGAATGAAATACCACTTATGTATTGCTGTACCTACATCTGCATATTTATTCTACAAGCTGTACATATACATTTATTTACACAGCACTAATGCTGTACATATGATACATATTTAATAATTATATTTATATTTAATAATTAGTCGCTGTATATACTTGTGTCAATAGATGCTAAAACTGCATTTCGTTGCTGTGTACCTGTACTATACAATGAAAATAAAGTTGTATCTATCTATGTATCTATCTATCTATCTATCTATCTATCTATCTATCTATCTATCTATCTATCTATCTATCTATCTATCTATCTATCTATCTATCTATCTATCCATCCATCCATCCATCTATCTATCTATCTGTATGTCTATCTATCTATCTATCTATCTATCTATCTATCTATCTATCTATCTATCCATCCATCTATCCATCTATTTATCTATCTATCTATCTGTCTGTCTATCTATCTATCTATCTATATGTCTATCTATCTATCTATCTATCTGTCTATCTATCTATCTATCTATCTATCTATCTATCTATCTATCTATCTATCTATCTGACTGTTCTGTATTTGGTTTCTATTAAATAATAATCACATCATATGTCATTCAGATGTCAAGCTTAGTAAACAGCAGACAAATTTCAACAAACAAAAGTCAGCTATTGAAAAAAAAAGAAATAAATGAAATGTAGTCAGATCACATTTAGGTATCAGCAAAGCTCCGCTCCTGAAGTCTGTATTGGTTTTCCCAACACACTTCACTTGAAATAAAAGAATAATGGAGCAATCCATAAGATGGCATTGAGGTATCTCCCAAGGGGAAAAGGTAAGGGGATGTCAATAAACACATGTTAAAAAGTTTTGAAATAGAGCCCTTAGTAGCCCAAGGACGCTATTTATTATTTACAATGCACTGAGTATTGTAAGATTGTACAAAATGCTAAAAAGCCACCGATCTAGATATAACCATCTGCTATATTACATCAGTTTACAGCGAAAGGAAGAGATGATTCACACGGGTTCAGAAAGGGTCATGATCACCGGCACCTCGAAAGCATTTTAAATTTTGCAGAAAGAAAGAGAGGGTGATAAATAGAGAGAGAGAGAGAGATGGATTATTGGGATTGGATTATTATTGGATTATTATTCCATAGTGCCAAACTGCATATACTTATTGTTGGGAAGGTTACTTTGGAAATGTAATTTTTAATGTAAGCTTAAAAATGACCCTATTCAAAATGTAATAAGTAGTGTAACTTTTCAATTACTTTATAAAAGTAAAGTAACTGATTTTATTTGATCACTTTTTGATTACTTTCATTCGTCCACTACATTTACATTTGCAGTATTTAGCAGACACCCTTATCCAGGACGACGTACGAGAAGTGGCACTTCTTGTGCCACTAGGTGGTGCCACTAAATTAACATTTAGGGGTTTGCGGATGACATTTTTGTTATGGGCTATGGGGTTGGGCGGGGTTCTTTGGGATTTGTAATCTTTAACATTTTCAAAAGGTAACGGTGATTTAATTACACATTTTTTTTCTCAGTAACTGTAACAAATTACTGTCACTTTAATTTTGTAATGAAATTATGTAACACCGTTAAATGTGACTAGTTCCTCCCAGACACTGTTTATTGTCATATATTGACTTCGTTTTCACTATTCAAGGTACCATTATGCACCTTTTTGTTAATCCACTTACTAGAGCATCCAGACATTCATTCATTCATTCATCTTCTACCGCTTTGTCCGATCTTCCCTCGGGTCACGGGGAGTCTGTGCCTATCTCAGGCGTCTATGGGCATTAAGGCAGGATACACCCTGGATGGAATGCCAACCCAACACAGGGCACACACTCACACACTAGGGACACTTTTCCAAGGTGCCAATCAACCTACCGTGCATGTTTTTTGGACCGGGGGAAACCGGAGAACCCGGAGAAAAACCCCCTGAGGGACGGGGAGAACATGCAAACTCCGCACACACATGGCTGAGACAGGAATCGAACCCGGACCCTGGAGGTGTGAGGTGAACGTGCTAACCACTAAACTGCCGTGCCCCGTGCATATCCAGACAGTAAATACTAATTTAGTTCCATTATTTATGGAACCCATCTAGTTATTACCATAACTTCTATTCTTATTTCTAGTCATTCTTGTAACTCCTCCAGTTATTACTATAATTACACTTTTTTTTTTAACAGTAGGTACTCCAGTCATTACAGTAAGTCATCAACAATAATTTATTCAGCAGGACCGACACTTTCTTTATCTCCGGCAGAACTTCCTGACTAAATGCAGTTGACATAGTGTTTTGTCTACACCATGGGGAAAATAACACATTTAAAAATGTAATAAACAACAAGCAGCTGCTAACATTAGCAGAGGGTGTGAATTTCAGCTCCGCCGAGGTTGCTGTTGTGGCAGATGAAGTCGCAGTGTTGAAAACAGGACTCCATTCTGCTTCTCTGCCACGCTGCATCCAAATCAAATATATGTAAATGCATGCTAATGTGTGGTAATGAATAAAAGTGCCACATCGGAAATTGTGTTCTCAGCCAGACACACAACTTCATCCAAAGCTTCTTAACACTGCATAAACATTTCAGCTGTCACATACTGAATTACATTTTCAGAACAGTGGAAAATGCACCTGTTTTATTCTGCAGTCCGCAAAGTCCAGTTATTATGATGGTCGGAAATGCAACAGTATTAAAATGGCTTTTATTCTTTGTTAAACAATATTTATATATTGTCACCAAGCAGCTGCAGAAACCATGGTGTAGATTTAGACCTATAATGAACAAGCTTGAGTCAGTGGTAGCTGAGACTTAGACTGAATGGGAACGAAACATTAAGAACAACCAGACCCAATAAGGAAACCCATCCTTTACTGATTATACTGGCATGTGGGATTATACTGTAAATCAATACAGATCAAGGAGTATTAACATGATTTTATATTTTTTAGATAATGTATTGGGCATATCTTGGGAAACTGTTCTTATTTTTTGAAGATAAATTAATGAAGATAAGCAATGCGTGAATGAAGCCAAATTAGAAATATGTTCAA
>JACRUU010000028.1:14041763-14109263 GCA_030449085.1 Kryptopterus vitreolus
AACAGGACTGCGGAGGACGGGACCTGGGCGGAACAGGCGGAACGGGACCTGGGCGGAACAGGCGGAACCAGAACTACAGGAACAGGGGACCTGGGCGGAACAGGCGGGACCTGGACTAAAGGGAGCCGGGATCTGGGCGGAACAGGAGGAGGACGGGACCTGGGCGGAACCTCGGGCTTGGAGGGAGGCCCTACGGGGCGGGGCGTGTCCTCGGGCTCGGAGGCCCTATGGGGCGTGTCCTCGGGCTCGGAGGCCCCCTCGGGGCATCCTCCTCAGGCTCAGAGACCCCCACGGCACCCTCCTTCGGGTTCAGAGACCCCCACGGCATCCTCCTCGGGCTCGGAGGCCCTATCGGGGCGTGTCCTCGGGCTCGGAGGCCCTACGGGGCGTGTCCTCGGGCTCGGAGGCCCCCACGGCATCCTCCTCGGGCTCGGAGGCCCTACGGGGCGTGTCCTCGGGCTCGGAGGCCCCCACGGCATCCTCCTCGGGCTCGGAGGCCCTACGGGGCGTGTCCTCAGGTTCGGAGGCCCTTTCACACTGAGCCGCAGGTTCGGCGGCCATCAGGGTTGGCGCTGGGCCGCGGGTTCGGCGGCCATCTTGGGCTGGGCCGCGGGTTCGGCGGCCATCTTGGGCTGGGCCGCGGGTTCGGCGGCCATCTTGCGCTGGGCCGCGGGTTTCGGCGGCCATCTTGCGCTGGGCCGCGGGTTCGGCGGCCATGGGCCTTGGGCTTGGGCCGCGGGTTCGGCGGCCATCTTGAGCTGGGCCGCGGGTTCGGCGGCCATCTTGCGCTGGGCCGCGGGTTCGGCGGCCATCTTGGGCTGGGCCGCGGGTTCGGCGGCCATCTTGCGCTGGGCCGCGGGTTCGGCGGCCATCTTGGGCTGGGCCGCGGTTCGGAGGGTTCGGCGGCCATCTTGTGCTGAGTAGCCGCCGCACTGGAACAGGGTAGGTCGCCCCCCCCCAAAAAATTCTTGGGCGAGTTCCCCCCGAAAACCTCCCAGATCCGGTCCATGAAACAGTCCGCCGACTGCGTGAAAAACCTCCCTGGTCCCAGATCTCTGCTGCCCACCAAAGAGCGGGACCGGTCAACTGCATGGCGATGTGGGCGACTTTGGCACGCTCCGTTGAAAACCGGTCCGGATATTGGCTGAAGGTGGCCATACAGTTCACCAGGAAGGCGTGGCAGTCTTCCTCCGAGCCGGCGTAGCGCGAGGGGGGAGCGACGGCGGCAACTCGCGGGCTTCGAGGGGGGCGTGTCCCGAAACGTGTCCATCGGGCAAAGAAACATGGTGGCGCCCGTGTGTCTGTGGTGGAAAAAAAAAGGAGAAAAAACAAAAAGGAAAAAAGGGAAAAAAAAAAAAATGGAAAAAAAATAACCTGGGTCGCGACGGAGCAGCTATTTCCGGGTCCGGCTTGCGGATCCGCTATCCGTACCGCGGCGGAAGCGCGACTTCCGGGTTGCGCTGTTACGGTCCGGGCTTCTGTAACGGTGGGTGGTGCGCTGCACAGACACACGGTGAAACGGTAATTCCAAAAACACAAAGGATTTATTGTAATAGTCCAAGGCAAAACAACAAAAGAGACGCCGCTCTAAGGAGCGGCCAGACAGGCTTGAGAGCCTTGCGCGCCGTGCGCCGTGGTCTCTGGAGGACCGAAGTTCAGGAGCGGACTTGGAAGTCCGGATTCTGGAGCCGAGCGAAACGGGAACTGGACACAGCAATAGACAACAGGTTAGGCATATATATATATATATATATATATGTATGTATAGAACGACCTGGAGCGGGTCCGCGACACTACACAAGAGTCACGAGCCCGGAACGGGGAAAGAAGGGAGAGCCGGGCTATTTAAAGGGAGATGGAGAAGGAGCTGGGATAAGGAACACCTGATCTGAGTAGTGAGTGATTGATTGATTGAGTGCGTGCGTGTGTGTGTGTGTGTGTGTGGAACGAGCAGGGGACACAGCGAGAAGAGGAAGAGAGAGTGTGTGTGTGTGTGTGTGTGTGTGGTGTGTGTCGAAAGAGCCGGGAGAGCGAGAGAGAGAGAGTGTGTGTGTATGTGTGTGTGTGTGTGTGTGTGTGTGTGTGTGTGGCGAAAGAGCCGGGAAGAGCGAGAGAGAGAGAGAGAGAGAGAGAGAGAGAGAGAGAGAGAGAGTGTGTGTGTGTGTGTGTGTGTGGCGAAAGAGCCGGGAAGAGAGAGAGAGAGAGAGAGAGAGAGAGAGAGTGTGTGTGTGTGTGTGTGTGTGTGTGTGTGTGTGTGTGTGGTGTGTGTAACGAGCAGGGCGGAGCGAGAGGAGAGAGAGTGTGTGTGTGTGTGTGTGTCGAAAGAGCGAGAGAGAGAGAGCGCGCCGTGACAATATATATATATGGGGAGTCAAAACGTAAAGGGACATTTGTAATACATTTTATATACATAAATATCCTATTACATTTTGACTTCCCCTCATATATATATATATATATATATATATATATATATATATATATATATATATATATATATATATATATATATAATAATAAATGCTCCAATTTCCTGTATTTCAAAATTTGTTGAAAAAAGGAAATAAAAGTACAAAAAGTCAAAAAATGCATAATATGTAATTACATATTGTATATTAATGTTCTCATTCTCCTGCAGCTTCTCATCAACAATCAACATCACTTTTCTAAGGAAATGCTTGTGATCGGAAAGTATCCCCGGAAATGTCTAACTTTTAAAGTAATGTCTCCACAGTCAACGTTTGTTTTTCAGCAGCCTGTGACTGTGATGAAACAGCACATTGTACCAAACAAAAATGAAGACATTTCCTCAGCTGGCACATGCTGAAAAGGTCATCCAGAAAATAAACGAGTCTGACTGTATTGTACGGGACGTGTGTATCACCAAACATTACCATGTTATTGCCGCGCCTCTCTGACCTCAATCATTCATCAATCAAATTTCTATTTTCACAATGCCAAATGCATTCGCGAGGTTTGAAATGATTATTATAATATGATAATTAATATACTATCATGATGATGATCCTGATGATTTTTCATTCATCTTCTACCGCGTTATCCGATCTTCCCTCGGGTCACAGGGAGCCTGTGCCTATCTCAGGCGTCTATGAGCATAAAGGCAGGATACACCGTGGATGGAATGCCAACACATTGCAGGACACACTCACACACACATTCACACTCCTGGAGATGTGAGGCGAACGTGCTAACCACTAAGCCACCGTGCCCCCCTGATGATTTTCAAGTATAAAGTATAAATTATTACTGCAGAAGTCCAGAAGATTTCTCATTGTTTTTGAGTTTTGTAAGCTTGTACAAAATGCTAAAAGACACCTATCTAGATATAACCATTTGCTATATTACATCAGTTTACACCAAACGCAAGGGATGATTCCGAAGTCCATAAGATTTCTCATTGTTTTCGACAATTTCGAAAGCAGTGTGTTGCATTTGAAAAAGGGCACAAGTGAAAATTTTGGATTTATACTGTTTGAAAACCTTGAACACTGACCGTGTAAAAGAAAAAAGAAGGAATGCAGAGACAACGCTCGGTACGAAACAAACAGATCGTGTGTTCAAAATGGGTACACATTATTATTAATATGAATGGCAGTCATGTTTTTCTTTGATTTGTCAGTCAGCTTTGACGCTTGTAGGATGAAGGGAGGAACATGAACATGTGAATATGTTTACAGCATCCTTTTGTGATTTTTTGGAGAGGAGGGGGGGGGGGTTTGTTCTAAAGAATTTGTCAGAAATATCAAAAGGAAAACAAACTACATGAATGGAAAAACAGTGAGGTTGAAGAAGAATCACTCCTTTTTTAAGCGCTGTCATTTCTATGACTAATGGTTTCCAGTGTTGCCAGTGGAATATGGGTATGGTATGGGAATATGGGTTTTGCAGCATTCCAACATTTACAGTAGGTTTTGGGCATTTTGTATGCCATAGCATAGGTACATATACGGACATTCCCCACACTATGAACAAGTTGCATTGCAATAGTTTCTTCTTGGGTATGAATTTGTTCATGGCATCTGCTATTGACTATGCATGCACTTAAGAACAACAATAACGGTGATACATTTCAAATGAATAAACAGTAACAGTATAAGGAAAAACTAAGCCCTGAATGATCTGCATATTAATCTTTATAATTAACATGTTTTTAGTATTATTATTATTATTGTTGTTGTTGTTTTTGTTTTCCAACACTCACACTCACACTCAGAACATGCAAACTCCACACACACATGGTCGAGACGGGAATCGAACCTGGACCCTGGCGGTGTGAGGCGAACGTCCTAACCACTAAGCCACCGTGCCCCTTCTAGATAAAGATAAAATGTTAAAAAAAAAGAAAAAATATAAAAAATGTGCATATAAATGTTAAAGTCAAAAATTAAATCTGGATTACTGATTTATTAGGGTTGATAATGGATATATTTCCGATTACTTTTGTTATGAATTTGTTTTGCCGGGACAGTACAGTAATGTATACAGTAAGTCCTGAGGACAAGGTGGTAGGCAAAACCCTTAACTGTGTCTTTACTTATTTTGTACCTTAAGTTTGTATCAACCATACCATACTAAGAATAATGTACTAAGAATAAATATTTGTACATCGCTCTGGATGAGGGCGTCTGCTAAATGCTGTAACTGTAAATGTAATATGTGGACAGGTTTGTTCGTATTGGAAAAAGTTCGTAAAATCTAAAAATTCTTAAAAATTTACAAAAGCAATTCATTACACCGATTGGGACAATGTTCTTCTGAATGTAATGTTTTCTACAAGCTATATATAAATATAACTATAACTATATAAGTGTTTCTAACTTGCTGAAAATTGCAAAACCCACCATGCCTTGGTAAGGAACAGTGAGCTTCAGCGCATTTAGCATTGCAGCACCAAAACCCCATTTCTCTTTGCTTACATTTAATGGCCTTGCCCAAAAGGAAAGCTGTAGAATATGAAATTAAATTTGGAAAACAAGAACGCTTTAACGCGCCGCAATCAACATAATGAACTTTAAACGGGGATGTTCATTATCGCACGCAGTCTGTGGCTTACGCTTGAAAGCATTAGTCTGGAGGGACCTTCTGGCATCCTCTCTCGAATAAACGAGACAAACCCGAGAATCATTCGCAGATGTACTTGCTGATGTACTCATGGTGAAAATGTGTTAAAAAGAAGAAAAAAAACACATTTACCGTTCTATTTTTTGCTCTTTTCATATTTGCTTCCTATTGACACGTCTTGCAGCAATCTCTTACCGGGTCTCTTGGAGCTGTCCTGAAAGCGAAAAAAAATTAAGATATTTTATTAGAACTCATTTTTTATAACAATACCATATGGATAGTTAATTTACTTCTTTCAAAGCAGCACGAGGTGAAAAGACAACCCGGATTTTTATTTTATTTTTTATGACATTCATCAAATGCAAATCTAAAGTTTGATGGAATGGAACAGAGATGTAATGCAATTTGAAGCTTTTGGAGCATTACGGTAAAATCACTGAGGTAAATATGATCAGATTTCTGTTTGTACAAATTAATTGTACAAACTGCGAATGTAAGAAAGGAAATAAAAGCTGATTTCTAGCAAATATGGCTTGTTTTTTGTCATGAAATATAAAGAAAAAGTCTTAAAAATCACAATTACTATTGTTGAGACTGGGCAAGTAAATGTTTACTCCTTTTGAGCAACATTTCACTAGAAATAGTTGACAGATTTCAAACGCAAGAATAAAGTGAATAGAATGCTGTTTTTTGGTCAGGTTATAGTAGAATTTATTGATATTAATGCTCACTTCTTACCAAGTCAGTTTTGCTTACCTCAATGGCAGATATTTTTGAATTTAGAACCTTTAACTACATATATGAGAAACTTGGCAACAATGGCATTATTTGTGCAGTGTACACTGACTACACAATTTTATTTAGCATTGACAAAAAAAACTCTCCAGTGTCAGCACTAAAGTTTTCATTTCCCCATAACAGGAAAGTCTTCAGGTCAGAGAATCTTTGTGCTTTGTGTAATCTCAGTTGCATGTCAAAAATATATATATATATATTGTAATAAGATAATATATAATACAATAATATATATATATATTGTAATAAGAAAATAAGAAAGATAGATGTTAACCTCAAAATAGAGAATGAAATAGAATTTGTGTTGCCTGTTCGAACCTGACATGGATGAATACATTATGCATACATACATGCATCCATATTTTAATGCTGAAAACGATGCTGCAACATCAGAGGAATAAAACATTTCCGATGATAAAACCATAAAATCGTCAGATACGCAATACTACATGATTAACACTGATTTAAACAAATGTAATGATTTTCTTCCCTGGTATTATATAGGTATAAACAGATTGATCTAACAGACATTTCAAATGGTGTTACATAAGGACATTCATTTCAGTTTGGTTTTTTTTTTTCCTCCCCAAAATGTTGCGCGTAAACGACCTCCGAGACTGGAAACCCATTTTTTGACCCTCTACAAACTGATTTTCTTCTAACAGCCTTAAATGACATCCCTACATGCAACGTATACCGAGCGCTCCTGCGAAGGCACCACAGTCTCGTTCGCCAGCCGTTTTGACAATCAGCCAGGCTCGACTAGGCATGGCTCGCTCTGATAGCCAATATTGTCTCCAGAGTGGCAGCTGCCCGGCACAGACAAAAGGCCCGTTAAATAAGAAGAGGCTGATAAAAACGCAGTCAAGGTGAAATGATAGCGCCTCTTTTTATTTACTATTTCTTTCCCCCCCACAGCCTGCTGTGGGTCTGTGCTCCTGTTTGTGCACTGTTCTAGACTCTGGGAAAAGCGCTAACAGCCTATTTATTTATTTATTTGTTTTTCTTCTTCAGCACTTGCCTTCACTCTACTTTGGCCACATTACTGATTTCACTCTGCTCAATTTTGTCATTTCAGTGGGTGTATCGAACATACAGGCAAATCAAAACAGACATCTACAACACAGAACACAGAATCGCAAAAGGCATTTAGACTCTACTTGTGATGTTAACAGGTTTAAATACACTGTATGGACAATATTGGTGTCAATGTTTGTGGACACTTTACTAGACGTTTTGTCCCCAACCTACGAGTGACTACAAGAGTTTGTTCATAGTTTGAATATTGTTTGTAAGTTGTTCGTGGCATTCGCTATTGCCTACGCATGACTATGACTATGTTGGTAAGATATAAGCTACAAAAATGGTAGTTTACTGCACTTAAGAAAAACAATAACAGTAATACATTTAAAATTAATAATCAGTATTAAATAATACAGTAATGTAATGGCGGTTAATACGTGTGTGGATGGAGGAGGTGAAAGGCATTACATGGGTGTTACACTCGTTAAGCTCCGTGACTAGCTATCACCGGGGGGGGGTTTTCGAATCCGAACAAATTTTACTGTGTGAACAGGTTTGTTCATATCGGTGAAAGTGAAAGTGTTTGTTCGTAGGGTGGGGAGCGTCTGTATATGCTTTCTGCACCTCCATTCTGCACCTCCCACCACCTACATTAAATCCCCATTTACTGCTATAATACCTCCATCAGATTTTAGAGTGTTTTGATGGGAGATTTGTAATTTTTAACATTTTCATAAATAACTGTAATTTAATTACAGGTTCTCAATAACTATAATGTATTACTGCTAATTTTATTTTGTAATTAAATTATGTAACGCCGTTACATGTAAATAGTTCCTCCCCAACATTGATGGTTCCTACTCCTGATGGGGAAAAAAATCATAGGAAATATTTTGGTTAAATTATATATGAATATAACTGCCATGCAAAAGTGAAATAGTAGAATAAGAAAATAGTCTCTTGTTACTGATCTTATTTTCAATTCCTTTGATTTGCTAGATTGAAATCAATATTTAGAATTTCTTCCCTAATATTTTCAAATTTGTCATTGAAAGAAATTGATGAAATCTTTGCTGCTAGTGATGGTGTTTATGTTACTGTGGTTCGACATTCCTGGTTAATTATGCTAAAGAATATTTGTATATAATATATATTTGGCCAATGTTTTCTTCTTAATATCCACAACATTGTCTGGATTGTAGATTTTCTTCAATTTATGTTTAGGTTTACTCTTAGAAAAGATGGCGATGTAAAGGTTTATTGCACAAGTAGTTGTTTTTTATCGCAAGTAAAAATGACTGAATAAACCATCTGTCCTATTATCCATTAAGAACCTTTTTTATGAGTATATATTTAGTGGGTCAGAGGAACAATTATTAGGGTTCCAAGCACTGACAAAATATTTATCTTAATAGTCTGAATTTAAAATTTGTCTGAACTTGGTACACCCTTGGGAAAAGGGCTACAGTGGATAATTAAAGGTTCTTTTGTTTTTCAGCTACAGGACCTCTAAGATTCTATGTAAGAATGAAACTTCTTGTCCAATTATCCAATAAATCTTTAAAAAGAAAAATCATTGGTAATATTTTTGTTAAATTATGTTCATTAAATGGGTTTGTAAAAATGTGGGACCATTAGGTTTCGTATCTAGAACATGTTCTGCACTGGAGATTTATCTCAGTGTGACTTACATGGTACGCAATTCATATGAAAACAAATGGCTATGTAACATTGTAATGGCTCATTGGATAAGGTCCTTTCATTTTCCTGCTGCTTGAATGAACAAAGAAATATATAGAAATAAATAATAAAGAAATTATATATACTTTATAGAGTTATAAAATGGTCCCTGGGGTAAATAAGGTTTCTACTGTCATTGTCTGTTCATTGCCTGTGATCCTTGGTAAGATTATGTATTAAATAATTAAATGAAATAATAAATAAATAATTCTATCCATTGAATGCCAAAGTGGAGATATTTTTAAGACTGTAGTGTAGATCAGGATTTTGCCTCCATCATAGGTATTTTGATATTTTTGTTGTTTTTAGAGATACGGTTAAATGTTCATGACTGCAAATTGCCCTTAAAAATGTATTTAAAAACTCATACAGCTCCGTTTCCTATTTCCCCTGCTGGTTTACCATAGGATAACCAAAAAAAAAACCAATCCGTAATCTTACAAAACATTACCCTCAGGATGTGGTGGATGTGGCGCTTTCAGACGCCTACCTCTAGCAAAGCGGTGAAAGAAAATTCATAGCACCATCAGGATTATGCCAAGTAAATAGAATGTTTTCGAAGAGCGCCCAATAATCCCCTCAGGGTGAAGTGACATCATGGCAGCCAAGAGGGGAGAAAAAGCCTTTTAAAGCTCCATCGATGGGCTTCTTATCACTCCAGAGAGCATTGCAGAAGATATCATTTCTCATTTTGTGGCTCTCTGAAATGCTTTCCATCCTCTTTCCCGGCCTTTATGGGAAACACTCTTGCCACCGAACTCTTATCTGTAGGCAGGCCATGTAAACTGCCCGACTGCTACGGCCATTTTAACAAGCCACATCTGTCCGTCAAAATAAAAAATGAAAGGAGGCACGGAGAGGTGCTAAATATATTAAACTACTTCCCGTCTCCCATCATGCTTTTTTCCCCCCCAAAGCAGCTGTGTTTTGTAACTAGCTTCAAGCTCATTAGCAGCTTCCCAAATCCAGTCCAGAAGGAGAACCGTGAACATGCGTAGTTATGTTAATGATGAAGATGTTCACTTCATTGTCCTGTTTCAATTAACATCAGGAGCAAAAAGAGACGCGTTCCTGGGCTGCTTAGGAACACAGCTTACAAGCAATTATTAATAAACACAATGACCTCACGTAAATATAATTCCTTTAAAAGTGCTTATAATTATTACTGCATTAAGAGAACATTATTCTCTCATTTTTCTCTCATCGTTTCTGTGTATCATTTGTTACGCATTAGCCCAGTTTTCGAGGGTAAAGTTTTGTTAGCCACAGTAGAGGCTGCTAGCTAGCTTAGCTAATGATAAACAGAGCTTATAGCTAACAGGACTTTGTATACATTTTGGGGAAGAAAATGCCTGCTTTCCAGTCAAAAAACATTTATTTACAGCTTTATTAAAACATTATCCGGGTTAGCTAGCTCGTTCAATTAATATTAGGTTCTGTATTTAAATGTTCAGTTAACATTCCCACTTCTTTTGCTAACATTTCCTAATGCTTTTATCATTTGGTGTTGTCTTAAGACATTTAACCCAAACACTACAAAACAATATCTGACACGTTCCTAACCCAAACCAACCCAAGCGCTAACCCAAGCACTGATGAGTTCTAGTGTAAACAGCTAGCTAACTGAATGCTTTAAGTGCTTTATTTTGCTTAATGTTTTATTTTTTCCACACCTGACAAAAATATTTTGCACAGTACTGTATATATGCTATTTTTTCTTTTAAATGTATTTCCTATTTAACATCTTCTTTGGCGTTAACATAATATAACGAATTACATTTCTTGTCTTAAATGTTCAATTATTTACACGTCCATTACACGTTTCCATTAAACATGTGCATCAGGAAACCGTGTGATTTTTTTTTTTTACATGCTTTAAACGTTCAGGTCTCATTTCCAACTAAACGACTCTTACTGAAAACTAATTTACTTTCCACTTACTTTCTCTTTCCTGCTATGCACTAATTTATTTATTTATTTATTTTGTATTCGATAATTAAGTTAGTTGCTCCGAAGGAACCAAGAACCTGTGAAGGGGCTTAAAGAAAGAGGTCAAATGGGATGAAGGTAAATTATGGCTGGATGGGAGACCACTGTTTTGAAAAGCAATTAGCCACTTCTGCAATCAAGTTCATAAACACAACCAGACATGTAGATTTTAGATTACAAATCCCTGTAGTCTCAACTCTATAAAGGCGAAAACAGGAGCATTTGAGAAAGTTTGGCATGGAGTTGACTTTTTTTCGTTCTTTTTTTTCCTTTTTTTTTTGCACTCGCACTGGATTCCCCGCTGCACGGTCGGTCTAACAGGGCTGGAGCGTGGCCAGTTGACTGCATTCAGGTGATGGTCCTTCAAGCTTTGGCAGTTCGCTGATTCTCGCTCATTACAGCCTTTGCACCTCAGTGTACGGATAAATTGGAGACGGCTGACGGCATATCTGGCAAATGGGAAAACGGTTTCTCGTCCTTCCTGTCCTCTGCAATGCTTTACACTCAATGTGATTGTTCGGGTTATAATTAATTGACATGTTGGAGAAAATATGGATACAAGAGAATATAATCAGACTGGCAGTCTTTTTTTTTTTTTGGCTTTGTAATTATTTCTATGCCAGTACAAATGCAGTTTAAATTACGGACTTTTATTATGGACTGCGAGATGATTTAATCATAAGCAGGTCAATAAAAAAGCTAACGCCGGTGTTTGTTGACAGCTTTCTTATACAGGATGAATCCAATGTACATTTTGTAAATTTTATAGTTTGTCAGGTAAATTTATTCCTATTTGACAGATTTAACAGATTAACTAGGTCCATGAACATATGGGTTGGAATAGCCTGCTATAGAACTCGACCCTATTAAACAGGGACCCTATTAAATCAAATTCAAATTCGAATCATATAGCATTTGGCAGACGCCCTTATCCAGAGCGACTTAAAACTGAGGGTTAGCCCACTAGTGGCTAACTACAGAGGTCCCACCTCCCATAATCATAACTTACACTTGGTGCAGCAGCTTTAATACATATTCATGGGTGGAAAAATGTATAGAGTTTTGGTCATATTAAATTCCATTTTATTTCTATGGCACTTTTAGCAACGGACCTTGTCTCTACAGCTGTAGAAGTACGTAATGTAAAATATTGTTCATTACAAGTGCAAGTTCATCTCTTGGGAGCAAGCAGAGGAACCCAGACTGAAGAAGGAACCCACCCTCATCTGGGCGACACCGAATGTCCTTTTCTTACAGCTAGACAATGTTGAGGTGATCAAATCAAGTGTAAACTGCAGTCTGGGGTCAGTGGCAGATCGGAGGAGAAAGGTAGGAACATTGGGTCCCTTTGGGGTATGTATAACTCAACCAAGGGGGATTGAGAGAGAGAGAGATATGTGAATATGTGGATTACTGAGTGCCAGTATAGTAAAAAAAAGTTGAAGACACTGGTCAGCAACAGTTAAAAGACACCACATTTTTCCTAAGGCTTGGGAAATCAAATGGAACCTTGTTTTTGTAAGTGGGAATTCTTCCTTTCATATTTCACAGGCTTGCAAGTTTTGCCTGACTGGGTGTTTCTTTTTATTTCTTGTCCTGTGGAACTTGACTGTGTGTGTGTTTGTGTTATGATTTATTTGTTAGTTCGAATGTGCCAGGATCGGAGAGGGTGGTTTTTCATTCATTCATTCATTCATCTTCTACTGCTTTTATCCTATCTTCCCTCGGGTCACAGGGAGCCCGTGCCTATCTCAGGCGTCTTCGGGCAGGATACACCCTGGATGGAATGCCAACACATCTCACATTCACACACACATTCACAGACAGGACAATTTTTTCAAAGTGCCAATCAACCTACAGTGCATGTTTTTGGATCGGGTGAGGGGGCGGGAACCGGAGAACCTGGAGAAAACACCCCCCCCACACACACACACACACACACACACATGGCAGAGGTGGGAATCGAACCCCGACCCTGGGGGTGGGAGGCGAACATTCTAACTGCTAAGCCATCGTGCCTCCTGGGTTATTTGTTTCTTTGTTTGTTTTTTCATTTACTTTACTTTTTTTTGCGTGTTCGAAGGTAAAATGAGAAATGTGATATATTTTTTGTACTCTTTACCATTATGATTTATATAATTTACCAAGAAAAAGACACTGGTCAGTAGAGAAGGCCTTATTGGCGCTGACAGTCCATCCCTGGAATAAACCTTTCAGACAATACACAGACCCTCAAAAAATATGTGATACGAGAAAAACAAATGTGAGACTCTCCTAATATTAATAGTGATTATTATATAAGTAATGCATTAATGTGTGCTTTTATCAGCAAGATGAGAATCTCTAAAAATAGAAAAATAGTAAATAGTAAATAATAGATCAACCAGTGTAGGAAAACTGACCCTGTATTAGTGCATTAACATGCTGTGGGATTCTTTCTGTTCTCTTGGGTGCTTGTGACGATTAAATACACACGTGTACATTGACAGGACACAATTCAATACATTCGATTAGAGAATCTTTTACCTTTTCGAAGCTGGAATGCTGCGTTTTTTTGCCACAGTGTTGCCGCCATGGGGGTAAAAAAATACTCAACTAAAAGACAGTTATTATAAATCAAAGACAAGTCAAGCCCAAGGCAGCAAAATTACATGAAACATGCTTATTATAAATCAAAGCCACATCCTTCCTTATAGCCATAAATACAGGGTCTGGTGCAATTAAGGGCATTTTTATCTGCTTTTGATTTCCTGGACAATGCTGTTGTTTGTTGTTTTCTATCGTATTCTTATGGTGTTGAGATGGGGGGGGCTTTCACTAGGGTAACAGATCAGTGGAAGTCTCACAGCAGGCCAGCTGTGGCATGACAAACAAGGACAAATCAATAGAGAATATCAATCTCCCAGGGAGATCTTCTATTTGCTTTGTTTCATTTGTATTATTACTTTTTCGAACATTGAACAGTGTTCCTATACAAACGGATATCGTGTTATATAGACACAAGAAGTTGTGGAAGAAAAGAAGAAGAAGAAAAAAAAGCCCTCAGCAGCAAAGAGGACTTTGAAAATAAATAAATAAATAAAAACTCTCTGTCAAATGACACAAATAGCACGAAAAGCCGGTGATTGATTTTGTGAAGGCGGACGGACCTGAAAATAACTGATGCTCTGATGAGCAGTGATATGGCCACAGCGTGCGAACGTTACCCATTGAAGTGTGAAACCTTTGGCGGTCTACGGAACTCGATCGATACTTGGAAAGTGAGAATTATGTATTTCGACATAGCTGAATGTTCTAAGGGAACAAACACAAAACACCAAAAATCTGAATAAAGCATTGTTGAATGGAAAAATTGTTGCTCTTTGAACGGGCGATCTTTAAATTATGAGAGCACAATAACATGATATACGCTTTTTTTTCCATTCTCAATGCATGCCGTATTTTTTTGGGAGCATGGTTTATATGGCCAACTCTACTAACAACTGACCAAATACATTTTCTGCGAAGGTAAACAGAGAGAAAGTGCGAGTGCGGCCGACATGCACAGATTCTGTTGTGAGATATATGCTATGGATTATTTTAGTAAATATTTCTAACGATGATTATTCTCACTCGTGTAATTATTGCGGTTATTCCTGTTTCCAGAAAAGCCGATTCATATTTTCCACCAACTAAATCTGTGTAAAAAAAAAATTTGCTCCTCGACCTGCTATTAATCCCACAATAATCACATGTTTTTAATCAGAATCCGAATCAGAAAGCGCTTCCAATTGCACATTTTTAATGTAGGATGGAAGGAAAAAAAGTAATGTAATGAATAAAGGTTAAAGATAAAGGTTATCGCGCATTTCTATGAGAAAAATAAATAAATAAAGTCAATATTGCACAAAGAAGTTCAACATTGATGTAACATTGTTATTGCACAAATTTCTATTTTCCGTTCCTATTTTGTTGAGCAATGGCATTTAAGCAGTGGCATTTAAGGAGCAATGGCATTCAGTGTACCGTAAATTAATGTTCTAATTATAAGAATTTCTCTCATAATCTCTCCCTTTAATAAACTGATTGATTATTTAAGATATATTTTACTTTGGAAATCTTTTAATATTCATTTCTGGTTCATTTCAATGTTACTTTTTTAGTAAGTGTAAAATATGGGACGTGGCACCTTTGCTTTGTGCACACAATGCTTGTGTGCTTTCATATATTTGATTGTGTACAATTGTCTGTTGTTTCCTACATTTTCAGTTGTTTGTCATGTTGATCAAAATCAAAATCTTGTGGCTCTGCCACGTCTTTTCCGGTCAAGGTGGAGTTCCATTATTTCTTATGTGCACTATTTTATATATTTTATACCAATTTTATATTGTTTTATTTATACCAGGAAGCTGTACTGAATACCGGGCTGTAGCAAATCAATTCATAAGGGTACAGTAGTTCGTGTATATCTTCCGATACGCGATCTGATAACGACACCCAGTGCCGAGGAGGCATCGCACTGAGATTTGAGGAAGCGCATTTTGTCTTGACGTGGACGCAATTCTGGTTTCTGGTTTATTGTTTAAATGTTTATCCCCAATACAATTTCATTCAGTTCATTCCGATTGGACGAAAGCGATTTAAACGCTCCATGTAAACGCACCTATTGTACTTCAAACCGTAGTTTATTTCAGGAAATACTGAAACTGTGAGCCATCATCCTGACAACATGACTAAACATTTTGACAATACTGTAAGGAAACACAAATACAAAAAGGCGTTTTATTTCGATGACAATAACATATTCATTGACAAAAATTACTGTTTAGGGAAAACTATGCATTTTGAGAAAGTAAATTTCCTTTGCAAGAAATCCAAGGTTGTTGTTTTGGTGTTTGTTCAATAAGTTTTGAGAAACCTGGTTTGCAGTTATTAAGGATGATTCGAGAAAAAAAAAAACAAAGCAACTGAGATTAACGGAGTAATTTCATAGTCATGTATTCATGTGAACGTGTTTCAGGCAATTCTTACTATTAGAGATACAATATTTACTAGTGCTTTGCTAACGTTAGTAACAACAGCCCCGTCTCTCTCTGCCCTGTGCCACAGTAGAGACCATAACTCATACTCTCCACACACGGCATGTATAAATCATCTTTGATGCTGTTCGCTGGAGAGTTTGCGACTGCTGGGCTGTTTCTCAATCGAGTGACATTGAGGTATTTAAAATTCCCAGCAACGCTGCTGTGCTATTCACTCACTCACACACACACACACACACACACACATACACACATACACACACACTATGTCAGTGTCACCACTGTTCTGAGAAAAGTCCACCACCCAAACACTATTTGAACAGCATCACGTCCACAGTGGAACTGATACTATCCTGTGCTTTGATAGAAAAAGGTGAAAGGCAGCTCAGCTTCAGCTTTACAAAGCAACAGAACGCTGTAGCTGCATGCTTATAAACAGACCTATGTGCAAGTCAAACATGACAGAATGTAGAATATGTAGAATGCAAAGTCAGCTACTCTTCTACCTTCACTTTTGCTGTATTTTCACCTCGTATCATTAAAAACAAACAGCTTTGACAGTAAAAAAAAAACAAAGAGCCGATGCAAAAAGTAAAAGCTATATAGAGAAAAGAATCGAGGCAGCTATTTTTTTCATTTCGTATTTTTCAATTCTTCATATTTTTTATTTAACTGTTGCCACAATTGTATTAGCGATTTTAACAAATGCGGCTTTGCACAGTCAATTTGAAAATTTTCCCGGGGTACTTTATTTTTCATTAAAAATGAAACAAAATAAACACTTTAAATAAATATATATCTGTCTGTGTGTCATGAATCTAAATTATAACTTTTTGTGAATTAATTGATTGGAAAAAATCCACTTTATGATGATATTGTAATTTTCTCACATAGTGTATGTTGGAAGCGTAGGCTTGAAGGACTTACGTGCTACCACATCGCTCTATTTAAGCCGAGATGAAATAAAGGCTGCTAATCCTCATTTCAGGTAGTAACAGCATTGTGGGTACAAACATGAATATAGACACACTTGTCGATAGTGACGAATGACTGCTTTTAACAAAATGACACACACGGGAAAAATGTTGCAAGTATAATAAGCAATATGAGTCAAGTAGGATATGAGTGGACGGAACAAAATGAAAGTGTATATTGTATATACACTCTTTAACAATGTTGGACTACATAGGACAAAAACAAAAAGCTTAGTGTTCATAACTTTTATTTTGTTTGTTACATTCAGTTTTTCCCCAACAGGAATTGATTTACCTGGGTCGCAGGTGTCCTTCTGAACAATGAAGCGCATGTGTTTGCATTTCAATTTGGCCCCACAAGCAAAAAAAAAAAAGCAAAAACAATTCTTTAAAGCCTTTTTCATTTTTATGCCCTCACTACACTCCAGTGTTTTGAAGTGCTATTTCATAAATCCTGCTAATGGAATCGGGGATGTATCACAGATCCACGCCGTGTACGTGAGAACGCGTGTATCCCGATAATGCTCAGGAGTTTCTCAGGCATATCTTCCTTTGTCTATGTGTCGGTATTAAGACTCTACCCAATAGCATTAAAGACGGATGCAGCGATGCCACGGACTGGTTCGGAGATAATGGCATCATCTGCAAGGGAGGAGATGGGGGTGACTTTGAGCTTGCTAGTGTATCCTGTGGGCTCCTCGCTTGCATGGAGGGATATGGTGAGGGGAGATAACGTGGGTCTTGAATGATATTTCAGCGTCGGAAAGTAGTATATTGCATTGTCAGGGTTTTTTTTTGTTGTTGTTTTTAAATAAGGAAGAGTTTTTATTGTTAGCCTGATATGAGACAAATGAGGGAGTGGAAGCTTATGGCACAGCGTACCGTATGTGTGTAGAGATGGAACCGACAGGCTCGGTTATCTCTAGGGCTTGCTCAATGACACCCTGCAGACTCAATCTGTATATAAAAACAAATCACAGCCACTACCTGTCACAGTTCCTCTAGGCATGACAGTATTGTTCAGTATGCATCATTAAAACAGCTGCAAGGAAGCATGCATGTTGACCCTGTGGCACTGTCGCTTGCCGCATTCGGCCTGCAGGATGAAGCATTGCGCAGCCCACTGAAACCTTAATGATGGGGAAAGCTCGAAATATCAGTTGTATAACTAAAATAATGCTGTAATAGATAGCACACAATTTTCTAATTAAATCTATTGGGACTTTAATTACAGTGTGTGTGAACTGAGCCAAAAGCCTATTCAATGCCTCTTTGCAATATGTATAGAAGATATCACATGATTGCTGTGAGTTAGCTCGTGATTAATCGCACATTTTCAATGTAACATAAATTAATACTTTTCGTGTTTCTAATAGTCTAACAAACTGTAACAGATGTTATATATATATTATGTGTATATATATATATATATATATATATATATATATATATATATATATTATACATTATATACCTTTAATCACATTTTTTACCATTTAAGATTTATTTTGGGGCGGCATGGTGGTTTAGTGGTTAGTACGTTCGCCTCACACCTCCAGGATCTGGGTTCGATTTCCGCCTCGGCCATGTGGGTGTGTGGAGTTTGCATGTTCTCCCCGTGCCTCAGGGTTTTTTTCTCTGGTTTCCCACCGGTCCAAAGACATGCGATGGGTTGGCACCCCATACAGGGCGTGTCCTGCCTTGATGCCCCAAGTCTCCTGAGATAGACACAGGCTCCCCGCTACCCGACGGAAGATCGGATAAAGTGGTAGAAGATGAATGAATGAATATTTAATTTACTCTGGAAATTATACATTTCTTTGTAATTAATTAATTTCTTGTTAATTTCAGTGTTACGTTGTTAGTGCTTGTTTTTATTGTAAAATATGGGACGTGGCTCCTTTAAGAATTCTGTTCCGGTTGCTTTTCCATTTAAACTGATGATACGTTTAGATTATACGGAGGAAGCGCGCTGCATTAACAAAAAAAAAAAAAGCTCTATATTACGCAATACAGATTTGGGAATGCAATACGCTTGCGTAAGGTTTCATACGGTAATATACGCTAATATAGTGAGGAGCTCATACCTGTTGTGAATGCACATCTAGTAGGCGTAATTCGGGGGAAATTTAGGAAGGATGTGGATGCACTGAAGTTTCTTTATTCATTTGTTCTTTATTGTTTGGGTTTCCTTCATTCGCCAACAACAACGCAAAGTGAAGGAGATCACTAATATAGCAATGCACAATGTTTTTATTAATATAGAAAACAAATTATGAAGACATGACTACTCAAAGGGCGTGTCCCTGCATGGTATAAAAAGTAAATAAAAACAGAATGCAATTATATGCAAATCTTGTACAACTTTATTTTACAATAGAATACAGAAAAAATATCAAATGTTTGAAGGGCGAACATGTACCATTTTAAGAATAAATCATTTTGAAATTGATGGCTGGAAGAAAAAAAAATAGCCGGAGGAATATTTTGCAAGTGATTATGTAAATTGGCAACAGCTCAGTAACATGATTAAGTATTAAAAAAAGGAATGCAGAGGCTCATCAGAAAGATGGGCAACACTTCAAAAAGCTGTATCTACAAATTATGGAAGAATTGAAGAATGATCTTCCGTAACATAACTTTGAATAATTGTGAATATCTAATCATCTACAGTGTATTGTATCATGAAGTGGTTGTAAGGCACAAGAGCGGAATTCAATACTGTGATGTTGCATTAAAAACAGGTATAAATCTAGAATTTAAAAAAATCACTTTGTGGCCTTTTCTGGGAACACACATGGCCATGCCTTTCACAAATGCAGGTTAAAGTTTAAGCATGATCAAGAAAAAGCTGTACGCTCATTTAAAATTAACCGAGGTAAAGTGGTAAAATGTTCCGTGCTCAGACAAATTGAAATTTGAAAATTCTTTTTGAAAAGCGTGGGCACCGTATTGCCCAGACTAAAAAAAAAAAAGGAGAAGAACCATTCAGCTTGTTATCAGTGCTCAGTTAAAAGCCTGCCTGCATCTCTGATGGTATTGGGGTCCATTATTGCCTACAGAATAGGCAGCTTGCCCAACTGGAAAAGCACCATCAATGCTGAAAAGGTATATACGGGTTTTAGAGCAACATGTGATTTCATCTGCACAATGTCTTTTTCAGTGAATGCCTCGCATAGTCCAACAAGACAATGCTAAATCGCATACTGCACCTAGTACAATGGTAGGACTTTGAAAGTAGCAGAGTCTGGGTGCTGCCCTGTCTGCAAGTCAGACCTTTTACCATTCAAAAGACGATTGGTGCAGCACAAAATGAAAAGTCCTAGGAAGAAGACCCAGGATTTTTAGCAGCGCTGTATCAGACACAAATGGGTCGACATTCCTCTTCCCAGCAAATGGTTCTCTCAGTTCCTGGACATATATGGACACTGGTGTCAAAAGTATTCCCATTCATTACTCAGGCAGAAGGATGGATACTAGGGTTTACAAAGACTTCTGTAGAAGTTGAAGTATCAACTCAAGTGTTTTACTGAAGTAACAGTGTAAAAGTATAAGTTTCAAAACGACTTAAAGTATTAAGTAATGTAAGGAAGCCATTAAGAACAAAAGCTTAGGCCATGCCAGTCACTAATTTATTCAAGATTAAATTAATTTATTCAATTTATTCATTCATTCATCTTCTACTGCTTTATCCGATCTTCCCTTTGGTCACGGGGAGTCTGTGCCTATCTCAGGTATCTATGGGCATTAAGGCAGGATACACCCTGGATGGAATGCCAACCCATCGCAGGACACACACACACATTCACACACTAGGGACAATTTTCCAAGGTGCCAATCAACCTACCGTGCCTGTTTTTGGACCGGGAGGAAACCGGAGAACCCGGAGGAAAAAAACCCTGAGGCACGTGGAGAACATGCAAACTCCACACACACATGGCCGAGACGGGAATCGAACCTGGATCCTGGAGGTGTGAGGCAAACATGCTAACCACTGAACCACCATGCTCCCCTCAATTTATTCAATGTATTAAATTTATATAGAATATGATGGATTTTGGTGTGCTGTAGGCCTTATAAAATAGATCTTTAATCTACACTAATCTAAACTGGAAGAGAGCGTCTGAGCGCTGTTCTACCACCTTTAGTGGTTTTTATTATTCTAGGAAGTAATATAAGTATGGAACTTTGTGATTTATATATATATATAGATATATATATATATATATATATATATATATATATATATTATATATATTATTCATCTGCTACCGCTAAAGACACACACACACACAAACACAATCTCAGACACACACACTAATACACTAGGGACAATTTTTCCAAGGTGCCAATCAACCTACCGTGCATGTTTTTGGACCGGGGGGAAACCGGAGAACCCGGGGAAGCACCCGGGAAAGTGGTTAGCACATTCGCCTCACACCGCCAGGATCCGGGTTCGAGTCCCGTCTCGGCCATGTGTGTTTGCATGTTCTCCCCGTGCCTCAGGGGGGTTTTTCTCCGGGTTCTCCGGTTTCCTCCCGGTACAAAAACATGCACGGTAGGTTGATTGGCACCTTGGAAAATTGTCCCTAGTGTGTGAATGTGTGTGTGAATGTGAGTGTGTGTGTGTGTGCCCTGCGATGGGTTAGCATTCCATCCAGGGTGTGTCCTGCCTTAATGCCCATAGACGCCTGAGATAGGCACAGACTCCCCGTGACCCGAGGGAAGATCGGATATAGTGGTAGACGATGAAGAATGAATGAATGAATGAATATACTGAAAAACAAACAACCAACCAATCAAAAAAAAAATGAAATCTTCATCAAATTTGTTCATCAACTTTTCTAATGTTTTAATGGACAAGTGTTTACGTTCCAGTTAATTAATCCAAGCATAATATTCTCATTTTTATTCCATTCCACGTCTAATTACTTTCTAATAGTGGCAGGTGCATTTCATTTTGCAATTAGAAGTTGCAGATGTGTGATGATATTGATGATATTGACTGTGTATAAAAAGAAAAAGAATCCTTCAGCAGTTATAATATGCTAATGTGTTCATTTGATGTGTTCTTCTAACTAAATGCAAAAACCTTTTTCAGGTTAAAGGTCGCTGTACTAATCTTTCCCACCCAATAAAATCCTTCAAATTTGTTTGCAAAATCTTAGTCAATACATTTTGCAATGTTTATTGTGTAATTAATTCCTTTCTTGTATATTTTTGTAAATGTGTGTGCGTTGTAAAGCATATATAAAACATTGAGAATATTAATATAATATAATAAGTTATTAATATAAGATATAACTATGAAATAATAATCCTCTTAGGTTGACATGTGAAATAAATGAATAAATAAAACTGCCGATTTCAATAGGAGAATTCATTGCTTCGGCACCTTGGCTGAAAATGAAGACTTTCTATAATTACCCGTGCAACAGTCTGATTTATGAAAGCAAGAAAGAACGAAAGCATATTGCCAAAAGACCCACAGTTATCATCCTACACATATATTTTGCTCAATACAGCCAAGTAGCCATTAGACAACCATTTCTGCCTCTCTCTCTCTCTCTCTCTCTCTCCCCCCCCTCTCGGTCTCTCTCTCTCTCTCTCCATTTTCCGCGTGCCATAAAACGTTGTTTGTTTATGTCAAAAATGGCAGCATGCGACAGCCCCCGGAGTCAGTGCTACTTTTATTATTCCATTCACAGCACGAGACACGCAAGGCTAACAACGCCAAGCCATTTGCACAAACCCGATTCTGTCCATTTGAAGCGAGGTGAGCTGCTTGAGACGTAACTATCTCATTTTACAATGATCCTTGAAAAATGTCCAGCCACTAAGCAGAGAAATCCAAAATTACAGGAGAACAAGCGCCAAATCTTTGCTGTATCAAATAAATTCGAGAGCATCTATTTTCAGTTTAGTGTAATTTGAATGAATCTGCCGCCCCTCCCGAGATCATTTGGGAAATACATTTTAGTCACTAGATTTTATTCACTCAAGAGTGTATAGAATCATTTTAAGTTGTTTGTCGTGTTGTTTGTTGTTTGTGATGTTTTATTATGTTCACGCCATAATGTAAAGTGCACACTTTAGTAGAAGTAGAAGTACAGATACTCATGATATGATTTCATGAGTGAACGTAAAAACAAGTAAAAAAAAAAATTTAAATACTCATACCAGAAAAATCGACATATAGCTACAGTAAGGAAGTATTTGTAGTTCACTACATCACTCCAATGGTTGAATGCAGGATTATGATTAGACGCTAATTAAACACTAGCACTGGTTTCAAAATGTTCCCATGCACATAAATACAGTTTCTGTAGTAGCAACCCATTCACAGTGTTTTATAATAATAATAATAATAATAATAATAATAATCTAAAGCTTTAATTGTATATTTTCCTATACAGAGAAGTGTTAATTGAAGACCCATTAATTGAAGGTGTGTTTCTAATGTGTATAGCTTTTGAAACATAAGTAATAACAGGATTTACCTTGTTTTTAGGGACCAAACTGCCGAACAATTGAAATCTATACTAGCTGTAGGTTTGTTTGTTTGTTTCTTATCTATATATATATATATATATATATATATATATATATATATATATATATATATATATATATATATATATATATATATATATATATATATCATTCATTCATTCATTCATTCATTTTTCTACCGCTTTATCCGATCTTCTCGGGTCACGGGGAGCCTGTGCCTATTCTCAGGCGTCTATGGGCATTAAGGCAGGATACACCCTGGATGGAATGCCAACCCATCACAGGACACACACAGTTTTTCACACACACACACACACACATTCATACACTAAGGACAATTTTTCCAAGGTGCCAATCAACCTACCGTGCATGTTTTTGGACCGGGAGGAAACCATGTGTGCGTGGAGTTTGTATGTTCTCCCCGTGCCTCAGGGGGTTTTTCTCTGGGTTCCCCGCCCCCACGGTCCAAAAACATGTGTGGTAGGTTGTGGTTGGCACCATGGAAAATTGTCCCTATCCAGGGTCTATCCTGCCTTAATGCCCATAGACGCCTGAGATAGGCACAGGCTCCCCGTGACCCGAGGGAAGATCGTTCGGTTATAGCGGTAGAATGAATGAATGAATTTATATATATATATATAACGTCCCATAGATTTTTGTGCATAATGCATCAGTTGTTAACAAATTAGAAATGTTGTAGCTCAAAGTATTATTTTAAACTTTGTTCACTGAATCCGGTATATTCATTACTCATATATGGATGGAGGACGACCAGTTCCATGTTGTGGATGACACTGCTTTTTTTTTTGTGACAAAGGTCGTCAAGAACATGTACTCGTGTGTCTCATGTTTCATTAGGGAGAGTAATTATGTTGAACAGGACTGTACAAGGACTGCATAGGCATGTAATTGCTATTAATTGCTCCGACTTTGTGTGTGTGTGTGTGTGTGTGTGTGTGTGTGTGTGTGTGTGTGTGTGTGTTTGCAGGTCATCATTACTGATGCGTTCCAGTTAAATAGATTCTGTGGTTAAGGGGCCGCTAATGCACTCTGCAAAGCTGTTCTTTTTTTTTTTTCTTTTATGAACATCTGTGTTTACTTGCAAAGAAATGTTGCCATGCCGTCAATGCACTGTCGATGAAAATATATGACACATTGTAAAGAACAATTCACACCACCTATTCGGCGCTATTCAAAAAATGGTGTGGCGCCATACGCTCACTTGAGGTGCTGCGTGATAAGTCTGATTTGCAAGTGAAACACACCAGATACTGTGAACTTGTTTTGTATCCATATAGTGCGATACAGAAGGACAAGGGGAAGGGGGTGGGGGGTTGGGGGTGGTTATGGGAAGGAAAAGAAGAAACGGCCCCACCTGATGATAAATGCTTCCGCAAAGCTACATTAAGCTGTACCATTTCATGCTGTCTAGCTAAAAGTGGAATAACTAAAGCTTAATGGAGTTATACATACTCACGCATTATTCATGGAATGGAGTCGGCATGCTGCAGTGAGGGACGTCTAAAAATGTGACTAGACCGACACGGATACGAAAATGAAACAACTAACGAGGGATCTGCATATGTCCTGGAGCCCCAAATTAGCCTTGCACCTCATGGTATTTTACCTTTAGATGGTAAAAGCTCCAGATTCCTCATAACAGGGTACAGTACACATGAATGAATGAATGAATGAATGAATGGGTTGCATCACCAGTTTACTACAATGACTCAGGACCACAGGTCTGCATAGAAGTACTTATTTTTGCACACCTCAACAATGGAATTGCAATGGAGTTCTATTCTGTTCTGTTCTATTCCAATAAATGGACATTCGGTGCCATCCAAATGAGGATGCATTCAAACTTTGTGTGTTTATGTCTACTGGTGTCAAAAGTGTTCACATTCATTACTCAGGTAGAAGTATATATACTAGGGTTGAAAAAAACTTATGTTGCAGTAGAAGTACCAACTCAAGCGTTTTACTAAAGTAAAAGTGTAAAAGTACTGCTTTCATTCATTCATTCATGTTCTACCGCTTTATCCGATCTTCCCTCGGGTCACTTTGAGCCTGTGCATATCTCAGGATATACACCCTGGATGGAATGCCAACCCATCACAGGACACACACACACACACACACACACACTCACAACCACACACACATTCACACACTAGGGACAATTTTCCAAGGTGCCAATCAACCTACTGCGCATGTTTTTGGACCGGGAGGAAACCGGAGAAAAAACCCCTGAGACACGGGGAGAACATGCAAACACAACACCCGGGCCCTGGCGGTGTGAGGTGAACGTCCTAACCACTAAGCCACCGTGCCCCGCGTACTGATTTCAAACCGACTTAAAGTATAAAAATAAAAAGAGCGTAAGGAAAAAAAAAACACTACTTCATTCCCAGCGTCTCTCCTGAACTCCATACCGTAGCTTCATTCACAGAGGACGAAGTGCAAGATTGATAAATGAGCTAATAGTGGAGAAATTATCACTTTTAAGAAATAATTTTTTTTGAGTAACGACCACAACACTGGTTATGTCCTTGCTGGAGTGTGACGCAATTCGTGTCATGTGCAGATGCGATGGATCACGGAAACCCAATAGTGTGTTGTCCAACCACAATCACATTCACTCTATCCAGATGGAGCTGTTTATCTGGATAGGTTTCTTTTTTTTTTTTAGACAAGCCACAATAAAATAGGAGTAACAAGGTTATTTTTAAATTGTAAGTGTAGAAAATACAGATAATTGCGTGAAAATGTAAGGAGTAGAAGTAAAAAGCCCAAAAAAAGTATAGATAACAAAAATTTCTACTGAAGTAAGGTGACAAAGGATTTGTACTTCATTACTTGACACTTCTTTTGACACTTGACCAGTTTTTCCTGGTCAAACAACTACAAACAACAAGCTACAAACAACATATAGCTACAAACAACATATAGCACAACATAGAGCTACAAACAACATAGCCAAACAACATATAGCACAACAGAGAGCTACAAACAACATATAACACAACATAGAGCTACAAACAACATATAGCACAACATAGAGCTACAAACAACATATAGCACAACATAGAGCTACAAACAACATATAACACAACATAGAGCTACAAACAACATATAACACAACATAGAGCTAACACAACATAGAACAAACAAACAACATATAGCACAACATAGAGCTACAAACAACATATAACACAACATAGAGCTACAAACGCAACAAACATAAAACACAACATATAACACAACACACAACATAGAGCTACAAACAACATATAACACAGATACAAACAACATAGAGCTACAAACAACAAATAACACAACATAGAGCTACAAACAACATATAACACAACATAGAGCTACAAACAACAAATAGCTACAAAACACAACATAGAGCTAAAAACAACATAGATACAAACAACATATAACACAACATAGAGCTACAAACAACAAATAGCACAACATAGAGCTACAAACAACATATAACACAACATAGAGCTACAAACAACATATAACACAACATAGAGCTACAAACAACATATAACACAACATAGAGCTACAAACAACAAATAGCACAACTTAGAGCTACAAACAACATATAGCACAACATAGAGCTACAAACAACATATAACACAACATAGAGCTACAAACAACATATAACACAACATAGAGCTACAAACAACATATAAGCACAACATAGAGCTACAAACAACAATATAAGCACAACATAGAGCTACAAACAACATAGCACAAATAACACAACATAGAGCTACAACACTACAAACACACAACATATATCACAACATAGAGATACAAACAACAAATAGCACAACATAGAGCTACAAACAACAAATAGCACAACATAGAGCTACAAACAACATATAGCACAACATAGAGCTACAAACAACAAATAGCACAACATAGAGCTACAAACAACATATAGCACAACATAGAGCTACAAACAACATGCAAACAACATATAGCACAACATAGAGCTACAAACAACACATAACAACACATAACACAACATAGAACTACAAACAACATATAACACAACATAGAGTTACGCCTGTTAACCCAGCCAACCCAAATTCGGGTCTCCCACCGTACCACGAATTCGGGGTGGACGAGAAGATACCCTGTGCGTGTACTGTGTGTCATTTTGTTGAAAGGGGGTGGGGGGTCAAAGAATCATTTTCCAGTTACATGCACCCCCTTGGCATTGCGCCACGCTCCAATATTTGAGAAACATTGTATTAATGCATTACCGTGTCTAACCCACCGCCTGCCGGGACCTCCGGCATTACCGGACAAATGATTGCAGTAATAATTACATGATATGATTTGATTTGGACAATTTTGTATCAATCTTTGGAGGGTCGGATTAAAAGGAAGCCGGATGTGGACTGTGGGCCGCAGTTTGCCCACCCCGTGTTACTGGGTCAGCAGCCTGTGGATGGTCGTAATAACACCAGTTGCACAGCTCCCAGTGAGCTACTGATTGGAAGGTCAGGGGTTCAAGCCCCGGTATTGCCAAGTTGCCACTCTTTGGGTCCTTTTTTTTGGGGGTCCAGTTTTTCCTGGTAAAAGATGCAACTGGCTATCAAAGATTTTTTAAAAATTTTAAAAAAGGAAATTTCTTATAGGTAAGATATCTACATATTCTTTTATACAACATTATAAACTTTTTTATGTGTGTAATGGTGTTTTGAGACAATGTCCATTGTAAAAGGAATATATCTGTGTGCGTTATTCGTCATACAGACAAGATTAAGAAGTTAAGGAGAAATTAACTGAATATAAGTGAAGAAAATGGAGAAATCCGATGCAAAAATCACAGTAGTTTTTTGTAAATAATTTTAATACTGCAGTACTGACTCATACATTATATAAAAACAAAATACGGGGCAGAATTTATACAGGAATTGCAAAAAAATGTGGAGTACAAAAGTATATATATATATATATATATATATATATATATATATATATATATATATATATATATATATATATTATCCCCTGAATAATTCCTAACATTATGAAACAAAATCTGGGATGTAATACAACATGACTTGTCATGATTTTGTCTCATGATTTTTAATAATTCATTTCAATTACGCTCGCAGGGACTAAAATCCATATTTTCGCTTTAAAAGTTAACCGCAGGAGTAGGCAGGATTAGTCAGAAATTACAATCCCACACACATCGATCTGAAGCTCTCTGGGGGAAGAACAAAATTATCCCACGCATACTGTATCTCTAGATTTAAGGGCTTTTTTGCCTGGGAAACAGATATGATGCATGCACCTATAGCTCGTAAAGCCTCAACCAGTGGGACAAATGTAGAACCAAAATCTGTTTTTGCTGAGCAATGTTCACTTTTCTGTGGTTCGGGAGGTCAGATGTACCTAAACACTCTCAATCAATTCTATATCTTTATTCATCAGGGCCTAAAACAATCAATATGCAGATATTTTCCAACCAGAAATCAAGAGATTTATACCCTGTAAACCATATACAGGAAATGTGTGTTAGGCATAGTGTATATAAGTGTAATAGAAAAGCACATAACAGGCCAGATAGATGTGCAAGAAAGTGAGGAGGTGTCAGTTAAAAGGTGCTATGAGATAGTTTTAGCTCCTAAGTGCAGTGTTAGAGAAATCAGTCAGTTTATTTTGAAGGTTTTTCCTCTGTTTATAAGTGTGTGATGTTTATAAGTGTGTGTTGTTTATAAGTGTGTGATGTAGAGACGTGTGTGGTGTTGTCCATGCAGTCTGCTGACTGTCTTTTCTTCGCAAGCTGCCTCCAGCGTGATCGATCCGGCTGGACTCAAATAACACAGCCTGACCTTCCTAATCAGTTCGGTCTCTTTGCAGCCTCACCATTATTACCCATCCCATTTCCTCGGCGCACAAAAGCGCAGTAAAGTGTACGGGCTATAACTGACCACCTACGGAACACTTACAGGAGTGCTCTCCGTGACTTGTTGGCCTTCAGACTTCAGACAGAAATGGAAGCTTTAAGACTTTGGCTTTTCAGGTAAAGTCAAGTCAAGAGGTTTTATTGTCATTACAACTATATATCGCTGACGCAGTACATGGTGAAATGAGACAATGTCCAGAACCTTGGTGCTCCATAAAACAACATGTAGCACAACATAGAGCTACAAACAACATATAGCACAACATAGAGCTACAAACAACATATAACATAGCACAACATAGAGCTAACACAACAGACATATAACAATGACATATAACACAACATAGAGCTACAAACAACATATAACACAACATACATAACACAACATAGAGCTACAAACAACATATAACACAACATAGAGCTACAAACAACATACAGCACAACATAGAGCTACAAACAACATATAACACAACATAGAGCTACAAACAACATATAACACAACATAGAGCTAAGAACAACAAACAACATATGCAAACAACAACACAACATAGAGCTACAAACAACATATAACACAACATAGAGCTACAAACAACATATAGCACAACATAGAGCTACAAACAACAAATAGCACAACATAGAGCTACAAACAACATATAGCACAACATAGAGCTACAAACAACATAACACAACATAGAGCTACAAACAAAATATAACAACAACATAGAGCTACAAACAACATATACAAACAACAAATAGCACAACATAGAGCTTCAAACAACTAAAACAACATACAACATACAACATATACAACACAACATAGAGCTACAAACAACATATAGCACAACATAGAGCTACAAACAACATATAGCACAACATAGAGCTACAAACAACATATAACACAACATAGAGCTACAAACAACATATAACACAAAACATAGAGCTACAAACAACATACAAGCACAACATAGAGCTACAAACAACATATAACACAACATAGAGCTACAAACAACAGCACAACATAACACAACATAGAGCAACAAACAACATATAACACAACATAGAGCTACAAACAACTACAGAGCTACAAACAACATATAACACAACATAGAGCTACAAACAACATATAACACAACATAGAGCTACAAAACAACATATAACACAACATAGAGCTACAAACAACAAATAGCACAACATAGAGCTACAAACAACATATAACACAACATAGAGCTACAAACAATAGAGAAACATATAACACAACATAGAGCTACAAACAACATATAACACAACATAGAGCTACAAACAACATATAACACAACATAGAGATACAAACAACATATAACACAACATAGAGCTGAAAGCAACAAAAACAACATATAGCACAACATAGAGCTACAAACAAACATAAAACAACATAACACAACATAGAGCTACAACAAACAACATATAACACAACATAGAGCTACAAACAACATATAACACAACATAGAGCTACAAACAACATATAGCACAACACTAGAGCTACAAACAACATAATAACACAAAATAGAGCTACAAACAACACATAACACACAAGCTCATAGAGCACAACATAAGCACAACATATACACAGAACAACAATAGCACAACATAGAGCTACAAACAACATATAGCACAACATATAGCTACAAACACAACAACATAGACAACATAGAGCTACAAACAAAACATATAACACAACATAGAGCTACAAACAACAATAACATAGAGCTACAAACAACATATAACACAACATAGAGCTACAAACAACATATAACACAACATAGAGCTACAAACAACATATAACACAACATAGAGCTACAAACAACATATAACACAACATAGAGCTACAAACAACATATAACACAACATAGAGCTACAAACAACATATAGCACAACATAGAGCTACAAACAACATAACACAACATAGAGAGCTAAAGACAACATAATAACACAACATAGAGCTACAACATAAGCACAACAAGAGCTACAAAACACAATAGCACATAGAGATACAGAACAAACATATAACAACAACATAGAGCTACAAACAACATAACATAAAGACAACAATAACACATAAACATAGAGCTACAAACACATATAACAGACAACATAGAGCTACAAACAATATATAACATAAAAAAACATAGAGCTACAAACAACACATAACAACATAGAGCTACAAACAACATATAGCAGAACATAGAGCTACAAACAACATATAGCACAACATAGAGCTACAAACAACATATAACACAACATAGAGCTACAAACAACATATAACACAACATAGAGTTACGCCTGTTAACCCAGCCAACCCAAATTCGGGTCTCCCACCGTACCACGAATACGGGGTGGACGAGAAGATACCGTGTGCGTGTACTGTGTGTCATTTTGTTGAAAGGGGGTGGGAGGTCAAAGAATCATTTTCCAGTTACATGCACCCCCTTGGCATTGCGCCACGCCCCAATATTTGAGAAACATTGTATTAATGCATTACCGTGTCAAACGCACCGCCTGCCGGGACCTCCGGCATTACCGGACAAATGATTGCAGTAATAATTACATGATATGATTTGATTTGGACAATTTTGTATCAATCTTTGGCGGGTCGGATTAAAAAGAAGCCGGATGTGGTCTGTGGGCCGCAGTTTGCCCACCCCGTGTTACTGGGTCAGCAGCCTGGGGATGGTCGTAATAACACCAGTTGCACAGCTCCCAGTGAGCTACTGATTGGAAGGTCAGGGGTTCAAGCCCCGGTATTGCCAAGTTGCCACTCTTTGGGTCCTTGAGCAAAGCCTTTAACCTTTTGTGCTCTAGGGAGCGCCGTATATCCTGCACCCTGCACTGTGATATTCGAATAAAGAATTTCACTGTGCTGTAATGTACATGTGACGAATTAAGACAATTCTACTCTCTAAATTTTTTGACACCACCTCGTATGAGCTCATAACCGCTACATCCAATTTAGAGCCCCCTGCAGTCGACCACCATGTATTTTCTATTGCCACTGTTCAGCTGCATCAATGTAAGTTTGCACAGACCTTAACACAGTTCTCCACCAAGGCCCTTTGCTCAACCTGCTGTCCACCTACAATATAGACAGCACAAACTGCCCCCATTTGATTGTATTCTCTGACTTTGCATGGTCATATATCGTTCCTATTATCGGAAATGGTCTACGCATTCTTGGGACAGACTGAGGCGAACACATTCTCACTCCAAGTCACAACACATGGATGCGTTCTTCAGGATCGATTGGCATTATTTTTTGATGCCCTGAGTACCTCTTTCACATCATTTTCCACACAATTTCTATAGAGATCTGAGACTCGACTCTGTATTATTGAAATTGTATGTATTAGATAAGCAGACTGTCCACACGCTCTCAAACCCTCTCAATTTGCCCCTTTTTTATTCTAAAATTCATTTTCTACCTGATATCATAGTGCCAGCATTCAGCGACATGTTCTCACTCCCAATTCACGCTAATCTTCATCAGTCTCCCCAACCCTGAAAAATTACGGCAAATTTCGTCAAAAGGGATACTGGTGAACGCGACGGTACTTGACGTGTCCAAGGTCCATTTCACAAATCTGCACCAATACTGTAATACTGAACTCGCCAGTGCTAATAGGAAGGAAAGGCGGACTGTCAACAAAACCCGAAAAGCAAAATAAGCAAAATAAGATTTGCAACAGCAGTCAAAACAGAACAATTTATCGCATAGCAGGTAGCGGAAAGAAAAAGGGGAAAAAGTAGATGCGTATCAGCTGTCAGAAGTTGGATCCGCTTGCGGATGCACAGTCTATACAGGATAGCTAGGACCATGAACTATGAGCTGAATGTGATAGCCCACACGAGGGCTCAGCAGGCGAAACTGTATAGTCAAGTTTAAGAAGCAAGCCAGAGAAAGCAGGTCTGATTTCAAGAAAAACAGCTGCCAAATGAAACAAAAAAAAAACCCTTTCTGGGTAGTTTTGGTGGCACTGTGGTCTAAACTTTGCCATCAAGGTTGTAATGTTGGTAGAAACGATAAGAGTCTCGGCTTACTGAATTGCGATATCGATTTTGTCTGTTATGAACCTACGAGATAAGGTCCACTGGTCAGACCATTACAGTTTTCCATTTGAAAGAACTTCTCTTTTCTTAACCAGAAAAACAAATATTTGTTTGGCTTGATTCGATTTTATAATCGAACCGAATTTAATTTAATGTTCTGTCAGGGCTGTTTTGTTTGACGAACTGGGAAATTAGAAGTAGAAGGGAAGTAATGTAAAACAATAATGTGGCGGCAACAGCTATTGAACGTTATAAGCAAGAAGAAGCAGTGGAATGTGTTACAGATGGTTTCACAGAACTGACTAAAATAACTTGTTAAAAATAGATGAGAAATGACACCATTTATTATATTGGTGTTAATTGATCAAATATGGTAAGTTGAAGGGGGAAAAAATGGTGTTTTAAGGTCATAAAGAACGTCGATGACACCCCTGATGTAGATATTACTTCATTAAATGCTGACTGTTTTAGCACATTTGTTCGTCCGTCGGCAAACATTACTATGGAGAATTAATAGCTAAAAGCGAATGAAAAAATGGCAAACAAATCATTTCAAACGACAGTTTACCCTCCGTTTAGTGTGAGATGCATTGCTTAGAGTAACATTTTTGCTTTTGACGATTCCTTTTTTTTCTTTTATTCCGTTTGAATAAATTTAACTTGACTTTCTTTACGCCTGTTTCGCAGGTCTACTCTTGCTGCTTCACCTGGATCTAATTTTGACTCTCTGGCGTTCACTGAAATTTCCATTCTTGCTCCTTGTTAAAAGCTTGCGACAATCTGTGTCCAGTGATGAGAAAAAGAGAAAGATGTTTGTTTGTTTGTTTGTTTTGGAGTTCTTTTTAAATGCAATAATCTAAACATTCATTCATTCATTCATCTTCTACCGCTATATCCGATCTTCCCTCGGGTCAGGGGGGGTTGGTACCTATCTCAGGCGTCAATGGGCATTAAGGCAGGATACACCCTGGATGGAATGCCAACCCATCACAGACACACACACACACTCACATTCACACACAGTGTGTGCAATCAATCAATCTACCGTGCATGTTTTTGGACCGGGAGGAAACCGGAGAACCCGGTGAAAAAAACCCTGATGCACGGGGAGAACATGCAAACTCCACACACACATGGCCGAGACGGGAATCAAACCCCCGAACTGGAGGTGTGAGGCAAATGTGCTAACCCACTAACCCACCGTGTCCCCTAATCTAAACATAATATCATATAATTATATAAACATAATAATATAAACGAAAATTTCGGTATTATCCACAGCGACCTAAAATGGCATGTCGCAGTAGATGGTTAAGGGCCTTGCTCTCACAACTTTTCAATCCGAAGTCCAACATTTTCGAAACAATTTGCACCACTTCGGGGTGTAAACGCGAGCTATTTGCATTTTCTCAGCTTCAGACCGAACCTGGAGTGAAGTGCAAGGTTCCATTATGCCAGGATCGAGGTGGCATTATCAGGAATCGCAGATAGCTCCAACAGCTACAGTTCATTTTGGACTGGAGAAGCATCTTATACACCATCTGCTGCTAACATGGATTATTAGACGAGTCCTGCAAGTGGTTAAATTAGAACATTTCGCTATAGTGGTGACTGTTCTAATTTTAACCGTGAGAGAGATAAGTAATCTAAAAAAAAATAAAAAAATTGCAGAGCACTTACAACATGTCCGATATGTGTTCTCAGAGGTGGGACGTAGTGAGTTATAAATATGTCGGTACTTTAGCAAAGTAGATTATTCTAGGATCGGTACTTGACTATTTTTCATTTTTTCGTTCACTCGATACTTTTTACACAATTATCAATAATTTCTACCGCTTACATTTTAAATCCAGGATCGTTGCTTTAGTTTGAATCTATTTGGTGACCATATTTTATCTTCTCGCTGCACGCTGTGTCCGTTCCATCTGCCTTTAACCTGTCATCATTGTGCATCTTTTTTCAACCTACTCCTGGAATATAGAGCTACGTTTCCTGGCTATAAGGCATCGCAGACAGTCTGGCTATCAAGGATGAATCAGTGATGTAAACATGACCAAGGCATTCCTGATAGAATAGAAGAGCCTTTATTTGGCACATATACATTTATAGCACAGTGAAATTCTGTCTTCGCATGTTTTTGTCGTCCGAGCACAGGGTCAGATTATATCACAGAGCCCCTGGAGGACAGGGTTAAGGGTCTTGCTCAAGTGATACGGGGACTCAAACCCCAACCTTCCAAACAGTAGCCCAGTAGCCTTTAACCACTGAGCTACACCCCCTCCCCCAAACAGTCACCACTATAGTAGTTCTGTAATGGATGCAAGTACAGTCACATTGATCAACAAACTTCCCAAGTCATTGTGAAAAAGACATTGTCCCGTGTACACTGGGAGCTGTGTAACTGGTGTTATTATGACCATCTCCAGGCTGCTGACCCAGTAGCAGAAGAAACTTGCTGTGGATGACCCGTCCTTCACGTCGAGAATCTTTACAGGTGCTGAAATTTGGGGGTATGACGCTTTGAAAAAGCAACAGTCTTCACAGTGGAAGCCCCTGGTGCACAGGATTAAGGGCCTTCCTTAAAGGACCCATGAGTGGCAGTTTGGTGATACCGGGACTTGACCTTCCGAGCCCAGCCCTTTACCCACTGAGAGTCACCCCTCCCACCTGATCACTTGAGCGTTGTCATGGTTTCTCTAATTGTGTTCTATATGGTGGGTGTTCAGCCTGGATACAGACATTAGATAACAACATTTTGAAAAGATTCTAATAATAGATTGATATAACGTGAGGTTACCAGCGTGACACTGTAGTCGTGTCAGAGCCGATACTTCTTTACTTTAACTGGAGTCAAAAATGTTTTTTTCACCTCTGTGAAAAATAAGTCTGACAAATCCGACAAATGAATTGGGAGGAGAATGTGTCATTGTGTTTCCTTTAGTAAAAAAAAAATAAAGAAAGAAATAAAATAGACACAATCCATATTTCAATATATGGCCGAATCAAACCAGATTAGGACGGCCAAGTTTAAAAGGCCTGATTCTGAGATGGTCCAAATTCCAAGGATGCTCTGAAAGACCTTCTGTTTGGAAGATAAACTTGTCATCTAAAGATCCGTCACGAGGGAAGAGTAGGAAGGATCCAAGGCAGAAGAGACTTGGTATAGGCGTTGGATGGACGCTGATGACGATGGGCCGAGTAGAGCCCGAGAAGCAGTAGTGAAGTCAAGCAGGTGAAGGTCTGAACACAGGGAATCTACAAGCTGGAATGTCTACAAGAAGTATTGATCGATAATGTGGAAGGGATGGTCTGGTTCAGGCGTCCTTAAATATGTTAACAAGATGGCCGCTTATCCCTGCACCCAGGGTTTCAAGATGTCCTCGCCCCGGGAGAGGAAGTACTTGACACAATCACAATTTGGTCCTTTTAAAAGGTGGCCAGATCTTTTTTTTATTCCATTTTATATGTATGGTCTAAAAGCAGCTTCGGCTATTAGGAGATAATGTGGAAAGAAAATAGTTATTAGTGTAGACAAAGTCAAGAAAATTTTACCAAGACAAACTGACTATAAATATTAAATGGGGGTCTCGATGTGTTTTTTTTTTCTTTCTTATATTTTCTATGTAAAAGGCTTAAAGTTCACTCCAGACCTTCAAAGAATACAAGAGGCAGAGGTATGTAGAGATATTTTTATTAGCATACACTGTATTCCCTCCTAACGAACGAAAACCTTTTGAAATGTTCGCATTGCCAGTGTCTTCCTGTTCTGTTTGAAAATGATTGCTTAGGTGATTAAATTTAATGGCCGTTCTGACGGCAAAACAGATTGATCATTAGCACTTCAGAGAGACATGTAATGGCTGTTTTGTTCGCTCTACCACCGAGCATAAGGCTCGCATCGTGGACTGAATGACAGGGATCTAAAGCGAGATGAAAAGCACTTTTGTGCATTTCGATGATCTGTATTCGATATTTAATTTGTTGGATCGTCCTGAATCGGGCTGGGACAATAAATCATGCTTATTGTAGTTCTGGGTTACACTGCAGCAGTAGAAACACTGACTCGTGAGATGAGGTTTTAGCACAGGTGTATCACAACACAAAGTAATATTTGAATCCGTGTAGTGTAGGGATTATTGTATTGTATTAATGTTCCTTGATATGTAAAAAAAAAATCTTAAAAACACACAAGGGGACAACTCTTGGTATTCTTACTTTTAACTCAACCAGTGTGATAACTAGGGCTGTCAAACAAGCACTAATTTTATTAATGCACGATTAACTATGTCATTAATTTTCCAGCAGACATATCACTCTGTAGCTCAAGGCTGGTTGCCCACTGAAGCTAAGCAGGGATGAGCCTGTTTAGTACCTCTATGGGAGACCACCTAGGAATACTAGGTTGCTGCTGGAAGAGGTGTTAGGGAGGGCCAGCAGGGGGTGCACTTACCCTGTGGTCTGTGTGGGTCCTAACACCCCACTATAGTGACGGGGTCACTATACTGTCAAAAAAGCACCGTCTTTCTGATGAGACGTTATATCGAGGTCCTGACTCTCTTCGGTCATTAAAAATCCCAGGATGTCTTTCAAAAAAGTAAAGGCGTGTCTTCGGCATCCCGGCCAAAAATCGCTCATTGGCCTCTGAACATCACCGCCTCCTAACCGTTCCCATATATACTGATTGGCTTCATCATTCTGTCTCCTCTCCACCAGTAAGCTTTTCTGGTGCACTGTGGCTGCGTCACATCGTCCACGTGGATGCTGCACACCGGTGGTGGATGAGCAGATCCCCCTCCCATAATGTAAAGCGCTTTGAGTGTCTAGAAAAGAGCTATATAAATGTAATGAATTATTATTTATTATTATTATTATTAACTATCTGCTCCTTTACACTGTGTCATGTTGGGAAACGAACGAGACCCGGGCAACAAAGACTTTCATTCATTCATTCATTCATCTTCTGCCGCTTTATCCGATCTTTCCTCGGGTCACGGGGAGCCTGTGGTTATGGAATAACAACCCATCGCAGGGCACACACACACTCACATTCCCACACACACGCTCACATTCACACTCACATTCATACACTAGAGCCAATTTTTCAAGGTGCCAATCAACCTACCGTGCATGTTTTTGGACCAGGGGGAAACCGGAAAACCCAGAGAAAAACCCCCTGAAGCACGGGGAGAACAAGCAAACTCCACACACACACATGGCCGAGACGGGAATCGAACCCGGACCCTGGAGGTGTAAGGTGAACGTGCTAACCACTAAGCCCCGCGCGAACAAAGACAAAAAAAAAATTATATAAAAATTTCAGTCCATGGCCTTCCCAGATAATTTCAGCATTGATCTTTCCTCAGCCGCGTTTCCATGTTAGGTTTTCGCCTACTAGCTGCGCATTCACAACAGGTATGAGCTCCTATACTATGGAACGTATGGAAACTAAACATATCACCTGTTTATATCTAAAGCAATCGAAACCGGAACATAATTTTTAAAGGAGCGTAGTTTAACAATGAAAACAACCACAAAAAAAATGAGATGGAAATAAATAATTAATGAATGAATGAACAAGAAAGTCATATTCTCAGAATCATTTCCAGAGTGAAATAAATCTAAAATAATTCATCGTTTTATTTTGAAGAGAGAGATTTTGAATGCTCTTTATATTTTTAGAACATATAACATATTAATTTATGGTACAATGAGAACAGAAAAATATGCGATTAACTGGTGGCGATTATGCGATTAAATATTTGAATCTATACATATATCTAGATATACATATATCTATACACATATCCTAAAAAAACACGTTGCCTACATTTTCTGGGTTCCATGTACTCTTTTAAAGAGACACAGAGAAAGAGACACTTTAAGACATATCTTTGTATGTGGACTAAGCAGCATCTCTCTATATGTTAACAAACTAGCTTGTTTTAGAGTTAAGCTACATGTTTTAGATAGCATTAGAAGTGCATTTTCAGCTATTACCTTGTAATATGTTCACTATAACCTCTTGACAATTGTCCTATATCTATTATTAGCTCTCTGTACGCTAATGCAAGCGTACCAACCTTTTTGCCGTACGTTAGCTAACTAGTGTGCTGGATGCTAGCTTTAATTATTTGTTCAATGCATTCGATCATAAATCACTTGAGCAAACCGAAATAAGCCCTAATCCACATCCCTAATTTCTAAACCCCTTGGTAACCTGTGTAAAATAAAGTGGTGTCACAGCATCGCCGATATTTGTGGGGACAAATTCGCAGCTTGTTTGTGACATCACCAAGCTGTCTGCGAGGTGAATGCAAAACAGCAAAATCGCAAGAAGTGGGCTTGTTAATTAACACATCCGTTACCAGTGTTCACATCGTTTCACCCCTCAGTCCTGAGCTGTTCGAGCAAGAGAGACTTTTTTAATACATATCTTTCCATCTTAAGTTTCATCTATTGCATGGGGTGTTTTTTCTTTTTTTTTTTTTTTTTTTTATGGTTCATTTTTCTCTCCCGGAGCTATGAAAGGGTCTGGAAGACATAAAACGGAGTTAGGATTAAAACGCCACATGCGTCAGATGCTCGCAACAGATTTTCCTTTTTTTTTCTTTTTTTTTATGTTGTTCAAACATGGGGGTTTTATCGCAACGCCCACACTAATAAGATTTTATGTAGTTTAATAATTGTTAGGCTATTAACTCTGCTTTTTGAACACATATCAGCCCAATTCATCGGCTAATCATTTCATTTAATTGTTTAATCATTTTCTTTATAAAGAAATAATAATAATAATAAAATACATTCTGGAAATGTTGTGCACTTCATTAGATAAGTTTGTCACTGATCAACTGCCAACATCCACATTTTTTCGTCCTATTGAAGTAATTGGGTTTTTCCCCCCTTATTGTCACGTTCCTCGCTCCTCCCTGCTCTGTTTCCCAATCTCTCTCTCCCTAATTAGCCCCAGCTGCACCTTGTTTCTCTTCCTCTCTCACTCCCTACTTAATCCCTGTTCTCCCTCTACTCCTGCTCCGTTCTCAGTAGCTTTCCGTTGCGCACCTCCGACAGGGACACGGCTCTCCCTATTTTCCCTTGCCTGTGTTTGTTTGTTTGTCTGCGCTAATCTGTTTGCTCTTTGTATTCCATTTTTCCGTTTCCGTCTGGTTCCAGTTCCGCCCGTTCCAGTGCGTTCCTTCCCCTCGCTGATCCAGGCCGCTCCCTGTTTTCTTATATTTGTGATTATTCCTATGCTTTGGTTTTGGTTAAATAAAGACTCTGTTCGATATCCTCAGTCTGCTCGTCCGTGTCTCCCACGTTACACTTATAAAGTAGATCTATTTTTGAACAAATCCTTGCATAATAAAAGCAATCATTTGAGAGCGGGTCTAATTAATTTAGACATTTTAACTTTCAGTATATTTAAACTTCTTTAAATTCAAATAGCCTTTCCTGGGATTATTATTTTATTATATATTTAATTTTTTTAGACAAATTATTACTTGGGATAGAAGAAAAACGAGGGAAAACGTGCACTTAGGTATTAATATAGATGCATGGAACTTAATATAAAAGGTGAAAACCCTAGGTGAAATATAGCTGTCTGGTTTTTGCAATGTTTTTTTTCAGGTACATTGATTTTTTTTTTCAGCTGTCATGCTACTGTAATGTTAACACTTTGTCAGATTTCTATCATTTAAGTTATCACGTTTACTTGGTCTTTATAAACATTCCGACGTCACACCTGACAGACCTCAAGTATAATATAATACCTGACACGTCTCATACAAATTGATCTCTCATTTGCAATTTGCATACAAAATAACCGTATTGGACGGGGGCACGGTGGCTTAGTGGTTAGCACGTTCGCCTCACACCGCCAGGGTCCGGGTTTAGCCCGTCTTCGGACATGTGTGTGTGGAGTTTGCATGTTCTCCTCGTGCCTCAGGGGGGTTTTCTCCGGGTTCTCTGGTTTCCTCCCGGTCCAAAAACATGCACGGTAGGTTTATTGGCACGAAAATTGTCCCTAGTGTGTGAATGTGTGTGAATGTGTGAATGTGAGTGTGTCCTTCGATGGGTTGTCATTCCATCCTGGGTGTATCCTGCCTTAATGCCCATAGACGCCTGAAATAGGCACAGGCTCCCCGTGACCCGAGGGAAGATCAGATAAAGCTGTAGAAGATGAATGAATGAATGAATGAATAAAGTATGACATCTAATGCTACCAGATTTTCACATGAGTAAATAAATAATTATATTAAATCGTACATAATGCAAAAGGTGAGGGGAAGTCAGGTCGCCTCAGACGCAGCTTCACTGCTCGCGCTCTTCTGAGATGTGGAAAATTAGGAAATTTCAAATTGTCAGCAGCCAAATTAGCTTAAGACCGACATATTCTCTCATCAAAATGACCTGATGTGATCATTCCCGAAAGGTATCTGCTCCTGTCTATTCCAAATTAACCGTGCTCCTGTACTCTCAGTGTATTTCATGAGTTTCATGAGTCAACTATTCTCCATCATCCTCCTCCATGCATGTATGTGTGTGTGTGTGGGTATGTGTGAGTGTTTGTGTGGGTGTTTGAAACAAGTGACATTATTCAAAATTAGAAGTGAAATGATGCAAATTGATTCGATGTGGTCAGTCTGGTGGAAAACATGAATCCATCCTATAAACTACAGGAGCAAGTGAATCGGGTTTAAATTACAATGACAAAAACAGATAAGAAATATAAAATGGATGTATAGACATCTAATATATATTAAAAATATAATCATTAGAAAAATTAAAGATAGATAACTACTATTGTACTATTAATATTTAGATTATGTTCAATAGATTTAAATAAGTGCATATTCCATCTCGACTCGATATATATATATATATATATATATATATATATATATATATATATATATATATATATATATATATATATGTATATATATATTTTTTATTGAATATATTTATACATTTTTATTAATTTGTTTATTTAGTTATTAGTTTTACAAGTTGTTTTTTTTAGTTTTACACTCTTTACTGGGATATGATAATAATAATAATAATAATAATAATAATAATAATAATAATAATAATAATAATAATAATGGGCAGAAATGTCAAATAGATCACAAACACGTAATAATTATGTAAAAAAATGAAACATAAATATACACTGTAAAAGAAATCCTATATTAATTCAAGCTTATTAAGTTATTAAGCATTTGAATATCATAACTAATTGAATGTAGTGAATCTATGTATCACATCACATCCAGCGACCAACTCGTGATGATGTACCGAACATTTAGACATGTCACATGACCCTATGTCTGAGTTTCGCTTTTTGCGGCCATGCGGCAGTTAAATGGTCACGACCTACTCCATCTCACGTACGAGTGGATATGTCAAATGTGCATGTCGGGCCCAACAGCGGCGCATCAAATTTCACCATTCATTCTCTATGGGGCCGGAATGTCGCAGATTTATCGAAATCCCGAACAGGTGTGGGGTTTGGGAGGTATATGATTGTGATCCACTCCGGACCCCCTACAAGTGAATATGCCAGATGTGCATGTCGGACGCTCACAGGCCGAACTGTGAGGCACGAAATTTCTGCCCTATTCCCATCTCCAGGGGAAAAAATTCCTGCTTTTTGGCCCCGGGTTCGGAATTCCGCGGGACGATTCCTTATGAAAATAACAGCACACCTCACACCATCGGGCCACACGATATGAGGCATGATTCGTGAGGATCGGACAAAAAGTGCGGGACAAGTTACACGCCGAAAATTTGACCAAAACTAGAGAGAGATCATAATAATGCTGCTTTTGCAAGCGTCACTAATTATAATGGTGGGGTAAAAAAAAACATTTAAGTTATTATGTTATTATATTATGTTATTATGGGGTGTAGCTCAGTGGTCTGGGTCAGTGTATCGCAAAGGTGTATCCAAGGGTAGCGGATCCTTGAGCAAGACCCTTAACCCCCTGTGCTCCAGGGGGAGCCGTATCATGGCTGACCCTGCGCTTCCAAACAAGCTGGGATATGCGAAGAAAGAATTTCACTGTGCTGTAAATGTATATGTGACAAATAAAGACTATTCTATTCTATGTCTATTACAATGTCTCACTATATCCTTTATTAAATGAATGAAAAGAATATGGAACAACCGTGACACTGCCTTACAACAACCGTGACACTCCACCTAAAGGGTAATTTATGTCTTAGGAAGGAAAGTCCCAGGGTAAGTATCAGGGATCTGGAGAGATCAACAATGGGTAAAGCCGAGATTTGTGGAAGATTTGTTGGAGACTGGGAAAATGTTCGCATCACCATTCCTGCAGTGAAGAAAGCTGGCTGGTAGGCAGTGTCAGGAAGGTTACTTTAGAAATGTAATAGGTTACAGATTACAAATGACCTGATTCAAAATGTAGTGTAACTTTTTAATTATGTTGTAAAAGTAAAGTAACTGATTACATTCGATTACTTTTTGACTACTTTCATTTGTCCACTATGTGGCATTTTAAGTTATTATTCATTCATCTTCTACCTCTATATCCGATCTTCCCTCGGTCACGGGGAGTCTGTGCCTATCTCAGGCGTCTATGGACATTAAGGCAGGATACACCCTGGATGGAATGCCAACCCATCACATTCATAGACTAGTGACAATTTTCCAATGTGCCAATCATCCTACCGTCCATGTTTTTGGGCACGGTGGCTTAGTGGTTAGCACGTCCGCCTCACACCTCCAGGGTCCGGGTTCGATTCCTGTTTCGGCCATGTGTTTGTGGAGTTTGCATGTTCTCCCCGTGCCTCAGGGGTTTTTTCTCCGGGTTCTCCGGTTTCCTCCCGGTCCAAAAACATGCACAGTAGGTTGATTGGCACCTTGGAAAATTGTCCCTAATCTATGAATGTGATGGGTCACTAGTGTGTGAATGTGTGTGTGTGCCCTGCGATGGGTTGGCATTCCATCCAGGGTGTATCCTGCCTTAATGCCCATAGACGCCTGAGATAGGCACAGACTCCCCGTGACCCGAGGGAAGCTCGGATAAAGCGGTAGAAGATGAATGAATTAAATTATGTAACGCCGTTACACATAACTACTGCTGGTAGAAGCACCACATAGCCGTAGTCATTCAGTTTACTACCTTGTTTACAGAGTCACACATAATCAAGCGATAAACCAATATATGTTTGAGGAGAGTATCTGTACTAAATTCTGCCAACGATGCCCAAGGCAGGCACAGCAGGCTCGCGCCACCCGACTGTAATCGGAATTAGCCACTTTCACAGTGTTCCATTTTCCCTCATGTGGACATCTCGGTGACAAGACGACGCTGAGCCCTTGTTCTGTGCTCACGTCCAACGTTCACGGTGACTCCATTCCCCAGACATTAATTAGTGCAAAAGGAGTAACGGTATTTCAACATCACCTGCAGAGTGCGTTTAACACCGCGAGCTTACACTTAGTCCCAGCACATGACATCTCACATTACTGCTTTGTTTAGTGACGAGGATCGACTTGATATTACTCCTGGATTTCGTGTGCCTCCGTTAACCACAGACACCGAGGACCGTTTTTTTTAAAGGTGTGACGGCGGCTAAAGAGGATTAATTTGCAAAAGGCACCTGCAAAAGTTTGGCACCTTCTCACATTTTCTCCGAGGGATGTTGATAGACAGAGGCCAAACTTTCAGCACAATGTTTATTAGCAAAAAAAAAAAAGGTCAAGGCACGTAAATTTGCCTGTGAGCAAATGATGATCCTCTTATGGACTACTTAATACATAAGTCATCTTCTACATTATAGAGACAGCATGTCCAGTTGGAGGAGGTGAAGGGAAAAAATGGATGGAGAAAGAAAGAGTGAGTGAAAGGACAAATCTCAGGCCATCATCGTATCGATCCATATTTTATCCACATAAACTATCCCTCCATAACAAGCTGGCAGAGAGCTTCCCACAACAGATATTAGTGATGGCACACGGAATGAAGTATCTATGACAAATCAGACCATCATCCATCGCATTATCCAGTCAGCATGTTTATCGTCCACAATGAAAGACTTCCACGCAAACGCAATACGCATTGGAAAAGGCCTCGTTACCATGACGCGTCCCTGGTAGAGAGATGGAAATAGTGTCTACATCTACATCCTTGAAGTTTGAATATGAACTTTTATTTTGTAAACTTATTGGATTTTTTTCCCCTTTCCATTCAGCTCATAATCTCACAGGGGCTGAAATCCTAGAAACTTCCACTAACGTCACATGAGGGTTTTTTTTTGTTGTTTTTGGTTTTCTGTTGGAGGTAAAAGGAAAGAAGGAGGGGGAGAGGGGGGGTTAATTCAGAAGTGGAGCATTATTACTTTTACCACCAGCCAGAAAGAAACTGAAGATTTGACTTTTATTTTGTAATCTCTTTATTGGATTTTTTTTAGATTTCTTTTCTCTCACAGGCTGTGGGGATATTGTTGCAGTATGGAATTGTAAAAAAAAGAATGAAAGAAAGAAAGAAAGAAAGATAGAAACGAGAAACTTCATCTTCATCAACAAATGATTAGATTTTTTTTTCCAGAGTCAATACAGTAAACTACTAAACCCAGAAAAACAAACCTTATGGAGTTCACATGCAAAAAAAAATCGCTGCCCTTCAAACGATCCTCTATCACCAATTGCTGCATTGGGATTATGGAGCTATCTTACTATCATTGTTACTATTTACTCGTAATTTACTGTATATCCTTGTGCAAGTGCAAAAAAACATTCATTCATTCATCTTCTACCGCTTAATTCGATCTTCCCTCGGGTCACAGGGAGCCTGTGCCTTTCTCCAGCGTCTATAGGCATTAAGGCAGGACACACACTGGATGGAATGCCAACCCATCACAGGGCACACACACACACATTCACACACTAGTGACCCACCACATTCATAGACTAGGGACAATTTTCCAAGGTGCCAATCATGACCTAATAAAAACCTGAAACAAACAACCTACCGTGCATGTTTTTGGACCGGGGGAAACCGGAGAACCCGGAGAAAAACCCCCTGAGGCACGGGGAGAACATGCAAACTCCACAAACCCCGACAATTGTCTCGAAGCCCGACAATGGAGGTGTGAGGCGAACGTTCTAACCACTAAACCACCGTGCCCCCTGTGTGCAAAAATACAATGGGCTCTTATATTGCCATTGCGTCATCAGTTATATTGCAAGTCCATATCTCTCCGGCCCGTCATTTGGGATGCTTTTCCTGTTCTGCCCAAACCCATCTCCCCTCCCGCCTCCCCCCATGTGACAAACTAATTGAATAGCCCTGCTGTACTCTAAGCACATGAACAGTTTGAGCCTCTTTAATTTCACAGACTCATGACAACACTCAGTTTTTCCTTATGATTTTATCATTTCTATGACCTTTATAGCCCTATATTTATATTTCTAGTTTAAGTATTTGTATTTTTTTTCTGTTGGATTTAGTACATGCCTTTGCCTGTGTGTGTGGATAATGCTGGAACCTGTAAATTTCTCTGGGGGATGAATAAAGTATAGAAAAAACCAATGGAAAATATTTTAAAACATGCATCTGGCTATAAATATCAGAAAATTAAAGCAGATCTTAAACCCAAATGTCTTCAGAGAACAGGAAACAAAAAACAACAACAAAAAAAAAAGGATATTCTTGTCTGTTCCAACACTCCCAGTGTATATATGAAGACCAGTAGCTGAGCTGCTGCCATTCCTCTTACTATCTAATCCCTTAAACTGCCAAAATAGGAGAGGCAGCCATGAGGAGCAACATCTTGCCGCCCGTATCTGTCACACGTCCATGAGCGAGCACTTCCAGCAAGCCTTCACACACCGGCTGTTGCAATAAGAAAGTGCACCCTGTCAGAGCTGTCTTGTGTAGCACATAACAGAGACTCGATGCGCCAGCCAGAGTTAAAGACGTGCCTTTTAAATCATGAGCGAAGCAGAGTGTAATTAAGTCTCCACCTAATGAGAGATGCCTACTACCTCAAACTCGAACCTGGCGGCATAACCATGTGTGAATGAAATATAGCGAGCAACAGTGAGCGTAATTTACTTTTTCATAGCGCTAACTGGCCCGTGCTGGCTTTAATTCCGATCATTAGCAGCACAGCTATGGAAGTCCATGTAAAGTAGAGATTCGTCTGCTCTCAAATTCCTTTTGCACATTCTTAACACTGCTACTGCTGCTCTGATCGCTGCTTTCGCACATCAAAGTCACTACAGTTTACATGTTATTATTTGTAAAAAAAAAAACTGTCTTCCGATCGCATGTTGCACTGTGGACATATACAGCAGTAGGTCACGGGCAGTGTTGGGGAGGAACTAGTTACATGTTACGCCATTTAATTACATCACTCGTTACAGTTACTGAGAAAAAAAAACATGTAATTATATATAGTTACTTTTGAAAATATTAAAGATTACAAAAATTCGCCATCAAACAGCGAATCCCGCTCGACAAAAAAAATCCGTCCGCACCGCAACACCCCCATCCGTCATTCCGTCATTTCATTCTGACGCAGCTCAATTTTGAAAAATATAACCTACATTCTCCGAGGGTTTGACATTTTTTTTCTTTAGAATGCTTAAGTGCCACCTAGTGGACAAATGAAAGTAATCTAATGTAATCAGTGACTTGACAGTGATAAAGTAATTGAAAAGTTAGGGTCATTTATAATCTGTAATCTATTACCAGTGTTGGGGAGTGACTAGTTACATGTAACGGTTTTACGTAATTTATTCATTCATTCATTCATCTTCTACCGCTATATCCGATCTTCCCTCGGGTCACGGGGAGCTTGTGCCTATCTCAGGCGTCTATGGGCATTAAGGCAGGATACACCCTGGATGAAATGCCAACCCATCACAGGGCACACACACACACACACTCACAATCACACACACATTCACACACTAGGGACAATTTTCCAAGGTGCCAATCAACCTACCGTGCATGTTTTTGGACCGGGAGGAAACCGGAGACCCCAGAGAAAAAAACCCTGAGGCACGGGGAGAACATGCACAAACTCCACACACATGGCTGAGGAATCGAACCCGGATCCTGGAGGTGTGAGGCGAACGTGCTAACCACTAAGCCACCATGCCCCTTCAGTTACATGTAACAGTGTTACATAATATAATTACATAATAAACGTAACAATGATTCATTACAGTTACTGAGAAAAAAAACGTGTAGTTAAATTACAGATACTTTCGAAAATGTTAAAGATTACAAATCCTAACGAACCCCGTGTTTCAGCTGTGTGTTTTGTTGTGTGAATGTGAATGTTGTTTTCCGTAGCCCCAAGGACCTGGAGAAACGTCGTCTCATTTCGTTGTGTCCTGCGTCACTTATGTAAAGTTGAAACGGCAATAAACGCCGTGGTAAAGGGGTGGAGCGGAGGCACGTTCCTAAGTAAAACATCGACATTCGCCATGTGTCTTCGGCTAATCCTTTACATGAATCCAGCTAAGCTAGTGGGTCGCGCCTCCGTCTTAACTCGAAGCATATGACTCCTGTGCGGCTCTTTTTTTCCGTTTTCTTTTTCTTTTTTTTTTCGCTCTAATTGCGTTGTCAAGCGGGAAGAGCGCTAACCCCGGTCTGCCGTAGGATATCTAAAAGCGCGGCAGGCGAAACAGCGCACCCCTCTCAGCAGGTGTCACAATAACAAATTGATCTGACCTCTGCGGCGGAGACACTTTGATGCATAAAAATCTATCCGCGCGCCGTGCGTTAATCCATCCCGCACTCGGCGAGCTGGCCGCGCAAAGCCGCAGCCATTAATATTCATGAGCCGAGGCGGAATTACACACGTTCGTTGATATACGGAGACGCGTTTCTCGTCTGGCAAGAAGTTGCGCGGTGTCACAAACAAGTCAGATCCACTGAGGATACAGATGTTTGGGATAAATTGGCAATACATTGTGCTGAATAACAACATACATAATAAGAATAACATACATATAAATATGGAGTCTGCATATCTAATTGGCGCGTGCGGGTAGGGGTAGGGATGGCGGGGGTACTCGTTATATTTGAAAGGAGTTGGGGGGGGTTTGGGGGGGGGGATTTTTTTCGCCAATTCAACTAATTACGTGAATTCAGATGGGAACTGGTTGCGGCAGAACTAATTTAGGAGGGTGTTTTTTTTTCTCCACAGAAGCAGGAGTGAATATTTATGCAATTACAATTTACAACTTTTTTTTGTGTGTGTGTAAATAATTTGCCCAAACTATACTGACTTTCCCCTTGCTACAATAATATGGGTTCTTTTCAGGGTTAACTTGAACGGCAACGGAGCTTGAATTTCACAATGAACTTTGCGTAGAATCCTTTTTATTATTCATTCATTCATTCATTCATCATCTTCTACCGCTAAATCCGATCTTCCCTTCGGGTCACGGGGAGCCTGTGCCTATCTCAGGCGTCTATGGGCATTAAGGCAGGATACACCCTGGATGGAATGCCAACGGATGGGTTTCCCCCCGGTCCAAAAACATGCACGGTAGGTTGATTGGCACCTTTTAAAATTGTCCCTAGTGTATGAATGTGTGTGAATGTGTGTGTCTTTATTATTATTAACCTGTAAAAAAATAAAATAAAATACATACATTAAAATTAATTAAAATGAAAACAAGTAAAAAAAAAATAAACCTTATAAACACAAAACACACTATTTCTTCATTCATTACCTCTTGAAGTCTCAAGTAAACTATTTGAATGCTGTTGTGTAAGCCCTCTGGTAATATTGAGCAAGTGTTGATCAAAACTTGATTAGGTTTTTAAAGCATTAAATTAAAGCATTTAATTAAAATATTATATATTTATTATATAATATATATTTAAAAATATTCTTTTAAGCAGAATTTACTTTCCTTTTGTAAATATTTACAGTAAAACAATTGTGTATGCATTTATCTAAAGGATTTATTCTACAACCCCAATAGCAAAATGTTGGGACACTGTGTAAAATAAAACCACAATGCATGCTGAACGCCATGTTAACAATTGTGTAGCATCCAATCTCATTTTAACAACAGTCCGTTTATGTCTGGGAAGTGAGAAGACCATTTGCTGGCATTTAGGAGAGGATTGTTGTCCCATTTCTGTCTGTTCAGGAAGATTAGCCTTCTTTATTGAATTCTTGGTTTCACGAATGCAGCAAAATGTTTTCAGGTGAAACATCTGGATTGCAGGAGGACTAGGGCAGAACCCAGACTCTTCTACAGTATGTACTTTAGCGTTGTCTAGAATTATGCAAAGACAAAGACGTCACGGAAGCATATGTTGCTCAAAAACCCTGTGTGAACCTTTCGGCATTCATGCTGTGTTCCAGATGTGCTTATTTCATAGGCATAAATGCATAGCGTATCATTAGAGGTGCAGGATTTTACAGGGTGGCGTTTCAGGATCATGCTCACATATGGCTTCAACATTGCATAGTAGAGCATTTGTGAAGTGCATTCACAGACAGTGACTTCTGAGCACGTGCAGTGACTTCCATTAAAGAAGGGCCTGAAGATCACAGGAACTCAGTGTTGATGTTTGCCCTTGTGTATTGTGCACAGACATGTGGGCAGATTTGAGACAATATTATGCACTGTTTATGATGGGATATACATTTGTTTTTTTTTTGCATTAAATTTAGTTTGAGCAACATTATTCTGAATTTGTTATTCCACAATCTGTAGATTGGAACTTCTACCAATCGTTACTGATGAAACACTGCTCTCTGTTTTATACCCAATGATGATTGTGCCTTACCACAAAGCGTCACGGTCTACATGTTTAAGTGTACAGACGTGGACACAATTGTTGGTACCCTTTGGTCAATGAAAGAAAAAGTCACAATGGTCACAGAAATAACTTTAATCTGACAAAAGTAATAATAAATAAAAATTCTATAAATGTTAACCAATGAAAGTCAGACATTGTTTTTCAACCATGCTTCAACAGAATTATGTAAAAAAATAAACTCATGAAACAGGCATGGACAAAAATGATGGTACCCCTAGAAAACACAGAAAATAATGTGACCAAAGGGACATGTTAATTGAAGGTGTGTCCACTAATTAGCATCACAGGTGTCTACAACCTTGTAATCAGCCATTGGGCCTATATATATGGCTCCAGGTAATCACTGTGTTGTTTGGTGATATGGTGTGTACCACACTCGACATGGACCAGAGGAAGCAAAGGAAAGAGCTGTCTCAAGAGATCAGAAAGAAAATTATAGACAAGCATGTTAAAGGTAAAGGCTATAAGACCATCTCCAAGCAACTAGATGTTCCTGTGAGTACAGTTGCACATATTATTCAGAAGTTTAAGATCCATGGGACTGTAGCCAACCTCCCTGGACGTGGCCGCAGGAGGAAAATTGATGACAAATCTAAGAGACGGATAATCCGAATGGTAACAAAAGAGCCTAGAAAGACTTCTAAAGAGATTCAAGGTGAACTTCATGCTCAAGGAACATCAGTGTCAGATCGCACCATCCGTCGTTGTTTGAGCCAAAGTGGACTACATGGGAGACGACCAAGGAGGACACCATTGTTGAAAACGAATCATAAAAAAGCAAGACTGGAATATGCCAAACTACATGTTGACAAGCCACAAAGCTTCTGGGAGAATGTCCTGTGGACAGATGAGACAAAAATCGAAGTTTTTGCCAAGGCACATCAGCTGTATGTTCACAGACGAAAAAATGAAGCATATCAAGAAAAGAACACTGTCCCTACTGTGAAACATGGAGGAGGCTCTGTTATGTTCTGGGGCTGCTTTGCTGCGTCTGGCACAGGGTGTCTTGAATCTGTGCAGGGTACAATGAAATCTCAAGACTATCAAGGAATTCTAGAGAGAAATGTACTAGCCAGTGTCAGAAAGCTTGGTCTCAGTCGCAGGTCATGGGTCTTGCAACAGGACAATGACCCAAAACACACAGCTAAAAACACCCAAGAATGGCTAAGAGGAAAAAATTGGACTATTCTAAAGTGGCCGTCTATGAGCCCTGACCTCAATCCTATTGAGCATCTTTGGAAGGAGCTGAAACATGCAGTCTGGAAAAGGCACCCTTCAAACCGGACACAACTGGAGCAGTTTGCTCATGAGGAGTGGGCCAAAATACCTGCTGAGAGGTGCAGATGTCTCATTGACAGTTACAGGAAGCGTTTGATTGCAGTGATTGCCTCAAAAGGTTGCGCAACAAAATATTAAGTTAGGGGTACCATCATTTTTGTCCATGCCTGTTTCATGAGTTTATTTTTTTACATAATTCTGTTGAAGCATGGTTGAAAAACAATGTCTGACTTTCATTGGTTAACATTTATAGAATTTTTATTTATTATTACTTTTGTCAGATTAAAGTTATTTCTGTGACCATTGTGACTTTTTCTTTCATTGACCAAAGGGTACCAACAATTTTGTCCACGTCTGTATGTGTTTATGCAGCACGAGAGCAAAGCATGTTATAGAGTACACATGACAAGTTTTCAAGGCGTATATACACAACCAGTCAAAAGTTCTCATTGAATGCTATTTTCTTTGTAGATTCTCACTGAAGGAATCAAAACTGTGAATGAGCACATCTGGAATTAGGGAGTAAACAGAAAAGTGCGTCAAAATATGTTTCATATTTTACATTCTTCAAAATGCTTTGCTTTGATTACTGCTTTGTATAATCTTGGCATTCGACTGATGAGCTTCATGAGGTCATCATCTGAAATGCTTTTCCAACAGTCTCTAATCATTCCTTGGTCCTTTTGCCTTCACTTTGAGCTCCATCTCATCGGGGTGACTGCGGAGACCAGGTCATCCGGCACGGCACTTCCTGTTTACTGTTTACTGTTTACTACATAATTCCCTATGTGTTCATACATAGTTTCAATGCCTTCTTGGAAAATCTACAATGTAAATAGTAATGAAAAAATGTTAAACAGGAAGGTGTGTTCAAACCTTTAAACTGAAGTATATATACATAGTTATATGAAGTATATATACATATATATACTATATATAAGTATATATACATATACATATAAGGTTACTTTGGAAATGTAATAGATTACAGAATACAAATTCAAACTGTAATAAGTAGAGTAACTTTTCAATTACGTTATAAAAGTAAAGTAACTGATTACAGTTGATTACCTTCATTTGTCCACTAGGTGGCACTTTAAGTTAACATTCTAAGGAAAAACAATTTCAATCCCTCAGAAAAAGTAGGTTATATTTTTCGAAACTGAGCAGCATCCGAATCAAATTGTTGACCCCCGGTGGTGCTTGCGTGCGAATTTTTTGCTGAGCGAGGGTCTTGTTATCTTTAACATTTTCAAAAGTAACGATATTACTGTTACTTTTATTTTGTTATTAAATTACTTAACGCCGTTACATGTAACTAGTTACTCCCAATCACTGTGTTGTGTGTGTGTATGTGCCTATATATTTTTTTTTATCTATTTATTTTTTTATAAATGTTCCCAGCACATTCACTGTTTGGGCACAGTTCCAGGCTACACGATGCATTTTTATCATCCACAACCTTTGGACCTTATGAAACATGAATTATACACAGTAACACACTTATACAGCAACACAGCAGCCATTTCATGAATATAAATGGTTTGGGATTTTGAAATGGTTTGTGACAACAGCAGTATCACAATCACAAAATTAGTACATAATACACCGCAGCACTTGATTACATATATATTGATCGGATTAGAGCAGCTATGACTAAAACATGAGGACTTCACATGTTGGTCCAGTAGGCTTTTATTCACCCGGTTTTGTAATAAAGCGCTTTGATAGGATATCAAATTCATAATTGAATCTGCCATCATCCATATTTATGGCGAGAGGCTAATAAATAATGTATATTGGCAAAGGGATTTGGTAAATCATTCCATATTATTTAACACAAGGTGGAAGCGAGGAATAGAAATGAAAGCATTCATGGTCTGGAATAGATGTTTACTTTATTGAAAAGGTCTATGTTGTCACTGTTTTTTTCCCCCAAAATCGAGCACTGCAAGAGCAATAAATGCTTCAGAAGCATCCTCATCAGACCAGAGACCTGCAGCACACACTGTTACAGTTACGACTACACTGCCATCCAGAGGACATTCAGGGTTAATGCTTTAGAATGGAACATAGTCCGACTTCTTCCCGAATTGGATTATGGGAATTTATTCCTTTCAGGAGCCTGCTTGCTTGTGATCTAAATCGTCCTGTAGCTAGCGCTTATTAGACTGTAATTAATATTAGACAGTTTTTCAGCTTAGGGTTGCCATTGCAACAATCAGTTTTTCACTCAAGTGTCCATAATGTCTATAAAGATTGGCCATTTGGTGGGGAGTAACTAGTTACATGTAACTAGTGTTTCTCCGGGTTCTCCGGTTTCCTCCCCGGGCCAAAAAACATGCACGGTAAGTTGATTGGCACCTTGGAAAATTGTCCCTAGTGTATGAATGTGTGTGAGCGTGTGTGTGCCCTGCGATGGGTTGGCATTCCATCCAGGGTGTATCCTGCCTTAATGCCCATAGACGCCTGAGGCACAGACTCCCCGTGACCCGAGGGAAGATCTGATATAGCTGTAGAAGATGAATGAATGAATGAATATATATATATATATATATATATATATATATATATACACACCACTTTTTCCTAGTGCCACCTAGTGGACAAATGAATCTAAGTAATCAAAACGTTTTTAAAAAAAATACACTGTTACTTTTTTAAAGTAATTGAAAAGTTACCCTATTTATGTCATTTTGAATAGGGTCATTTGTAATCAGTAACCTATTACATTTCCAAAGTAACCTTCCCAACACTGGTAACTGGTTACATGTATCAGCATTATGTAATATCATTACAAAATAAATGTAACTGTAATTCGTTACAGTTGCTGAGGGAAGAAAATGCATAAATAAATTACACTTACTTATGAAAATGTTAAAGATTACAATCAGGGTCACATCAGAACAATTTCATGCAAAATCAGCACTTTAGACTACTGCAATGTAACCTATTTTGTCTGAGGGTTCGGGGAACTTTGTTAAAAGCGCCACCTAGTGGACAAATGAAAATTATCAAAAAGTAATCCAATTAGTCACTTTACGTTTTATAAACGTCATTTGTAATCTGTAATCTATTACATTTCCTAAGTAAACTTCCCAACACTGGTTGGCAGCGAGATTTCTTTCTCACATCACCAATGCACCACTGCTCATTAGGCATATTGTACACAAACACACAATTCTTACAAGCAGGTATTATATAGGCAGAGGAAGAATAAACAGGAAGAGGAGAGTCACTCAAGCTCATAATTGATCCCTGGATCCAACTCCCCAATGCCACATAATTAAGATTTTATTTATTTATTTTTTTTAAAGGAAGCTCTTCTGTTCTAATTGCCACTGAAATTGGCTCAGAGAAGCATTTTGTCAAAAAGAACACTATGCTGGAACTAAGCACTTTAATATTAAATAAGCCTTAACGATGCAGTAAATTCATTGAGCTGGGTGTTATACTTATAATATGACTATAATAAGATGATAATGTTATTAAAAATACAGGACCAAAAAGAGTAAGAAGCATGAGTAGTTTTTTTTTTTGGTCAAAACCTAAAAAGCTATGTATGTATGTGTGGGTTTGAGACATTCGCAAAATATTACTTGGTACTTGAAGTCACAGAGGTCAGATGTTTCCTGTAGTTGGTCACCAGGTTTGTACACGTCTCAGGAGGCATTTTATCACACACGTCTTTGCAGATCCTCTCCATGTCATTAAGTTTTTGCGGCTGACGTGTTTGTGTGTGTGTGTGTATAAATATATCTCTACCATCTGGGAGCCATCTGGAAACGTATCATTAAGATTTTGCATCTGACGTATGTGTCTATATATATATATATATGTATATGTGTATATATATATATATATATATATATATATATATATATATATATATATATATATATATATATATATATATATACATATACAGTGGCAAGAAAAAGTATGTGAACCTTTTGGAATTTCATGGTTTTCTGAATAAATTTGTTTGTCATAAAATGTTATCTGATCTTCATCTAATTCATTGGTATTGACAAACACAATGTGTCTAAAAATAATAACACACAAAAAAATCCAATCTTTCTTGTCTTTATTGAACACAATCATTCAACATTCAAAATGGCAGTGGAAAAAGTAAGTGAAACCTTAGAATGAATAACTGGTTGACCCCCCCTGGCAGCAATAACCTCAACCAGGCGCTTCCTGTAGCTGTGGATCAGACCTGCACATCGCTGAGGAGGAATTTTAGCCCATTCTTCCTGGCAGAACTGCTTTAGCTCTGTCATATTCTTTGGACGTCTCATGTGTATGGCCCTCTTCAAGTCAATCCATAGCATCTCTATTGGGTTGAGGTCTGGGCTCTGACTTGGCCACTCCAAAAGGCGGATTTTGTTTTTCTGAAGCCATTCTGTTGTGGACTTGCTCCGGTGTTTTGGGTCGTTGTCCTGTTGCATCACCCACTTTCTACACAGTTTCAGCTGATGTACAGACATTCTCACATTATCCTGAAGAATTGTCTGATATACTTGGGAATTCATCTTCCCCTCAATGATTGCAAGCTGGCCAGGCCCTGATGCAGCAAAGCAGGCCCAAATCATGATGCTTCCTCCACCATACTTTACAGTTGGGATGATGTTTTCATGACGATATGCCGTGCCCTTTCTACGCCAGATGTAGTGCTGTGTGTTTTTTCCAAATAGTTCAATCTTAGTTTCATCAGTCCACAAAACATTTTGCCAAAACCGCTGTGGAGTGTCAATGTGCTCTTTTGCAAACTTAAGACGTGCAGCAATGTTCTTTTTAGTAAGCAGCGGCTTCCTTGGCGGTGTCCTGCCGTGGATACCCTGCTTGTTCAGTGTTTTACGTATTGTAGACTCATGAACAGATATGTTAGCAAGTTCCAATGATGCCTTCAAATCTTTGGCTGTCATTCGGGGTTGTTTCTTTACCTCATTGATGAGTGTTCGTTGTGCTCTTGGTGTCATTTTGACGGGGCGCCCACTTCTAGGTAGAGTAGCAACAGTCCCAAATTGTCTCCATTTGTAGATTGTTTGCCGAACTGTAGACTGGTGAATTTCTAAAGTCTTTGAAATAACTTTGTAACCCTCGCCAGCTTCATGTAAATCAACAATTCTTGATCGTAGGTCCTCTGAAAGCTCTTTTTGGCGAGGCATGGCTCACATAATCATGTTCTTCTTGTGCAGAGCAAACTCCAAAGGTTTGAGGGGTTTTTATCAGTCAAAGTATCTGTAGTCCACACCTCCAAACTTATTATCTTAACAAGACTCCAGGTGTGCTAAAAACCAATTAGCTCCAATTAGCTTTTTTGAGGTCATTAACTCAAGGTTTCACTTACTTTTTCCACTGCCATTTTGAATGTTGAATGATTGTGTTCAATAAAGACAAGAAAGATCGGATTTTTTTGTGTTATTATTTTTAGACACATTGTGTTTGTCAATATCAATTAATTAGATGAAGATCAGATAACATTTTATGACAAAATTCCAAAAGGTTCACATACTTTTTCTTGCCACTGTATATATATATATATATATATATATATATATATATATATATATATATATATATATATATATATATATATATAGATATATATATATATATATATATATATATATACACATATGCATGTGTGCAATATGCAATAAAAATCTATATTCTTGATATCTTTCTAGATAAGCATATACTATATGGACAAACATACTGGACGTTTCTTTCCCAAACTGTTAGCCCAAAAGATGGAGGCACACAATTAAATAGCTTGACCTTAAACACACGATTCATTATTTGAGATGGACTGAAATGCTGACTGCAGCCTCCTCACGCTACACCAGTACCTGTCTTTACTTCCACCCTCAGGGCTGAATGAGCACATAATCTCCACAACTACACTGCAAAATCTACAAGAGTGGAGGTTTTAAAAATAACATGGGGGGGGGGATGGGGAATAGATGGCTAAAAAAAAAAAAGAAAAGAAATTGTTGAGGTTTCTAAATCTGCCCAGGTGTCCAGAAATGACTGTCCATAGAGTGAATATTTAGAGAAAAAAAATATCATATGGTGAGGTTTTTATCGTTAGACCGTATAAAAACAATATGCCAATGTCATCGCTACATAGTCTACTTTACGCACTTTTTTAGAAATATTGAAATAACGAAATCTTACTGAAACATTGTCTATACTTTTCAGTTTTAGCGTTAAAGAAATGATAAAAGGAGGGAAAAAAAACGCTTGAGAACACCACCAAAACAAAAACACAAAAAAAAACACTCCAGACAGATCATTTTTGCTTTTCATAACCTCCGTTTTATTCCACAATGACTCCACAGATACCACCGAGACATGACGTAATAGATAGAGAAGGAGTTGCTGTATAGGTCAGCACTCAAAGCAGTACACAATATTTACACTCCCCCCCCCCCCCCAGGTCTTAGAATCTTCGTACATGGGTTTACACTTTAGGCACATTTTTTTTTTGCACTCTCTTTGGGAAAGATAAAGTGCAGAGGTCTTTACACATATACTCAAAAGACAGCTGGCACGAGCACCTCTGCGTGCTCTCTCTCTCTCTCTCTCTCTCTCTCTCTCTCTCTCTCTCTCGCTCTCGATCTCTCTCTCTCTCTCTCTCTCTCTCTCTCTCTCTCTCTCTCTATATATATATATATATATATATATATATATATATATATATATATATATATATATAATATATATATATATATATATATATATATATATATATATATATATATAAGCTGCATTAGGCCAGAGCTGGTGAAATGAGCCATCTGGGAACATATTTCTCCAGATCCCATTGAATTCATACATTTCTTATAATCGCCAGATCCAAAAAATATATAGGCAACTTCTAGCAAACGATACAGTTCATTAACACTATTCAGTACATGTACAATATTTTACAACCTTAAAATACTTGTTTTGTATATATATTATATATATATATATATATATATATATATATATATATATATATATATATTATATATATATCTATATATATATATATATATATATATATATATATATATATATATATATATATATATATATATATATATATATATATATATATATATATATATGTATTATTGTCCATTTTATTTGTATGTTACAAGGTCAGAACTATTGGTAGAGGCTGTGCACTAGAGCGTACACGCTATTGCCCAGCACGACACAGCCATTTACTAATTCTAGGATGTCGATGCAATCTTTTTGGGAAGGGGAGTGGGGGGGGGGGCGTTGGGGGGGCAAAACGGTCAGAGATCTTGCGCATCTCAGTCGACATCCCAGTAATGCTTTCAACACACCCTCGTTATGCCGCACCAGGGCCACACTTGTTGCGGCAAATCCCTTTAATAATATGTACAGGGTCCCAATTAACTACAGAGCGAATTACAGGCCAAGTATGGAGCGCGTCGAACCCACAAACTGGAAGTTTTTTCTCAGATATAAATATTTTTATTGCTCATTTTCTTGCTGTTTGGTATCGTCATTCTACTGCAATCTACAATCCATGCCTATCTACCTATATACAAAGATGTGTTTGTGTGTGTGTGTGTATTATGTATATCTATATATTATAATATATATATAATTTATATATAGATTATTATATATATTATATATATATATATATTATATATATATATATATATATATATATATATATATATATATATATATATATATATATATATATATATATATATATATATACACACATACACACACACCACATATATATATACACACATATATATAAATATATATATATGTCACACAAGTTGAGAGGAAGCTGCCGAGGGTGTGTTCAAACTGTACACTGGAACGCTCTTCTGCTTTCTTGCACGGAGCTAGAACCCATGCTCGGACACTATCGGCCCGGAAAAGTGGAAATTTTGTGAAAATGCTTTCGGCTGTAACACTAACCGCGAGCCCCGTGCGACAGCCAGACGAGGCTGGAATGCTAGAAATAGACATTCGTAGCAGAGAGGAAAAAGAGGTTTCCGTTTAAAGTGCCATCTCATAGTGACGGATAGTAAATTAGCCGATACGTATTTATGACATTTTGAAAAACCTCAATACTGGAATGTATTTAAAATATATAAATATATAGCACGCTGCTATTTAAAACAAAGCATGATGATACAAAAAAAGATTTCACAAACAGAAGCGAGAACAAGGGCTGTTACCTGGCTCTGCTAAAGGTATGGTCTAACAAGAAAAAAAAAAAAAAAAAAAAAAAAAGAGAGGACAGAAAATGTGATGCAAGAGGAGGGGAAAAAACATATGACTGAATAAGAAGGGGGGGTGTAAAAACAACACTGTTAAACATATTATTAGCAGATTCTACAACTGCTGAGAAAAAGCAAAGTTCCATTTTCTTTTCTTTTTTTTTTTTGGAAATAAAATGACACAAAATGCCCAAGTTGTTTGAATTTATGAAATAAATGGCACTATTTTCTCCACTATTCATAAAGAGCTATTCATGCGAAGTGTCTCATGCTAGGCAGCAAACCTCGATTTTTAATGTGTTGTCTTTTGCATATACAACAAGAAATGTTAAGAAGTGAAAATTAATTCAATAAATAAATAGATTGCCGGTCGTTCAGCTGGGTTAAATATGCATCCAGTCCTCAACAGTTAATTCTGAAGAGGTGAGGAAAATGTTTTACGCTTCGGGGTGGGGGGCGGGGTAAAAAAAAAATAAATTATAAAATTTTAAAAAAAGCTTCGCCACCGAAACGAGAACCATGATTTATAGTTATACCTCTGTTACGAGGAACGGTCCGGGATACCGGAGGGGCGTATATATTATTAAAAAAAAAAAAAAAAAAAAAAAAAATAAAAAAAAAAAAAAAAAAAAAAAAAAAAAAAAGACAAACATTGTGAACGGAAGTACATTTCTTACGAGACCAGTGGCTTAAATCATAACTGCTTCATTTCGTAACATTATTTGTAGTAGTTCAAAAAAAAAAAAAAAAAAAAAAAAAAAGAAATCAAATAAATAACCATAACGATGAAATCAAAAAAAGGAAATGACATCACATATAAACCCAAACGGTGATATAAATGCATCCGATATTGCTCACTGCTAAATGCAAATGGAATGTGTGTACAAGATCCTGAAAGCATGTTTTGATAAAATTACACGAGGGTCAATATGGATCTTTTTTTTTTTTTTTTTTTTTTTTTTTCTCATTTCAAATCCTGGGAAAGAGAACTCAGAACTTCAAGGATGAAATAACATACTTTAAAAAAGAGAAGAAAAAAAAAGGAAGGAGAGGTAGCTGGTGATACCCTGGCGAAGGGAAAGAAATACATTTGCTTTGTTTTTGTTTTTTTTCTCTTTTTTTTGTTGTAAATGTGCACAGACTGAGAAATAGTTTGTGTTATGCACATCCTCGGGGAGAGGTTCTGAGGGAGGAAAATCCAAACAAGTACAATTTGCATGCAGCCCTGAATGGTTTTTTTTTTCCCGAAAATCAAAAAAGAACAGTGTGCAGAACAGTTTTCTAACAGAAAGAAAGTTTCTATTAGGTCTCTTTAAAGACTTTGGGACACACACACACACACACACACACACACACACACACACACACACACCTGCAAAAGTATCAAAAGAAAAGAAAATGTTTTTTTGTTTTTTTTTTTTGTTTTTTTTGTTTGTTTTTTTTAAATCATATTCAAAGCAAAATGGCGTTTAAATAAACTAAAAACGCACAAAAAAAACTCCTGCATAGAATTGTTTTTTTCCTTTACAAAAAAAAAAAAAAAAAAATTTAAGAAAAGATCAAATACAGTCAGTAACTCCATTTAGCACCATCCATACAACGTGTTAATTGGATGTTAATTAAATCTCATCACAAAAAAAGAAATACGTATGAAGTTGTGGCTATGGTGACGTCCTACACTGTCCGTGAGAAATAAATAATGAATTAAATTCATACACTTCTATACTGCGTTAAGGCGTTTAGAGTGGAAAAAAAAGAAAAGAAAAAAAATAACAAAAACCCTTTCGTTAAACGCGGCAAACTCATGGCTCTGAATCCAAACGACGTTAAATTGAAATCTACATATCGACACCTATAGAGAGAGTTTAAATCGCTTTCGGAACATTTTCTATACATATAGAGAGCTATAAAGTCTAAACGCAAGCCATTCACGGTACTGCACATTGCCCTTAAACCTGACTCGACATTACTAAAAAAAAAGTAATAAAAAATAAAGTAAAATAAAAAAACACACAAAACAATGCGTTTTCCAAAGGTTTTCACTCCGATCCGCTACAGCACATTCAAGCCCTTTTGCTGTGGCAAAAAAGAGTTTTTATAAAAAAAAAAAAATAATAATAATAACAATAATAATAATAATAATAAATTAAAGAAAGAACCTTTTGTTCCGTGGAAAACTTTGGGTTTGAAATGTACGATTTTAAACAAAACATCTAACCAATGGGCTGTATTTAAAACTAAAACTACAACATAATACAAAAGCTTGAAACAAATTAAATCTCCTGGGAGGCTTACAGTTGCTGAGGATGGGGGGGTGTTGGGGCAGGTGGCGGGGGGGGGGTGGGGGGGGGGGGGGGGGGCGATGATGCTCACTCGTTCCGAGGGCTGGAGTTCGGAAAGTTTGCCGGGTCCGCATTCACACAATGCTGTCCTCTAAAAGAGGCTCAAAGTCCTCGTCGCTGCCCGGAAGCGGCGTGTTGGCGTGCACTCCCGTCAGGCTTCCGCTCCTCTTCAGCTCCTGCGAGGTCTTGGCACCCGCTGACGGCCGCTCCTGGATGAACATCGCCACGATGAAGGCTGCCAGGACCGTGCATGCACCCAGCAGGAAAGGAGGTCCCGGGATCGCCACCCGCTGGCAAAAAAAAAACAATGCAGGTCTATGTTGAGTATACAGACATTAGGACTGTACACACTAGAGGAGAGAAATCGTCACTGTCGATTAATGCGTGTTTATGCCGATGTTGAAAATACGGAATTTTACGCTTTCACCTTGGTTTGACACAGCAGGCTTCCGTAGTTCTCAGACTCCCGGCCCTGTACATGCAAAATACCAAATACAACATGGCGAATCCGAAAGAGCTAGTTTCCAAAAGGGGCGTGGTTTTAATCAGGCGTTTGGAAATGCTTCAGACGTTCAACGAAACTTCAGACGTTCAACAAGCCAAAGCCCCGCTGTGACATTTATGTCAACTAAAGGAAGCGGCACGACTAATTTATTCCAGCACCTCAAACAAACCCGTCGTTGAATGGGAACGTGTCTGTGGCGCTGCGGGATAAACATGGCAGCGGCAAACTACAAAACACAGACTAAAAACAGCAGACACATTTTCCCTACTTTTCTATTTATGACATATAATTATATTTATGACATATTGCATTTCTCTAATATGCACCCAAATTATCCATACCAATTATTTGTATACATCTCCAACCTCATGTGTATATACGCTAGTGGTGGCGTATTTTTTATTACAAAAATCACATCATATTATGTTTTTATTACATTATTATGTTACGTATTGTAGAACCACTTACAAAACTAAATGCTACAAAATTAATGGAATATAATTCATTCATTCATCTTCTACTGCTTTATCCGATCTTCCCTCGGGTCACGGGGAGTCTGTGCCTATCTCAGGCGTCAATGGGCATTAAGGCAGGACACACCCTGGATGGAATGCCAACCCATCACAGGACACACACTCTCACACACATTCATACACTAGGGACAATTTTCCAAGGTGCCAATCAACCTACAGTGCATGTTTTTGGACCGGGAGGAAACCGGAGAACCCGGAGAAAAACCTCCTGAGGCACGGGGAGAACATGCAAACTCCACACACACATGGCCGAGACGGGAATCGAACCCGGACCCTGGAGGTGTGAGGCGAACGTGCTAACCACTAAACCACCGTGCCCCTAATGGAATATAATGGAATACATGGAATAAATTACAAATCAAGCAAAATCAAGAATTTTCAGGACAAATCAGTCAACCTTAAGACATTAATGCCTTTGAAACAATATAATAAATCTTTGTGAGATTTTTCTAATATGTATTATCATTTTTTTTGATACTCAAAGCTTACAAAGCAATTCCTTGGATACATAGATAACTGATTTTTAGACGCAATAAAATAGCTGTGAATTTGAACCCTCATATGTAACATAGAACGACAGTTTAGAGCCGATACTCCTATCGGTGGCGTTATTACCAGAAACATTTCAGCAGCGGGAAATTCAGTTCTAGAAAGACGTTAGTTTAGTCTTGAAAGGTTTTACATTCTTGGCTACGAACGTATGATTTACTTTGAATTTATTATTAGAGAAAAGCCTTTAAGCATTTAAACCTTTAAACCAATCAACAACCGTGTAGTCTAATGCAGCGGCCATCTGTCCATAGAGCTGTCCATAGCTGTCAATAGAAGACAAAAAGAAAAGTAGCTTGAATAATGAAGACGAGCAGCTTTCACGTGAAGAGCTCAAATAAATTAATGCCAAAATACTTATCAATTTTCCATGCAACCTTGTGGGGATGTACCATAAACCAATACTGGAAAAAATACCGGTATATATTATATTTCAAAGGTATGGTATCATCGTTTTGCTGCATTCGGTATATCATATGCTTCTGTTCCAACATTCAACTGTAGGTTACAGGGCTTCCCAAACTGATATGCACATGCATGTCGTTACTTTAGTAAAATTTTCAATGTCAAAGTAAAAATGTAAGCAATGTCCCTTGTAGGTCTTGTTACATTGTGACGCACTTTGTTTGAACTATGTGTTTGCAATGAAAAGATAAGATTTCAATATATTATTATATTACTTAAGTATATACATATACACATATCTATCTATCTATCTATCTATACAAACACACACACTATATATATATATATATATATATATATATATATATATATATATATATATATATATATATATATATATATATATATACACACATGTGCAAATATATATATGGAATATATATATATGGAATGCCAACCCATCGCAGGGCACACACACACACATTCACGCACACATTCATACACTAGGGACAATTTTCCAAGGTGCCAATCAACCTACCGTGCATGTTTTTGGACCGGGGGGAAACCGGAGAACCACGGGAGAAAAACCCCCTGAGGCACGGGGAGAACATGCAAACTCCACACACACATTCCCGAGACGGGAATCGAACCCAGGATCCTGGCGGTGTGAGGCGAACGTGCTAACCACTAAGCCACCGTGCCCCCGATAGATATCCGAGATATATATATATATATATATATATATATATATATATATATATATATATATATATATATATATATATATATATATACACATACATATGTATATATGTATATACAGTGTGTGTTTGTATAGATGGATAGATAGATAGATAGATAGATAGATAGATAGATAGATAGATAGATAGATAGATAGATAGATAGATAGACAGATAGACAGACAGTGTGTTTATGTATATAAAAATGCACTCATTTATTTATTCCTTTTTTTATACAATTGTTACTAGCGTGTACTTGAGGCTGGTGATTTGACACTCAATGTATTATGATTTCCGAGGCATTACATTCTGGTACAGTACTGAATCAAGCATTACGGTTTCAAACCATCCCTGCAACCTAGACATGGGTCTTTACTAGGGTTGGGTATCATTTTAAATTTACCGCTTCCGATTCCATTTCTTATCGATTCCCAGTTACGATTCCAAACGGTGAACCAACCACAGATACCTAGTCATGCTGGTCATGACGCCTTGCTTGCAACACGTTAATTTAGTACAATAATTACACTTAGCTTTGTCTTCGGTTTGTGCAAAGTGTAGCCCTGGATCTTGGAAACTGACATACGCATAAGGTCCTAGCAGATTGGGTGCACAGAAGGTCCTGGCAGATTGCCAGGTGAAAAAAAAAAATGCATCCAGAAATGTGCGGTCATTTTTATTTTTTTTTTTTAAATGTCTGCATTGAGAGATCACCGTGAAGCACTGACCTCGCTGGGAGTCTGAAGAGGAATGTTGTAGTCGGTCTGAATCGGCGCAATTCCGCTCAGTTCCACGTCGAAGAGGAAGAAGATAAAGCCGTAGAGCGCCGGGCCCAAACCGTTACACAGGCCTCGGATGCCTGTGATCATTCCCTGCACTAGCCCTGACGAGACAAGCAAGGCACAGCTAGAGTGTAAAATGCACTTACAATATAAGTCACTTGAAGTACGAGTCCTTTATTTTTTTTTTATGAGGTTTGTTATGTAGGTAAAGTTATAACATAATACACAATATGGTGATTTTTTTTTGTTTATTATTATTATTATTTTTTAATCAGAATAAAGAACTATAGAAGTGTGTAGTCACCTTGTTGATCTGGATCGGCGCTGCGAGATACAAGTGCACTCACTGCGGGAAAGGTGATGCTGGACATGGCTGCCACGGCTCCGGCTGCCCACATCATCCTACGCGGTCACACGCGGAAAGGGCAAACCGGCATTAACGTGTCAAACACGCAACCTTTACTCGATTTCACGTCACAGGGAAGCACAAAATACACGAATATTTATATGTCCAAATAGTCCCTGTGTGCTCTTATAATAAGCCTCATTCTTCATTTACATTTACAGCATTTGGAGGCCGCCCTCATTCAGAGCCACTTACAACTGAGCAGTTGGGGGTTAAGGGCCTTGCTCAAGAGCCCACTCAAATCCCAGTGGTGCTTGGAGTTGAACCTACTGTAACTACTGATGTAAGGTTCATTTATTGCACTCAAGCACAAAAACAAAACAAAGCGGTTAAAGTGCGGAAGTGCTGAAAATATTCTACCAATAACTATTTGAAAAATAGTAACAACGTGTGAACGTAGCACAATCGGAATCAGGCTGGTTTTTACTTCTGCGTCGCTCTGTAGTGACTATTCAGAAAACACTAGATGGCGGTGTTTGAGGTTCTTCGTTGGCGTTTTGGGTTTCTGCTGTAGCAACAATGGCGGCTTCCTGCAATGACAGCTGCTTGTAGAACGGCGACAAAGAATAGTAGAGGTGGTGATATTTTCTTACTTCTTCGAAGATCATTTTAGCTGCTCGGGGTCCATGTCGACGTTTTGTTGATTCACTTGGCGGGACGGAGGAATACGCTGGAATACGAACGATGCTACATCG
>JACRUU010000028.1:14114263-14139263 GCA_030449085.1 Kryptopterus vitreolus
CAGTTAGATTAACTTAATCAAGACAATGAGACCGACAACGAGGGCTGCACAAATACTCGGGGAAAAAAAAAATATCACAATCTCCATCCATACATACATACATACATACATATACACGATCTTACTTATAAATGACTGAGATTAACTAATGAGTATAGGCTGATTTATACTTCTGCGTCAATGCTATGCGTCGATGTCTAGCCTAGGCCGTAACCTGACGTGCACCTCTCGAAAAAAGTAACTACACGCCACTTCGACACAGAACGCGAGGTCTGTGATTGGTCGGCTTGGCATCGTATTTCCGATGTAGCATCGTACGCAGAGCGACGCAGAAGTATAAATGCTCGCGACGGCGTCGGCTACGTGCGTAGGCTACAACGTTCAGAGTTTTGTTACTTCAGCACCGTATCTGATTGTCCTGGGGGTTTTTTTGTACGTGAGTGCAATACATTTTTGTTTAAAAAATGAGAATTGTGTGAGAGAATCGTGATCTCAGTTCCCATAGAGAAAAATCATGATTCGCATTTTAGCAAGGACAACCCAGGGCCAGTTTTCACATTCTGGTCACAATACAGTGGTGGGCGATTGAGCACTGACCTAATCAAACCAAACTTCACTGATTCAGAGGTACAATGGGATTCCGAAGGTTGTAAACATGTAAACAAAGAAAATAAAGTACTAAAAAAATGATCATAAATTGTAGATGGAGCTGCCTTTATGTGGATCTTTAAGTCAAATATATTGATTAAAAAACTAGTTAGTGGGAAGGTCCAAATTCAAATACTGTAATAAATAAATAAATAAATAATAATAATAATAATAATAATAAAATAAAATAAAATCAGGGATGTAGCGAAAGAGAACAAGACACACATACCAGGGGCTGAGTCTCATCAGAGGGATGGGTGCACAGGTAAAAAACACTGTAACCAGCAGAAAAGATCTCCTGCCCCAGACATCCGATAATGCGCCGATTAAAGGAGCGCTCATGAAAGACAGCAAGCCCTGGTGACACAAATCATTCTTTAAGCCAACAGGAGGAATTTCCCCAAGAGGTAGCGGCTAAAAAAAATTAAATTCAATTACTCAGCCTTACCTTCACTCCCTGAATGAGGCCATTCATCAGAAACGTGTGCTGTGGGAACGTTTCATGTAGAACCTAAACCCAAACACGAGCTTATCAATAAGGAGCTAAAAACAGATGACAACTCAACGGAGAACGGAGACTTACGGTAAGCATGGGTGTGGTGAGAAGCCCCCAGGCAAAAAACTCCAAGAAGATGACCACCACTGCATGGTATACACTCGGCTTCCCGATTCCTTGCTGCATCTGAATAACAAAAGGGTGGGAAAATTGTGAAAATCTGCTAATCAGGACAAACTTTTGCTTTAAAAAGAAAAGAAAAAAAAAGCAGTAATTATGATTAACATAAAAAATAACAGTAATACAAGACGGATCATTCCAGTCAAGCGAAGAAGGAGCTACGTGGCAGTGTTGCATTGTGTCAAAACAGAACAATGGCAGGCAATTATGGGCTATTAAGACTATTCAGAAAACAAATCCGGAACCACGATCATTTTGTGTCGTCTCTTCTGGAGTGTTATAAGATTTTTTACAAATGATCATGCTGTAAAAAAAATAAAAAATAAAATAAAATACAGAAAAAATAGAGTTTACTAAACTATTTGTGAATCACATTATGTTTATATAGCAGGAGTTGGTTGTGTTGATGCTAAAGATAATTATGAAACTCCAACATTTGCAACTGAATTCATTTATATATATATGTATATATTATATATTATATATTATGTATATTTATATAAATACTATATAAATGTACATATAACAAATACATAGACAGACAGAGAGCATACATAGATATATGCTACACATACATACCTACACACACACACACACACACACACACACACACACACACACACACACACACACATATATATATATATACACACACACACACACACACACACACACATATACATTCATTCGTTCATCTTCTACCGCTTTTTATCCGATCTTCCCTCAGGTCACGGGAAGTCTGTGCCTATCTCAGGCATCTATGGGCATTAAGGCAGGATACACCCTGGATGGAATGCCAACCCATCGCAGGACACACACACTCACACACACACACAAACACACATTAATACACCAGGGACAATTTTCCAAGGTGCCAATCAACCTACCGTGCATGTTTTTGGACCGGGAAAAAAACGGAGAACCCGGAGAAAAAAAACCTGAAGCACGGGGAGAACATGAAAACTCCACACACATGGCCGAGACGGGAATTGAACCCGGACCCTGGAGGTGTGAGGCGAACGTGCTAACCACTAAGCCACCGTATATAACCGTATATATATATATATATATATATACATATATATACATATATACAGACACACACACACACACACACATACATACACACACACACACACATCATATATATATAGTTATATATAGTTACATATATATGTAACTAAGTACTCGGTTTTGCAGCCATTGAGGGTTAACGGCCTTGCTCACGGACCCAGCAGTAGCAGGTTTATATTGCTGGGATTTAAACTCATGACCATCCGATCAGAAGTTCAACATCACTTCCACTGAGCATCAACTAGCCACGATTATTCTCATCAACACAATGAGGTCATCCACTCTGCCGAGAAGGTGACTGGCTGCAATCTGGCACCTCTGCAGGAACGGTACACTTCCAGGACCCTGAAGTGAGAAGCTAGCATTGTGTCACTTCCCTTGGTCAGCACGCTACAGTCGATCAAAACGGGGAGGAAAAAAAATTACGCCACAAAAGCCGTTTATTAAACCAGGAAAATGTGTCATTTATCTCACATGAGTTCTAATAACACTGCAACCCGGCACCTTTGAATGTATATGCAAAATAACATTTGCACTTGTACATATCCTACACTAATTATACAATGTCTTGTTCATTAATTATTATTATTTTCTAGTTTTTAATATGCCCTTTTTTCATTTTGTTTTAATAGCACAGCACACCATGACAAATTCCTTGGACATGTGACCCCATGATACTTGGCACAGTAAAGCGGATCCTGATTCTGAGGATCAGAGGGGAGGAGGGGGAGGAGGAGGAAGGGGTGTTTATTTGACTCATTATTAAAGAGAACGCTGTTTATTCCCTATTAGTGAATAATATGTGGAAATTAGAAATCAGACACTTTATTAATAAACATGAGTGTAGGAGGTGAAATTGGGAAATGATTAATAATCATCCTTCCCCATAAAAGGAGTCGTTCAATGATTCAGGCATCGCGCTTGGTGTTACGTAACCCGTGTGCCGCTACCTCCAGTGATAATAATGCGTGTGGGCAAAAAAAAAATACAATGTCTATCGTAATAAATTCCATTTAACAGCCTTAAAATATTGTTTTTTTTTGTATCCTAACACGACATAGTCCGCATGAGAACAATGTTGTATGTACATTTTGCGAATGTCCAAAATGATCCGACAGCTCATAAACCAGCCAATGGGCTACATAATATTTAATTAGAACAATTATATAATTAGCTATTGGGTGATATGTAGGGAAGGAAGATTTTAGACCGAATATGTCTTTTTATATATATATATATTTATATTTATATATACACACAGATGTACCGGTATATAAAATGACAGGTAATTTAGCATTGACGCTAGTTAGGGCTGCAGAAAAGACTTCGTATTTCCCCCAATCCGTATTCCGACAACTCCCGCCTCCTCTGCTATGATTGGCTAATGTTGCCTCAGTGCCTTGCCTCTAATAGGATAGTTGAATTGTCTGTCAGCTTTCTGCAGACTCTTGTTAGTCAAGTGGGCGGGGTTTTGATCTGAAAACAGGTAGGAAGAGCTAAAGCGCCAGCTAGACATATTCATCACTGAGCTAGCAAGCGGTTAAGCTCAGAGATCCCGAATTAATAAATGTGAAATAAACAGCCTAACAAGGTCAATAAAAAGAAAAATAATAAAAAGAATTCTCTTACCGGGTTGCTGTCATCGTTCATTATTATTCTCTTGACAAGAACGACGCGGTTAGTCCGTTTCGGTTCTTTCCCAGCCGGGGCCATCTCCTCACACCTTATCTGAGAGACATAAAAGCCATGTTGGGTGCATATCTTCTCTCCTCCGGCTCCTTCCAGGATTTCCTTCGGGTTTAAGCCTCGCTAGGCTCCTCTATCAAAAATGTACACGAGTGTCCCGTTTTCAGCTGTAAAATGGAAGATGGTTGCGGGAACGTTAGCTCGGCAGCGGAAGTACAGGTTATTTTAATCCTGGCTTTTCCTCCCCCAGTGGAGAGGATTATTATTGTTAGAAACAGCTCCACGGCGTGGCCACGTTATAACACATCACAGCCTGCTACAAGGGGGAAAAAACAACCAAAGATATGAACTATTCAATTAGTCATGAAAAACATCCCAAATAAGGGGCCAAAGAGATATGGGCTGGCAAAATGAGTGATGGCACGACAGTAGTATATGTTGTATTTTTATGCTTTCATGTTTATATGCTGTATTTTGAAACCACACATTATCAGTGCATTGTACAACGGGCTTTTTTTTTGCAAACATATTCAAATGTTGTATTTTGAAGCATAACTAACTCAGTGCATTGCTCAGGTAGGCGTTTCTACACCCAAAGAGGTAATACTTGTCATTTGAAACTGCATGACAACAACATGTGTGTTGTAGATGCACAAATGGGCTTCAAACAAGTACATATCTTTTAAACTTCTTCTTTTTTTCATAGTCGAAAGAGATATTTTGTGTAACTAGGCAATAATACGAAGAAAGAAAGAAACAGAAAAAAGTAACTAAATGGGGCACGGTGGCTTAGTGGTTAGCACGTTCGTCTCACACCGCCAGGGTCCGGGTTCGATTCCCGTCTCGGCCATGTGTGTGTGCAGTTTGCATGGTCTCAGGGGGGTTTTCTCCGGGTTCTCCGGTTTCCCCCTGGTCCACAAACATGCACGGTAGGTTGATTGGCACCTTGGAAAATTGTCCCTAGTGTGTGAATGTTCCATCCTTTCCATCCAGGGTATGTCCTGCCTTAATGCCCATAGGCCTATAATAGGCACAGACTCCCTGTGACCCGAGGGAAGAACGGATAAAGAGGTAGAAGAATGAATGAATGAAAAGTAACAAAAGTGTTGTCGTTCTCGCGTCACCCGACGAGCCATCGACTGCATCTTGTGATCTTATGGAACAGATGCATGTCACTTCATAACTGTAGTTTTTTGACTAAAGTAAACTTTTATTTAGGATATTTGAAGGGCCGGAACAAATTACATCGGGCCTCCAGTTGAATAGCCCTGCCATAGGGCAGTGTCGACTGATCTGATGTGAGTTCTGCTCCCACTCACAGTTCCTTAAGTAGGGATGTGGTCACCTTGGAGGCATAGAGTGGCAGGAGCCCCCCTATGTAAGCTTGGTCACCCCAGGCTCATGGTTACTGATTGGAAGTTTTGGGGGACCCAGTGTTTCCAAGCAGCTACTCTTTGAGCCCTTGAGCAAGGCCCTTAAGCATCTGTCCACCACGGGTGCTGTAGCATGACTGAGTTTGCGGTCTGACAGCTTTCTACTTGGGTAGTCGAAGAAAATAATTTCACAGTTTATATGTGACAAATAAAAGAAAAACACTAGAATTACATTAATTACTAATTACTGAACAAGTCAACTCCACTAGGCTTTATTGTCATTCTGGCATGCTGTCAGGTCCAAGAATGCCTTCTCTGATGGCCGAACATTTGAATATATTTCATTTGAATATATTTCTGTCCATGAATATGTAGTTAATGATTCCCAATAGTCTATTCATTACATTACATTCATTACAGCCAAATCCCGCAACAACAACATAAATCCGAGTTTTTAATATTATAATGCATTTCTTTTTCTTTTTTTTCCACATAACCTTTTATCGGGTAAACATTTAGTGCAATATTTAGGAAACATTTCACGGACGTTTAGTGTCACAAAAGTTTCCCTCTAATCCCCAAAGTCAGAATGAATGCTTTATCACTGACCAGTAAGAATCTGCTGCAGTGGTGGTTCTACAATAACATTTCCACAACCACCACAGTTTCACCTAATCGTCCCAGTGAACACCTGCTCACACGATGAGCGCACACGCTTGTTTACTTCTATCACTAGGCGACGAGTTTCCTCATCTTACAGCTGGATGAATGTGTCTCTGCAAGCCACCGGGACCTGGCCGGACATGGATGCATGTTTCATTTGCCATCCACTTTTCAGACCATAAGAAAGTTGATGTCCAACAGAGATCATCTAGTGACTGAAATGGCCCTAGCAAGTGGACACTGGGTGGAAAAGGTGACTGGAGGAATGCCACCGAGCCCGCGGTAAGATACTCTTGATAACCCTAATGCAACTTTAAATACAAAACAACGTAGCTGAAAATCGCCTTGTTTGCTGTTTTCAATTCCCAGAGCCGGTCATGCTTTTGCCGTCGCAGGAAACATTGCTTTTTTGCACGGCGGCGTCTCCGACCTAAACTCCAACGTGCGTAACACAGACAGCTTTGTAGAATTGTAAAAAAGAAATAAACGCTTTAGATTTGTTCCATTTTAATGATGTGTTGTATTTTGGTCTCTTTAGGACGCTCTGCCAACGTATTTCAATGATTTTTATATGCTTACAGGTAATTTGTGAGGGAAAATTTGCTTTATTTGCATTGCCAATCGCAATCAATAATATAAATATGTGCAGAAAATATATGATATGAAAATGCAATAAATAGTAATCAATTAAATTAATCCAACAAAAAAATAAATATCAATAAATGGGGACTTATAATTGTGTGGTTAGATGTAATTGTGTCATTCTATATTATTGTATATTCCACAATTTATTTTTGATTTTTAATTTTTTGTGCAAGTCACATCTTCCTGTATAACTTGGGAGATGATGCCTCAAAACGGGGTTGTACCAACCGCAAGAGAAGGACACACACTTTGGTAAGAAACGCTCTTCGAATTTTACTTCCACGTGTTTGAAATGCAAACTGACGTTTCTTTACAGTGTTGTTAAAGGGAAGCTTTATTTATTTGGAGGCTCCTGCGATCCTGAAGCAAAAGAATGTCTCCCAGGGGTCTACTGTTTTGATGTTGGTAAGCTGCTATTTTATCCGTGATTATTCAGCTTTCAGTAGTTATTTATTTGTTGGATGAATCAGTCGTCTAATACAGTCCAGGAATACACATTTTTTGCCTGTTTCGTTGAAACAGACAAATAATTTGTCTAACTGAGAGAAAAAAAGTGTACTTTATGCGTCTATTATGATTTCCCCAAATCAATTAAACTCCTACTACAATTTTGTGCTTTGTTTTGCACTCTGAATTTAGAATTTCCATGAATCTTTATTAAAATACTTGTTTAAATGTAGGGTTTTTTTTAAACATACATACATACATGTGCTTTTGTAGGTTGTGGTTAAATTTTAACAGGTTTACCATGAAGGGTTAGTATTTTATATAAAATGGATGGATATGTAGGGAGGTGGGAGTTCAGTCAAGTCAAGTCAAGTCACTTTTATTTATATAGCGCTTTTAACAATAGAGATTACGTCTCTATAGAGCAGCTGTACAATAATAATAAGAAGAATAAATGACACACACAAACAAACTTAACAAAATTCTAAACAATTGAGTGTCCCCAACTGAGCAAGCCATAAGTGACACGCGACAGCAGCAAGGAACCAAAATTCCATAGGTGACTTAAATGGAGGAAAAGCCATAAAACCTTGGGAGAAACCAGGCTCAGTCGGGGGATCAGTTCTCCTCTGACCAACAAACTAGTAAACCATGATGGTGGTCTATCAGTACTGGTCATCATCTGGATAATGTCTGGATCCGGGAAATGCAGTGACCATCTGATCATGATACAGGCTGGATCTGAGTGGTGATGATGACTAATAATAGTCATGATGACATGATGACTAAGATGATGACTAATAATCGGAATAATAGTTCAGTGGTTAAGGCATTGGCCTCTGAACCGGAAGATTACCATTCAAATCCCACCACCACCAAGCCGCCACTAGGACCCTTAAACAAGGCCCTTAAACATCAGTTGTTCGTTGCTCTGGATACAGGCGTCTGCCAAATGCCATAAATGTCATAGACATTAGATGGATAGCAACACATCTCTAAATCTTACATCAATGTTTCTATAACAAAGTGTAAAAAACTCTAACAATCAGTATGTTTTCTGCTACTGGGAATTCTTTGCATTAATCTGCAGTTTGAATTTTCTGAAAAACTTTTGCTGTCCTTAACTAAAAGTACAAAGCTTAATTATTATTGTAGGAGAATTACTCCTGAATGGCCGTAAGTACCCAAAATTAAAGTACTGATTTCTGAGAAACATATCCAGATAATTGAATTATTTAATTTATAGGACAGGCCATGTGTGTGTGGAGTTTGCATGTTCTCCCCGTGCTTCAGGGGGTTTTTCTCCAGGTTCTCTGGTTTCTTCCCGATCCAAAAACATGCATAGTAGGTTGATTGGCACGTTGGAAAATTGTCCCTAGTGTATGAATGTGTGTGTGAATGTGAGTGTGTGTGCCCTGCGATGGGTTGGCATTCCATCCAGGGTGTATCCTGCCTTAATGCCCATAGACGCATGAGATAGGTACAGGCTCCCCGTGACCCGAGGGAAGATCGGATAAAGCGGTAGAAGACCTGTGATGTTGCACAGTTAAGAGACAGTGGTGTTGCCTAATAGACAGAAGGCGAAGCTGGAGGTGGGGTGGAGTTGAAGATGTTGAGATTTTCGTTGGGAGTGATGAGGATGGACAGGAGTTTATTAGAGGGACAGCGCATGTAGAATGTGAGGGAGGCTAGATTGAGATGGTTTTGAGACCTAGTGAGAAGAATGCTGTGTTTGGAGGTGCCAGACAGGAGGAAAGGAGAAAGAGGAGGTTTATGGATGTGTTGAAGGAAGACATGCAGGTGAAAGAGGCGGATGAAGAGGACAGGGGAGTGTAGAGAAGCATGAGCCGCTGTGGAGTTCACTAACTGGAGCAGCCGAAAGAGGAAGAAGAAGAATTATTTAATTATATGCACTATTCTCCTGCACCTCAGACAGGAGAGTTTTTTTTCACAGATAATACACACACACACACACACACACACACACACACACACACACACACCCTTCTTCCGAACAAACTCACAATAGGTTTTCACTCATGGACTTGCGAAAGGTTCTCATTCAGTGAATCTTATATAGTCAAATAAAGCATTGAGAAATAGCATGCGCTTCTACAATGTAGTGAAGTAAAAGTAAGCTAGTTAAGTATAGACATTTTAATAATGTATATACTTAAGTATAATAATGAAGTAAAAGAACTTCCTTATGGTGGCAGAAATATAACTGTTAATTTACTTCAAGAGAAAGTGGAAAGAAAACTAAATCTGCAGACAGAACAGCAGTTTATACCTCCTGGCATATAATACAACCACAATATTACTATTAATAGGTAATAAAAAAGAAAAAAAAAAAAAAAATATATATATATATATATATATATATATATATATATATATATGGCAAAATTAAAAATATCACATTTCAATGTTGTGTATTTCGTGGCATATTGCTGAAAAATGCATGATATATATATATAGATATATATATATTATATATATATATATATATATATATATATATATATATATATATATATATATATATATATATATATATATATGGAAAGGTAATGCACCATGTTTATTGCTCGGTCAGTTACATTACGATGGGAGAAGCTGGACACTGGAGGCGTGACTCTCAAGACTCTCAGACACAGTTCAGCAGCTTTCAGGGATAATATCTACGTCTACGGAGGAATTGTGGATGGAACACCTTCGGATGACCTTATGATGTTCAACACAGGTCAGCGACACACTGATAGAAAGTGATGCAGGTCTAATACTTACTGCCTACTATGGTATTAGGACACAACTAATGAGTAGCATTGTAATGGACGAAATATGCTGCTTATTGTAAATGCAGGTTTTTTTTCCCTTTTAAATGCCAACCTTCTCAGACATTTTGCTTAAACTTACTATGAGTTTCACTTTTAATTACCATGCGTTTTCGCTCAAGGACTTCTTGACTAAGCACTTTCATGAAATGTTTTTTTTAGTGTCAATGATTTGGACACCAATCAAAACGAGCGGGACTCCACCGAGCGCAAGGTAACATCTTCATTTTTAACAAATCTTAACACATCTGCTACATATATATATGTTATATATGTTTTCTGTGGAGAACTACATGTAGTCTACCTTTCAAGGTGCAGACTACAAAAAAATCAGTCCAGTTAAAGCTCTTAGCACAGGAGGGTGTATTATGGGGCTGGGTATACCGATTTGAAAAGTGTGTAAGGGTCATTACTGAGTGCTTGTTTGTGCTGTACACGGCCATTTGGTAAGAATTTCACAAATTGTGGACTCATTGAAAAGTGGTAGCTCAGTGGCTAAGACTTCTGATCCAAAGGGTATATGATCCAACTGCTATATATATATATATATATATATATATATATATATATATATATATATATATATATATATATATATATATATATATATATATATATCCATTTGCTATATCCAACTTCTGATCCAACTATATATATATTATATATATATATATATATATATATATATATATAATATATATATATATATATATATATATATATATATATATATTATCAAATAAATGCAAGATAAGGGCATCTGACAAATGTTATGAATGTACCAGTATTTACCAGTATGTGCCCAGTGCAGCCAGATAATTCTCCCTTTAATAATAATAAAATATTCTGTTCGTTGAATGACAAGAACAAGACAAATAGACCCTGTCAAAATAAGCACTTTTTGTCATTTATTACTATTTACGACAATGTATCTGTATGCAGAATTACTGAGCCAGATGCCTAAGCATAAATCTCTATAAAGCTTTGAACGTGTACAGTTTAGAAAGATAAAATAGACGGTGGTGCTATTAAACGTCGTCATAAAATGATATTTTGCGAAGCAACGATATGAAAAGAGCTTGAAAAACGGCAACGCGACCTTTTTATCATGTTAGCTCTACTTAAAACACGCCAATAGAAGTCGTATTCTGTGCATTTGGTAAGAAATTTGAATAGAATTTGCCAAAAAGTGTTTTTTTGTCTAAATGTGAAACACTATTTATGGTCCAATACATATTAAGCCACGTTTCCAAGGTAAATATAATTAATAACGCTACAAAGCACCCCCAGCAACACGGAATATACACTACATTTCCTGGCTATTTTTCATCCGTCCGCAATGCGACCGAATTGTTATGGTTGAACGATTTCTGTCGTGCTCAAAGGAAAAACTGATTTTGATGCGAGTGAATATTTGGTGGCAGTACAGCACATGCAGGCTGTTGCCATGGTGCATTGGTAGCGGGGATCATTTTCTTCAGCGACCTCATTTGAAAATGGAGCCGTCTATTTTTCATCAGGGCCTTTTTGTCTGGATTTGGCTCATGGAAATAGTTGCTGCTTTCAGCCCTGGCCTGCTGCATTCATGCAAACTCTGAGATGAGTGTTCCTTTTCTTAGATATAACCACGCCTGTGCTGTAGTCAATGAGGAGATCTTCTTGTACGGGGGATGTGATGCAGATGGATCCTACTACAAAGACATTCACGTGCTGAATATAGGTAAAGTGCATTATTTTGGCACTGGAATGCACTTTTCAACAATCACTAGGATCTATTTATATTTTTATGCCACATCAAACAGTCTAATCATGCGTCTGTTTGATTAACGTCATCCGGTGCTCTCTCTACACTGCTCTCTCTACACATTCTTTTTTTTCCCACCCTGTTTTTGATGCTCCGTATGGGTGCCTTAGATTGGCTGTGTCAAATTCCCTTTATTTTTAACCTTATACACACAAAAATCTGTTTAATAGATTATATCATAATAATTATTAAGTGTGTTTAATTTAGGGGCACGGTGGCTTTGTGGTTAGCATGTTCGCCTCACACCTCCTGGGTCCGGGTTCGATTTCCGTCTCGGTCATGTGTGTGTGGAATTTGCATATTCTCCCCATACCTCAGGGGTTTTTCTCCGGGTTCTGGTTCACTGGGAGTTTATAACGGTCATCTGATCGCCACAAGGGGGCGTTTTACACCCCAGGACTCTTATTCAAAATATACTCCTATTGTAAATGCTTTAAAAAAACACACACACTGTGTATATGTGAGAAAAAATCAGGGCTAAAAATCTCCTTCCTTTCTTAAGAGACCCTGACATGGCAGAAAAGTGAGGTCAAGGGCGAATCGCCGCACTCCTGTGCGGGTCAAACCTTCAGCGCTCATCATGACAAGGTCAGCAATACAGTCTTAAGCAGGGGTCACCAACCTTTTTTAAAAGCGAGAACTATTTCATGGATACTGAATCATACAAAGGACTACCTGTTTGGTACACTCGCATTTAGTTGCATATTATTATTAATAATTAATGACACTTGTATATATGAGAAGACAGTGATCCTGATTTCCCACAATTATTATCAACAGTGACTTTTAAAACATTTCATGACATTTTAAACGCATGTAACTGAACTCGTGTAGTACTCGGGGGTGACCTGGTGCCCGCGGACAATGTGTTGGTGACCCCTGCTCTAAAACTACTAATTATGTAAAGTTCTACCTTTTTTCCCTACAGTGATAGAAACTACATATTGATGTGTGACATTTTGCCCCTCACAGGATATTTATTTGTTTGGAGGGACGATAAACAGTTCAGATGGGAAAATATCATCGACAAATGAAATTCACAAGCTGAGTCTGGGTAAACGCATATCAACTTGATCAACAGTCATGTTAGAAATAATAATAATAATAATAATAATAATTATAATAATAATAATAAGGGGGGCTTAGTGGTTAGCATGTTCGCTTCACACCTGCAGGGTCCGGGTTTGATTCCCGCCTCGGCCATGTGTGTGTGGAGGTTGCATGTTCTCCCCGTGCCTCAGGGGTTTTCCTCCCCTTCCAAAAACATGCACGGTAGGTTGATTGGCACCTTGGAGAATTGTCCCTAGTGTATGAATGTGTGTGTGTGTGTGTGTGTGTGTGTGTGTGTGTGTGTGTGTGTGTGTGTGTGTGTGTGTGTGTGTGTGTGTGTTTGCCCTGTGATGGGTTGACATTCCATCTAAGGTTGTATCCTGTCTTAATGCCCATAGAAGACGCCTGACTCCCCGTGACCCGAGGGAAGATCGGATATAGCGGTAGAAGATGAATGATGAATGAATGAATGAATAATAATAATAATAATAATAAATAATATAATAATAATGTGTTTTGAATTCAAGCATGAATTGTGAATTAGACAACTTTTTCTCTAGACTAAGAAAACTTTGGGAGAAAAGACAAACTTTTCCATGAAATTTGCAAAAAAAAAAAACGTTGAACAGAAAATGAATTCAAATCAATTAAAATATATGTATTCAGGAAATATTAGAATTATTATATTATTAGGAATCATTTGGAGGTACATATGTGAAACACATTGGAGATTATTTGAAGAGTAAATTAAGGTTTCTAATAGTAACACAATTTTCTGTTTCACCAGCAAAAATGAAATGGAAGGTACCTCTGTATGTGGGAATTCCTCCGGCTAGACGTCACGGCCATGCAGCGTTTATTATTCACAGTCATGTATGTATATATGTGTGTGTGTGTGTGTGTGTGTGTGTGTGTGTGGGTAAGGAATAAAGCATTTTGTTGTTGTGCTTTTATCCTAAGATATAATAATAAACATCACACACAAATGGGTAATTTTTGTATAACAGCACAGTGCAATGTTACTATGTTTATCCCACAGTAAATTGCCATTGAAAACGTATATTTAATTTAGCAACTGATGACAGATCATGCTTTAAAAGCTGTGTATACACAGTGAGGCACGGTGGCTTAGTGGTTAGCACGTTCCCCTCACACCTCCAGGGTCCGGGTTCGATTCCCGTCTCGGTCATGTGTGTGTGGAGTTTGCATGTTCCCGTGCCTCAGGGGGTTTTTCTACGAGTTCTCCGGTTTCTTCCCGGTCCAAAAACATGCACGGTATGTTGATTGGCACCTTGGAAAATTGTCCCTAGTGTATGAATGTGTGTGATTGTGTGTGTGATTGCGTGTGTGTCCTGCAATGGGTTGGCATTCCATCCAGGGTGTATCCAGGGCGTATCCTGTATCCTGTGTGTGTAATGCCCATAGACTCCCCGTGACCCGAGGGAAGATCGGATAAAGCGGTAGAAGATGAATGAATGAATGAACAACGTGACATGCAATTAGTTACTCCCCAACACTGTACAGTATATAAACATTGTAATTTTTTAGACTTTAATACCGGTACTGTTTGTTTTAGATGTATGTATTTGGAGGCAGAAATGAAGAACAGGAATTCAATGACCTGAAGATAATGAGACTAATTAACCCCTCAGAGAGACAGCCCGGTATAACGATTACACTTTTTGAATGTTTAAAAATGTGAGACAATAAAAAAAAATCTTAATCCTCATCATCTTTATTTGTTACAGTCATGAAGGAGATTCTGTCTGAATTTGGCCTTCAGGGTGTCAGTACCAGGTGGGTGCCTTCATTTTTAGACCACAGTGAGTCAGATTGAAATCATATTGAAATGAAAGCTCTTTAATCATTCGTTATTAGAGTTGAAACTGTACCCTAGGAAATGCCTGGAGTTTCATTTTCCGGTATCGCGCGAGACCCGCTCCGTTATGTAAATTCGACTGCACGTGTTTCTCCATTCAGCTTTGTGCCGACAAAGGTTCCCAACGTGAGGTATGAGCTCAGTGAGACACCGTTGGTCGTGAAGGTAGAGAGGACGGAGTCAGCACAGGTGACTTGCAAATCAGACCTATTAATAAAATAAGTTTTTTATTTCTTTCCTTTTTTTGGCTGTCCATCTTCTGAAGGATGTTTTTTTTCTCTCTCTTTTCTTTCGTTCCATTCGGGATTTTAGGTGATAGACACGACACAAAGTATCGCGTATTTGTGAAATTTAAGGAAAATGCTGCATGAGGCTAGAGATCGAGTGTTTTGCAGACTTTAATAAGTTTGCTTCCAGGATTGGAGTGTTTCGCTCCATCCAACTTCCCGTCAGCTCTGACCAGCTTCCCTGTCCCTGCTCAAGAAAAGCATCCCCACAGCATGATGCTGCCACCACCATGTTTCCTGGTGGGATGGTGTGTTCAGGCTGATGTTTGGTGTATGCCACACATATATTGCTTGTAGGTCACAAAGTTAAACCGCACCGTCTTCCACGTGACCCTACAGGACTTGAAAATGGGACTTCTTATTCTTTTTTTTTTAACAATGGATTCTGGCTGCTTCTTGGATCAATGCTCTCATTGCACCGGCTTGTAGGTTTAGGTGCACGGTCATGTAGAATTGAATATCCTTTATTTGTCACATATACAGTGAAATTCTTTCTTCGCATATCCCAGCTTGTTGTTGGTAGCTGGGGTCAGAGCGCAGGGTTAACCATGATACGGCACCAGGGTTATCAGGGGTTAACCATGATACGGCACCCCTGGAGCACAGAGGATTAAGGGTCTTGCTCAAGGACCCAAGATTGGCAGCTTGGCCATACCGGGGCTCGAGCGGATCTTCCGATCTGCAGCCCAGCGCCTTAGACCACTGAGCTACCCCCCTCCCTCAATGTCCTGGTAGGTTAGCAGTTGTGCCATACTCTTTCCATTTACGGATGATGGATTGAACAGTCCTCTGTTTTTATAACCTAATCCTACTTCGTCAACAACTTTATTCCTGGCCTGTCCGGTGTATTCTTTAGTCTTCATGATGAAGTTTGCTCGCTAATGTTCTCTAACAAACATCGGAGGCCTTCACAGAACAGCTGTAATTATACTGGGATTTAACCACACACAGGTAGACTCTAATTACTAATTAGGTGACTTCTGAAGGCTGTTGATTGCACTGGATTTTATTTAGTGCTATCACAGTAAAGAGGTTTGAATACATATGGACACCATTCCTTTTTATTCCCTTTTTCACATTTTTATTTATAAAAAAAAATAAATAAATCTTTAAGACCATGTATAATTTTCTTTCCACTTCACAATTATGCGATACTTTGTGATGGTCAATCACATTAAATCCCAATAAAATCATCCCAATAAATTACATTAGTGGTTGTGACATGACAATATACATGTTTAAGGGTTATGAATAGTTGTGCAAATGCACTTTTTTATTTCAGTTTTTTTTTATCAGATTTATGTTTAGTTGTTCAATCAAAAAAAGTGTGTGTATATATATATATATATATATATATATATATATATATATATATATATATATATATATATATATATATATATATATATACACACATATATAATAAATGATCAAGAAATTTTAAAGTTGGGAAGTGATTTACCAATGCATACCGCCTCCTCTTTTTTCACCATATGCTACTCTGTCAATGGCGCATTTCTAATTTTAACCAATCTGAACGGCTGATTTGATGAGTCACATCGTGTTTTAATATAATACTGATTTCATGGAAGGTTTTGGTCAGCGTTTTTTGTTTTTTTTGTTTTTTTCTGTCAAGTCCACATCTTATCAAGATTTCGCCGTCGTCCGAGGTGAAGCAATGACCCTGATTCAAAAAGCTTTTGCTATTTTGGACGACCAGTTCCGTAAATTAGACAGGTATGGAAATGATACTCTCTGAAAAAACTCACATCAGAAAAGTTTATCTCATGATTAATATACAGATGGCGAAGAAGACACATTTAGTGATGTTTGAGGAATCGCTGATTTTGTTAAACGCTTCATCTGGGTGCCAGCCTATCCCAGGATTAATATACATGTCCTCTTACACCATACTGTGAAATAAATCAACTCCTTTCTGTGTTCCCCCCCAGAGAAAAGTCTGATCTTTCAGAAGCAGTGGAAGCTCTGCGTTGTGAGAGGCAGGCCATCGATGAGTATCACCAGAAGCAGAGTCAGGTGTGTCACATCTTTCTTTGTGGTTCTGGATATGGTCGTGGATTTATTAGCACACTATATGCAACTAAGGTCAAACAACTGAGCCCCGAGTAAGGGAGGGGGAGGGGGAAATAAGAAGTGTAGTGTTCGAGGCCCCACTGAACGTTTGCGGTTCTGGTTTAACAGGAACTTCAGGAAATGCTAGCGAGACATCGACTTCAAAACGAGGCTTGGCTACGAGCTCGGGCTGAAGAGAACGACAAGGAGAGGAAAGAGCTCTGCAAACTCAGGGTGGGTGCCCGCAAATAGTTCCTCGCCTCACACTGTGTCCTTTTTGCTATTTATATATTCAAGCGTCTGATTCGGAAGGTAAATCACCATATATAATAATGTACATTTTCCGACCAAACACTTATTTCTCAGCAAACGTTCTTTAACAATTATCTTATTATATTTAAAACGTTTAAAGTAATTTCTTGTGATGATGCCTAATTAAATCTGCGGGTTTGAATCTATCGGCACATTAAAAGGTTGTTAATAGGGATGTTAATTAGGACAAACCTAGGTTGCCTTAGCAATGTGGTTGCAACTGAAAAGTTGCATCATGTGACATCCTAATACAAACTGCTGTTATATTATGGCCTGTACTAGGACCACAAGTGAACAAAGCCCAGGGAAAGCTAGTCCTAGTAATAAATGATCACTGTCCAGAGGACATGATCTCAAGGGATTAGCCACCGCTATCACTCTCTTCCAGGAGGAAAATCATCATCCAGTTCAGGCTAAGCTACATATACATCCTAATATTGTGCTATTGCAATAATGCAAAGTCGGCCATCATTTCTGTGCAGGAAGAAGTGCTCCTTGAGCAGGAGAAGCTGAAAGAAGGGCAGAGCAACATCCAAAAACGCAGCGAGCACCTCCTGTCCATTATGCAGCAGTTCAAAGGCATGTGAAAACACTGTCTCTATGGCAACCGGAAGAAGAGGGGGGCCAAGAGTTGTTTTTTTTTTTTTCCTTCTCCATCGCACTTCTTCAATGTCAAAGCGTGCTTGCTCATGAACCGCGACGTCTGTATGGACCGCTGGAGAAAATGCAGCCTCTGATAGTATATTTACATAATTACCTTTTAGCATTAGCATCAGGAGGCAGCATGTAAATAAAAGCAAGAAAAGCAAGCAAGAGAAAGACATTTAGAAATGAGACCCCAACAGTACGAATATCAACAAATCCCTTTTTATTTTATAAATAACTTTTAAGTGAATAGAAATTAGCTTAACTTTACATACAAGGCTGTTTTTTTCTTTGTTGTCATGATCAGAGATATAAAACACTGACTTTCAATAATGCGAGGAAGAAATTTGATGCTACTTTAAAAATATTGTGAATAAAGTCTATTGTCATTCGTGCATTATTTCAGTTAATATAATACAAGCTTAAGCATACTATGTCAGTGAGCTCAAGTTTTTTTGTTTTAGCCCAAATTCCTAATCGGCTTGCATGTACTTTTTTATTGATTTAGAAGTATCATGGCTGTCTGGAAATGTCTTCTGAAAACTATTCTGCGTTAATTACTATTTAACATTACTGTTAACTGTGCGATTAATATTTTCACAATGAAAATATGTATTTGAAAAAATGTATTAAACATGGGAATTGAAATCAGAGAGGATTCTAGTCCCTGGGTAGCAAAAATGGGGTTGGAGGTGGAGGGGGCTACATAATCATGTATAGGACAAAGACGGCATCTTATACAGTTCCGTAGCCTGTGACTGTGTATATATAATTTTATTTATATAAATTCATGTTCTGTTGAGGATGGCTTAGTGGTTAGCATGTTCGCCTCACACCGCCAGGATCCGGGTTCGATTCCTGTCTCGGCCATGTGTGTGTGGAGTTTGCATATTTCCCCGTGCTTCAGGGGGTTTGTTCTCCGGTTTCCTTCCGGTCCAAAAACATGCACGGTAGGTTGATTGGCACCTTGGAAAATTGTCCCTAGTGTATGAATGTGTGTGTGTGAGAGAGTCTGTGTGTCCTTCGATGGGTTGGCATTCCATCCAGGGTGTATCCTGCCTTAATGCCCATAGACGCCTGAGATAGGCACAGGCTCTCCGTGACCCGAGGGAAGATCGGATATAGCAGTAGAAGATGAATGAATGAATGTTCTGTTGAGGACCCGGGCTTACTACACAGTGGGATTTCCTGGCTATTTCTAATTTCCTTATCCTAAATTCCTTATTCAGTGTAATGCTCAATGCATACATAATTTTGTTTGTCATGTAAATACATATATACACATTTCTCTCATGGTCTTTTTAGCAGGATTTGTAGGCAAGCTTTAAAAAAAAGATTCAATTAAATAACTCACCACTTAAAAGCCCTTCCTCTTAACCTGCATATCTATATAATCTCAAATGGTACAATTTGTTTGTTTTTAGGGAGCAAACTTTTGTTTATTTATTTTTTTTAAATAATGCACCGAGAAATGAATGATCTGTTCTTGGAGTAACTATAATCGGACATCAGTCATTCTTCTTTCATTCATTCATTCATTTCCAGTAGCCATTTATATCCTGCCCTGATCCGGATCCTTTCCAGGGAACACACATACACATTTATTCCATGCATTCCCTCACACATAAAGCCAGTGAGTTGGCATGTTTTTTGTTTTACCATAATATAAGAATATCCAAAAGACATGCATGCACCTCCATTAAAACATTAGAATGACCTCATTCAGAGGTGCAAGTGAGAATGCAGGATATGTTTGTATGAATGACAGACAGCCCCCTGTACCACACCTGGACTGAATATTTCCACACTTTCCCAGGACCAGTAGAGACACTGCCACTGATCTATTCACTGCAAGTCCACACGAGTCATTATTTCATAACCATGAGTGTGATTTGTCCTACAATATACGCACGTTTTTCTGCGCAGAAACACAATTTTGCCCTAAAGTTTTTGTGCATAAGAGTGAAAAAAGAAAAAGAAAAAAAAGATGGAACTGTGCAGGCGCTCACTATTGCGCAGGAAGTCCAGGATCGCGGCGCCTCGAACGGCGGAGCACTATTTGGCAGATAAGAGGAGGGAGGGGGAAGTCTCGGCCGCAGTTGAGCTCATCAAAACGGCTGCTGCTGGATTCTGAAAGCGGGAGAGGAAAAATTTTCCCCGTAGCATTCTATCCATCCTTTTTTCTTTCTTTCTTTTTAAAGGGGGTAAGCTGACATATCACCAACCAAAAAAGAACCGCTTATTGCTTCGTGAAACAAACCGACACACGGTTTTCGGGCGACACTGTAAGGCAGGCTTCTCTCTCTCTCTCTCTCTCTCTCCCCCTCTCTCCCTCTCTCCAGACATTTTTTTTGTTATCATTTGAAATGTGGTTCTTGTCAGACGGGCAGCGTCGCATTTTCCCCCCTACAGTCCCTCCTTTGTTCGGCTGCTGAGGGGATTGTAAATAATAGCCCAGCAAACATGGCTGACGTCGTTCCCTGCTTACAGAGCTAGCTCCCTGGCTAACATCTGTGAATTTTATTTATTTATTGTTTTTAGATACATAGGTTTTTTTTTTTGGACGTTTGCATGTCTACGGCCCTTTTTTGAAATCTGTGGCGAGCATTATTTTGGGTTCTCCTGGGATAATTACGACCTCTGCAGTCAATAAAGGTTAGCTGAGGTATTTGTGCACGTTTATTTCCTTTTTTTTTTGCTTTTCTAAAGTGGAATAGTCTTGTCTCTATATCCTTTTTCTTTTGAAATCTTCTTTTTTTCGTAGATCGCAGGGAAATTATCAAATCGGGGCTTCTGTGCAGCTGTCATTGGGGCACCCCCCCCCATATCTCTCCCTATTAATCGTTACGTTTTGCGTTTTTGTGCGTGTTAGCATAAATGATTGAATGGTTATTTGCGTGTAATAATTACGTCATGTTATTTATAAAGCTAGCTTGGATTTGTGTGTGTGTGTATATATATATAAATATATAACGGTGCGATTTGGAAATGGATTTGGTTTTGCACCTGATTGTCTTCATCAGAATGCAAAGGAACAGTTTTGTTTTTGTTTTTTATTTGCTTGCTAGCTGTCGCTAACCCTTTTTTTCACGTTTGTATGCATTTTGCTGAAAGGTGATCCGGTTAGCTGATCGCTCAGTACCGCTAAGTGTCCTGGAGCTCATTTGAAATGTAAAGTCTCGGACTGAAACCTCATCAGGCCGAAATAATGGGTTCAGATTGCACCCCGATTTACAGACAAGGCATGAATCAGTGGAAGGAAGCGTGATGTGTGTGTGTGTGGTGTGTGTATATGTTTGTATGTATGTGGAAGGGGGCGGAGGCCGCCGTGCCGCGCCACTTCATTAGTATTTGTGCTGAACGGGTTTGTAGGGCACCTTTACAGCCTTAATGGATCAATTAGCAGTAATGTTCACCTTCATGTAACAAAAGCCAACTGTACCAGCTGCCAATAACGTCCCCTGTTGTTTGTTCCAAGGCTTAATGGATTTTTCCAGTTGGCCTGAATTTGATCGAAAATGCAATTTTTTCCCGCACACCAATACCATAGTTTTCTGCAAAAAGTTGTTGTTTTTGGAGTCCTTATCTATGTGCTAATCTGGTCTTTGTCTATGTTTTCAGTGCTATTTAGAATGGCACCCGCTGTCTCTCTTTTTTTGTTTGTGTCATGGTACATTTTCACTAAAAAAGGTGTGTTTGTGTGTGTGTGGGGGGGGTTCTGAGGTGGTTTGTATATCCTCACTCTTCATAATGTGCAAGTTGTACATCATATGATTTGATTGACCAAACTTGCAGAATACTGCGAAATTCGTTCAAATTGAACTAGGATAAAGAGTAAAAAGTTGATGCATGGCCTGGTGTGGGCGCTTGGCTCAGAGGTTGTAGACACCCCGCCCCCCCTGCTCTAGAATTTGTATACGGGGTGTTGCTGAACACTAGGGCTGCACTATAAATCGGGACGGGATCACAATCTCGATCCATACATGTATGCGGTCTCAGTTCTAAATAATAGCAATTCAGTTCCCGGTATAGGCTGGTTTTTACTTCGCCGTCGAGGTCTACAGGGTTACCTACCCTATGTAATAGACTACGCTGTAACCTGACGCACACCTCTCCAAAAAAATATCCGCGCGTCACGTCGACGCAGAGTGCAAGGTCTGTGATTGGTCGGCTTTGCATTGTGTTGCCAGTGTAGCATTGTACGTGTTCCTCCATATTTTCTGCATAGTGCAGAAAAACAAAGCATGGATGTGGACAAGGCAGCCGTGAGGATCATGGAAGAAGGGGGAAAATATAAACACCTCTATGATTCTTCATCGCCATTTTACAGCTAATTCGTGTCATTCCAGGAATTCACCATTGCTGCTACAACAGAAACCCAAAACGGCAACAAAGAAACTCAAACACCGCACCACCGCCAACTAGTGTTTGGGAATAATCACTGCAGAGCGACGCAGAAATGTAAACGCTCACGACGTGCGTAGGCTACAGCGCTCACTCCACACAGAAGTAAAAACCAGCATCCCTGCATTCAGATCATGCTACATTCACACGTTATTGGTATTTTTTTAAATAGTTATTGGTAGACACTTTTTGTTACTTCAGCACATTTAAATGATTGTGTCCTGTTTTGTCCTTTTTTTTGTTTTTTTTTTTTTTTTTTTTTTTTTTTTTTTTTTTTTGCTTTTTTTTTTTGTACTTGTGTGCAATAAATTTTTGTTTGGAAAAAATGAGAATTGTGTGAGAGAATCATGATCTCCGTTTCCATGGAAAAAAATCTCAATTCACATTTTAGCAAGGTTCGTTAAAAGGCCACAAGGTTGCAGTTAAAAGGCCGTATTTTCTGCAGAGAACCAAAGCAGATATGGGCACAAGTGATACGCTAAAGCATCACAAGCCACCGTTAAAACGCGTTGCTTCGGCATCATCTCGAACCAAGCAGCGTCCCTTTTGATGTTAAATTTCTGTTAAAGACCACTGCATAAAATGAGACGGTGCAACACCGATTTTATCTGTTCTCCATCTGTCTGCATTTATTTTTATTTATTTACTGAAGAGGGCGCAATGTGGTGTCAATCCTCTATTAGTCACACGACTTGACAAGACAAAGATTAGCCGGAAAGAGTTGACCGGAACTTTTGGGAAGTTTGGAACATAATAAGGTTTCTTTGCAATAGATTTCTCCGCCACTTGGATTCATACCTCTAGAAATCAATTGAAAAGAAAGCGTAGCGTGTCTGTTCTATTAGTTTTCCTACCATGCGTCGCTCGGGATTCAAACTGCTTGGTCAACATGGAATTTGTACACGATTGATGTTCATTTGTGATACAAAGTTGGTAAAAGGTGTTGGTAAAAGCAATGGCATGTGTTGTATCTTTTACCAACTTTGTACCACCATGTTGCGATATTGGACTGAAAGCACAACATGGGTTTTTTCAGCCAGTTAGAATGTTGTTTATTGTATTTTTATCTCAGAATCCGGGATTCCTTGGATACTTAAACATTCTCCACAAAGATTCTGCATTTCTAAACGTTCAATTCGAGCGCATCATCCTCGTTAAAAACGGACAGGAGTGGGTGAAACTAGCTGCGTGTGAGATTGTGTGCGTCGTTTAAAAAAAGGCTCATTAAATTCTTGGCTTCTTTCTATATTTAGTCAGATTGCTAAGATACTGTCAGGAGTGTTTACATTTGGCAGAGGTGTGTCGCGTCGCAATAAAAGCAATTGGCTGTTGTGTAAGTCAATTCAAAATCATCAGCATGCGGTCACTCTGCCTCCCCGTTCCAAAAAGAAACGCATCATCATCAGGCCAGAACTTGTTGATTGAGGGATTGTGGTATCTTGAGTGGTTCAGATGTTGCACAGCAAGTGGAAAGGTCGTGAGTTCAAGTTATGGCACCACCAACAGGACCCTTCACTCTCAAGAACTCCTATTGTACAAATCAGAAAATTATAATCACAATCGGTTGAAGGCACGTGTGAAATGCTGGGATGGTAAATGAGCGGCATGACCAGAAGCCTTCATCAGTGAATTAACTTGAATAATAGTATAACACCTAAAATGGCTCTGGATATGTAAATTCGCCGTTCTGGTGAAGATTTCTGACAGGTTTTTGTTTAACATTTTATGGAAGGAGTCTCTGTGTCGGGACTTTGAAAGATTTCTGCAAAAAAAATATATTATTTATTTAAGAGTGAGAAAGAAAAGGAATAGTTATTGTTTTATACTTCATATGAACGACTTTTTTTGTGCTTATAAATATTGCATTATGATGAGCCAAGTGGTGTACTGACTTAACTGGAGGATAATCCCATGCTAACAGACTTATGTTCAATCTCGGTATTAAAAGCAGAATTAGGAATAGATCGGAGGAAATAATGAGTTCATCTGAAAATGGTCAGGCAACGAGAGATCAGATTTAAGAGCGGCTGATTAAAGCAGCCTTACTCCCTGTTCTCCTTATCAAACAAATAATTTAACATTCAGTTCAAACTCAGTAGTTTTTTAATATAACTTCACTGTTGTCCTTTTCCTCATAGAGAGACCTGCTTACCTTTTACCATTTTATATATATTTTTAAAAATCAAGCTGAGGTTTGTTAGACGAGGATGAGGAAGCCTGAAGGTTCTACTAAATATGACTGTAGCTTTCAGTAGCAGAACAGGCCCTGAAGGCATTGTGATGCAATTTCCTTCTCGAAAAAAGCAAGAAGTGGCGGATGTAGTCTCTTATTCTCGCAGCTGACGCAAGCAATTGGGCGGCGTTTAATGAAAAAAAAAATTACAAATTTGTAAAATGATTTGCTTATTATTCTAAGTAACTCTTTTCTCTCAGTGGTAAATGCTGGAACAACACTGGTAAAAGTTCACGCTGAGAAAATTTGATGTCGGACTGAATATGA
>JACRUU010000028.1:14141763-14166763 GCA_030449085.1 Kryptopterus vitreolus
GTATGTTTATTGCCCTAATTTTCATGATGAACCTTATATTGTATCAGTACCGTTGAATTAGCCGTCTGAACAAGGTTTTATATTGCATATGGGATATAAAAACAATATGGCCGTATGTTTGGGTGATCAAGAGTGTGTTAGGAAATGCTCTTCAAACAGTTTCCTAAACTTGGAATGTATCGAGAGACATCTGCTTGGCATTATGACTGAAAATTTTGAGCTTTAGCTTGTATGTAGGCAGATTCAACTCGCTGGGACTTCATGTACAAATGAATAAAGGCAGCAGAACTATATCATTATGGTATTCATTTCAAGGTTTAGAATACTAAATCTGCTTCTCATTTTATCTTTTTTATAGGTTTTACAAGCCCTTCTAACAAAAATTAAAGGCTGGATAGCTGCCATCACCTGCCAGAGCCCTGAGTGGGCTGCTCACACCAAATTGGATCATTGGATTGCCTGCCAACCATTTTTCCTTTTTTCCTTTTTTTTTTTTTTCTCCCCCCCCCCCCCCTTTTTTTTTTTTTTTTTTTTTTTTTTTTTTTAAATCATTAGACAGATTTGAATTTATATTTTCACCCTAGTTTGGCAGCAAGGCTGCTCCCCTACATCCAGATGAATGAAGACCCCATTCGGGAAGAACGCAGGCCAGAGGTCCAGAGCTGATTCAGGTAAAACTTAAAACACAAATGTCTTTTTTTTTTTTTTCCTCTCCCCTTTTCTTTGTGTGTGTTTTTATGCATCCAACTCAAAAACCTGCTTTTGATAACAACATTATATCTCTGCATGGTTTCCCGGTTTAAGGACATGCCGGTGTGTCTGCAAATATGATGAAGAAAAAGAATTCCCACAAGTAAGTTTGCCCAGCTGTAGAGAAATCTGATTTACATTACATGTAAATTAGTCACACTGACTTTGTTTCTACTCGTTGTTGATGACTTTATGTCGGGACCTGGTGGAGTCAGAGCAGGAATTAAAAACGCAAAACTAAACTGATTTGTTGCCGCGTCAGGTTGTTCGCTAGTTTTGGCTGCGAACTGAATCTGTCAAGGTCACGGTGGACTTTCATAGTGTGCACAGAACACTTCTCAAATTCTACCAAAAAGCTGTTTTTTTTTTGGTGGCTTTAACTCTCTAAACATGCAAATCACTGTATATTCTTACAGAAAACACAAAAGCACTGTGGGCCCCACCAAAGTGTCCCAACCCCGGCGAAACATAGTGGGCTGTCGTATCCAGCACATCTGGAAAGAGGGCAGTGGAGCGGCGTCCCAGTGGAAGGGCACAGTGTTGGACCAAGTGCCGGTCAATCCATCCCTCTATCTAATCAAGTACGATGGGTTCGACTGCGTATATGGTCTGGAGCTGCACAAGGACGAGAGAGTGCAGGGGTTAGAAGTCCTGCCGGACCGTGTAGGTACGCCTTGATTTATTATTTTTTGTATATTTTTTTTCCCAGCATTACCACATATTTTGAATCGGGATGCAAATACAAATACATGCCGAACGAACAGATAAACCCACCGACAGGCAATGGTGGTGAATAGGAGCAAAAAACGTTTAACGTTTAAACTGGAGTAATGAACCATTTTAAGTTAGAATAAGGTATTTTTGAAATTGCATAGGGCACACGGTGGTTAGCACGTTCCCACCTCCAGGGTCGGTGGTTCGATTGTCGCCTCTGCCATGTGTACCGGTATGTGTGTGGAGTTTGCATGTTCTCCCCGTGCTTTAGGGGGGTTTTCTCCAGGTTCTCCAGTCCCAAAACATTCACGGTAGGTTGATTGGCACCTTGGAAAATTGTCTGAGTGTGAATGTGAGCTTGTGTGTGTGCGCGAAATATATTTTTATGTCTGTCACTAGGTGGTGGTAGAAGGTTGTTTGTGTATCCTGTTTTATCATTCGAATGGTGTCTCTTATTAAGGTAAATGCTTTTCATGATCTGGCCCTGTGACTAACTAATAGAATAAGTTGCCTTATGGGGCAGTGCAAAGAGAGGATGATGGATGGATGGATAGATGGTATCTATTATTTTCTTGGTCGAAAGTCCAAATTCGTATTTCTGATTCCCTCCTAGATTTTTCCTAGAATCCTAGTTTTCAGTATGTAATTACAAAATTGACAAATAATTTATGCAGCTACATTAATAATTATGCCAGGAAGTACATTCGAGTTAGAACATTTTAACCTTCTTAACTTTTGCTGTGTAATAATAAAGAACGGAAGATTTTAAGGGGAAAATGCATGCCTTTAAATAAGAACACATTTCACCGTGACGAACAAACTCTTAACGTACACTTGATTCGGTCAACGGTCATGCTGGAATTTTATTCAATAGATTTTTTTCAGTAGATTTAACCCAGAATAGATTTCCAATGTCACCTTAAATACACCCACATTCTGCGTCTTTTTGACTGTTGACTTTTTGGGCATTGTGAATTGCAGCAGTGCTGGTGGTGTTCAAAAGTTACTGAGGTTCTGATATACAGTGTTGGGAAGGCAACTTTAAAAAACGTAATAGGTTACAGATTACAAATGACCTGTAACTTTTCAATTATTTTATACAAGTAAAGTAACTGATTACATTTGATTAGATATTGATTAGATATATTACATTTGATTTGATTTGCTAACCGCTAATCCACCGTATAAATAACAAATGATCTTTATCGTTATTATTGTTATTTAACAAATAAGTTTTTAAAGAAATTGTTTAGATGTAACCCTATTTGTAATCATCACATATATATATATATATATATATATATGCATATATACACCCATACATTTGTTTGTTACATAATGTGACTTCCAACAGCTTTCTTTTTCTTTTCTTTTTTTTTCCTCCTCTTGACGGTAATCCAAAAAAATTCATTCCCTGTTGTGTGATTTTTCAATTCTATGCATTGATGAATCCGGGATGTTGATTTCTCTTCTTTCCTCGTCCTTGCACCAGCTTCCACGCGCATCAGCGACGCACATCTGGCTGACACGATGATAGGAAAGGCAGTGGAGCACATGTTCGAGACGGAGGAAGGCTCAAAGGACGAGTGGCGGGGCATGGTGTTAGCCCGCGCACCGATTATGAACACATGGTTTTATATCACTTATGAAAAGGACCCGGTCCTCTACATGTATCAGCTGCTGGACGACTACAAAGACGGAGACCTGAGGATCATGCCAGATTCGAGTGAGTCTGATTCAAGATATACAAGCATACAGGAGAGACGAGGAATAAAAAAAAAGTGTGTTGTATAAGAAGCAATACTGGGCGAATCTAATGGTAGGAAAGAGGACAGTGGAGTAGGAGGAAATGTTTCATATATTCCTAACTTTATATACGGCCATAATCTGTATGGAGTTATAATAGGGTATGAAGAATTGCAGCATTCTTGTAGAAAGGTGGCTCGTATTTCCATCTGGCGCTGAAACGTTATTTCGCTTTTCTCTTTTTCAGACGATTCTCCCCCAGCAGAGCGCGAGCCTGGAGAGGTGGTGGACAGCCTTGTGGGCAAGCAAGTGGAGTACGCCAAAGAGGACGGCTCCAAACGGACTGGCATGGTCATACACCAGGTGGAGGCGAAGCCCTCCGTCTATTTCATCAAGTTTGATGACGACTTTCACATTTACGTGTACGATTTGGTGAAAACGTCGTAGGCAGGTTGAACGGAGGGAGGCCCAGATGGAGACAGACTTCAAACTCGCTGCCAAAAGTCCTCATGGAGCGTTTCTTTGCACCATCTTAACGGAGTTGCGGTGATGGATATTTCACTGGAGCCTTGGATTGCCACTAGTTAAGTGTCTTTATTTCTCGTTTCCACACGATAGGATGGATGTTGTTTTTTCGACATGTTATTCCCTAAACAAAAGTAGCTACATTGTTCATATTGTTCGTTTTTGGTTGTTGTTGTTTTTTTTTTTCGTTCGTCTGTTTATTTTTGTTTTTTAACATGCTGTTCACTCCTGTTTAAAAAAAAAAAAGAAAGAAAGAAAACAGGCGTACATCATTTCCACTTAGGAGAACTTCTCACTTTTGAATCGGGCACTTTCGACGACTGAGATGCTCAGCCTTTTAATCGCTGAAAACTTGACTTACTCCGACGCAGTCCTAAATAGCACACAGCAGTGAGGATTGAAAATCTCAGTCGCTCCCCAGCAACTTACACGCTGCAAATGTTCCTCGTCTGTTTGATAGATGATGCATATTTGTAGCTGTTGCTCACCAGCTTCTTTCATACTGTGCCGTTTGCTTGTTTTTGTTTGTTTTTTCCTTTTGTCCACGATCTGTTTTATCTATGGTAAACATTCATTTTATTTGGCCTCTGCGACACATTGGAGCACTTATTTATCCAAATTCAGCCACCGGTCTGAACGCATTCGGTATGGGGGAAGGAAAACGTTGAGCAGAAGCGCTTCTATAGTCCTTGTGATGTTCAGCTACGGCACGTCGACGCCTCCGTAACCGTGTTTTAAACGTGTTTTGCAATTTGTATTTCGTGCTATTCGTGGACGGCGCCTCTCCATCTTCCTTTTATTCTGCAGTGTATTTCATTTCACAAAAAGGCGGTGAGATTTTACACTTTGTTTGTAATTGTTTCCAAACAATTTTGCCTGTGGGGTGGGGGGGGGGGGGGGGGTGTTCTTAATTGGCAAATATTTCAACACTGATGAAATTTTCTTAGGAACAGTACTAAGAGAAAAAAAACTGCAATAAAAATTGAAGTATTCAGGTAGTGCTTCGCAACCCATATGAGGGGAAAAAAAGACATAGCTTCTTACACAGTTAGCCTTTTGAGATTTAATTTAACTTTTATTTTCTATTTTCTTTTTTTTTTTTACAGTTGAAATATATGTGCCTCGCTGTAAATGATCGTCTGCTTTTCATATCTGTCTCTTTTATACGTCCCTGAGAGAGCTGTTTGTCCGATGTCCTGGGGGGAGGAGCTTTTCTCTCCTCAGGAATGTTTAAAGTAACACACAGCAGCCACATATGTTAGTTATTACCTTTTTTTTCTCTCTCTTTCTTTCGTAAATCCACTCGACCTATTCTGTTCATTTAAAGCAGTGTTCAATTCCTGTCCAAAAACAAAAAAAAAACGGAAATTTAATAAGGGCACCGAGAGAACACCCGATCCTAATTCACAACAGCGTTATTTCGACAGTGGAAATGATGTCACGGCTGTTTAATTGTACAACATTAACGCTTAGCTTACCAAAAAAAAAAAAAAAAAAAAAAAATCATACAAACAATAAGATCTGCGGTTCATTGTGATGAATGATCAATACAGTGAGGAAGACTGTAAGACGAAGAAGAAAAAAACAAAACAAAACAAACTCTTGTATGCACCTTCAGTAACCGTTGCAGCTTTGCGTACATTTCAGCCTTTGTTTCAGCAGTGGCATAGGAAACGTGTCATTATGCAAAACGGACGCTCATTTGGACAGTTCAGCCTTTTTCTTTACAACTTACCTACTGTAGTATTGTACCGTGTTTGATGTCCGGTCAACGTGGGAAAATTCAAACGGAGAAAAAAAAAACAATTATGAATGCTAGGCCATTCTTTTTTTGCATGATACGAGTAGAGTTGTAAGTGTACGTCAGTGTGTGATGCATGTGTACCCGTCTTTTCTTTCAGTTTTTCGTTTCCTAAATGGGGGGGGAAAAAAGCTTAATGTGTTTAACAGTTGTGGGGGGAAAATATATATCTTTTTTTTTTTTTTTTTTTTTTTTTTTTTAAATTGTCACCCATTTCTAAAATGAAAGTATTTTATTTTCTACGCTCTATCAGATCAAATGCACTGGTGTTTTAATGTGGAGTGCCAAGTGAAAGGCAAAAGCAAGGTACCAGTGTTACGCAGCATTCGAGGGATCATATCTACACGTTTAAAAATCTGTACACATCCGGTATATAAGTATGGCAAATATTCAAGGGGAAATTCTTTCAAGAATATTATGTAGGAGTTACGTAGGTGTATGCTTGTGCGTGTGTGTCGCGTGATCGATTACATACATATCGTAAGAATTGAAGAGAAAATGAAAGTGTATATAAACCACATCCCCCCACTTTTCCGTCGGTCAGTGCACACGGTGACAGAAGAATACAAAATGGTCAATATGGTCCCTTTGAGATGCTGATGCTCTTTGATTACTTTGTAGGAAAAAGGAAAAAAAAAGTGCAATTTGGTGATTGTCACAAAAACATGTATAGATTTCCATGTTCTTCGCTTCTATGGCTTCTCTTGAACAGCGTTTTTTTTTTCTTTTTCTAAACATTGTAGATAGTTCATTTTATTTGCATTTAGAAGTATAAACACATTTTAAACCTGTTACTTAATTCTGTAAGTAATTTTTATAATTATTATGTAAGTCTATCCTTATAAGATAAAAAAAATAAAACTTCATGTGAAATTCGACATGCCTCCTTTTTAAAATTTTTTTATAATGGTTATTTATTTGTGCACAGCAATTCTTTATGTTCATAATACATTGATGGGAGGGAATATATTGTAATGATGATTTTTTCAATCAAATAGATATATCCAGCTTGGGTTATTTTAACTGTCCAAAATTCAAGTGGGGGTGGATGATGATGATGATGATAATGATGATGCCGTAGCAGAACTTAAGAACGTGCATTCTGGGAACATCTGCGAGTCTTGGCTGAGCCTGAACTCCAACCAGGAATGGCAGTGAAGAAATAATAAACCTTCTGTTGGATAGTTTCTGTAGTGAGTAATATGTTTCAGGTCACCCTGTCTGATGCTGTGAGTATCTACTCACATCAACTCACATGTATCTACTTAAACAAACATGTTGAAAGACACTAATTATTGGCCTGCAGCAAGCTCAGGAAACTACTAAATTTGGGTATAGAACGATCAAATACATTTCAAAATCCTTCCTCTATGACGGACAGGTCCAAAGTCCGGTCCAGAGCCAAAATGTGGCCCTTGTTCTAATTAATAGAATAATAAAATGTGGCTCCTCTATTTCACCAGTATTCCTGTGGCCGCACTCTCGCATAACAAAGTCAGCGAAGAAGGAGGCAAAGCTATAAAACTCCCCTGTTTTAGTCCTGTGTTGCTGCCAACACTTTCAGCAGTTTCTACTTGCCATCCAGGCTGATTATGGAGCTGGTGTGTATCATAACCACGTAAGCGCTTTTGTTTTTATCTGCAATGAATTTCTTTAGTCTTCTGAGGTAAATCAGTTCTAAAATCTGTCAGTTGATCACAGTTTTTAATATGCATTGAGTCTTTTCAATCCACGTATCATTTGTTCTTTTGTTTGTTTGTTTGTTTTTTAAATTAACCTTCAAACTGGGTCTCAAACCCGACAAATTAAATGTTAAAATCAAATTCGGTCCGACAGGCCGTTTTTCCATTTGGTATTTTTTCATCCGATTCTAAAATTGAAATAATGCAAAAAAAAAACAAAAGAATGAGCGATGCACAGTTTGACAGTGTTGGGGAGTAACTATGTGTAACACTCTTCCGTAATTTAATTATGAAATAAAAGTAACAGTTACTGAGAAAAAAAGTGTAATAAAATTCCTTATGAAAATGTTAAAGATCACAAATCCCAAAGCCCTTCTCCCTCCGCTCGGCAAAAATTACGCCCGCACCCACCCGTAATCAAAAAGTAATCAAATGTAATCAGTTACTTTTATAAAGTAATTGGAAAGTTACACTACTTATTACATTTTCATTATTAGAATGTGTAATCTATAATCTATTACATTTTAACCTTTCCAACACTATAATTTTCCTGTTCTCAGGTTTTGAATTGAGAAGATTATACTGGGCATTTAATGGTATATAATGAACCTGGATGTCTTTAATCTTCCTGAAAGTTTTTTAACTTTTGGTCTTCAAATATGAAAGGCAAAGTAACTTTGGTATAAATATTTTAGATTTATTCTAAATAAATCTAAATTCAAAATTCTTTTCTGTGTGAAAGGAAAATTATGCCATTTATAATACAGTACTTAATTAAAAAATTAAATACTTAATTTGCATTTAATGGTAATGTTAATGACTCAAAGAATATCGGGATGAATGATTGGGATACTTTTCCGTCTCCAAATCTAGCCCTCGTTGCGATACACTTGGACGCCCCTGAGCTACGAAAAAGAAATGTATTCAGAAGAAAAGCATGAATGTGATTGGCGATCACTTAAACTTTAGGTCAAATTGAATTGTTAAAAAGAGAGATAGGGAATACGGATTGCAATCTGGTTCGTTTAGGTCAAAACGAATGACTGGTTCAGGACGTATGAGTCATCTAAACCCCTATTGAGGATCTTTTGTATTTGCTGGAGAAGACTCAGTTCTCTCCTCTAATCCAAATAGAATCTCGAGAAATGAATGAAACTGGGTGAAATATGGTAAAATTGCAAATGTAATCTTATATTAACGATGTCACGGCCTGGATTTGTATACAGTCATGCTGGAATAGAAAAGGGCCTTCTGTCCCCAATGCTGAAAACACAGAATTGTTCAAAATGGCTTGGTATGTTAAAGCACTAAGATTACCCTTTATTGGAATTGCACAACCCTGTACATTTATGCTCTCTCTCACTAAAATTGACACTTGGCACCATAAAGCCAATCAGGTAACATTTCCCCTCTCGTTTGCCAACCCCAGACAGAGAATTATGATCAGTCACTCCCCAGAACACATTTCCACTATTCCAGAGTCCTGTGACAGCATATTTTATGCCACTTCATCCATTGCTTGGGTAATATGAGACCTGCATGCAGGCACTTGGCCGTAAACCTTCCTTTCCATGAAGCTCCCACTGCACAGTTTTTGTACCGATATTATTTCTTGCGGACGTTCGGAAGTCTTCGGCTCTTGGATGGAGCTCCAGGCGTCGTTTTTCACCATGCAGTCCATGACCTTGCTCTGTGACCGACTACGGTTTTCTGCTTTGTCGTTCCTTGCCGCATCTAATTGCTTCCCCTTTTCCTCTTACAGTTAACTGTGGAATATACAGTACTGCGTTATAGGCAGGTGTGAAAAAGTGTTGTAAACAGAGAATGCTTTCAGAAATATAAAGAATGATTGGTTATTTTTTGTCAGTTTACTTAATGAAAAGTGAGGAAACAAAAGAAACAAAATCAATATTTGGTGTGAGTAACGTTTAGAAGAACTAGAAGTAGTGGAAGTGATGTTACGACCCCCACAGAGCCCTGATCTCTACATCATGGAGTGTGTGTGGGATTCCATGAAGAGACAGAAGGATGTGAGAACATCTACATCCACAGAAGATCTGTGTTTACTTCTCCAAGATGGAACAACCTACCAGCCGAGTTCCTTCATAAACACTGTGTGCAAGTGTACCTAGAAGTATTGGCTGCTGTGTTCACACACCAAATATTGATTTCATTTCCATTTCATTTATTCATTCATTCATTCATCTTCTACCGCTTTATCCGATCTTCCCTCGGGTCACGGGGAGCCTGTGCCTATCTCAGGCGTCTAACTGGGCTAAGGCAGGATACACCCTTGTATGGAATGCCAATCCATCGCAAGGACACACATTCACACACACACTCACACATTCATACACTAGGGACAATTTTCCAAGGTGCCAATCAACCTACCGTGCATGTTTTTGGATCAGGAGGAAACCGGAGAACCCGGGGAAAAAAAACCTGAGGCACGGGGAGAACATGAGACATGGGCCTTGAGACACGGGCCGAACCCGGACCCTGGCGGTGTGAGGCAAACGTGCCAACCACTAAACCACCGTTCTCCTTTCATTCATTGATGAAAGTAAATAATGAACACTTATGTATTCTTTGTTTACAGCATTTTTTCATACCTGCCTAAAACTTTTGCACAGTACTGTATATCGGAGAGAGAATTTCACAAACGTACTTGCAAATGTGGCAACCTTTTTTTTCACAACAATAAAACAAAACAAACATACTTCTTGCCTAGGGGCTTGAATTTATACATGTGTTATTTGAAAGTTTTATTCATTAACAGATTCGTTCTTGTATTAAATGCTGTGTTGGGAATATAACTTTGCTGTGCACGTGTGAATGAATTCTATAGTGAAATATACGCATATATTCATAGATTCTAAAAGTAACATTATTTGTACAACTGAAGTGAACATATATAGCAGAAACTTTTGTTTGCGCATGCGCACTGAGCGTGTGTAGGAACTACTCACGGGTAGGATGAATTTATAGAACACACTTTGTTACTTTTGTTGTTGTTGTTTTAAGGATCAGAAAGTCATATCTAATACTAACAATTTTTGGGAGGGGAAAAAAAAGAAAAATCCAATGGGTGTGTTTTTCACGGAAACCTCGAGATCCCAATTCGGGGAGTGCGAGGAGTTTGCGCTAGACACGATCCCGAGGGGTTTCGTCGCACCTGGCAACCTTTCAAGTCGCTTTGGCGTTTATGGAATGCGCTGATTGGCTCAGATGAATGTTTTTATTTACATAGTAGGCGGGAATGATCAAGTTGATCCGCGCTGGTGCTGAAAATGAAAATAGATCGAGCTGTTACTTTTACTGGAGAGAACGCGTGCTCGGGAAATACATGCAGTTTTCAAAGACGATTTGTTTTTAAAGAGATATATTTTTTGTTTGTACTTTGTAACGCTTGTCATTACTGTTGTAGAAGTTACGGAGACACTTGGGAGTGAGTGACGGTAGTGTAGTGCGGATCGTTACAGTAACGATGGCGGAAGTGTTTGCGGGACGCGCACTCTTGAATAAAGAAGGGGACGTGGTGGACCCGGAAGAGGCGCTGCGGAATAAAGTGGTCGGCTTGTATTTCTCCGCCGGATGGTGTCCTCCGTGCCGCGACTTCACGCCCGTGCTGTGCGATTTCTACACCGAGCTGGTGGAAGAAAGCGACCCGCCGGCTCAATTGGAAATCGTGTTCATATCCTCGGATAAATCCGCCGAGGACATGGCGGAATATTATCACGACCTGCACGGGGACTGGCTCGCGTTGCCTTGGACCGACCAGTACAAGCAGTGAGTATGACCTGCTACTCATATCACTGTGATAACATCCTTCCATGTAAGAGGTTTATCCTGCAGTACGTGGAGGATTATGTTTTAAAATAGCGTGCAGTCTGTCACCCCACTGCTCAATCATGCATGCATTCATTCGGGCATTCATTGCAGGCATTCATGCATTCGTTGCATTGCATTCATGCATTCGTTGCATTGCATTCATTCATGCATTCGTTGCATTGCAGTCATTCATGTATTCATTGCATGCATTCATTGCATTGCATTGCATTCATTCATGCATTCGTTGCATTGCATTCATTCATGCATTCATTCATTCATGCATACATGCATGCATATCAGGTTTCCTTCCTACAGTAGGTAACTGCATGGAGAGCTTTATTATATTGACCGCCAGGAGTGAATAAACCTTCTTATTGCGTTTGCTTCATGATAACCCAGCTCGCGGAGTTATGAAGATGTCACTGACTCTCATCACATTAGGATTCCAAATTATTGAAAAAAAAAAAAAAAAAAAAAAAAGAGGAAAGAAAAGTAAAAAGAAGAAAATATGCCCATTCCAATTTGTCGGCGAATTCCAGTGAAAATAGCAAGCACAATGACAACGAAGTAAATAAATCACAAGGGAAGCATATGCATAGCAGAACATGAGAGAAAATTGTGGGACGTAAATGGAGAAAATGAGGCAGTTTTTATAAAGGAAACGTGATTATATAATGATGGGGGGGGGCGTTAGCAGCAAAACAGGAAAGGAAAATAAAAACAACAGAAATTTAAAAGCAGAGGAATTTGATCAATATTAAAACTATCTAAAAGAATAGATGAGTATAGGAGGGGGGGCATTGAAATGAAAAAATCACTTTGCAGCAAACGCAAGCAAAAAGGAAATTGGGGTCATGTAAAATAAAACAATTCTAAAAATGAAAAAGTAAATAAATGGAGAATGCAAAATCAAGGGATTGTTTGTGCGTCGATACTTTTAACCAGTGTTCTGATGTGTTGTTTTCACTCCCTTTATTACAAGGCATGAATATATATATATACATACATATATATATATATATATATATATATATATATATATATATATATATATATATATATGTTTGAAAGTATTTTTATATGTACTTATTACTTCTGTTTTTCTTGTTTGTCTTTCTGTTTGATTTTAGCGAGCTGAAGATGAGGTACAACATCACAGCTGTGCCCAAGCTGGTGATTGTGAAGCAGAATGGGCAGGTGATCACGGAGAAAGGCAGGAAGCAGATCCGGGATCAGGGCCTGGCCTGCTTCAGGAACTGGTTGGAAGTTGCTGAGATCTTCCAGAACTTCAAGTGCTAGTGATTCATTCTAGTGAAAGTTTTTTCTGTGCTGTGGGTTAGAGAGGAAATGTTACATATTGCACTTTAACGGGTTTGGAGACTTTATAGCTGCTCGATCATTTATTTTTTTTACATGCTTTTGCTAGAAGTTGATTTTTTAATGCTGTGTTAATTATGAATAGAGTATTTTTTGTTGTACAGAGGATTGTCACTGAACTGGTACTCAGGGACTGTTTTATGTCTAGCATTGTCATGGAGCTTCAGATTCCCTGGCGTTTCATTAAAACACTGTGATGTTCCCTCGAGAGACTTGTCTTTTTTTTCCGCTGTCCTGGCAGTTTGTAAAGAAAACCTTTCGTTGACTACAAGAGCGTTATTAGGTCACTTAAATAAAGTGGACTCGAAAGGGAGATTACATTTGCAACACTTTTTATCTTTTTAAACCGCTGCTTATAGCGCTCTGTACTCTTCCACCTAAATGAGCTTGTAGGTTCCAGATGTTTCCTGCGACCCTGAAACGTATGTGATAGGTTTTTCTTTTGTGCCAGAAAATATTCATGTGAGGAAAATAAACTTCTTAACTCCAAGAGAGTGACAAAGAGAAGCTGCTATAACTTAAGTGATAACATATACTTGTTGTATAACATTTGGAAAAAAACCTAGAAGAACATTATGCAATTTTTATTTATAAATAGCACGATGAAAATAAGTCAGCTGTTTGAGTGTCACCATGTCTTTAATATTAAGTCGGATGGTGGATGTGCCATGTATATTAAATAAAAAAAATACTACTGCATAGCATTCTGTAAACAAAAAAAAAACAAGCAGCACCCATGAGTGATTTGTTTCCGGACTCCACGGATAAAGCTGACGCCTAGGATTTGACTTCCCAATCATTTTGTGTGACGTGTGAATTGTTAAAGCCGAGTTGCCTGGCTCAAGGATCAAGGTAGCGCTGTCGGTTTTTTTGTCCTCTAGGGGGCGACAAAGCACCAAAGTTGCTATAACTTAAGCGATAACATAATTGTTCTATAACCTAAAAACATAAAACATAAGAACATTGTTATGTAACTTTAATTTACAAATAGCAACTCTGAAAAAAAGTCAGATGTAAATATGTCAGCAGGTATCAGTGCATTTGTTCAAATATGATATCTTTTAAATATTAACTAAGTTAGATGGGCTCAGAAAGGCAGATGTGTATATGAAGTTAAAAAATACTATTCTGCAGCATTGTGTAAAAAAAAACATAAAAAACAAACAGCATCCATGAGTGATTTGTTTCAATGTTGTACTCCAAGGTTAATCTACTATGCTTTTCTGGAGTTTTGAGTGAATTTTTAAAGCTGAGTTTATCGGCTCAGGACTAAGATATCAATTCTCATAATAATAATAATACAATTATTATTATTATTAGTAGTAGTAGTAGTATTTTAATATCAGCAATAATACTTATAATAAGGACAGTATTTGATGTAATTATAATTCATTTTATGAATAATAATCATAATTGCAAAACTTCATTCATTCATCTTCTACCGCTTTTATCCAACTTCTCTCTCTGGTCTCAGGAAACCTGTGCCTATCTCATGATCGAATGAATTGTCTATTATTGCTAGTGCATCTCAAATCTCAACATGCTGAAATGACTTTCTCCTCAACATAGTTGTAAAACAAAAACTGTTTTTTTAGTAATTGCTTTTTTTAGGTTTTAAATTTTTTTTTAAGATTCGTTTTTCACTAGACGTTACTGTGCCTGGTTTGACCTTTATCTGCCTCATAAATTACATCATTCATTGTTTCCGGGTTTGTAATGTCCCAAATGACTCATGTTACTTCCCTCACTCCAGTTTCTGTTTAGTATTTAAAGGGTGTGTCTGTTTTTTTTTTTTCAATTAAATTTTAATGCTCAAAAATCAAGCTTACTCTTCAGTACAAGCTTAATATTTTTAAGAACATAAATGTAAACATTCAGTGATCCAGTGTAATTGCACTGTCCCTACATTTCTTTCTTTTTTTTTTAAAGAATTCAGATCCAGAGCTTTTACTATAACCTGCCGTTTCAATGGCTGGCATCTTATTTTATGACTGAAACTGTACATTTGCTCTCTATGACTGAGCCAAACACACCCAGGCCATAAAACCTGCAGTACTGATAAAGGAGTCTAAAGGCCATCATTTGGACAGTGGTTTAGAAATATAACAATACTCTCTTGTGCATGAACAGGAACAAATTGTTGAATCTTGGATACAAAATGATTTCTAGACTTTCGTTTCAGCTTTTCCTGGTGGGGATCTCGTGTGCAAGTGCACTGGAATCTAGTAAGTTAAAATAACTTCTTTCTTGAATTTCTATTTCTTTTAATGTGTTTATTTGTTTCCAGCGTTGGATTCTTGCTAAATTGTACTAAGACTGTCTAGTACTTGTAAAAAAAATTGATCATAGCTTGTGTTCACAAGAAAACAAACTTTAACAGTTTGACAGTGTTGTCTATTTATTGTTTTATTCATTTGCTCATCTTTAGTCTTTTTTTCATCTTTAGTTCTGGCACTGCAGAGGCAGAAATAGACCCCAGGTGTCTGCACATGCAGACAAAAGAAAGACACACACACACATATAAATATATATAATATATATATATATATATATATATATATATATATATATATATATATATATATATATATCTATATATATATATATATATATATATATATATATATATATATAGATAGGTAGATAGATACATCAGATTTTTGTATACAAGTTGTATATATATATATATATATATATATATATATATATATATATATATATATATATATACTAGCAATTTAATGCCTATAAATAATTTTGTTCTAATTTAAACATTTCATTTTTTTTCTTGCACAGTTTCAGACTGCGCCACCATACTAGATGAAGGCAGTGGAAATGAAAATATAGTGCAGTTCTACTACAACCAGGACATCAAACGTTGCCTCCCATTCTTCTACAAAGGAGAAGGAGGCAATGGCAACCGATTCCCCTCTGAAATTCAGTGCCTGCAAAACTGTTCATCTGTTCAGTATGCTGTGCTCTATCCAGAAGGAGGTATAACGCTGTTTTACAAACCGTTTCGACCTTTTCTTGCTTCTGATTGGTCTTCAGATAATTTTTTTTGCAAAATAAAATTTAATTCTGGGCTCCAGGGTAAATCACATATTTCTTTAATCAATTTGCACTAGTTTACTGTTGTTATAGTAACAAGTTGTATAAAGAGGCATATAGCCACATCACTTAGCACGACTAATGAATCAGTGGATTGTTATTTAAGAAATCATTGTTATGGTGAAGCTTTCAGTAAGAAAAGAGATTAAGCTTTAATATTATGACAGGAGCTTTTGGAAAAGTAATGAAAAAATAATCAATGGCAAAATGCTGTGGTATAAGCAGACTCAAACATCCCGCACAAGTTATGACGCTTTATCTACACTGATTATATTCCTATAACAGCACAACCCATCATGTTTCATTATATACTTATATAATAAACATGAAATTACATTCTTTGATGTAATATAGTACAGTTATTATTATATTTGAGTGGCTAAACAGGAACTGATGCTTTAATTTGGTTATTACATCCATTCAGATGCAGTCTGCACTTTAAAGATGGAACCAGGCAGTTGTTTTGGTCGAAGTTTTATGTATTACTACGACAGCGAGGAGAAAGTCTGCCGCCTGTTTCTTTATAAAGGCTGTCAAGGAAATGGCAACCGGTTTGAGACCAAGGAAGCTTGTGAAAGCAGGTGTCGAGGTCAGTTTCCTTTTTCCCTTTTCTCTTTTCTAAGCCATGTTTTTTATGATTAACGCAGAACTTTCTCATCAGGTTATTGAAGTTGAGCATTACGCATAAGCGCTGTGTTTGTTGCCTTCTACTTCTAGAAAGTTCGCTAATACATGTCTGCTTATGTTTTATGTTTATATACTTAAAGGGATTTAGAGAGGTAGCACACACCTGGCATGTAATCTTTAATGACCAGCCTCAACATAAGTTAACAGAACAATGATCGCTCCGAACTGTAAACTTTAAAGGAGGCGTTGACTTCTTCGCCCGTATTACAATGACGTCATATGTCCTCGGCATGAAGGTCAAGTTTCTGTTGGGTCTATTAGCTGTAAAATCATTTACTTTCTTTCTTTCTTTCTTTCTTGTTCTTTTTTACTTGCTTTTTTTTTATCTGTATTTTCCAACACATAACTGTATTTTTTCTGGATTATTATTCTTTATGCAATGAATGGTTGATATTTTAGCTCACTGTTTCTGTTTTCATACATTTGTATTGACATACATACAGTGTTACTTAGAAAATGTAATAGATTACAGATTACCAAATTACCATATTCAAAGTAGTGTTATAAGTAGTGTAATTTTTCAATTACTTTACAAAAGTAACTGATGGCATTCGATTACTTTTTGATTACTTTCATTTGTCCACTAGGTGGCAAAATTGAGCTGCATCGGAAGCAAATTGTTGACGGGCGGCGATGGGGGGGGGTTGTTGTGCACTGGTTTGGGGGATTTGTAAACTTTAACATTTTCAAAAGTAACTGTAAATTAATTACATGTTTTTTCCTTAGTAACTGTAACGGATTACTTTTATTTTGTAATTAAATTCTGTAAGCCATTACATGTAACTAGTTACTCCCCAACACTGCATACATACATTCATACAAAGATGCATACATAAAGTTTCAGTCAAAAGTTGTAGACACCCAGTCTTTTGTCATTTTAAAACAAATGCATGTTCCTTAGCTAAAATGTTCCTAAAAGCAAAAACTAACTAAAATGTAAGAATTATTATTATAAAGAAATAAGGTACAGCGAGTGACTGAAATAGAGTTCTGTTAACAGATAAGACGGTGGGAGTTTAATGGTTTGGGGTTGTTTTTTTAGATAAGAATATTGGAGATGTCCAAAGGAAAAAATGTGCTTAACTGAAACCAAAGAGACAATGACCCAAAGCTTAAATATAAATTCCCTAAGTGTTATTTAGATAGCAAACAAGTCGTCTGGAGTGTTGTCTATCATGGAATGGCCAGTCAGCCAGTCTATATCCTATTGAACTGCTCTGGGATGAACTGGATCACATGGTCAGAAAGAAATACCCAACTAGTGAAAAATAAACTTCCTTTTATTTATGTTTTTTTACAAGAGGCAAATTATTTTGTTTTAATGTTTGGATAAACTAACTAGCTGTAGGACAAGATTTGGGTAAAACTGTAGCCTATTCGTGAAATTCCCGCTAGATGTCGCTGCATGCAAATAGAAAATGTAAATCTGAAACGCGCGTAAGTGGTAATGAAATACTCGGCTTCAGCGGAAGAGTGCTAAGCTTAAGAACAGGGTGGTGTAGTATCCATAAGTAACCACTAGGTGTCACTTAAGTACAGGATTGTGTTCTTTCTTTTCTTGGAATTTGTAGTCTCCTTTTCTTTGTTTTCTTTGTTTTCTTGTTTCTTCGTAGTTTAAGAAGTAAATACGTCATACATACGGAGAGCAGAGTTCTTTTGTTGTGTACTTGAGAAAACGCAAGTAAATTGTTACTGCTACTGACAAACGGGATGTTACCTGTTTATTACTGAAGATACCACACTGTATTTTACAGCAAGGTCTGGTAGGATGTTGGGTTCAGCTCCTAACCCTGATGAGCAAACAGTGGATGTCGGTGAGTGAAAAGCATCATTTAATTTGTGTTAGGTTTGAGGTTGTAGGTGTAAAGCCAGCCAGTGGAGCTGAAAGCTGTTCTTATACAGGTCATATAGCAGACTTTTTTTATTTTAATATTTTAGCCTTTGTATAATTTATCATACTTTCCTTTAAAAAACATCTAGAAATATCTGCCATTGTCCTAATTTTGAAAAAAGATATTAGTTAGTAGGTGTATCGATTTGTGTGTGTGTGTGTGTGTGTGTGTGTGATATGTAAAAAAGAAAAAAAAAAGGCCACTGATGGAGGATGTCAATGTTTCCTCATTCAATATACTGTATATATATATATATATATATAATATATATATATATATATATATATATATATATATATATATATATATTTGTGTGTATGTAAAACGTGTGTGTGTTTTCCCCCCAGGATTGATTGTGGGCATTCTGGGTGGCGTTTTGTTTGCGGTGGCACTGATTGCCAGCATTGCTCTATTTGTAGTGCAAAGGTAAGTGTCCTCATAAAGAAAGAACTCTGCTGAAAAAACAACAGTGGCTTTGTACCCAAGTCTGCTTACTTCAGCTGAATTCTAAAAAGTATTTTTAATACTATCTTTAATATAATCAACAGGAAAGCAAAACGTGCTGACATGAAGAAAGTGCCCACAACTGACGTTGAGATGAGATAAGCTGAGTGAACTGAAGGCCAGAGCTTTGTCTGTGTATTTGTGTTTATTTTTTATGAGGTTTTTTTAATCCAACTGGATCCGTCGCAAGAAATATAAATCTTAAGTGTGCTTACAGTTTAGTAACTGAAAATAATCGTAGAAACTGACAATGTGGCATTAATGAATTTGTGCAAGTTAATGCAGTTGAGTTTTTAGCATTATAGATGTAGCACTTGCAAATGTTCACTTGTCCAATGATGGACTGTATATGTATTGTTAATTATAAGGATTTGTTTTACCTAAAAAAATAAAGTATGAGTGACTTCTTTTACCTCGTGTGCATCGTAAATTTGGATATTTAACATTTCAGAGTTATTAAAAATCATTCATTCATTCATTCATTCATTCATTCATCTTCTAGCGCTTTATCCAATCTTCCCTCGGGTCACGGGGAGCCTGTGCCTATCTCAGGCGTCTATGGGCATTAAAAATCATTCATTTCCAATTATAATTCACTATTTTGGACTAGTGTTATATTTCAATCTGTCAGTTGCATAAAACTTATGTAAGAAGTGCTGGGAAGGTTACAGGAAGGTGACTTTTGGAAATGTAATAGGTTACAGATTACAAATGACCCTATTCAAAATGTACTAACTAGTGTAACTTCTCAATGACTTTATAAAAGTAAAGTAAGTGATTTAATTACTTTTTGATTATTTTCATTTGTCCACTAGGTGGCACTTTAAATTAACATTCTAAGAAAAAAAGTTTCAAACCCTTGTAAAAAGTATATTCTATTTTTCTAAATGAAACTGCAGCAGATTGTCATCATTCATTTCAGTTGAAAATCATGCCGTCGCCTAAAGCACTGATTTTACGTGAAATTGTTCCGAATTGTGGATGGAGTATAGGGAGGGGGTCTCAGCATGGCCCTAGCTGTAGTCAGTACCTGGGAGAGAAGGCCGTATTGTTGATTTCGGGCATTATCATTACCGTTATCAATTAAAATTATCATTAGCAGACAAACAAACCAAGAAACATTAGCAACAAGCAAACCAAAAAAACGGGTTAAAACCGAACATGAAAACAAATACTTGAATGACCTGAAACGAGAAACAATAAACAATAAAGGCTTCTCACCTGATTACTGGCTGTTTTAATTTCAGACTGCTGACAAATTGAAACATAAAACAGTGAAATGAACGAGTTTCTTCAAATATAAGTAAAAACACTTCTCTGAACAAGATTTTTGGTTAAGGTAGCGTTGAGGATGGTTTTGTCAATGTTGATTGACAGTTGATAACTACCTTTTCCAGTTTATATTGAAGTATTTTATAGTTTAAAGCAGAGGTCCCCAACCTCACTGGCTCTTTTACCCTGCGCAACAACAATTGTTTTTTGTTCATTTTGCTAGCTTGGGGGTTTCAATGTAGCGGTATTGTATTATGTGTTAAGTCACTTGTCATGTGTCATGTGTAACAAGTGAGTCATAGACAGATGTAGCAGGAAAAAAATCTGGTAATTTTCCATAATAAAACATTGTTCAGAATCTAATAATAACCTTCAGTCCCCAAGTGCATCAATGACCTTGTCACTGGTTCACCACTGTATCTTCCTTGGACCACTTTTGATAGATGTTGACTATACTGAAGACCGGGAACATCCCACAAGAAGATCTGACTAAGTCTTCTAGACAATTTCACCCTTGTCAAATGTACTCATATCTTACCTATTTTTCCTGCTTCTAATACATCAACTGTGAGTACAAAATGTTTATTTGTTGCCTAATATTTCCCATGATGACACTGCTATTCACATTTGCCAATAGCATTCAATTAATTTAATATGATCTCAAATAGGACCATCTTTATTTGTCACATATACATATACAGCACAGTGAGATTCTATTTTCACATATCCGAGCTGGTTTTGGAAGCTGGGGTCAGAGTGCAGGATCAGCCATGATACAGCACCACTGGATCACAGAGGGTTAAGGGCCTTGGTTAAGGACTCAAAAGTGGTAGCTTGGCGATTTCAGAGACTTAACCACTGAGCGACACCCCCTCTTGTATATCTGATATCCATCTGGATATAAACTTTACATTTATTAATACAATAAGTAAACCAGAGTTGACGGAGGTAAGCAGAAACAAACGAGTCCTCCAAAAGGAGTCTGGCTGTCTTTGGGATTATAAATAATAACGGTGTGATTTACGAGATCGAAAATTACAACAACGATGATCGTATTGAAAAAAGTCTGTGACAGCGTGGCAGTGACAATATCTCGGGTTCATCTGAATGATAAAAATCATCTTGTCTTTGAAGTGAAAATATGGCTGAATGATGTTACAAGACCGGAGGACGGCAGATGGCTATAAATAGCCTTTACACCTTGACGTCAGCCCCCAGCAGGTTGGGGTGACGTGTTGACCGTGTTCAATCGTGTTCTCAGACACATTCTGGTTTGAGATCATCCTTGGTGCCTCGCTGCCACTCATAGACCGATTAAATAAAGACTGATTATAATTGATTTAACTGAAATAAAGAGCAAACTCCATAAATGCTTTTAGGAAATTTTAGCCGTTTTTTGGATGAGCTAATTTTGATATAGTCAGTCTGTATATTCTTACAGTATGTTCATGTGAGCCATTTCTAATTTTATGGTAGAGATACCAGAAATAAAAATGTTAAAAACCACTGCAAGATTAAATAATGTGTCCAACTGCTAATGATAGATTTGATCTTGTCATTCTGTTGGTATGATTTCACTTCCTATATATTCCTATATTACTAATTTTGTTTTAGATGATATTAAATGAGATAAATGACAGCTTTAGTGGCTCAGGAAACTATTACATAATTACCTTTAGATTTTCTAAAAAGTGTTACAGCATTATGATGTTTATCTGTATAAAAAAGGTCATATGAAAGGTCAGAGTGTTAATCAGTTGAGTATCTTTATTGAAAAAAAAAACAGAAGTTGCCTAGTGAAAACTCTAGTAGCTTCATACACATACACATTCTGTTGAAACACAACAGGCATTCATACACATCATACACAATCTCTGGTCAAACTACATTTTTGTACTATTATATTCTTGTAGTATATTCTTATAGTGGATCCTCCCAAAAATTTGAAGAAGGTATGAGGGATTAAGAAGGGAGGGATCTGTACAATAAAAATGTATGTACACCGTAGTGACATTTTTCCTTACACAACGGCGCATGCAATACAAAGAATGTCATATATTCAAGTGGCAGAATTTTCCAGGCTAAATTCCGAATTGGGAGGCATAGTGGCTTAGTGGTTAGCACGTTCACCTCACCCCTTCAGGGTTGGGGTTTTGATTCCCGCCCCCGCCTCCTCCGTGTGTGTGAGTGGAGTTTGCATGTTTTCCGTGTGCCTCAGGGTTTTTCCTCTGGTTTCCCCCCTGGTCCAAAAACATGCACTGTAGGTTAATTGGCACCTTGTAAAATTGTCCTAGTGTGTTTATGTGAGTGTGTGCCCTGCGATGGGTTGACATTCCATACAGGATGTGTCCTACCTTGATGCCCCAAGACCCCTGAAATAGGCACAGGCTCCCCGCGACCCGCAGTAGAAGATGAATGAATGAAAGATTCAGAATTGTTGGTGTGTAACTATTTGTTAGATATAAAAAAAAGTAAACACCAGATTTTCATTAAAAACAGAAAATCAACACAAAATCATCATGCACATTTGGTCATTATTTTATAAGCCATAGGGCTGATAATATTTGAATTAAATGCCAGATAATCTGAACCTGTGTAGAGTAAACTTCAAAACTTATTCTAAAAAGTTTTGTTTTGTTTTGTTTTGTTTTGTTTTGTTTTGTTTTGTTTTGTTTTGTCTTGTCTTGTCTTGTCTTGTCTTGTCTTGTCTTGTCTTGTCTTGTCCAGAAACCCATTCTTTACACGCAAACAGCGCCATCTAGCAGAAAGTCTGAGAATAAACGAACTTTAGGACAGCACAGCATCCGGGTAGGTGAGGGGGGAGGAGCCAATTAAATAGACTACACTTCAAAGAGGTGTTGGTTACAAACCTGAGAGAAGTATCAGAGAACACATGTACTGAGCTGATGGCGTTACGGTGTTCCGTTTTAATCGTTTAAAAAAATATATATATACTTTTTGTGGTATTTGAACACGCTATGGAGGAACAAGCACACGTTCAGGAGGATCTGGCGAGTCTGTCAGATTTGGACGAGAAGAGTTTGCTGGAGTCATTGACTACACGCTTCAGCCACAGTCACATATATGTAAGTTACAGTCGATATTAATATGGATATTTTAGGAATATAAGTCATTTTTTGGAGACTGTATCTTTACCTAAGCCTGCTCCGAGTCGTGACTTAACCTGGAGCAGAACTAACTGTGACTCCTTACAAGTGTTTATTTATCTTTCTTTAACAGACTTATATTGGGGACATCTTGGTCGCTATGAACCCATTTAAGCAACTTCCACTCTATGGAAAAGAGGTAATGCCATAAACGTTTTCTTTATATTATCCCATGTATTCATCTTCAATTATTTACACGGTCATTTATTATTTATTTGTTTGTTTGTTTACTTATGTATTATTTTACGCGTTTATTAGGTGCTCTGTGGCAACTTTTAAAACGACTTCCTTCCTCTACAAGAAGGTAGCTACAAACTTCTTCTGACTGCTTGGTCACCTTGAGGAGGAAGGAAGCAAGATCTAAAAGATATTTCATTAAACTGCATAAATATCATAATATTTCGTTTGTTGTTTCCTAAGCAAGCCGGATTAAACATGATCTGTGATCATTGGTGTTTGTTTTGTTTTTTTGTTAGATTAAATTAAATTGTCACATTCAAAATAGTTTCATAAACAAATTTTCATGTATAACAGGTTTGTGTCTGTTCGTTCTTTTTTTCTCTACAAAAAAACGCCCTGCAAAGTCAACAAACGTTCCTTAAATTCCTAGATTAACAAAAAGTTGTCATCTTTATTTTTTTGTATACATTTTTATTTATTTATTTATGCTCCTCTTCTCTATTTGATCAACAGTGAGATGGTTCAAGGACAATAGGTCACTGACTAATGCAGCTACTTTAATTGTTTGTCATGTTTGAGAGTATAAGATGTCCCTAGATGTTAATGCATTGTTATCATTATTCATCATTAAATGCCATAATCCTGATTAGAGGATCCCGAGGGTTATCGCTGGAATAATGTGAGGCACATCTTCGTGTATAAAACGTTTCTAATCGTTCAACACCTCCACATTTAGTCTTAGGATATTTCCATGTTGTTGTTATTAACTTGTTAGGTGAAATGCACTGTTGTAATTTCTTTAAGATTTAAGAATGTTCACATGGTTTGTAAGATAGTGGTCTTAAATAATAATAATAATAAGTACTGTGTAAAATTGTTCATTGAATATTTGTCATTCAGGTAGTACTCAAATATTACAAATAATTTATCTTTATCAAATGTCGACTTTATCCTTCGTCAGGGTCTTTTTGTTTACCAGATTGTTAACTCTTATGTAAAAGATTGGAGAAAAGTTATTTTAACCTGAGCAAAACTAGAAATCCTGCTTACAATACCGTTTGCTTATGAGAGCAATATAATACCTATTATTTGTTGTCAGAAAATTGATCCTGTTGACCTGAACTTTATCAAAAAAGGAAGGAAAATCTACAATAAAAGGAAGAATCTTTTTTTATTTTTATTTATTTTTCTCAAAGCCTTTATGATTTTGAAAAAAGCTCTTGATGCAGCCGCTCATTTGTATGTGCTTATCAGGTATTAATTGTCTCATATCGTTCGGACCAGGTGAATATTCTCACTGATGATGAATGTCTTTTCAGGTATCAGAGAAGTACAAATGCCATGAGAAGAGTACTTTACCTCCACATATATTTGCTGTAGCTGATCGAGCTTACCAGTCCATGTTAGGCCGTCTGGCTACTGGGCCTAAAAACCAATGCATCGTCATCAGGTGAGTCCTTTTTTCATTTTTTTAAAATGTATTTATTTATTTTCGTCATTCATTTTCAACCCTTTAACTGTAGTTAAAGACAAGACAAGACAAGAAACATTTTGCACGTTTTAAAACAAATTCCTGATAATGGAGAGGGATTATTATTATTATTGTAACAATACATCTATTTATTTATTTATAATCTAGCATGCAGTGTATCATTTATTAGGAAAAAAAAATTCATTTTCAACCCTAACATGTAGAGTCTGGTCTATTTGAGCATTCCTCTAAAGACAAGACAAGACAAGAAACATTTATGCACATTGTCT
>JACRUU010000028.1:14171763-14174263 GCA_030449085.1 Kryptopterus vitreolus
ATCAATGTTTGTCTCTCCCCTTCCTTGTGATGGGTGTCAATGATTTGTCTTCTGCACAAGTGTCAGATCAGCAGTCTTCTCCATGATCGTGTAGACAAGTGAACCAAACGGAGACACAATTCTAAAGGCTCACGAAACTTTTTTAGATGGTAAATTGGAGGGTTTTTGTTAAATGTGAGCCAAAATCATCACAATTTAAAGCACCAAAGCCTTAAATTACTTCAGTCCGTGTGCATTTGAATTTATTTAATATAGAGCTTCACAATTTGAGTTGAATTTCCATAATATTTTAATTTATTGAGATGCACCTGTATATCAGTTGTTGTTTTTATTTTTAATCCTGTCCTCAGTTTTGATCTTTTTTGATCATTTTTTTTAAAGTTTTTTTTTTTCTTTTTAAATTGTGTCTTGTCCTAAGGTTTAGCTTTTAGGCCCAAGGCATCATATTTTTAGAGAAGCAGCTCCACCACTTTGGATATAATGTTTCTCCAAACATAGCAAGTTGCATTATTTCAAATTATTTCATTATCTTTTGAAATTTCTAACGTGACTTAATGCTCATGTTATTTTAGATCAATCTCTGGCTTCTTTTTAGCCGAGTTGCAGGAGTGGTGATCGTTGTGATTCAGTTTATTGCATATAACTGTTGTTTCTGCTGATTTTTATTTATTTTTTTGACTTGCATCTTTTCTCTTTCTGTCTTCGTTATTATTCCGAGAGCGTGTTGTGACATTTTGCATGGCACATCTGTGAGTGATTAGTTATGGTTTTCCAGAAGTTTCCATGTTATCAAACCAGTTGCTGTGAACAAGCTATTTATGGCTTTGTAGCTTTTTTAATGCACGACTTCATAAAATCTTACAAACATCTTTTCTAATGACATCAATAATAGGTGTTTTCACTTCTTATCAGCAGCACGATGCATTCGCATCTGACAACACTTTTTTTGTGTGTACTTTCCTTGGAATATGCTTTAGTATATGTTTCAGTGATGGCCCCATAAGCATTTTCCACATTTTCCCATCTGCCTCAGCAGAACAGGATGTTGGGAAGGGGGAGGGGTATTTAAAAGGCGAGAGGGGCTGTGAAACTTTAGTAAGTCAGGGAAGGACTGCCCTCTGGGACATTGTGTCATATGGCTGAGCTACTTGGCAGAATCCTGCCCTCAAGGCCGGCTGGCATGCCTTTCAAGAGGACTGCTTTCCTGGGAATTAACTTTCATACCGATCACCCTGTTCATTTATTTATTACGTTTTCCCGCGTACACCTTTAATAGAGCCTTTGTTCATGGAGCAAATGTCTGTCATGCGATATATTTGTAGATGCGGTAGCTCGAGGGTAACTTGAGTCATGGGAGGATCTTCAGAAAGAGCATAAGCGTTCCACCACTCAAAACATACTGTTTTTCCAGGCCTCGTTTCAGCTTTTGGGTTTCCTCTTTGCGTCCTGCCCAGCAGTTAGCAAACAAACTTTTAACACGGATCAAATGGCACATCCTCATGGGTTGTTCTTGTGAAAATAATACTTGTTTATTATTAGATTATGGAATATATTCTCAGGACCTTTTTAATATCTTTCTGTATTCTGAAACACTACTTTTGGATATGCACTGATGTTTGTTTCTTTGTTTTTTGTGCCCCCAAGGTGAACCCTCTCCTGGAGGTGTTCGGAAATGCGCAGACAGTCATGAATGATAACAGCAGTCGATTTGGAAAGTATATTCAGCTGCGCTTTCAGAATTCGTCAGGTGAGTTCATTCAACAACAATTTTTAAAGTCGCAATATGTCATATTTTTTTAACAAATTACATAAATATCAAATATGAAAAATACTTTCATGCAACAATTATATTATTTTTAAAGGATGGCTTGCACTAGTGACCGAAACCGCAAATTCAAGAGCATAAAAATCCCTGAATAAAGGCATATAATTTTTCCCAGCATCAGTACTTGGCAAAGAAAGTAGAAAAGAGAACATTAAAGTTCAAAAACTATTTATCTGAATATTCCTTTCCCGTCACTCTGTATTTTGTACATTGATTTTTCTTCCAGCGAATCATCACTAACAGTGTATACTCTTGTAGTAAAAGGCGCCAAAATCAACGAATATCTCCTTGAAAAGTCCCGTGTGGTCCACCAGGATGAAGGCGAGAGGAACTTCCACATTTTCTACTGCATGCTTGCTGGCATTTCTTCACAGGACAAGGAAATGTACGGCCTCCTGGAACCTACTCAGTACCGGTGAGTCATCCGGTGATGTTGTGTAGCAACACCCTGAAACGCCACATACCAGATTATAGGTGCTGTTATAAAAAGCCTGATTTGTTTCAGAACGGAAACTCAGGAATTGCACACGCCAGTTTATATCGTACTGGGTTCTCCCACCTCGGTTTTTATTTAAGAGAAAGGTGTGGCTTTGTTATTGCCTTTTTATTATTGTGTGTTAAAGCACAACACATTCTGAAAGCTTTTGTGGAATTTCTCTTTGTTGTCTTTCCAAC